>CM035156.1:82459893-83172393 GCA_020205615.1 Panax quinquefolius | reverse complement strand
TAATAATAATAATAACAAGTAATAATAATAGTACTATTAATAATAGTAATAATAATAAAATGGTACTAATAATAATAATAATAATAATAATAATAATAATAATCATAATAATTATTATTATTTTAATTATTACAATTATTATTATTATTACAATTATTAGTAGTATTATTACAATAACAATTGTAATAATAATGATAATTGTAATAAGAATAATAATAATAATAATAATTGTTATTATTATTAAAATAATAATAATAATTAAAATAATTAAAATAAGAGTGATCCGACAAATTATACTGCTTTTAAATGTGAATGTATATGAATATATGAATTGAAAACTAATAACAATAATAATAATAATATATTGTTTTTTCAAAAAAAACTAAATGTAATTTTAGTGACTATTTTTAATCATTGAACTCGCAAATCTTTCTATTATAAATATTTGTTATTCATTAATGTACTCATCTTTGTAATTTATTAGATCGATTCTTATACTTACCCATGGGGTTTTTTAATTTAAATTTAATTTGATCGAGTCCTATAACAATAAAAGAAAAATCATGTCAAAATATTAAATTTTATTCAAAAAACATTGATACCCACGTGATTAGTACAAAAAAAACAAAATAAATTTTGATTCAATGGTTAAAAAACTTTGAATTTAATTTTATATTTAGGTATATTTAATTTGTAATCGCTTTATATTATTTTAGGTATTTTAATTATTATTATTATTATTATTATTATTATTATTATTTTAAGTATTTAAAATTTATTATTATTATTACAATAATAATTATTACAATTATTATTATTATTATAATTATTATTCTTACAATTCCTAGTACAGTGGCCAAAAAGTGTATTTTCTCATCTTCACAAGCATAGAAACGATGCTAGGTGGTTTAAATATTAGTGTTACATAAATTTTAGCATGATATGTAGTTGATCTAGTGGCTTTTGTTGGAATATAAGGTTTCTAGTGTGGAGAGGTCTTGAGTTCAACACTCATGAGCAACATTTTCTTTAAATAATTTTTAAGCATGGCAAGCCAAGCTCCATGTCAGCAAAAATATGCACAGTCTCCGCTTTTTCGAACAAAAATTAAAAATAATGACCATTTTATTATTTTTGAGAGTACAGTTATTCGAAAACTGCGCATTTTGGCATATTTATTTTTTGATTTATGATTTGGGAAGAGAGAAGATGTTTTTTTAATAAATAAAAAAAATCTGCCAAAAAGACATAGTTTTACTAACAACTAGTTGTCATGAATTGGTACTCATATATATAGGTATTAGCTTGTGATAAATTTTGTACTTTTAAAATTTACTTGTGATAACAGAAGGCAATAGGATAATATAATTTTATTACTAAAATGTGTTAGGTTCGAATTAATTTAGAATTAAAGAACTATACTTTAAAACTCTTTATTTTTTTATTCTAGCTATAGTTGTAATTAAAATTATTTATTTATTTATTATTATTCTACTTATAGTTATAATTAGAGCATTTAGTTTGAAATTTAGGATTTTAAAATGATAAAAATTATTTGAATTGTTAAACTTCTTTATTTGAATCGAAACAAATATGAAAAATTTATACTAGTGTAATTAATACTCTAAATTACAATTCAAATATGATTTATCATTATATCATTTGTCTTATATATTATGGTATACTATATATTGCAATAAAGTTTAATCTATTTATTTATTGTTTATAATTAACTGTAGATAGATAAAATTATACAACACAAATATTTGGGCCGAAAAAAATAAATCTCATATATTGTTATCAAGTGTAATATTTTGTTTTTTTATAATTAATTTTATAAATGGATAAAAATTATTCAACAGTAATACATGAACTAAAACAAAAGATAAAAGACATGAGTTGGCACAAGAGATATGAAGATTCAAGCAGGACCTAAAAGACTAAACAAATTCCTCACCCTTTAGATGCAGCCCATTAACTCATCTCACCAAATTGGCCCAATTCAATTTAGGGACATTTACATATTATAGTACATTTATAAAAGTAATTACAAAAATCATACAGTTATAAAATAATTACAAAAATATGATAATTTACCATATATATTTACAATACTAATTATATTAGGAGTCCTTAATTTAAGGAGTTAATATTATTTGGCTGACATGGCAAATTAGTTTCCATCTTCCTTCAGTCTCGCTATTCTCCATTAATATTTCTCTCTCTTCTCCCTTACTACTTCTCTCTCTCCCTTACTACTTCTCTCTCTCATCTCAAATCAACTCCTCGTCGTCCTCTTCCGCTTGTAGTCATGCCGCCAAGACACACCGATCTCTCAACTCGTCGTCGTCCTCTTCTTCATCTACTGATATTTTTTCATCTAATATTTCTTCATCTACCGATATTTCTTCTTCTTTTTGTATTGGTATTTCTCTTTTGGTATTTCTTCTTTTCTTCATCTTCATCATTAATTAATTAGTCTTCTTTTTTTTCTATTAATTAGAATTTATATTTTATTTTTATTTTTTTCTTTTTGTCTTCGATATTTCTACTAATATTTCATTTTTTTTCTACTGATTAGTCTTCTTTTTTTGGTGGCGTAAATTAATTAGTTAATTATTTTTTAATTATTTTTTAATTTACTTTTGTTGCACTTGTTGATTCACAGGTTGTTCATTTTAGTGAAAAGAAGGTTTTGGATCAGAAAGCATACATGTTGTTCTATTATCATATAATTTTTAAAGGTGTGTTAATTTAAATTTTGTTAGTGTTACTATCATATAACTGTTTAGTTACTTTTGTATTATGTTTTGGTTACTGTTAATTTGTGATTCGGATATCATTTTTGTTACCTTGATTTGGTATTTTGGTTACTTTTTTATGTTGTTATGGTTACCATGTATTTGCTTAGTATACATGGTTGACTAAACTGGTTTTGGTGTACATGTTGTTTATGTATTGGTTACCATTAATATATGTTTTGGTTACTAACATATAATTGTTTGTTTTTTCATTAGTATATTTTTTATTCATCAAGTACCTTATGATTTGGATATCATTTTTTTTCTCTCAATTGGGATTTTGGTTACTTTTATATGTTGGTTTGGTTACAATGTATTTGCTTAGTATACATTGGTTGACTAAACTGGGTTTGGTCTACATGTTGTTTATGTGTTGGTTACCATTAAAACATGGTTTGGTTACTTTTATATGTTGTTTTGGTTACAATGTATTTGCTTAGTATACATTGATTGACTAAACTGAGTTTGGACTACATGTTGTTTAGTATACTAGACTAATTTATGGGGGCTTGATGTAATGCTTACGTTGTAGCTACGTCAAGCAATAAAAAAAAATAGATACTATCATATAACCGTTTGGTTATTCGCATTATGTTTTGGTTCTTTTAGCTTGAGATTTGGATACCATGTTTGTTACCTTGATTTGGTATTTTGGTTACTTTTTTATGTTGTTATGGTTACCATTTATTTGCTTAGTATACATGGTTGACTAATCTGATTTTGGTGTACATGTTGTTTATGTATTGGTTACCATTAAAACATATTTTGGTTACTATCATATAAATATTTGGTTACTTATTTAGTATCTTTTTGGTTCTTTATTAGTTTCGATTTGGATTCCATTTTGTTTCCTTGAGTTGGAATTTTGCTTCTTTGTTTTTTGTTGTTACAGTTACATATATTTTGCTTAATATATGGGTTGACTAAACTTTGTTTGGTCTATATGTTGTTTATGTATTGGTTACCATTAATATATGTTTTGGTTACTAACATATAACCGCTTTGGTTACTTCATTAGTATATTTTTTTATTCTTTGTTAACTTATGATTTGGATACCATTCTTTTTCTCTCAATTGAGATTCTGGTTACTGTTATATGTTGTTTTGGTTACAATGTATTTGTTTGGTAAACTGTTTATGATATAAATATTGTTTATATCTGGTTACTAATGATTTATAAAAATCTGATTTTTTATTTGCGATTTATGGAATCTTTACTATGGGGAATGCAATATAAAATTCATTGGAAAAGTTATATATTGGTGTGACATGGATGTCCCCGACATTATTACCAATAAATTGAACCCAAGACAGTTGAAGAAGTTTAAGGCATCATTAGTTTGTGGATGTATTATTTTTGTAAATAATAAACCCAAGGCATAATAAACCATGTATTTGCTTAGTATACATTGATGTATTATTTTTGTAAATTCCTTCAAATATATTCTACAAGGTTTATGCTATTCTATTTCTACTTCCATTTCCACAAACACATCTTTCATGTTCTGGTTACTTTCATATAACTATTTGGTTACTTCTTTATTATGTTTTGGTTACTGTTACCTTATGGTTTGGCTATTATTATTGTGTCCTCAATGTGGGATTTCAGATACTTTTATTTTTTTTATTCTGGTTAATATGTAATTGTTTAGTATACATGGATTGCCTAAATTGGGTTTCATTACATGATGTTTCTGTTTTGGTTACCATTAAAACCTGTTATGGTTACTATCATATAATTATATGGTTACTGTTTTATTATGTTACATTATGGTTATAGTATACATGGATTGCTTAAACTGAGTTTCATTACATGATGTTTCTGTTTTGGCTACCATTAAAACATGTTCTGGTTACTATCATATAATTATATTGTTATTGTTTTATTATGTTACATTATGATTACTGTTATTAGTAACCAGATAGTTACAAGCTTGTATCAGGACAAACATTAATTGTTAAATGTATATGTGTGAGTGTCCTATTTATCTACAAGTTTGTTAGTAACCAGATAATTATCATAGATAGTTACTAGCTTGTTAGTAACCAGATAATTATAAGATTGTATCAAGACTATTATAAGCTTGTATCAAGACTGTTATAAAGCTTGTATATGTTTACTTTATATTGATAACTCATGATGGAATCAAAAATAAAAATATTAATCAACATCAATTTTGGTTACTGTACACCATCAAAAATGTTACCAACCATGTGGTTAATGGTTACTAACAGTAAACAATTATATATTCCTATAAACAATTAGATTTGTTGTATTGATTCTTTGCTACCTCCATTGTCTAACAACCTAATAAACATTATAAAGTAACCAAATCAATATTAGACAAGAACTAAATTACATAATATTAGTAACTGTAAAATAAACCAAATTTTTACATGCAAATTTGAAGGCCTAAATGATGGAATTCGACCAAAAAACCATGCGCTTCACCGGCAGAAAGTCGGTGACTTTTAATCGTTGACCCGCTTTCTAATGAAATTAGGCTCAAAAAACGCCAAAATCCGACATCCCAAACTTGACGGAAAATTGCCAAATTGTCAACGCAACCAAATAAACATTATCATCAGAACCAATTAAATAGTATACAATAACTAATATTTAACAGTTTGTATGAAGGTAACAAATGTAGTCAATAAGTAACTACCAATATAAAATAAATAATTATAAAACTCAATAACATTATAGAGTAACCAAATAAACACCTTTCAAGATCTAAATACATATTATACAAAGAACTAAGATATATGTAATTAGTAGCCAAGATTATAAAAATATTTTTACATTCATTTTACAACCAAAATAATCAAGAATGACTTTGTTACAAATTAAAGACTAACGGTGTATAAAGGTAACCAATGTAGTTAATCAAGAACCATCAATATAAAAAATCAAGATAAAACATAGTAATATTATGTAGTAACCATGGTAATATTACACAAAACAAATCGACAAGATTATAAACTAACCAAATCCAGATTAGACAGTAACCAACATATATTTACTTAGTATCCATAACATAAAACATATTTGATAGCATTTTACAGCAAAAACAAATAATATAAAAAATATCAATATGTACTTAAAGGGTGTATTGGTTACTATTAGTCCAAACATCAAATTTGGTGTATTAATTACTATTATTAGTCCATGTAACCAATACAATGTAGTCAATAAGTAACATCAAATATAAATAAAACAATTACAAAAGAATATAACATTATAATTTTACACAGTAACCAGGTCAGCACTATTGAGTAACCATTATAATTTTACATAGTAACAACAAAGATTAGACAAAGAACCAATATAATGTAAAACAGTATCCAGGTCAGTATTACTCAGTAACCATTATAATTTTACACAGCAACCACCTCGGCAATATTCAGTAACCATATAATGTTACACAGTAACCGAATCAGCATTAATCAGTAACCAAAAACAATCAGTAAAAATAGGGTTTTCCTTGCATTTTACAATAAAAAACAACCAGTATAATTTATTTGTTACCAACTAAAGGCGACTTTTGTAAGAATGTAACCAATTTGGCTAACAAGTAACCATTAATATAAAAAATATAAGTAGAAGTGTACATTAATACGCTTGAAGAACTAATAATACAAGAACCAATTAATCAACGCAGAAATTAAGTTTGCATTATTCAAGAATCAAGTCACATTTAGTCACTAAATAATATTTTTATACAAAGAACCAAGTCAAAGATTATAATAATTTTATACAAGAACCAATTCGTAATTAGTCAATAACCATTATAGTGTTACACAAGAAACAAGTCAACATTTGTCAAGAACTCAATATAATATTACATAGTAACCAAATCAAAGATTAGTCAAGAACCAAGTCAAGCATTAATTAGTAATATTATCAAAGAACCAAAATAGCATTAGTCAAGAATAAGACATCATTAGATTTCGGTATAATGTTACACGAAGAACTAATACAAAATAATCAAGAACCAAACCAACATTAGACAAGAACAATTTATATAACCTTAGTAACCATAATATAAAACATGTTTTCAAATACATTTTGCAAGCACAACATTCAATATTCAAACTTTGTGACAATTTAAGTTCAAAAACTTAAGAAAGATAATCAATTTAGTAATTCGTAGTAACTATAAGTATCTATATGCTTATAAGTTTTAAACTTACATACCACAGTATTTGAATCGAAGCTGATGTTGATTTTGTATTCAACAATCACTGCAACAATGTTTTTGGTTACTGATCTTGAAGGCGGCGTTGATTTTGTATGCTATTTTCGATCTTACAAATTCGTAGCGACAATAGTTTTCTTCTTAGAGATGCAAGATTACTGTAGTGGTGTGTCGCGACGAAAAGCTTCGTCTTCTTTGATCTCAGTGGTGTGTCGCGCAGTGGTGAAGATTTGGATTTCTCCGGTATCAAAGTTGCATGTTTTGTTCAGTCGCTTGATTTTAGGAGTGGTTAGTTGCATATAGAAGAGTTCGAATTTGATTTTTTCAAAACTGCAAATTGACATCTCGCGAATTCTCGATCATCTCTCACCCACGAACAAATTCTAAAACCCCCTTGTTTCTCTCTGTCAAACGCCGGAATCAGGTTTGCGAGATGTTGTTCGGTAGGGTTAGCTCTCGGCTATCAAGTCGGATCAGTTTGGCCATCCAAAATTCGTTGCTCTTTTACGCTCGCAGCCAAGAACAACAACAATACATCCCTCTGTTGAATCAATTTCGTTCCCTCCATCAATCTCACGACAAGGTACCCTTTTATTTAGTATAATTAGTATTCTGGTGATTAAATAATGCCTTTACAAGTGCTAGGGTTTTATAAAGGTTTTAGTTGTATCGGCCTTTTCAGGCGCTAGGATTTATCAGGGTTTCAGCAGTAGCATGAATAAAATCAGTTGTGAAGTCGAGGTTGAAAATGCCCCCTTTTTTTTGCGCTCCGTGGATTGTATGATACAACTTGTGATTTTGCCTGATGAAGTTTTTTCTTTGGGTTGGTATTTATCAAATTTAGATACTGGAAACTTTGTGTGATTTCTTTCCCAACTAAGATTAGCCTTAAGATTTTATACTAAAAATGAAAATTGGAGTTGCTTTATATGTAAATGAAAATCTGGAATTATTGGTACCTGTAATTTTTTTTATCAGAGCATTATAATTTCCAGGAAATCAAGTTCATGATATAATTAGGTTGCATATAAGAAACTCTTAATGCCTACTTCTAGATCTAGGCATTTGCTGAAATAAATTGGGTGTGGCATATCTGACATAACTTTCATATGTGGATTGATTTCAATGTATATTACAATTAGTTTTTTTTTAAATAATTGTTCGGTCTTATTTTTTGGTTTCAATTGTTGTGGATTGATTTTATAAATCATATTTATATTTAAATTGCTAAGGTTTTTGGTTTAAATTTGTGGCGATTGATAGGCTGAATTGACAAGTTTCTTATTTTTATTTTTTTGAGCTGTTAAAATTTGTGTTACTTGGTTATTGTTACTTGTAATAAAGCAATTTTGATAACCTGATATTTAGTGGCAGCTTTTGTGTTTTATTGGCAATCATATAAAATTACAACTGCCTTCTGGAATAACATATGCATACACTTGGGTATATATGCATTAGCACAAATTTTTCTTGGCCTAATGTTGTGTTTAATTATTTCCCTTTATTCACTAATGTGTTTTGTGTCTGTCATAGCTCCCTGCTTACAGATGAAGCCTTGAGAAATTGAGACTAATATGACTAATTGACTTTTCTTCAACTGATTGATAAATTTTTTAGAATGGGAGCCAGTCCATTATGTTGCTATGGAGCAACCTGTCAATTTTGGAAGCAACAGAGATTTTGTTATGCAAGTGGGTAGGTTCATCACCGAATGAGATTTTAAGAAGGGAACCTTACTTGGTAATCTCTTTATTATTTGATTGTTATAAACATTTGTTTAATCCCTTACCAAATCTTCTGTAATCTTTCTTCCCAGACCTTAGTGTTTTTGAATTCTGAATATAAAAATTGATAACTTAATGCAGGAAAGAAGTTTCAAGATATTGTTGGTAGTGCTTATTATGTTGCTCCAGAAGTATTGAAACGAAGATCAGGCCTTGAGTCAGATGTCTGGAGTATTGGTGTAATTACCTATATTTTACTTTGTGGGCAGTGTCCTTTCTGTGATAAAATCGAGGACGGTATATTTAAAGAGGTGCGACACATTCTCTTTATTTTTTCAATAGTAGCATTTTCTTCTTGTGTTCAGTAAGATGAATTGGCATATTTTCTTTACTTTCTTGGCTTTGGTATAACTTATAAATACTACAAATGCATGATACCCATGTAATTAGTTGTTTCAAATGTCATTCCCTCTTTTATGGTTCTTTAACTTCATATATTCCATCCTTCAGTTTTTATAAATCGTACTCCCTTGTTCAGTTTTCGGTTCATGATCTTAGAAATTTTGGAGTAATGGAGTACATGTTATATTGCCTTTTTGTTACACTTTGTTTTGGATTATTTTTTGGTGGATCATATCCAAGAAATATATATATATATATATATATATATATATATATATATATATATATACACACACACACACACACTTTTATAATGTTTTATGTTGGTTAAGTAGCTGCACATTCGGTAGGTTGTTTGGCAATCCCAGCATCACAGGCGTAAGTTTTTGGTCCGTAATATCATGGAAATATTTTTAAATATTAATAAAATCTAAAGCTGGTTAAATAGCTGTGCAATCTATAGGTTGTATGGAGATATGATTTTATAGCAGGGCTCTTTAAGATGTAGAATGAAGTCATTACTTGAATATCTCAATATTGTGCTGCACTGATGAGCTTACCCCAATTTAAGATGCTTGAATGTGGTGTGTTGGCTTGATTGTGGACCTTTGCTTCTTATGGTGTTAAATGATTTTGGATTATCAAACTTTCTCAATTATATTTCTTGTAACATAGAGGGTGGTATTGTACTATTGTGTAATTAACCTGTAAGTTATGGTAACCTTACTTGGTAGACCCTACTCCCCCCTCCCTCGCATCCATCAGGGTCTTCTCCCTCCCATCCATATACAGGTTATTTTATAATCTTTTCGTTTTTGTTGGCTTACAAATTCTTTCTAATTCTAAAATTTAATTGCCAGTGATGATAGCTGAAGCTGTTGTAGTTTTTGAGTTGCATTTTTTTTTGTTGGAAGGGGGGGAGGGGGCAGGGGGGGGGGGGGGGGGAAGGAAGGAATTGTAAATTTAGGTCAGCTATCTTTTTTTTATGTTTTGTTAAAATACAAACAGTGGAATATAAACATGTAGTTATTTCCAAGTCGTAATTTTAGAAGAGCTACCCTCCTTGTATAATAAGCAATTGTCCAAAGCTAGTGTAATATTACCCTGCAACCATATCTTACAAACACCCTCATTCTAGACTGTTGATTATCTGAGAGAGAGCAATGAAATTTTTGTTTTGATGTATCAGGTTTGTGCAGTTAAAACCTTACGATGGCTACTTTTACTAGTAGTTGGACTTTTTCTTACCCAACATGCATTTCCTTTAAGGATTACTATGTTTAATTGTTCTCCTTTTTCTTTTTTGGGTCATCTGATAGAATGTTTGATTGATCCTATGGGATTTCCATTTTTGGACGAAGGTAGTATAAAAAATTAAGTAACAAAGAAAATCCAGGCCTGGATTTGTTTAATTCCCACCTAGGCGTTGAGCGTGTCCTCTACTGCCTAAATTTGAAATAAAAAATAAGGATTAATATATACCAACTTTTGAGGTACTCAAGCAGTTGAGTTATTATTGGTGAACTAAACCATGTGAAGGTACCAATCCCTCTTCTTCCTTTAACATTTATAATGACATAAGCTTGACACATAAGAAAGTTTTATATTTTGAAATATATAGATTAATGCTAAAAGGTTGGAGTTATTTGTTATATATGAAAATTAGTCTCTATTTTTAAGACAGTAAAAGGGATCTACCCTGTATTTAGTCTGATGAAAAGGTTGGAAGTTTTAAAATCTATAATGAATTTATTTTGTCATATTTACATTATGTTTTCTCTTGTAGTTGGAAGCAACAAATTCAACCTACCAATTTGTTTTCCATGTGCTATTCTCTTGCTTCTAAAGTATTATGAAATAGGAGCCAAGCCTTGACATTGTAGACTAGTTTACATGTGAATCTTCTGGTTATGCTATTTTTGGTGACCTGAATTTGTTAGAGAAATTGGTTATGAAGACAGATACTCGATATATTTTCGTGGTGGAGTAGGTATGCTTGTTCATTTTTGTTTGTAATGGCTTTGCTATTGATGCTTCAATATAATTTTGGACAACTGTCTTTTGTAGCATGCAGTATTCCAGCGCCTGACTGAAGATCACGTATTTATCACAACAAAAGGATACCCTAATATTGTCACAAGGTAGCGTAAAAGTTTAAACAGTTCAGGTGAACAATAAAGCTGGTATTGGTTTGTTTCTAGATCTTGTTCTGAAAGCCTATTATTTATTAATTTCTAATTAATTTAATAGACATGGTCACGGATTATAAATAATATAATAGCAATCAATAAGAATTGATGCGTAATTGCATGAAGATTTGATAGTGAGCATGTTGGAGAAGTGCAAACATTCTCTCCCTGTAGTTCAGAGACAGAATTATGAAGTGTACTCTCTCTATATATGTAGATATATACTTTGATTGAAGAACTTTGGTAGCTTTAGATGGTTAATTGTAAAGATAATGAATGATTATGTAGTGGATGATTTTATTAAGTTAATAATATTTTAGTTTTTTATATTTTTGTCATTATTTGCTATGGGGACATTGAGCCAGTCAGGTACACAAAAAGAACGTCAAATTTTGATTTGGCAACAATATAATTCGTTACCAAAGCATTGAATAAGTTTTAATATAGCAACAATTTTTTATACATTTAGCAACAAATTTTCGCTGCTAATGGCATTAAAAATATAATATTTGACAACGAAAAATTAACCTAATAACAACGGAGAGGATATTGTTGCTAATACTAAAATAAAAGGAAACATTTTTTATCGTTGCAAATCATATCAACTTTCGTTGCACATATAAAGAAACGACAACATATAATGTCGTTGCTAATCGATGGCTTTCGTTGCTATTGAAAAATAACCAGCAACTAACATTTTTGTTGCTGATTCAGCATAATGTCGTTGCCAAATAATATAATCAGCAATGAAAATTGTTGCTAAAAAGTTTACATTCCGCAACGAAAGCAAGCTTAGGCAACATAATTTACTGCAACGAAAAATGTCATTGCAAAATGGTATCAATTGCAACGAAAATGCATGGTCGTTGCAAAAAAAAAAAAGAATTCATTTCGTTGCCAATTAGCAGGCTTTTACAACGAAATGGGGTTTTTAGCAGCAACATTTTAATTATTCTGCAACAATACATTTTGTTGCTAAAAGATCGATGTCTCTGTACGAAAGCCAAATTTCGTTGCAAAATGTATTACTTTTGGCAACAAAAAAATACTTTCGTTGCGGAACAATTAGCAACGCTCATTGCGCAACGAAAGACGCAACGACAGTGAAGTCGTTGCCAAAACCCTTTAGCAACGAAATTTGGCACATTTAGCAATAAAAATCAGTTGTTGCTGAAGCCCCATTTTTTTGTAGTGCGTGAAATTTGGTTTGTAGAAAGAAAAGTATATAATAGTGTTTATATATGAAAATTAGCTTTAGAAAGTACAAAATTTTATGCCCCTATTAGTGTTATAATCTGTAAATTGAGGTCAGATTATGTTAATATGTGAAGAAACGAAAACGGCATAGTTTGAATCATGTCAATTGGTTAAGAAACGAAGCCGTGACGATCGAATTCGCTAAATGTGTTTAAAACATGAAAATAGAGTATGGACATGTGTTTTGGGTCAAATTTTAGGTTGGTTAATGTTTTTATTAATTGTTAGAAATCTAGTATGTTGTAGTTCTATGAATTACGAATCCATAGAATCGAAAATGGACTAATTTGGATGTGTATAACTCAAGTTATGAAGATTAGTAGGAGAAAATGGTCAAAAATCGCAAAACACCGTAATCAAGCGTAGCTGCCGTGCTGCACAGATGTCCCAGAGCCTGGCGCGCAGCTGGCCGCTGCCAATTGCGCGAAGGTCAGGGAAAAGGGCGCGCTGCGCGCCCATGTGTTCTGATTGTGACTGTTTTGACCTACTTTGGTAAAACGGTCATAACATTTTCATACGAACTCTGATTGAGGTGATTCAAGATGATTCGGAACGAGGACGAATAGACCTACAACATTTATTCTTTAAGTTTTTCATTTTGAGGTCGGGAACAGGGGTCAAAATGGTCATTTCTAGGACTATTATGTTTTCGGAGGCAATCGGAGGGCGTCGGGCATGCACGTATGCAAGTGTAATGCTCTTGATGATAAGAGATGTTGTTATAAGTTATAGAACATGAATACAAAACTAGTAATGATTCCTAGCAAGACTTAAACACTTAAATGAACTTCGAATATGAAATATAGTGAGATATAAGTCGAAAGTTAACACAATCAAATTGAACATTGTGTATTTATGATAGGAATGGTTATGAGACGTAAATTAAAGTTTACATTACAACTACTATGCGTTGCTATGTGACTAATAGTTAATGTGAATGATTATATAATTGTGTAGGGCACATGAAGTGCAGTTATCTGTAAGCTGTTAAACTGTTATTGGTAAACAACGATCAAGACAAGTCTTTCAGTTCCTATTTGCTATGTGAATTTGATTGTTTTAAATCTTTATTGCGAAGAGCATGAGGTGTTATATATATGTTGAGTGTATGAAATGTTAAAGTCACCTTATGACTATGTTGATTGATTAAAGCATGTTGATTGAGTAAGGAACTCAATCTTTATACTTGTTATATGAACTGTAACATGTATGTTTAGTTTAGTCCAATGTTTATGAGATATATGTTGAGCATGTTATTATGTGCTACGTGATGCATGAAAACTGTTAGGTTTGCTGGGCTGTCGAGCTCAACCTTGCAAATAACCATTTTTGCAGGTTAAGGATTGAAAGTAACACTATGTGCTACTTGAATGACGTGGATCAGAAATAATACACGAAGATTAATATTTTAGCTAAAGTTACTATTTATTTATACCATGATTAAAATTCATGAGATGTATTAAATGTTTTATGATGTATAGTTTTATGTTGAGTTGTAAAGCTAAATTTAGAGTTATCTGATATGTAAAGGTTATCAGATTAAAATGTAAAATTTTATATAATAACAGTGATAAAGTGAATCATAAAATAAGATTAATTCAAAAACATGTAGATGATAAAGGTTTTGATTCAGGGAATTAAAGTAAAAAGACATAAAAGTTTAAATTATTTAGCATTTTATAAAGTTTAACATCGAATAATGATGTAAAATCAGAAGGTAGACGTGTTAATAACGATCGAAGTTGAGAATTAAATTATATAAATTTTGGGGTCGTTACAACATTTCCCACCGTACAACGCTTCGTAAGGCGGCATGCCAATACTCGCGTGATAACTATTATTATAGGCAAATTCAACCAACGGTAGATGGTCATCCCAATTCCCTTTAAAATCTATAATACATGCTCTTAGCATATCTTCCAATGTCTGGATGGTTCTCTCACTTTGTCCTTCGGTTTGAGGATGATACGCTGTGCTCACTCTCAATTGCGTTCCCAATCATTCCTGTAGTTGTTTCTAGAATTTTGATGTGAAACGTGGTTCTTTGTCTGATACAATGGACACCGGGACACCGTGTCTTGAAACAATTTCCTTCACGTACAGTTTTGCCAATCGATCTAGGTTAAATCTAATCTTGATTGGCAAAAAGTGTGCCAACTTCGTCAATCAATCGACAATCAGCTAGATTGCATCGTAACCTTGCTGAGTAGTTAGAAGAACTACCACAAAATCCATTGGTTTATTCTCTCATTTCCATTTTGGTATTTCTAACGGTTGCAATAATCCACCTGGCCTTCGATGTTCAGCTTTAACCTTCTGACACGTTAAGCATTTCGTCACACATTTAGCAACATGTATTTTATTATTCGACCACCAGAAATGATGTTTTAGATCCTGGTACATTTTTATACTTCTAGGGTGAATCGAATATCATGAGTTATTGGCTTCATTCAAAATTTCTTCTTTAATTTTCAGTACTTGCGGAACCCAAATTCTTCCTTCGAATCGAAGTAACCCTTCCAAATCAACTTTAAAACTATCTTTCTCACCTTTGGACACTTTCCGTCTTATCTTTTCACAGTTTTCATCCTGAAGTTGTGCATTCTTCACCTTATCCATCATAATTGAACTGCTCCCTATCTAGAATAATTTTTCATCTGATTTTATCGGATATTTAATTTCCAACTCCATCTTGGCCATTTCTTCTATAAGTTTTTCCTGAGAAGTCAACACCATTAACTTCTCCCGTCCCTTCCTACTTAAGGCATCAGCAACAACATTCACCTTTTTGGGATGATAGAAAATCTCGCAGTCATAGTCTTTAATCAACTCCAACCATCTTCTCTGTCGCATATTCAAATCTTTCTGTGTGAAGATATACTTCAGACTTTTATAGTCTGTATATATCTCACACCTCTCTCCATAAAGATAGTGCCTCCAAATCTTTAGAGCAAACACCACCACAGCCAACTCCAAATCATGAGCCGGCTACCCTTTCTTGTAATCTTTCAATTGACGTGATGCATATGCAATAACACTGTTGTTCTGCATAAGCACACAGCCTAGTCCTTTATGCAATGCGTCACTATATACCACAAAATTCCATGTATCATCAGGTAATGACAACATAAGTGCTGAACTCAATCTCTTCTTTAATTCTCAAAAACTCTCCTCATATTTCTCCGTCCAAACAAACTTAACTACCTTCCTAGTTAAATTCGTCAACGGAATTGTGATCTTGGAAAAGTTTTAAATAAAATGCCTATAGTATCCTGCCAATCCCAAGAAACTTCTTACTTCTGACGGTGTCTTCGGCTGATCCCAGTTTATTACAGCTTCAACTTTTTATGGATCTACCAAAAGTCTATCGTTATCAATAACGTGCCCAAGAAACTGTACACGTTCCAACCAAAAATCATATTTCAAGAATTTAGCATATAATTTCTCTTTCCTCAATGTCTCCAATGTCACCCTTAGGTGTTCAACATATTCCTCCTTGGTCTTGGAATACACCAATATATTATCAATAAACACCATCATAAATTTATCTAAAAATGGTTTAAACACCCTGTTCATCAAATCCATGAACGCTGCAGGTGCATTGGTTAAACCAAATGTGTAAGACCCCGAATTTTATGAAATAAAAGTATTCAATTTTTCTTATAATTATTATTCAGTAAATGGTTAAATTGATAAAAGTTTAAAGTTAAGGGTGATATATATAAATTTTTTCAAAATAAGCAAGTGGTTATAAAATACTCATTGTTGTCGGGGAATATTCGTTTGGTCGTGGAATATTCTTGCCGTCGGGGAATATTCGTACGACTGTGCAACTATTTGTGGGCCCCATAACAGAATAATTATTGGATGAAGAAAATGACAAGTATGAGTTTTTATAAATAACGGTGTAGTTGTTACCGTTGAAACAGTTGGAATACCCAATGGGTAAAGAAAAGTAATATGTGTTGTTGCACAGTAGCACACGGTATTGCACAATATTTTTGAATTATTAATTCTTACGTAAGAAGGAACTACTCAATAATTGTTACAATAATTACTGTTCAATATTTTATTTTATTGATTCAATAATTGCTACGTTGATATTTTATATTATTGTTGTTTCAATAATTGTCACTGCACAGTATTTCCCATTATAAGATTAATAATTTATATTATTTGAATAATATTATTAGATAGCATTATTGGGAATTTCTAAGGAAGTTCTCTCTAGGAAAGGGGTTTGGTCACCTAATTGTGCGCCATTAAGGAGAAATAGTTATCGGAAAGCCCCCCTCTTTCCTGAGAATGATATGGTTGTCATTATTATGATTCTGTAATATTATTTGTGAATAATTAATTATTAATTTATATGATAAAGAAATATTTATTTTACGTGATTATAAATGAAGGAATCAATAAAATTTTACGTAAATAGTACCCCGTGAATAGTTGAATAGTAATCAAGAAATTGATTTTGTCGTGAATAGTACCCCGTGAATAGTTGAACAGTAATATTTTATTGATTCTTACGTAAGAAGGAAATATTTATTTTATGTGGTTATTGAAGTTTCGAAAAAAAATATTTTTTTATTAAAAACATGGGTGGGCCCCACTTTTGGTTGCTGTGGAAATTCTGAATTTTAGTGGTCCCCACTTGTGATGGCTGATAATTTGGTCAAATAAATGTGCGTAGAAAAAAAAATTAATATTTTATTAATTTAGTCTCCTTTGGCGTTCTACCATTTTCCTAAAAATAGGGTGCTTAGTTAGAATTGAAAATCACACCAGAATTTGAAGTTTTCTCTCTATATTATATCGAGCATATTTTTGTGAGTATTTTGATACTTTGAGAGTTGCTATTCAGTGTAGGTTTCTTTCAACACTATATCCGAAATTCTAGTCAGAAGTATTATTCTTTTGAGGTAAGGGATGGTAAGAGATGTTATTTTCTGCGTAAATGATGTTATTTCTTTCAATATCATTATACCGAAATATTAGTATGAATTTTATTGGGAAATTTTTACCTTTTAATTTATTCTATCACTCTGTATTAAATTAGTTACTATTCATGTATATCGACGCTATTCACGTTGAGCCTCAGTTTAAAAATTCTGAACCGTAAAACTGGGATCTTCCTCTATTATTCGAAAAGATAAAATAAATCATACCCTTGAATCTTCCTCGTTACAAGTATAGCGTTTGATGTTCTTGGGGTTTGGTTCCTTCATTTCAATCGGCGTTAAGCTGGCACAATCATTTTGGCATACAGGGTATATAAAATTCAAGAAGATAGTTTTCTATCTCTATAGAAAAGGTGTACTTCCAATGATTGAAATTATTACGTAAAAATCGACTGACCCATTTTCGTACACCATTCAACAATTAAGGAATATCGAATAATTAAATTCCTTTAATTAATTTTTCCTTCTAATCGATTAGGAATAAATGAGAGTACTTATCTAAGAAATTAAATAATAATAATTGTATAATATTAATAAGACTCCTCTTATCCGTATTAAGCTGTTCAATTTGTTACAAAATTAAATTAAATATATAATATATTATTACGATTATTCCATTAAGTGTAAGTCATTTTAGGTTCTCCATATTAAGCCCAGATCAATTCTAATCTTATTTAAATAAATAAATTAAGATCTGATAGGGAGGATGAAAGCAAATATGAATATAGATTTGTATTAATCATTAAGAACCTTTAGGTAAATAATTCACCATTACAATTCAAATCCTTCCACTTGTCCTGATATAAGGCATTGGAATTCTTTATCGAGTCTTATTTTATTTAATTATATATGTTCATCATGAAATGCACAACTCGAATAATGCAAATATTCTTGGGTTATTTATTTAGGACGTCTCTTCTTCAAGTACATTATCTCCATTATCTTGCTTTGATATCTTGCAAAAGTGCTTAAAATCTTTGTCGCTGCATATACTTAATGACACCGAGAGTCAAGGATTTTCATTCATTGTGATAAATAAAACTCCGTTAAGTATTCCTTAGCGAGCCACGTTCATTGAACTTATTCTCTATAAGCGCTACTGCATTACTTCTTTAGTGTACTCCACACAAGTAGTCGTGAGATCAATCATCCTCATCCAATGAAGCAACTGACGTGTACCCGATCGCTAGGATTCACTAATCCCGATTTAGTAATCCAGCGATTGGACAACCTTTCTAAGAATTTAGATCTCGTTAGAATGATCGTCATCATTATTCAAAAGCATTGCTTCCAAAACATATCTATCAATCATGTAGATAATTAAAAGCCTTTACTTTTTATTAATAAATATGAATAAGATTATTACAAGTATGTCTTTATCATCAACGTGATTGGCTTATTAATGGCATCTTTACTTTCAATCTCTACTTACCTTTAAAAGCGATAAATGTTGGTATTAACTCTTAACTACTCTAAGTGGCGATTATCCTGTTTATGGATAAGCTTTAGTTAATGGATATGTAATATTGTTTATGAGAGTCCCTTAATCGCCCATCTTTCAATGATTACATAATTTTACACATACGAACTTTAATCCAAACAATCAACCTGACTTCATTTATGGCTATATACTTTGTCTTTATCACTAAATGAACTGTAACCTTCCGATTCACTCGCCTTGTTGGTAACAATATTAAGAGAGATACACTCATAGCTCATCGAGCATACAAGACATCTCTTGGAGTTTGCCATGCTAAACAACTTTATCAAATGACATATCGTTAGCCCAGGCATACATCCTCTTAAATCTATATATCCCAATTAAGATACTCCGGAGGGAATTTTGACATGCAGCTATTCCTTATCATATGTGTCATTGACCCTTTGTACACCTTTAGAGACTACCTCATCCTAATCATCATCTTCTATGATGTGTCATCATCATCATCATGGTGAATCCATACCTCTGAGTATCTTCGGTACTATTATTCCAGTTCAATTGTGAAATATACATCTACTTGTTCTCTTATTTCCCATATGTTTTGTGGTTCTTGACCTTTCAAAGTCTATTCCTCCCACTAACCCCTTCAATGATAAACACACCTTTATCTTAGAAGAAAAGCATTTTACATAACAAGGACCTTTTGCATTATAGAACATATACCCTCCAGGATGTCCCAGGCCGACACTTATAAAATCTTGTCCCAGCTTATCTTTTGAAACCTTTTTCATAAGTTGGGCCGACCCCTTATCTTAACATACTTAAGATTCTCCCTGTCCATATTTTATGTTGAGTCTTGGGGCAAGGTACCATTTTTCCTTTCACGTACAATCAATCTTTGGAATCTCCGGTATCATTATGGACGCACCATGTGTCAACAAAGTCTGATTTTCCTTTCGGATACATCAACAATCAATTATTATGATCAGAGGCGCTCCATTATAGAGAAAACCATTTGAGATGATCTAAACTTATCGCACAAGTATTCCTTCTCGATCCGATCAGAAGAATCCTAATACTTCGCCCGATTTGTTTCACTTCAATTCTTTTGAACCTTTCAAATAATTCAATTTGTATTTCGGCAGAATACACATATCTGCACCCTTTGAATGATCATCCTCCTTTTTCTTATACTTTCGCTTTGTTCAATTTTGTAAAATAATTCTCCACGTAAGTCAAGTATATACAAAATTTATTAAGTAACATTCGCTTCTATCTGAAACATTATTATTATAAACAGTAACAACAGCAATTGTTTTCAATTATAATACCAAAGATTTCATTGTCAAACAATAAAATGGAAATAATAAACAAGAACTAGAATACAATAACAACTTATCGACTTAATATATTTGGCTCAGAAATCGCTTAAACTATGCTTTCTACGGGTTAATGTTGCAACCTTTGGCTTCATTTCCCACATGGGATTACTTATATTTGTTTAAATTTTCTAACTTTCATTCCTTCATAAAATCTCTATATTTATGATAACCAGATCAGATCCACCAAGTAGGAACCTCGACTTAAAGAAAAATTTATTTCAACTGCGAACAAAATACATTGTAACCAAACTTCACTAAGCTTCTTCGTTAGCCTCCGCAAGACGCTTCTCATGCTTTTCGTTCAGTTCAGCCTTATTGATTGAAGCAAACCCCTTCTATCCGTGTCAGCTTTTGTTCTTATTATCCTTCGTTTATGCCTTTCATTTACCTTCTTTGAATAGCTCTTCTTTCAGGTAAGATCCTTTGGCCCCTACCAAAGAAGACTCGATCTTTCGTTGAAAGTGATTCTCAACATTTTTCATTATGTTAACCAAATCAAGTCGATATCTAGCTTGTTCACATACGAAAATTCTACAACAATTAATGAAAGGAGTCCTGGAGTGAGTGCAAGATCAAATCTTAGCGCTCAATCTCTCCATCCAAATACATGGAAAACCAGCTTGTCCTAATCGATCAATCGATCGATTGATGTTAAAACTTTTCATTCGTACTATAGATTTAGGAAGAAATTCTTCATCCGGAAGAGCTCTTTAGATATCCGAAATCCCATCATTCTCTTTCTCACCATCAACTACTTGATGTGTAGGAGTACAAGAGAAGCATCCATAGTTTCGTCACGATTTGAGCCTCGTCACATTTCATAGATGCGAGTACGATGCATCGAGCTAATCATGTGCATCATCTTCGCCACTTTCCAAAGTAGCAATGTCTTCCCCGTAGGCAATCGTCTGCAACCATTGCGTGGATAAGCCGATATTAAGGACATAAAATTTTTCAATAAGAGAACTATTCTCAAATTCCTTAACTAACCGCTTAATTGCTTATCGTTAATTTAGCATCTAATATAGCTCGCGTTGATAGTAATTTTGACATTGTAAAATTCAGTAAATGAATTTATAATTAACAACATTTTAACATACATTCATTATTAATTATCAAAATAATTTAGGTCTTGTTTTAAATGGTATTCTCCTAATTTATTTTTTTCAAAATATATTACCCTCAATTTATATAGTTCTAAGAAAATCTAATTAAAGATTTGCTATAGTGAGAATAAGATCCCATTTCAAATGTATATATACTTTCAGTGGTGACACAACAAACTATATATAAAAAAATTCTTTAATTAAATAAAACTTCTTTATTTTAATTAATTATGGAATCTAATTCCATGTAAAAAAAAAAATTTATTAAAGGAAACACGGATATTCTTTTCCTATTCACAACAAACTCTTTATTTTGAATAATATAAATCTTATTCCATATTTAAATAAACTCTTTTATTTAAGGGAAATTAGGATTCTCTTTCATTCACAAATAAACTCCTTTATTTCTTTAATAATATGAAATCTATTTCATATCTAAATAAACTCCTTTATTTAAGGAAAGATCAATTTCAACTCCAATTAATTATCATGGAATCCATTCCAACTCTAATTGGGCTAAAGCATTAAATTCTAATTTTAAATTAAATAAACCTTTTATTTTTAAGATTAAAATAAACTCTTTATTTTAAAAATTAAAATAAACCTTTATTTTAATTATAAAATTATTGAGAATAATATATATATATATATATTAATACCGAATACAATATATATATATATTACGTTATATATATTATTATATATATATATATATAAACTTTAATCGAGTTGCTTTAAACTGGGCTGCTATTTCATTTCAAAGTCTCTATAATTCGCTATTTCTCATGATCGTTTCCGATTTCGATGCATATATATCATATATATATATAATCATTATATAATCATTAGATAATCATTGGGACAATCATTATGTCATTACTTTGAAAAAACCGTGAATTCTCGCTTGATTACAGGTGCCAATCATGGCACACTTAATTTCCGCATTTAGCCAGCCTTTACTTAATCATTAACAAATCACGCCTCTTGTAATCATAAATTTAATCATGCATTTGGAATTCATTACACTTCGAAAAACAAGGAAATGGCTATAACGCACGGAATTTTGTTATTGGCCTCATAAATCCTTACCGATTTCCGCGGGTACGGCGCTTTTTTTTTTTTTTATTTAATAAATTTTATACAATAAAATTATGCCCAATTAAATTGTTCTAAACGTATCAATATACATATCAAATTAAACAATTAATAATTGTGATAAAGGTTCTGGGCTCTATACCCTCCAAGAGTTTCAGTAATATTAATAACGAATCATATCAGAGATAAAAGTGCTAGCTCATGGTAAAACTCGAGTTTAAAAAATTTAAACCATAAACCCGGATCATCCTTTACGATACATTATTAATTAAAACGAAAAGATAAAGAATAAATCATACCTCAAGATCGAGCTTCCTCGTACAAGTTCACCTCAAATCCTTTCAATCTCGAATCCACCGCTTTGGTTCCTTCCTTCGATCGGCGCTAGCCACCCAAATGTTCGGCCTCTACTGATCCACCAAGAAGAATAAAATTCAAGGTTATTATTGCACCATACACAATAAGACACGATTAGTGTGATAATAATTAAATTTTTAATTAATTCTCCTTCCTAATCCTTAGAATAAATGAGAGTACTGTATTAAATAGAATCAAACTCTAATGTAATTAAATAATAACTGTAATATTAATAAGACTTCTTTAATTCTATATTTATTATTTCTAAAATATTAAATAATAATTTAAGCACCATAGATTAAATTAAATATACTTAACATTTAATTAATGACATGCTACTATTTTAAATAATTATTCTCACGAATTCTTTGTTCTCCATATTAAACCAATTTAGTCAAATCAATTGTATCAATTCTAATCTTATTTAAATAAATAAATTAAACAATTAAGCTATTTAAATAAATAATATTTATTCTAACATTAACGACTTCAGTATAATATAGATTTATATTATTATGATTAGTCCTTTCAGCAAATAGTTAAATACAATTAATCCTTTCCACCATACAATTATAGAGGCGAACATCGCCAAGTCTTATCGTATTTAATTATATGATTGAACCTTAAACGATAACTCAATGGTCGCAAATTAGAAACTCCTTTCTGAATTTCATTCTTCGCCAAGGACTACCGAAATTTATCTAATCACATAGGACATTTATCTTTATTGGGTAGATTCTTATTTCATTATCATACATTATCTCCAGTATGTACACAATTTATTACACCAAGCATTTATAATTCAGATTTTCCATTAGTCAGCCAAAGTATTACTATGAGATGATGATCTCAATCCTCCAAGGATTATGACTTATTACTATCACTACAGGAATACCCTTTCGACAGCAAATAAAACTCCATTAGGTATTCCTAATGAGCCACGCTCGCTGAACTTATTCTTGCATACTATGACTCTTGGTGTTCCAGCATTTAACGATCACGAGATCAATCATCCTCATCCAACGAAAAATAACGATGTACCCAATCTAACGGAGATTCACTAATCCCCAATTTAGTAATCCAACCATTGGGGAACTAGCGTTAGTTTTAAGCTTATTCTCAATAAGCATCTCACGTGTAACGATTGCTCATTATTATCTCTATTACTATTCTTGGGATACTATTCCCGACAAAATTGGTTTCTTTTTCTAACCAAATTATCGTTAATTTATGAATCTTACTCTTGAAATTAAATCCATGTTTTGATCATATTGTTTTTATTATCATATATAACATTTTTATAACCTTGGTGATGAAATTTCTCTTTCACTTGAGTGTAAAGATGGGTAGATTATTGGTATGATCGTGACTATGGGTTCTCTTTGGCCAGTAGTGCAAAGATGAATTATTAACTGGTATGATCATGACCATTAAATTTATAATTGAATATCTTTAGCTTAAGTGCAAAGGTGAATTGATCAACATGGTTATAATTATTATTTATATAAATTCTGAAATGATTATATATTTCTTTAAGATATTAATATCTTTGGCCTGTAGTGCAAAGATGAATTGTTGATGAATATCTTTGGCCCTTAGTGCAAAGATGACCTGTTGTTGAATATCTTTGGCCCGTAGTGCAAAGATGACCTGTTGTTGAATATCTTTAGCTTGTAGTGCAAAGATGAACTGTTGATGAATATCTTTGGCCTATAGTGCAAAGATGAATTTATTAGTATGATTATGAACTGTGATTTGGTACAACCATGAACTTTGATGTTTCATGTAAAGACATGTGATGAAAATTATCTTCATCCTGGATGAGAAGAGGAATTTAGAACTACAATTATGATTATGAGTTATTCACATGATTGTGGACAAGAACTGTTGATTGTTGTTACAGGGTTAAAACATTGTTGGCGGACTTTTAACATAGAGAAGATAATAGACTTTATGGTCTATTTGACTCTTCTAATGGATTGCTCGTTCCGCTGCAACTATGATTGAAAAGTTTTATCATCTAACATTTGTTCTAAATCTCTGATTCATTATTGACGAAGGCTATTGATAATTTAATTATCTTTAGTCATGATATTCTTTACTGGGCTAGTTGTGCTCACCCTTTTATTTCCCAATTCCTTTAAAGTAATAAGAGTGTAGTTGGGTCGAGCAGGGGTAACAAGAAAATAGAACGGTGGTCTATAGCTGTTAAGGTTTCCCCTAAAATAGTATGAAAATAATTTTATTGAGAATTTGAGATAATTGTATCGTATTTTATACGTCATTTAAACGTTGATTTTGGTGAACGGAATAGGATGAAGTGAACCTGACTTTGAAAGGGTATTTTACCATTATCATACAAGATGTATAATGACCTACAACTTCGTGTTATCATAAGATATGGTTGTGCACATCCACTTGCTGATTATATGTATAAGCACTACCTATATAATCTTGGAGTTTGGTTGAAATATAATTCTCAATCGGAGACAATGGAGATAATTATATGGCAAGAGAAGACTCATCATTGGAAAGAACATGATAGCAATCTTCTTGTTTTTCTTTGGGGTCTATTTGGTCAACCAAGGATAATTCTCGAGTCATATGATATCTATTACAACTTAGATGCATGGCCTCCCATGTACGAAGGTTTCCTTGAGCATTTTCCAAAGATTTTAATTTTTAAAATAGTTATTGACTGTACCTTTATGTAAGGTATCAATGTGAGGTGCTATCCAAGTAAAGGGATGAGAGTCACAATTGTTATTAAAATTCACAGTATATGTCTTGTCGTATTTTGCACGACAATTGTAATAGTGAAGTTATATTTGTTTCCTGTACCATGTATTTGGCGATTCAAAATGGGTTGGGTGGATTTGACCTATTTTGGGGGCGTCAGAGTTGGTATCAGAGCTTAGGAATATGATCTCTGGCGGAGATCGGAGAATAGAACTAGGAGGCAAGAGACGAGTAAATTCTTCGCTAATGACGTAGTTGTTACCGTTGAAACTGTTGGAATACCCGGTGGATAAAGTAAAGTAATACGCGTTGTTGCACAGTAGCACACGGTATTGCACGGTATTTTTGAATTATTTATTTTTACATAAGAAGGTGCTACTCAATAATTGTTACAGTAATTACTGTTCAATATTTTATTTTTTTGATTCAATAATTGCTATGCTGATATTTTATATTATTGTTGTTTCAATAATTTTTTCTGCATAATATTTCCAATTATCAGATCAATAATTAAAATTATTTAAATAATATTATTAGATAACATTATTGGTAATGTCTAAGGAAGTTCTGTCTAGAAAAGGGGGTTGGTCATCTAATTGCGCACCAGTAAGGAAAAATCCTTATCGGAAAGCCCCCCTTCTTTCTAGGAACGAACTGGTTGTCATAATTGTGATTCTTTAATATTATTTGTGAATAATTAATTATTGATTTATATGATATGGAAATATATAAATTTATGTGGATAAAAATGAAGGAATTAATGCTGAGGTGTTTTATAAATATTTTGTCAGAATGGGGGTGTTTTATCAGTATTTTGTCAGAATGGAGGTATTAAAAATCATCCGTATATGGATTTTGGACATTTTCTATTTGAAATTTAGAAAAACTTTCTTCTACAAAGTTGTAGAGAATTTAATTTCCTATGGAATGGACATAAAATTCGTATTTTTCTGATAAAAGGGCTATTTATTATGAATTATTGAAGTTTCAGAAATAAATATTTTTTTATTAAAAACATAGGTGGACCCCACTTTTGGTTGGTGTGGAAATTCTGAATTTTAGTGGGCCCCACTTGTGATGGCTGATAATTTGGTCAAATAAATGTGCGTAGAAAAAAATTAATATTTTATTAATTTAGTCTCCTTTGGCGTTCTAGCATTTTTCTATAAATAAGGTGTTTAGTTAGAATTGAAAATCACACCAGAATCTGAAGTTTTCTCTCTCTATTATATCGAGCGTATTTTTGTGAGTATTTTAATACTTTGAGGGTTGTTATTCAGTGCAAGTTTTTTCCAGCACTATATCCAAAATTCCAATCAGAAGTATTATTCTTTTGAGGTAAGGGATGGTAAGGGATGCTATTTTCTGTGTAAATGATGTTATTTCTTTCAATATAATTATACCGAAATATTGGTATGACTTTTATTGGGAAATTTTTTCCTTTTTTTATCGGGATTACTATTCACGTATACAGTAATATTCATGTATACGACATTATTCATGTATATGACACTATTTATATATACGACATTATTTATGTATACAGTACTATGTACGTATACGGGTTACTATTCATGAGTTACTATTCATGAATTATTATTCACGAGATTACTATTCATGGGGTACTATTCATGACAAAATTATTTTCTTTTTCTGACCAAATTATCGTTGATTTATGAATCTTACTCTTGAAATTAAATCCATGTTTTGATCATATCTTTTTTATTATCATATATAACATTTTTATAACCTTGGTGATGAAATTTCTCTTTCACTTGAGTATAAAGATGGGTATATTAGTGGTATGATCGTAACTATGGGTTCTCTTTGGCCAGTAGTGCAAAGATGAATTGTTGACTGGTATGATCATGACCATTGAATTTATAATTGAATATCTTTAGCTTAAGTGCAAAAGTGAATTGATCAACATGGTTATAATTATTATTTATATAAATTCTGAAATGATTATATATTTCTTTGAGATATTAATATCTTTGGCCTGTAGTGCAAAGATGAATTGTGGATGAATATCTTTGGCCCGTAGTGCAAAGATGACCTGTTGTTGAATATCTATGGCCCGTAGTCCAAAGATGACCTGTTGTTGAATATCTTTAGCCTGTAGTGCAAAGATGAACCGTTGATGAATATCTTTAGCCCGTAGTGCAAAAATGAATTTATTATTATGATTAAGAACATGAACTGTGATTTGGTATAACCATGATCTTTGATGTTTCAGGTAAAGACATGTGATGAAAATTATCTTCGTCCTGGATGAGAAGAGGAATTTAGAACTACTATTATGATTTTGAGTTATTCATATGATTGTGGACAGGAACTGTTGATTTTTGTTACAGGGTTAAAATATTGCTGGCAGACTTTTAACATGGAGAAGATAATAGACTTTATGGTCTATTTGACTTTTCTAATGGATTGCTCGTTCCGCTGCAACTATGGTTGAAAAGTTTTATCATCTACCATATGTTCTAAATCTCTGATTCATTACTGACGAAGGCTATTGATAATTTAATTATCTTTAGTCATGATATTCTTTACTGGGCTAGTTGTGCTCACCCTTTTATTTCCCAATTCCTTTAAGGTAATAAGAGTGTAGCTGGGTCGAGCGGAGGTAACAAGGGAATAGAATGGTGGTCTATTACTGTTGAGGTTTCCCCTAAAATAGTATGAAAATAATTTTATTGAGAATTTGAGATAAGTGTATCATATTTTATACGTTGATTTTGGTGAATGGAATAGGATGAGGTGAACCCGACTTTGTAAGGTTGTTTTGCCACTATTATACAAGATTTATAATGACCTATGACTTCGTGTTATCATAAGACAAGGTTGTTCACATCCACTTGCTGATTATATCTATAAGCACTACCTATATAATCTTGGAGTTTGGTTGACATATAAATCTCAATTAGAGACAGGGGAGATAATTATATGGCAAGAGAAGACTCACCATTGGAAAGAACATGATAGCAATCTTCTCATTTTTCTTCGGGGTCTATTGGGTCAACTAAGGATAATTCTCGAGTCATATGATATCTATTACAATTTAGATGCATGGCCTCCCATGTACGAAGGTTTTCTTGAGCATTTTCCAAAGATTTTAATTTCTAAAACAGTTACTAACTGTACCTTTATGTAAGGTATCAATGTGAGGTGTTATCCAAGTAAAGGGATGAGAGTCACATTTGTTATTAAAATTCACAGTATATGTGTTGTCATATTTTGCACGATAATTGTTATAGTTAAATTGTAGTTATTTCCTGTACCATGTATTTAGCGACTCAGAATGGGTTGGGTGGATTGGACCTATTTTGGGGGCGTCACAAAATGACATAACCAGAAACTCGTAATGACCATACTGAGTTCTGAATGTTATTTTCGGTATATCCTCTGGCCTCACCTTCAGCCGATGATAACTACTCCTCAAGTCTATCTTTGAGAAATATCTCGCTCCCTTCAGTTGATCGAACAATTCATTGATTCTCGATAACAGATACTTATTTTTAATCGTGACCTTATTCAATTTCTGGTAATCAATACAGAGCCGCATCAATCCATCTTTCTTCTTAATAAACAACACCAGCGCTCCCCATGGTGATACGATCGGTTGAATATACTTCTTATCGAGTAATTCTTATAACTACACCATCAACTCTTTTATTTCTACTTGGGCCATTCTGTATAGGGCTTTAGATATCAGGGTCGTTCCTGGCACTAAATTAATCACGAACTCAATTTCTCTATCTGGCGAAAGTCCAGGTAAATCGTTGGGAAATACTTCTGCAAAATCTCTAACGATCGGTATCTCATCTAACTTCGCATTCTTCTTCTGAGTATCTACTATGTAGGCTAAGTATCCTACACATCCTTGTCTCAGTAACTTCTTGGCTTGCATCACCGTCAGACAACTTGCTTGTCAGGGTGACTTGCTGCCATAAAACACTACCTTTGATGGAGTCATAAGGTTAACACATTTCTTTTGGCAATTAATTACTTCCTCGTAATTGAATAACCAATTCCTTTCCATTATGACATCAAACTCCCCAAGTTTAATTAGTATTAAATCTACCATCATCTCATGACCCTTTATAACCACTCTATAATTCTTGTATATAAATCTAACAGGAATCACTTCTCTATTCGCAATCTCTATGCTTAAAGGAAATTTTAATTCTTCTTGAGGCAAATCTAAGTTTTGAGCAAATTCATCGGATATAAATGAACAAGTAGCACCCGAGTCAATTAGCACATAATCATTAATACCATTAATCGGAATGATACCTGACACCACATCCTTTGATTGCACAACATTTTGCACAGTCATATTAAAAGTTCTGGCAGTAGGTCGACTTAATTACACTGGCCCTGTGATAGTCAAAGTGCCACCACTGTTGTTTCCCTTTCCTCCACTTGCATTTCCCACTGTCTTTTTAGGGTTGCAAGGCGCCAAATTTATTTCAAAGATTGATCTTCGTTCCGGATATCACCAATTGAAGATTAAAACTGATGACATTCTAAAGACGACTTTCAAAACTCGGTACTGGCATTATGAATTCCTAGTCATGTCTTTTGGATTGACTAATGCTCCTGCTGCCTTCATGGACATGATGAACTAAGTATTCAAGGAATATGTGGATCATTTTGTGGTTGTCTTTATTGATGACATTCTCATATATTCCAAAAGCCGTGAAGATCATGAGCAACACTTGAGGCTGATACTCCAAAAGCTTCGTGAAAATAAGCTTTATGCTAAGTTGAAGAAATGAGAGTTCTGGCTTGAGGAAGTTGCATTCCTTGGGCACGTGATATCAAGTCATGGAATATCTGTTGACCCAGCAAAGATTGAAGATATTCAAAGCTGGGAGCAACCTAAATCGATGGACCGGTATTTAGCTTTCTCGAACGGGTGGTTATTATCAAAGATTCGTAGAACGATTTTCTTGAATCGCTACTCCATTAAATCAGCTGACTCGAAAAGATATAAAATTCGGTTGGAGCGAAGAATGTGAAAAGAGTTTTCAAGAACTTAAGAGGAGACTCATTTAAGACCTGCTCGACAATACCATCCGGCTTGAGGGATTTGTCATCTCACGGATGATGCTTGCAAAGGGTTAGGATGTGTTCTCATCGCAACATAGGAAAGTCATAGCCTATGCCTCTTGACAACTCAAAGAATATGAGAGGAATTATCCTACTCATGATCTAGAGTTGGCAGCAGTTGTCTTTGCACTTAAAATTTGGAGGCATTACCTGTGTGGGGAGAAAGTGGATATCTATACGAATCATAAAAGCCTCAAATATTTCTTTACCCAAAAGGAACTCAACATGCGACAACGACGTTGGCTTGAACTATTGAAAGATTATGATCATACCATTCAATACCATCCTGGAAAAGTAAACATAGTAGCTGACGCATTCAGCAGAAGATCATATGCAGGTACGAGTGGGTTATTGTCAACGCAAAGGCCCATTTTATATGACTTGCAAAGGATGGAGATAGAGTTAAAGACTCTAGGGACCCACGTGATGATGGCAAATATATGAGTAGAACCGAGATTACTCGATAAAGTTAAAGCTGTTCAAGTTAAAGACCTGGAGCTGATGTGTATAAGGAAGAAAGTGCAAGAAAGTGTTATACTGGAAGCAAGAATCGATGAAAAAGGAATACTATGAGTTAACTCTAGATTTTGTGTTCCTAACGACCCTGATTTCAAGTATAAAATCATGATGGAGGCGCACAACACACCGTTTGTAATCCATCTTGGGAGTACCAAAATTTATCGCGATCTTCGACATACATTTTGGTGGAGCAATATGAAGAGAGAGATAGCGGGGTTTATCTCAAGGTGTCTAACTTGTCAACGAGTCAAGGCGGAGCATCAAGTGCCAAAAAGTCCATTGCAACCACTTGAAATTCTAGAATGGAAGTGGGAGCATATTACCATGTATTTCGTTACTGGTCTTCCCAAGGTTTCTCAAGGCATAGATGCAATTTGGGTCATTGTTTATAGATTGACCAAGTTTGCTCATTTCTTACCTATACGAGAAACTTATACACTTGAACGTCTTGCTCGTATGTACATAAACGAGATTGTAAGATTGCATGGTATGCCAGTATCCATAGTTTTTGATCGAGACCCAAGATTCACTTCAAGATTTTGGATTAGTTTGCAAAAAGCTATGGGCATGGATTTATGATTTGTTCTAAGATATCATCCTCAAACCAGACGAGCAATGGAGAGGACTATTCAAACTCTTGAAGATTTATTAAGACTTTGTGTCCTTGACTTCAAAGGAAGTTGGGACAAGTTCTTACCATTGGTAGAATTTTTCTACAACAACAGTTATCAAGCAAGTATCGGCATGGCTCCATTTGAGGCATTGTATGGAAGAAAGTGTCGTTCTCTAGTATGTTGGGATGAGGTGGGTGAAGCAACGTTGTTGGGACCGGAGTTGGTACGTATGACTATAGAAAAGATTTAAACGATCCGACAACGTATAAAAACCTCACAAGATCGACAAAAGAGTTATGCTGATCTTCATCGAAAGGACGTAGAATTCAATATTGGAGATCATGTGTTGTTACGTGTTGCTCCATGGAAAGGAGTTACGAGATTTGGAAAGAGAGGAAAGCTCAACCCTCGATTCATTGGCCCATTTTTAATCCTCGATCGAGTAGGAACTGTGGCCTATAGACTCACCTTACCGCCAAGTATGTCTTGTGTTCATAACGTTTTTCACATATCTATGTTACGTAAATATGTGAAATACTCGAACTGTAACGATCGAGAAATTTATAATTTAATTTAAATATTTATGGAATTAAATAAATATTTAAAATAATTTATTTATTGAGGAAAATGAATATTTGATGAGTTGCCATGAATTAATAGCTAAATTAATTAATGTTAATTGAATCGAGTAATGATAATTTTATTTGTTGGATTTAATTTAAGGAGATAATTAAATTAAATCAATTGTTTATTATGTAAGAAAATAATTAAGCTAAATAAATTGTTTAATTTAATGGAAATAAATAAATTAAATAAAGTGATGTGTCTAATTTATTAATTAAATTAGATATATAATTATTTATTGATTATAAGTATAATGATAATAAGATTTTTATTATTAGTATTATAAGTTATTTAAAATTAACTAAAGTAATGTTTGACACTTGTAACTATATAATATAAATATTATTTAAATAATTTAGTTGGGAGAGTTTTGGTTAGCCAAACATGGCCTTATGGCCTTTGGCATTATTCCAACTGACGAGTCTTTTTATTTTTCTAACGTAAGGGAGCGTGGGAGTGGTTATATTTTTTTTCCTACGCGTATTATTTTCTAAAGCTTGCTAACAGAGGAAGAGAGAATTGCTGAGTATTGAGGGTGAGGAATTGAGAGAATAATCTTTGTGAGTTTGTCAAGAGAAGGAAGAGACTCACCATCTTGCGCTAATCAAGAAGATTAAGGTATAATTAACTCCTAAATATCTAAATTTTAGTTTTGTCTGAGTTCTCTGTAAATTGATTTTGTTAAATTGTTGTTTCAAACATGATTATGTGATATTGGTTATATTGTATAATCTGTTGTCATCATGTATCAGTGTTGTATCAGTTATTCAATTTGTGAGAATTGGGTTTATAGGAGGGAGTTGAAATATTAGTGTTATGTTTGTATAAAATGACCTTAGAAAGTACCAAATTTCTTGTCCAATATGTGTAGTAATCTGTAAATTGATGCTTGTATATGGTAGTTCATTAAGATACGAACATAACGTAATTTGAATGGAATGATTTGGTCAAATAACGAATTCACAGTGATGATTTTTGGGATAGACTGTCAAAAATTGAGTTTAATATGAAAAACATGAAAATTGACAAATTAAAATAGTTCTAATTGTTGTTAAATTGCATTAAGTGGTTGAATATGTTAGCAATCATGTTTTTGTTAGTTGTATATTTATTTTACATGTTGTTATCACCGTTTGATGGGTGAAATTTGTGTTTGTTGGGCTAAAAAGCGACAACCCCATTCTTCACTTCTTGAGCCTCTGCGTCTGTTCAATACGAACACAGCAATTTGCTTGGGCAAAGCCAAGTCAAAATCAACAGTAGCAATGCTACCGGTCCCAAGCCTAAGTGTGATGCAATTTGCTAACATTACCTCGAATCGAGACAAATGAGGTCTGCTTGTTTTTGCGTGTCGCAACAATGGACTTATATTAGTATTGTAAGCATGTTATTGATGTTGAGGCATGATATAAACTATAATAACAGATGTCAATGTGTTGTAATGCATAGTGTAAAGAGTTGAAACTAAAAGTGATGTTTTCAAAAGTTGTAGATAAATGATAGGGTTATGTTGATCAATGTGTGATTTCAGAAGCGTTAAGTATGTTAGCTTACGTGGTTAGGTGCTAAGTTAGGTTTGTGACTTAAGTGATAGTTTAAACCCTAAAGTTAATATTCATGTGATTAATTGTTGCTGCGATTTCAATGATATATGTGTAGGATAATTGGGGATTATTTTCATTTGTGTAGCTTACAATCAAGGCAAGTTCTCTAACCCTACTTTTATAATTGTGCAAGTTTCTAAATCTTATCTCTTTACAATTGAGCAAGCTTTTGAACTTCATTCTTTTCATATCGAATGCAAGTTTCTAATCCTATATTATTGTTGTTCAAGTAATTGAGCAAGCCTAATCTATCTTGAATATGATGATACAAGCTCTTATAACCTAATTCGTTATATCGAGTGAGTTTTATTTTCCTAATTATTATTCAAAGCACATATTGTTCTAATACTCCGACTCAAATGAGATTGTTTTTAACTATTTGGTTATAGCATTTTGCATGTATATCATGTTGATTCGATTATGTATATTGTTGATATATGATCTTTGACTTTGATAGCCTTCTATAGTTACACATTCTTGTGTTAAACCTTTATTGATGGATATTGAGCAGTGTGCTAAAATTTCTAGAAACACTAATAAGCCAGTTCTAAACTAAACCTTCTTTAGTGCAGAAATTCTAAATTCAAATTGAGACGAGCAACCCTAACATAGGGGATTTTGTACGTGTAACGTTTAGATGTTTGTGCACAATACATGGTACAAAGGGCTGATCCCCCTAAGTACGTTAAGAAGGGTCCGTATAGTCTAAATGACTGTTAAGGTTGGGTAATAATACCTAAGTACCGGGGACATATTTCGTGGTCTTAAGACCCTCAGATAATTAAAGTTCGAACTTGTTTTCTAGTTTGATTTGTAGAACAAGTTCCTTATTGTTCAGCTTTCGTTGTTCACTCGCATGTTACTTTCATTACTACTTTCTATATCAGTGAGCATTTGTTTGCTCACTCTTGCAATTAACACCTTAGCTAAAGTGGAGAAAGTTGATGAGCCGTCGACTAGTAAAGGCAAGCGCAAGATGTCCAAATGATGAAGACTTTTGAGAATTTTATTTTAATGAATTATGTTAAAAACTTGTTTTAATATGTGATGTATTCCGCAAACTTATGTAATAATTTTAAGGTTAGATCACATGGGATTTAATTTGAGATGATGATGTAACCCTTTAATGGGAAGGATTATTGTTTAAGTTATTTAAATTATGTCTTTATCCTTTATTGATGGGTAGTTATATATAATAGTTTTGATAAGTGAGCACCAAATCCTATGGGAATAAAGTACCTGGATTTGGGGGTGTCACACGAACCACATTATTGAATTAGAACCAGACGAGATAGCAGCAAAATTGAACGTATGAAGAGTTACCTATTAAAATTTTGGATAAGAAGGAGCATATTTTACGCTCCAAGGTTATACCTCAAATCAAAGTTTTGTGGAGAAACCACGATGTTGAGGAAATGACCTGGGAGTTAGAATCTGAAATGAAATCAAGATATCCTCACCTATTCGTCATACCAGGTATGTACCCTAATTTCGAGGGCAAAATTTCATAAGAAGGGGAGGTTGTAAGACCCCGACTTTTATGAATAAAGATAAATTTTCTATAAATATCATTTTTGAATATTAAAGAGTGAATTTGATATAATGTTATAGTTGTGGATAATATTTATAAATTTTCCAAAGTACGCAAGTTGTTATATTATATTCTATTGGTCGGGGAATATTCATTTTTACAAGGAATATTCGTACGACAGCACAATCATTGGTGGACCGCACAACGGAATTATTGTCGGATTGAGAAAATGACAAGAATATCTTTTTATGAAAATAACGGCGAAAGTTTTACCGTTAACTGTTGAAATAACCAGTGTTAAAAGTTGTGACAATTTGATTGTTTGAATTATGATTAGGGGGACATAATCCTTGTAAGGAGGGAAGGATGTAACAATCCGAATTTTTAAATTGTAATTTTAAGTATTTATATAAATATTTATTTAAGGTGTTTATTGTTGAATAAATATTTATTGATGTAATGGTTGTTAATAAATATTTATGAATCTAAATAAATATTTATGGATCTAAATTTATTATATAATATTCTAAATTAAATTAATTTATAATTTAGAGTTGTAATATGACATGAGGTGTTATATTGTTAATTAATAATTTAAATGGTATATTAAATTATTAAATAAAATTATATTATAATTTTGTGTTATTTGTTTAAATGATATATTTAATTAAAGTATGGTATGTGATTGATTTATTTATTAATGTTGGATATAGAAATACAAATAAATAAGATGTAATTATATAGTATTAACTAAATGGTTGTTAAAATAAATTAATGGAGTTTAATTTAGTTTTTGCCAAACAAGGCTTAATATAATATGTCTTTAACATTTAAAGGGTTTTGCCAAACAAAGCCTTATGGCTTTTGGATTTTTAAATTTTGAATTTTGAATAATATAAATAAAATAAAATAAATAAAATATAAAATAAATTTATAACATATACGTTATATTTTATTTGTAACTGATATTATAATAATTATAATAAGTATACGTATTATTATGTCTATCAGTTGAGTTTTACGCATTATAGCTATCAGTGTTTTTCAATCTAGTTGCTAAGACTAAGAGAAATACAGAGAAAGTTGAGAGAATTGAGAGAGAACTTAAGCACTTTCCAGCAACTTCAGAGTTTAGCAAGAATTTTTCGATCATTTGAAGGTATATTCACAACCTTAGTGTTATATATATATATATATATATATATATATATATATATATATATATATATATGTGTGTGTGTGTGTGTGTGTGTGTGTGTGTGTGTGTGTGTGTGTGTGTGTGTGTACATGTATATGTGTTTCACGGCAAGAATTTTCTTATGTTCTGTAAAATCAATTGTTGAATTGTGGATGTATATAGTTGGTAATGGTGATTATACGTGTTTATGATGATCAGAGTTTATGATTAAACAAGAAATTGCATGCTAATTCCGGATAAAAGTAGGAAATTAATGACAATATATATATTTTTTTATGTGGCTTATGTAAGTACCAATTTTGATGGTCAATTCGTATGTTAAACTATTAATTGAATATTGTTTATGTTAGTTCGTTAAGAAATGAAGATAACGTAATTTGAACGAAGTGATTCGGTGAAGAATTGAAATCATAGTGTTGATTTTTGTGATGAATGTCAAGAAAATTTAGGTTTGTATGAAAATGTGAAATTTGAAGAATTAAACTAGTATAATTGTTGTTAAATTGTTCTAATTAATTGAATATGTTAGCAAACATGTTAATGATGGTTTTGTATCAATTGTACGTGTTAATATTACTGTCTAGTGGGTGAAATTGGTCTTTGTTGGGCTAAAGTTGGCTACAGTTCATAGTCGTCTACTTCGCCTCATGCACTACATGCAATAGCAATTTCTTTTTGGTGCCAAGGCAAAAAATCAGGTTGCCTTGGCGATCCTGAGCTCATGTAATGTATGTAGCAATTGCCCAAACCACCTCTTCTGAGATGCTTTGTTCTCATTGCTCTCATGGACCTTGTAACACCCCTTTAGCTTGGTCTAAGGTTGTGTTAAGGTGTTCAAAATGTAATAACATAGTCAAATCAGAATCGTGTTAGGTGTTTAGTAGTTTCAAAGTTCAAATGATTATAAGCTATGAACGTGTTATGTTATAACTTAGTTTATATAATGAATGTTAGATAGGTGTTGTGAAGGTTAACAATTGAAATTTCTGATATTTGTATAGTAGCATAAGACTTGTGCTAAAATGATAAGTTTAGCTAGAAATGTGCATATTATGGTATGTTAGCATATCTAATAGGTATTGTGGCTCTAAACCTATGTGTAGGTGAACATGAGTTTAATTTTATAGCTTACGCTCAAGGCAAGTTTTCTAACTCTACATTTACGTTGAGAAAGTTTCTGAACTTCTATTTTTATATTGAGCAATTTCTCTAATTCTATTTTATAATTGAGCAAGTTTTCTAACTCTACACTTTCGTTGAGCTAGTTCTATTATTACTTTGTGTAGCTTTATTCTCTTGATTGAGCAAGTTTCCTATCTTAAACTGTTATTGAACAAGTCATTTGTTCCTAAATCTTATTTGAGCAAACTTTAACTCTAATGTTATTGGAATTCTCATTATGGTTGATTCATTCTAACTTGTTTATAGTTAAGCAGGTTTCTTAAGTTCTATTCTTGTATAATGAACGCAGTTTTTGAACTCTCGTCTCTATTATTGAGCTATTTTATTACTTTACATGAGCTAATACCATGTTGGGCAAGTTTTTAGTTTCCAACTTGCTATCAGTTAATGTACGTTCAGTAATTTCATTGCTAATATTATAAGACCCTAACCTTAGCTTATTTATTGTTCAAACAAAGGTTTACCATTTTATACATTTTGTTGAATACTTATGCTCTCTAGTTATGTTCAAGCAAGAGTTTAATATATATAGTCAATTCACCTATGATGCTCAATTGTTCTATATTATTTTGTTATTAAACAACTATTGTGTTATCAAGCATTGTTGATTCAACTAGTCCCCTAGTTGATGATCGTTAAACTTCAAATTACCCTTCAAAGCTTATCCAAACGAAACTTTCTTTGGTGCGGACTTGTACTATAAATACTGAGATGAACAACCCTATTATTAGGGGAAATTTACGCTTAGCGTTGAAATGTTTGTGCACAATACATTGTACGTAGGGCTGACACCCCTAAGTACGAGGAGTACTTATAGTCTTATGACTGTTAAAGTTGGAGTTGAAAGATTACTCGCAACTGTGGACATAGTTCGTGGTCTTATGACCCTCAGATATTTATATTCCATATTTTGATTCCAGTCTTTGGTTATCATTGATAGAGTACTATTCAGTTTTGATGAGCCTATTTATGGACAGTTATTATTATCTTGTTGATTCATTTCTTTATCTCGTGAGTAATTGTTTTCCCCACTCTTGCATAAATATTATTATTGCAACTAAAGTTGAGAAGGTAGATGAACCTTCAACTAGCAAAGGAAAGGGAAAAATGTACAAGTGATGAAGACTTGTAATTTTGATTATTGTTATGTTATTAGACTTTTACTTAATGATGTGATGTAATAATTTTATTTTCACACTTATATGATGTTAAGGTTAGACAACCTGGGATGTTTTTCGGATTTAATGATGTAACCCTATTTAAAGGGAGGATTTATGGTTTTAATTTTATTATATTTGGGTAGATAGTATGAATGTATGGATAGTGAGCACCAAATCTTGAGGGAATGAAGTACCTAGATTTTGGGGTGTCACAAGTTGGTATCAAAACTTTAGGTTATGAACCTTAGGTGTGGGGGAAAATCCTTAGGAAGTAACCTTGGAAAAGATAGTGGTGAACAACTCTTATATAGTTTTAAGGAAGAAGTAATAAAATACTTATGTGCTTATGTGATTATAAACTATGTGCTCGTGAGTGTCGAGTAGTAATGATTAGTAATTAAAACTTAAAATTTGATTGACAGGATAGATAATATAGGAGGATCCAGTCAGGCTAGGGAGGAAGGATCCCAGATGCCTAGGGAGAAGGAGCCTCGAGATATTCAGGTGGTTTGGGAACAACTACTGCCACGGGAAGCAACTTCGTTGTTCACAGTAGTTGAGCAGGAGAGAGTACCCGATGAGGATGGTGAGATAGAGATGGATGAGGAGGACCCCGTTGAGCTGCCACAGTCGGATGAGGAGAACGAGGGGGAAGAGATTCCACTTAACTCGATTGCTGCCCGTATGTACTACGAGGTGTACGACTGTAATGTGGAACTTCAGGATTCCGTCGAGGAGTTGTAAGAGATAGTAGCAGAACAACAGACCTCGATGGCACAGAAGGACGATGAGATCTAGGATCGAGAAGAACGTCTAAATAATGTTGAAGAGAAGCTGGTCCACACTGAAGGAGAGAATGAGCGAATGATGGCAGAGATTACAGAGTTGAAGAACAAGTTGAAAGAGGAATCTACTAAGAGGCAAGAGCCGAAGATGCGTACAAGGAAGCTTATCAACGAGTTTTAATAAAGAGAGAGACACATAAGCAAAGAGAATGAAGATGGAAGAGATGAATAACGTATTCAATACCGTGATTAACCGAGCTCAAGATCGGGTTATGTGTTATCCAATTTAGTTCGAGACGCTACCGTCATACATATTAGATCGCCGAACAATGTTCTGAATTATGGAGGAAGAGCGTCATAAGGCTACACAACATCTTAGTAGGGCATCGTAGGGAATATACTTGATATGTAATTATTATGTGGTTGATGAGTAAATAAGATGTAAATCCCGGGTATAATACAACCAATGGGATGTGATGATGATGAAGTAATCCTGCAACTTTTGTAGTTCAGGGGAGTTAATGTAAATAGCAGTGATGCTATTATTTTGATTTTTTTTAAAGATTACGAATGAATAAAAGTTATTGTTTTATTCAAAGTGTTATGTGTTACGTGATAATCTCTTATGATGTGAAACATAAGTACGTATTACTTATAAGGTTGAATAGAATCTAATGGGTGTATTTTAACAGAAAATGCCTCCAAGACGTCAACAATCTCGACAGAGAACCACTGAAGGGACCAATAATAATAATGCTAAAAATAATCCAGTTCAGCAATTCGTAACGTTACTAAAAGGATCATTGCAGAATCAACCTCAGAATCAAGGACCAGCTTTTAAGGATTTTAAGGCGGTTGGACCACCAGAATTCCGTGGAACCATGAACCCAGTTGAGGCACAGACCTGGATCATGGAGATAGAGAAAGTGTTCGATGTTACGAGAGTAGGGGAGGATCAGAAGACTGCTTTTGCAACATTCATGTTGAAAGTAGAGGCTAGTTATTGGTGGTAGGCCAATAAAACCCGAGGAGGTCAAGGGATTATGACTTGGGAACGGTTTAAGGAGATATTCTTTGAGACCTATTTCCCAGAAAGTTCGAAGAGTCAGCTAGAAGTGCAGTTTTTAGAACTGAAGCAGGGAATGATGACGGTAGCTGGGTATTCCACAAAATTTAATGAGTTGACGAGGTTTGTGCCATATCAAGTCAGCACAGATGAACACAAGTCTAAGAGGTTTGAACAGGGACTGAAGCCCTAGTTGTACAGTAGGGTTTCTCTATTCTAGTTGAAGACATTTGCAACAGTAATGGAGAGGGAAATTCTCGCTGAGAGTGGAGGCGAGGCTGTAACAAAACATAACCAAGTGCAGAGAAAGAAGAAGAATGAGGGCGACGTTAAAAATGGTGGAGGTGGTAACAGTTGAAATGGTAGTAGTAACCTGAAGAGGAAATGGAATGGAAGTATGGGCTCAGGAAAGCAGCAGGGTAATCAGCGAAATAAGAAGTTCAAGCATGTGCTACATGCGGGAAGTTTCACAAGAGTGTGTGCTTGATGGGGAAGCGAGTATGCTTCAACTGTGGCCAAGAGGGTCACATCGGCCCAAATTGCAATCAACCTAAGAAGAATGTTTGCTTCACGTACGGGTCCAAGGATCACTTTGCTCGTGAATGCCCTAAAAAGAGATCTGGTGAGTCAAATAGAAGCAAGGGAAATGCTGGTGGAGGTACACTGACTATTGCTGGACCAACATGAATAAATAAGCCCACAGCAAGAACCTTCAACATGACAGTGCAGAACGCGGTGCAATCAAAAGATGTCGTGTCAGGTATTATCCCAATCAATGATATAAATGCATATGTTTTATTTGATTCGGGTGCTACTTGCTCGTTTATATCTGATTATTTTGCTAAGAGGTTAGAAATACCCAGTAAAGAGCTGAATTTCCCTTTAAACATAGAAATTGTGAATAGGGAAGTGATTCCTGTTAGGTTCGTATACAAGAACTGTAGGGTGAACATTAAGGGGAATGTTATGAAAGTAGATTTAATTCCGATAAAACTCGGAGAGTTTGATGTTATATTGGGAATGGATTGGTTATTCAATTATGGAGCGATAATTGATTTCCAAAACAAGTGTGTAAACCTTATGAATTCGTCAAGGGTAGTTTTTCATGGTAGCAAATTGCCCAGACAAATGAGATGTCTGACGATGATGCAGGCCAAGAAGTTGTTGAGTCAGGGCTGTGTAGGGTATTTAGCTTACATAGTCGATACTCAAAAGGAGAAGGGTGTGAAATTGGAGGAAATACCAGTTGTTAGGGAATCCGTGGATGTGTTTCTGGAAGATTTTCCAGGACTTTCGCCTGACTGAGAGATCAAATTTGTGATCAACTTAGCACCAGAAACTGCTCCGATATCGAAGGCCCCGTACAGAATGGCTCTGGTAGAGATGAAGGAACTAATGGTACAACTGCAAGAACTATTAGATAAGAAGTATATTCAGCCTAGCGTATCATTGTGGGTAGCGCCAATGTTGTTCGTGAAGAAGAAGGATTGGTCAATGCGTCTTTGCATTGATTATAGAGAATTAAACAAAGTCACTATTAAAAATAAATATCCATTGCCAAGAATAGATGACTTGTTTGATTAATTGAAGGGTGCTAGATATTTCTCGAAAATAGATTTGAGAAGTGGGTATCATCAACTGAAAGTATGGAAGGAGGATACACCGAAGACGGCATTTCGAACCCGGTATGGACATTACAAATTTTTGGTGATGTCTTTTGGTTTGACAAATGCCCCTGCAGCGTTCATGGATTTGATGAATAGGGTGTCTAAACCATTTTTAGAAAAGTTTATGGTGGTATTTATCGATAATATTCTGGTGTACTCTAAAACTCAAGAAGAACACGTGGAACACTTACGTCTAGTGCTGGAGACGCTAAGAAAAGAAAAGTTATATGCGAAATTCTCTAAATGTGAATTTTGGCTAGAACGTGTACAATTTCTTGGGCACGTAATTGACAAGGATGGAATTTCAGTGGATCCATCAAAGGTTGAAGCTGTGATAAATTGGGAACAACCAAGAACTCCATCAGAAGTAAGAAGTTTCTTGGGATTGGCAGGATATTACCGATGGTTTATCCAAGATTTTTCCAAGATTGTCACTCCGTTAACAAATTTGATAAGAAAATCTGTAAAATTTGTTTGGACGGAGAAGTGTGAGGAATGTTTTGCGGAATTGAAGAAGAGGCGTAGTGTGGCACCTGTGTTGTCATTACCAAATAATACAGGAAACTCTGTGGTGTATAGTGATGCTTCATACAAGGGTTTAGGATGTGTCCTAATGTAGAACGATAACGTCACTGCGTATGCATAAAGACAATTGAAAGACTACGAGAAAGGGTATCCAACTCATGATTTAGAATTGGCGGCAATAGTATTTGCTCTAAAGATATGGAGGCAATATCTCTATGGAGAGAAGTGTGATATTTACACAGACCATAAGAGTCTAAAGTATATTTTCACTGAAAAGGACTTGAATATGCGGCGAAGGAGATGGATGGAATTGATAAAAGATTACGATTGCGAGATCTTTTATCACCGGGGCAAAGCTAATGTGGTTGCAGATGCCTTGAGTAGGAAAGGCATAGAAAAGTTGATGTTGTTAACCGATTAGGAGGAGCTCATTTCAGCAATGGCAAGGCTAGAGTTGGAAATCAAATTTCTAAAAGAATCTGATGAAAAATTATACCAGATGGAAGCCAGTCCAACTTTGGTAGATAAAGTGAAGAATGCTCAACTACAAGATGAAGAATGCAGAAAAATAAGGGAAAACGTGGTCGAGGGAAAAGAAGTGAAGTCCAAGGTTGATACTGAGGGAATGTTTAAATTCGAGGGACGAATTTGGGTTCCAGTAGTACAGGACATTAAAGAAGACATCTTGACAGAAGCTTATAGCTTAAGATATTCGATTCATCTGGGAAGTACGAAGATGTATCAAGATTTGCGGCGACATTTTTGGTGGCCAAATATGAAAAAAGACGTTGCAAAATGTGTTGCAAAGTGTTTGACATGTTAGAAAGTGAAGGCAGAGCATCAAAGACCAAGCGAATTACTCTAACCGTTGCAAATACTGGAATGGAAATGGTAGCATATCACAATGGATTTTGTGGTAGGCCTTCAAATGACTCAAAAGGGATAGAATGCGATATGGATGATAGTGGACAGACTGACAAAATTTGCACACTTTTTGCCAATAAAGATTAGATTTAATCTTGATCAGCTGGCAAAATTATATGTTAACGAGATCGTGTCGAGACATGGAGTTCCAATATCTATAGTGTCAGATCGAGACCCGAGGTTCACATCAAATTTCTGGAAGAGACTACAAGAATGCATGGGAACGCAATTGAAGACGAGTACATCATATCATCCGCAAACCGATGGGCAAAGCGAACGGATGATCCAAACGCTCGAAGATATGCTTAGAGCATGCATCATGGATTTTAAAGGAAACTGGGATGATCATCTATCGTTAGTGGAATTTGTATACAACAACAGTTACCATGCAAGCATTGGTATACCGCCATACGAGGTATTATACGGCAGGAAATGCAGAACTCCACTATGCTGGGATGAGGTTGATGAACGTCAACTGCTAGGACCAGAACTGGTACAGCAGACCGCTGAAATTGTCAAACTCATCAGAGCAAGATTAGTAGCTGCTCATGATCGACAAAAGAAGTATGCTGATCAACACAAATAGAATCGTGAATTTCAAGAAGGAAATTTCGTATTCCTGAAAGTTTTTCCTTGGAAGGGGAAAATTTGTTTCGGCAAGAAAGGAAAGCTAAGCCCAAGGTTTATTGGACCTTTTGAGATTTTACGTAGAGTGGGAGAAGTAGCTTATGAGGTAGCTTTACCTCCAGAATTAGAACATGTGCACAACGTTTTTCATGTGTCGGTGCTGTGACCATATAAACCCGATTACAAGCATGTGATCAAGTATGAACCATTGTAGTTCAGTAAAGATTTGTCTTACGAAGAGATTCCTATCTAGATAGCAGACAGGAAAGAACAAGTGCTCAGGAATAAAGTGATACCTTCTGTGAAGGTGATATGGAGGAACCACAATGTCGAACAGGCTACGTGGGAGCTCGAAGCAGAAATGATGAAGAATTACCCTGAGTTATTTGTTTAGTCTGTGTCTTCGATTCTGGGGACAGAATCTTTGTAAGTAGGGAAGAATGTGACGATTTGATTGTTTGAATTATGATTCTGGGGACATAATCCTTGTAAGGAGACAAGGATGTAACAATCCGGATTTTCAAATTGTAATTTTAAGTATTTATATAAATATTTATTTGAGGTGTTTATTGTTGAATAAATATTTATTGATGTGATGGTTGTTAATAAATATTTATTAATCTAAATAAATATTTATGGATCTAAATTTATTATATAATATTCTAAATTAAATTAATTTATAATTTATAGTTGTAATATGACATGAGGTGTGTTATATTGTTAATTAATAATTTAAATGGTATATTAAATTATTAAATAAAATTATATTATAATTTTGTGTTATTTGTTTAAATGATATATTTAATTAAAGTATGATATGTGATTGATTTATTTAATTAATGTTAGATATAGAAATCCAAATAAATAAGATGTAATTATATAGTATTAACTAAATGGTTGTTAAAATAAATTAATAGAGTTTAATTTAGTTTTGCCAAACAAGGCTTAATATATTAAGTCTTTAACATTTAAAGGGTTTTTCCAAACAAAGCCTGATGGCTTTTGGATTTTTAAATTTTGAATTTTTAATAATATAAAAAAAATTAATAAAATATAAAATAAATTTATAACATATACATTATATTTTATTTGTAACTGATATTATAATAAGTATATTATAGCTATCAGTGTTTTTCCTTCTAGATGCTAAGACTAAGAGAAATACAGAGAGAGTTGAGAGAATTGAGAGAGAACTTAAGCACTTTCCAGTAACTTCAGAGTTTAGCAAGAACTTTTTGATCATTTAAAGGTATGTTCACAACCTTAGTGTTATATATATGTGTATATACATGTATATGTGTTTCACGGTAAGAATTTTCCTATGTTCTATAAAATCAATTGTTGAATTATGGATGTATATAGTTGGTAATGGTGATTATACATGTTTATGATGATTAGAGTTTATGATTAAACAAGAAATTACATGCTAATTCTAGATAAAAGTAGGAAATTAATGACAGTATATATATTTTCTTATGTGGCTTATGTAAGTACCAATTTTGATGGTCAATTCGTATGTTAAACTCTTAAATGAATATTGTTTATGTTAGTTCATTAAGAAACGAAGATAACATAATTTGAACAAAGTGATTTGATGAAGAATTGAAATCACAGTGTTGATTTTTGGGATGAATGTCAAGAAAAATTAGTTTTGTATGAAAATGTGAAATTTGAAGAATTAAACTAGTATAATTGTTGTTAAATTATTCTAACTGGTTGAATATGTTAGCTAACATGTTTATGATGGTTTTGTATCAATTGTACATGTTAATATTACGGTCTAGTGGGTGAAATTGGTGTTTGTTAGGCTAAAGTCTGCTCTCGCTCATAGTCGTCTCGCTTGTCATCTACACCAAATAAGCAGCCTACACTGGTGCCAATGTAAAAAAATCATGGTAAGATTTGCCTGGGTCCCGAGCCCTGTGTATGATATGGCGCAATGCCACATACCACCGCATCTGAGATATTTTGTTCTCATTGCCATCAGAGACCTTGTAACACCCCTTTAGTTTGGTCTAAGGTTGTGTTAAGGTGTTAAAAATGTAATAACATGGTTAAATCAAAATCGTGTTAGGTGGTTAGTAGTTTCAAAGTTCAAATAATTATAAGCTATGAACGTGTTATGTTATAACTTAGTTTATATAATGAATGTTAGATAGATGTTGTGAAGGTTAACAATTGAAATTTCTGATATTTGTATAGTAGCATAAGACTTGTGCTAAAATGATAAGTTTAGCTAGAAATGTGCATATTATAGTATGTTAGCATATCTAATAGGTATTTTGGTTCTAAACCTATGTGTAGGTGAACGTGAGTTTAATTTTATAGCTTACGCTCGAGGCAAGTTTTCTAACTCTACATTTACGTTGAGCAAGTTTTTGAACTTCTCTTTTTATATTGAGCAAGTTCTCTAATTCTATTTTATAATTGAGCAAGTTTTCTAACTCAACACTTTCGTTGAGCTAGTTCTATTATTACATTGTGTAGCTTTATTCTCCTGATTGAGCAAGTTTCCTATCTTAAACTGTTATTGAACAAGTCATTTGTTCCTAAATTTCATTTAAGCAAACTTTAACTCTAACGTTATTGGAATTCTCATTATGGTTGATTCATTGTAACTTGTTTATAGTTAAACAGGTTTCTTAATTCTATTCTTGTATAATAAACGTAGTTTTTCAACTCTCGTCTCTATTATTGAGCTGTTTTATTACTTTGCATGAGCTAATACCTTGTTGGGCAAGTTTTTAGTTTCCAGCTTGCTATCAGTTAATGTACGTTCAGTAATTTCATTGCTAATGTTATAAGACCCTAACCTTAGCTTATTTATTGTTCAAGCAAAGGTTTACCATTTTATACATTTTGTTGAATAGTTATGCTCTCTAGTTATGTTCAAGCATGAGTTTAATATATATAGTCAATTCACCTATGATTCTCAATTGTTTTATGTTATGTTGTTATTAAACAACTATTGTGTTATCAAGGATTGTTGATTCAACTAGTCCCTTAGTTGATCAAATTACCCTTCAAAGCTTATCCAAACGAAACTTTCTTTAGTGCGGACTTATACTCTAAATACTGAGATGAACAATCCTATTATTAGGGAAAATCTACGCTTAGCATTGAAATGTTTGTGCACAATATATTGTATGAAGGGCTGATCCCCCTAAGTACGAGGAGTCCTTATAGTCTTATGACTGTTAAAGTTGGAGTTGAAAGATTACTACTTAATCATGGACATAGTTAAATGGTCTTATGACCTTTAGATATTTATATTCCATATTTTGATTCCATCTTTGGTTATCATTGATAGAATACTTATTCGGTTTTTGATGAGCTATTTATAGGCGCGTTATTATTATCTTGTTGATTCATTTCTATATCTCGTGAGCAATTGTTTTGCTCACTCTTGCATAAATATTATTATTGCAGCTAAAGTTGAGAATGTAGATGAACCTTCAACTAGCAAAGGAAAGGGAAAAATGTACTAGTGTTGAAGACTTGTAATTTTGATTATTGTTATGATATTAGACTTTTACTTAATGATGTGATGTAATAATTTTATTTTCGCACTTATATGATGTTAAGGTTAGACAACCTGGGATGTTTTCAGATTTAATGATGTAACTCTATTTAAAGGGAGGATTTATTTTTTTAATTTTATTATATTTGGGTAGATAATATGAATGAATGGATAGTGAACACCAAATCTTGAGGGAATGAAGTACCTAAATTTGGGGGTGTCACAAAAGTACAGTAATACGTATGGTTGCATATTAGCACACGGTATTGATTATTGATGCTTACGTGAGAAGTCACTCAGTTTTGTTCAATTATTGCTATAGTAATTGCTGCATAGTAACTCACGTTATTTGATTCAATTATTGTCGATACTTTTATATTATTAAATCAATAATTGAGACGATACAATTATTCATATTATTATTTGGAATATTGACGATGTCTAGAAAGTTACACGAGGAGAGGTTTGGTCACCTAATTATACGAGAAATTCTTATTGGAAAGCCTCCTCTTTCCTGGGAACGATCTGGTTGTTAAATATTGCGAATTATAATAATAATAATGATAAATATTGTTAAAAATATTGAGGAGATTTTTATGAAGTATTTATGGACCCCCCCCCCCCCTATTTACCCATTTTCAAATTAATCGATAGAAAATTATTCAGTATATTTTTATATAATAAAGGTGGGGCCACATGCGGGGGCCACATGTAAGGCCCACATATGATGAAAAATGAAATATCTTGGATAGAAGAATTGATTCACGGGTGGGGTAAGATTACTTGCGAGAAAGAAGTGAAAATAGAGATATATTATATTTTATTATGCTTAGTGGATCATGGTATTTTCATAGTAAATCGAAAAATTAAAATTTTCATATGATCGGTATTAGAATTGAAAATCACACTAGAATCAAAGAATTCTTCTTCTATAATATTGAGCGTATTTCTTTCGAGTTTTAGAAAGCTTTGAAGCGAGAAAACAAAGGAAAGTTTTCTTCAAGAATATCCCCATCTATCGATTGAAATACTCATCTTTTTAAGGTAAGGGATGTTATTTTTGTTCAATATTCGCTTGAAATAATATTTTATCCATACTACATAGTATGTAAGTAATATTATTTACGTTTGATTCAATTCTATACTCATTTGGTTAAAGTTTTGGCTTCTATACTCAATGAAATTAGTAGAATATCCTTGAAATTTGTACTTCATCCAGTATCTTTTCACCCGGGGTACTATTCATGATAAAAATTAATTCATTTTAGGTCCAAATCATTTTTGGTACAATATTTATTCTTGAATTTTACTCCACAAAGCAGTATCATGTTGACAATTTGGACATTATTGAATCCTGGATAAATTAAATTTTAAATCTTTAAAAATTTATACTTTGCTTTCTTTTAATTGAATTCTTATATCATTGTCATTGTCCTCATGCTTATATTATGTTTAAAGTCATCTGTGGCCTGTAGTGCATAGATGGACTTGGTATGATCATGACTAGGGATTATTCGATATAATCATAACCGTAATGTTACAAATGATGTGGTAAAAGTCCTCATTGGCCCGTGGTGCATTGATGGACGAGAGTTGTTGGCATGATCATGACCATTGATGAAAACTCCTGAAATATCCTTGGTAGTGGTGCGTGAATAATTTGTAGTGCGTGATACTAATGAATATCCTTGGTCAGAAAAGGGGATCTTTGTGGATTATTTATTAAGCTGAGTCTCAGTGATAAAATTGATGATAAATTCTTTTAAATCATAGAAGATAGTAGATATCATGCTCTACTTGACTCTTCTAATGGATTACTTGTTCCACTGCAGTTAAACTTGATGTCTATTGTATTTTATCAGTTTAACACTATTGAAGGCTAACGATAATTTATTATGCATTATCTTAGTCATAATATTTCTTATTGGGCTAGTTGAGCTCACCCTTTTCTTTCATTGTTCTCTTGAAATGAGAATATAAATTTGGGACTGAGTCGGGGAGAGCAGATGACCCGGTCCGAGATGTTTGCATTAGAGGTCCTCACTATTCTATGAAATAATTGTGATAATAAATGTATTGAGGACTCCATTTGAGTTTGAATCTTTCGCCTAGAAGATAATATTTGTATTAAAACTCTCGTTTTATGTTTTGTATTATTTTACAACAGATTGTATTATTAAGTTGTATTTGAATTTTGTAGCATTTATTTGGTGACTCAAGATGGAAAATGTATACCTATTTTGGGCGTCACAAGCTCCTCCATGGGGGATAAGAAATGTAAATAAAGCTATTTCCACCATGCGGTAAAAGAGCCAGAAGTAAACTCCGAACTGTGAAAATAAATATAAATAAATATATATATAGCGGTAGCATGATGTTTCTCAATCCGGCTCGGTTTATCATTTAAATGATTTGTCATATATATATATAAGCGATAAGCATGCGTCTAGGATATAAAATCCAGATATATATATATAAGCAAATAAACGCTCGAACATAGTCTACTCGAGGCATAACTCGATAATGTTAGTCCATATATAAATATATACATAGATAAGTATATATATATCTGAGCGAGAATTAAAATCACGGATAGTGAAGACCTTCAATGGATCTTGCTTTTGTCTGTTCAAATTTATCCGATGTTATGTATATTCATAAGGCTAGTCATGAGTCTTCACCTATGACTTTTCATTGTTCTCTTTGAAATGAGAATATAAATGGGTGACTAGTCTCAGTGCCTTGGGCTCATGGTCCCCACTAATCTATGTCGTGTGAGGTGAGGACTCCATTTGAGTTTGAATAAGCGCTCAGAAGATAATATTTGTATTAAAACTTCTTCGGATATGCTTTTGTCGTATTTTACAGGGCTTGTATTATTAATGACATGGGATTAGAGGTTTATTTGATCAGGACTCAAGATTAGGGCCAAAAAGCTCCTCCAAGGGGACCAGTCCATGTAAATTGAAGCTTAAAAAGATGAAAACCTATACATTGTCTCCAAAGTGACTAAATGTAATAGTCACTCAGATTGGAACTCAACCAGCTCTTAGTAAACATCCTTTGTAGACTAAATGTAAATGAAATGTTGAGGCCATGACAAGGGTCAGTGTGGCAAGAATATAAATATAAATAAATATATTATCTAAGTTTGAAACGACGAGATGTTTCTCAATCCCTTCCTGTTTATTACATCTCGAGATTGGGCTCGCTATATATATCATGGAAACGTCTTTAAGTAAAATCCAGTCTTCGGTATAATCCATATTAAACTATCTATATATCTTTATATATATATATCTATATATATATATATATATATATATATATATATAAACAAGCATTTTTCAAACATATATTTGGGCAATCAGCGACATTCTTGGGATAATATATCTCCAAAGATAAACTATATACATCTCCAAGATTGAATGCTTAAACTCACGTGTGTGTTCGGCATGAGGCCACACTTACGGTGGTACTCTCAATGGATGTGCAAAGTTATCTTCGGGCTTTATATCTACGAAAAGGCACAAGGGTCGCCAAAGAATATTTCCCTCCTATAAATGGATGTTAACACCAAGTGTGCGAGAAAATTAGCTATACCTGTGATTCCCCTTTATGCTTAAAGTAGCAATGCATGCATGGATAGGATAACAATCTTAAAAGGGCTTCCTCACTTTTTTTTCTCTTGAATACATCCAAGTTCTATATTTATGATCGGTGTGACAGTGATGCGAATATATGATGCATGTATGTTGTTGGATTATTTCCCAACGCGGATGAAATGTCCGGCTGATTCCTGTTCAATCAATCCGGGATGACAATCGACCTTGTATCGCTTTTGGACGTTACGATCCATAGTCTTGCAAGGAAGAGGACCAGCTGTTCTTCAAGCGTTATCACCAAAGTCCACTGGATCCTTTAGCTATAGACTTTAATCAAAGGTGTGCCTCTCGTATGTAAGAGATGCATCAGGGATAAAACTTTATCTGTTTGAGGATGTGTATGTCGCTTTCTTCCAGTGTCCTCTTCATCTTTAAGTATGTCCCGCTCTTCCCTTGTTATCTCCCGCTTTGAAATGTCTTCTCTGGTTTGTGTCACGCATGCATTTGAAACCATTTTCAGGTTACATAATCGAATTCATTCCTGCTTCTCAAAGATGAAACTCAATTCGAGATTGAAATCCGATATCCCCAAATTGTTGGTTGAGGTTTAACTTCCGTGGTATCTAGAATGGATGTTTATGTATATATCAATAGATTCTATGTGCAGAAAATTTCGCTTATCATATTCATGCAATTGTCGATAAAGAATCCTAGACAATTGAATGCATCATGTATGATGTATCAATGGATGCATTATATGATGTAATGTATGTTGATGACCCTTATTGGGGATGAATATGTATCAGACGTACGATCCAAGTTTGACGATTTGACGCATGGCCAAAGTATATCAATGGTTGAGACTTTAATCCAAAGTTGTAACCTCCGGCCGGGGATATATATCAAGGTTCCATTCGGCCCTTCTTCGATGAGGATGGTCTTCGATACATCACCAAAGATATACCATGGTTTAGCCAACAGATGTATTGCCACCTTGTGGATAAATATACCGATACATCGATGGTTGAATGCGTTCGAACCCGTTAGAGAGAATCGGCAACGCTTGCCGAAAGCCGATGGTTTTACATTGACCTTCATCAATGTATAAATGAAAAATTTGCGTTAATGCTGACCCCACCGGGGATACTTTATCAATGAATGACATGTCTGCATTGTAACCCTCGTAGGGAAGGTCTTTTAAGGTTCTGACCCTTTATTTGGCGGCGTCGGACTGTGTGAGGTATTACCAAGCATGATTTGCAAAAGCTAAGGTCGCTAGTATAGTATACCTTGCATTCAAAGAATACCAATGAGTGATATGTGAAGCGAGTTTGGCCCTGTGAAAACAAAATTTTCAGCTTATTTCGCTTTCAATCTGATTTGGCCTTTTCAATTCCACGGACCTCCTTTCAGGATGGGACCCATATAGAGTCTTTAAATGATACACTTCTGATAAGTCACTTTCAAGTTAAGTGCATGAAGAAATCTAAGAGCTCTTCTTGAGATCTGCAGTTGGCGACTTTACGCAAATTCATTCTGGATATACATATTCTTTTCAATTTCTATCCATTGAAAATGACTTTCACATGAAATGCATCTGACACATAGTGGAATAAATGCGTTGATATGACTTGATAAAAATATTAAACATAGTAAACGTTAGTATTAAACCATTTGAACATAATGATGTTAAAAATGACTTTTAAAGTGATCAAATTGGCACCTTTTCTTGTCATTTCTTATCGTTTGAGGACGAATGGAGGAGGAAAATGATAATTAGACCACGGTATTAATGCGTAGACCGTGCTACTAAATGGCCACCTAGTCGCATGTGTTCCTAATACAAGGGACTTGCCATTTTCAAAAATTAGGTGGTGAACCTAAAGCTTAAAATAATGCATGCATGCGTGTAGTCATAAAATGCATTTTTGAAAAGCTCGGTGTTAAACATTACCACACCCTTCCTGACTTGAGTCGACACCCTTTAGTTTACCTGGATGCAAATGAGGTATAAATTTAGATCTTAATCTTCCTTATTTCCTAATAATGAGGTATAAATTTAGATCTTAATCTTCCTTATTTCCTAATAATGAGGAGTAATGGGTTCTGATGTTGATCTACATTTGATGTAGGTTCCTGACTTTTACACGTACCTGAGAGGAATTGGTTCAACATCCACTCTATGTATCAGGCTTTGCATGATGACTATAAAGCGATTATACATGGTTAGGGATTCAGGACGTTCTTTTCCATTCTTCCCCGCTGTTGTCCCTGGTTTACCTCAGGGCATTGTCTGAGCGCTGGTTTCACCAGACTCAATCACTCCTTTTGCTGGACTGTGAGGTGATGATGACGCCGATGGATTGACGGTTTATCACAGGTATGGAGTTTGGAGGGGCATCAGTGCCTTGTGCGGCGGATATTACCCCTATCACCGCCGATCCTTTGCTAGGAGTTTTGTGAAAAGGCGCTCAAGGTAGGGCTGTTTCGTCTGTGTCCTTTTGAGCGTAAATGCTATGAGCTGGTTGTTGAGTGAGCCCATACCCGATGATGTAAGAGTCAGGGATCACATTCTTTGGCGATTGTTCCTTATGATCATTAGGAGCTGCTTTATATCAGATAACTCTTCTACGGTGTCCTTCGCTTTGATTAACGCCACTCGAAATGTGGACCGTATAGGAGATTATGATTGAGGTTCCTACACCTTTGCCTACTTCCTCAGGGGAATACGCATGCGCTCGCAGGGCTTGACCGAGGCTTGGTTAGGATTCTACCCATTTCTGCTGGTGAGTATTTCTCTTCTCTTTTCCTATGTACAGGTTAAGAGTGTTGACTGACAACGGATGTTTTCCTTTGTGTTGCTAGTTTGGGGCCTATGAGAGGCTCCCATGTTTGCATCCTGTAAGTGTGTTAGGCTTAGACACTTATCCACGAAGACGACGATGACATCATTCCATACTGGCCGAGGTCCCTGTTGTGGAGGGTTTCACTCATTGCCGCCTATAGCTGCAGTTGTTGACAATAGATGTCATCACGTGGGTTCCTTACTCTAGGGAGCATTGGACTTGAGGATGGGTACCCGACTGGTGTCGAGCACGTGATTTCCACCCGTAGGATTCCTCTCTTCATAGATGGAGGATGGGAGCTCTACTTAGGAGAGCGTGCTATTAGGAGCACCACATGAGAGATTCGTATGCCGATCTTGCCTCCTGCCAGGCATTACTGGCCTGTTTCGCAGTCACCCGTGATTGATATCCCATTGTTAGGTGTTGAATATTTTGCATTATTAGAGGGTTCATGCACTTAGGAGATATTCCAGCATTGGTGGTTCCCTCGTACCATTGGAGCTCAGACCTGCGCCACTCAGTTCATGGGGGATATGGTTCCAAGATCCATGATGATGATGGATTGGTTAGCTAGTGTTCGAGATCTGACTCATGTGACACAGATTAACAGTTTCACCCGGCAGTTGGACCGGGATCATTTCTTTATCCGACACTTGGGCAGAGATCTTTTAGAGGCAGATACTTTTGATCCTTCTAGCTCTGGTGCTGGCCCTTTAGGTGACTCATATGGTTTTGCCGATACAAATCCTCCATTGTATAGGCCTGACATCCCTGTGGATAGAGATCCAATGACTCAGGAGGAGTTACATCAGGTAGACAGGATTGATGATGTAGACATTGGCACCATTGTCTTCTTCTGATGTATTCTTGTTATCTCTTTTGATAGGCCTCTGTTAGACATTGGGTTGCTTTGCCCCATCCTCGCTATATCTTTTGATAGGCCTCTGTTAGATGTAGGGCAGTTTTGCCCCATTCCCTGTATTTTAGCTATACAGAGATGTATTAGATGATGATATACTTAGGAATGTATGTAAGTTTTCCATTCCCTATATCATATTTCCATCTATTGTATCATGCATGTTATTATGTTATGCATATGTATGTATGTCCAAAGATATTCAACATTGATCCTTGAATGGTCTTATGACACGGCCCGTACAGATGTCTTCTTCGACAGTTAGCCGTATTGATCATACCCCACTATTATTGGTGGCATCTAGTATGCGATCGTGGTATGATAGTATGTCACCATTAGACAGGGTGACTGTAGATCGTCTGTTGTAGCATACTATGACCCTGTTGATGTTTCAGGTTCCAACAAGATTTGTGGAGGGCATGCTAGAACTTTGGGTATCGGAGAGGCATGTTTTTTGATTTGGGACCCAGGAGTTGAATCCTACTCTAGAGGAGTATACACGTTTAACGATGCTGGCACTGGACAGACCTTGCATACATATAGCGATTGGAGACATGAGTAGGTAGTTCATGACCCTCACTAGATTGAGGCATAGGGTGGTGCAGGATGAACTCACATCTGTCCACGTTATATCCTAGCATTTTCTGTTTGACATATTTGGCTCTGAGGATAGTTATGTATGGCATTCCGGGATTTCACTACACCGGAGGATCATTGGCGTTTGGCCAGAGTGGATGTACTACTATTGTGCGTATTGTCGTATGTCTACATGCCAAGGTACATTGATGAGTTGGACATAGGAGTCATCATGGCAGTGAGAGCTCTCAGGGAGGGTAACATCATCATAAAGATGATTATAGCAGAAACTCTGAGGTCAGCCACATACTACTGCACTTTGTTAGGTTTGTAATATTCAAGAACGCAATCAAATTGCATAAAAGGTGCGGAAACGTGTAAAATCAGAGTTTAAAATTTTACAAACCATATACCTGGATCACCCTTTATGCACAATTATTAATTAAACGAAAAGATATGAATAAGAACATACCCTTGAAGATCCGAGCTTCCTCAGGTACAAGTTCACCTCCAAATTCTTTTCGCGTTCAACTTGAATCCACCGGGTTTGGTTCCTTCCTTTGATCAACGTTAGCCACCCAAGTGTTTGGCCTCTAGAGGTGATCCACCAAGGAAAAAGAATTTTCAAGAAGAAGGGGTATTTGGCTCAAACCCTAATTTTCTATCTCTATAGAAAAGAACGTACTCTCCAACAAATTGGAATTATTACGTAGTTGTAAAAGTCAACAACCCCCACACCCATAATAAGACTCCTCTTATTTATAGATGTGGGCAACCCACCTTAACAATTAAGGAATTGAGTTTTATTTAATTAATTAAATTCTTTTAATTAATTAAGCTCCCTAATCTTATTAGGGATAATTAATTAAACTCCTTTAACTAATTTTCCTTCCTAGTCCAATTAGGAATAAATGAGAGTACTTATATTAAATTAATTCCTAAACTCTTTTAGAAATTAAAATAATAATAATAATTGCAATAATATTAATAAGACTCCTCTTATTAATTTATATTTAATATTTTTAAAATATTAAATAATAAATATTAAGCTATTTAATTTATTCTATCACCATAGATTAAATTAAATATACATAACATATTATTACGATTATGCCATTAACTTCTTAAATAATTATTCTTCCTTTTATGGTGTGACCCTTTAGGTTCTCCATATTAAACCTATTTGTGAATAAATCAATTAGAACAATTCTAATCTTATTTAAATAAATAAATTAAACAATTAATTTATTTAAATAAATAATATTTATTCTACAATAGGGATAAGCCTCCCCTAGCGATCAACTACTTTCCGGATAATATAGATTTCAACATTAATCATAAAAGAACCTTTGAGTAAATAGTTACTGCATACAATTCAATCCTTCCACCATACAATGTCCCAATTAAATATAAGACATGGAATTATCTTTGTCAAGTCTTATTTTATTTAATTATATGTATTTCGACTCTTAAATGCACAACTCCAAATAATGCAAATTAGAAACTCCTTTTTAATTTCATTCTTTCAGCCAAGGACTACTGGTTGTCATTTATCGAATCACATAGACATTTCTCTTTTTTAATAAGTGGTAGATTCTTTATTGATCATACATTATCTCCATGTACAACTTATTATACCCAAGCATACCCTTTGATATACCCTAAGGGTCTTAAGGAATAAGTCAAAGTATAACTCATCATACACAAGATACTATGATGATCTCAAGTCCAAGGATCACTTGTACTACTATCACTACAGGAATTCCTATTGACAGGCAAGTAAAACTCCATTAGGTATTCCTTAGCGAGCCAATGCTCATTGAACTTATTCTCTAATAAGCACCTACATACTTGCTTTAGTGTCTCCACACAAATGATCATGAGATCAATCATCCTCATCCAATGAGCAAGCAACGTATGTACCAATCTATCCGGATTCACTAATCCCCAATTTAGTAATCCAATGATTGGGAACTATTTTAGTTTTAAGCTTTCTAAGAATTTAGATCTCATTAGAATGATCATCATCATTATTCTAAAAGCATTGCTTAAAACTATGGGTTTATCACATATTATAAAACAGCATCATGTAGATAATTAAAAGCCTTTAATAAATTAATACTTTTTATTAATAAATGAATAAGATTGTTACAAAGTATATGCTTTATCATCAAACATGATTGGCTTGTATGCATATTACTTTCAATCTCCCACTTGCACTAAAAAGCCAATCGCCATTGTATCTTATACTCTTCTTCTCTGCTGACGATTATCCTGTCATTTGGATAAGCTTTAGTTAATGGATATGTAATGTTGTTCTTGAGAGTCCACCATCTCTATAGTGATTTCCCATCTTTCAATGATTCTTATAATCAAATGAAAGTGCCACAACACATGTTTAGATCCAAGATGAAACTTAGAACTATTCCTAGTTCTCAGAATGAACTTTTAATCCAAACAATCAACTTTGCGCTTTCATTTATAGCTATATACTTTGTCTTTATCACTAAACCAAAGAACTCTTTCTTTGTTTGGAACCTTTCCAATTCAACGCACACCACTATTCAAGATAACGCTTTACCTTAAAGTGGATTTTCTCATCATCTTGGTCTGTCTCTAAAAAAACTTGAGTCTCATAAGCCCTCTAGTTTTAATTTAGACCCACCATGAATATGATCACATCCTTAGTGCTTGGTTAAGCACTTTAAGATGTTTTTCACTGACTCATAGTGAACTTCTCCATAATATGACTGATCAACATCAGGTCTCGTACATTTCATTGCATACATGATTGTCACTCATGCGACCTCTCTTTTCAGGAGACTGTGGGGACTATTAAGAGAGATACACTCCATATCTCATCGACATGAGACATCTCTTGGAGTTTGCCATGCTAAACGACTTTAGCATGAAATGAATATACGTTCCTTGGGTTAAGTCGAGCATCCTCTTAAATCTATCTATATAGATTTATATTCCCAATTAGGATACTCTTCCCAAATCATTTGTGGAGGAATGTTTAGACAACTTTATCTTTACTGATTGTAGCATTGGTATGTCATTCCTTATCCATAGTATATCAACATATAGTACTAGGAATGTCACGATGCTCCCACTGACACTTTTGTACACACTATGTTTATTCTTATTTTTGATAAAATCAAACTCTTTTGATTGCCTCATCAAAACGAATGTTCCATATTTGAGAAACTTGCTTCAATCCATTTCTCTGAGTGTCTACAACACTTTCCTCATCGTATGTAACTGGATCATCATCTTCTATGATGTGTACCTCATCATCATCATCTATGATGAATCCATACCTCCTGTGTATCTTGATACTATTCCGATTCTGATTTATTTGGTTGGTGGTACAATAGGTCTATCTACAGGTTCCTCTTATTTGACTTATAGTATTTTGTGGTTCTTGAACTCTTCAAAATCTATTATCCTCCCACTAGGCCCTTCATTGATAAACACCTTTATCTTAGAAGGCAACGTGTTTCGTAACAAACACCTTTTGCTAAGTAGAATTATAGAACATATACCCTAAACTTACTTTAGGATGTCCCACAAATCAGTATACATGTCAAATTTTGTCCCAAGCTTATCCTTTGAAACCTTTTCACATAAGTTGGACAACCCTTATCTTAACATACTTAAGATTAGAAATCCTCCCCATCCATAACTTTTATGGAGTCTTGGGGTCGGATTTTGAGGTTACCATTTTCGTAGATATGCGACCATTTCTAGGACATGACCCTGAAGGATACTTTGGAATGTCAGAAAATCATTATGGACCGCACTATGTCCAACAAGGTACTAATTTTCCATTCGAGATACATCAATCAATTATTGCATATCGATGTGTCCATTATGAGAAAACCATTTGAGATGATCTAGAAACTTATTGCACAAGTATTTATTCCTTGATCCGATCAAAGAATTCTAATACTTTATCAATTTATTTCACTTCAATTCTTTGAACCTTTCAAATAATTCATACTTGTATTCGTAAAATACACACATTCAACTCTTTGAATGATCATCTCATTTTCTTATACTAGTTTGTTCAATTTGCAAAATATATTTTCACGTAAATCAAGTATACAAAATCCATTAAGTAATATTTGAGTTTCTATACAAAACATTATTATTATAAATAGAACAACAATTGTTCTTAATTATAATACCAAAAATTTTATTGTCCAACAATAAAATGGAAATAATGTTTCTAACAAGAATTGGAATACAATAACAACTTATCGACTTAATAGATTTGCCGTCAGAGGCATTGCTAAACTATAAGTTTCTATGGCTAATATGGCAACCTTTGTTACATTTCCGCACATAGGATTACTTATATTTGTTTAGCTTTCTACTTACCTTGGTCCCTTCATAAATCTATATTTATGATAACCAAAGTCGGTATCCAATACCCAAGTAGAACCTTGACTTAAAGAAAAATTTATTTTAAATCATGAACAAATTTGTATTTATAACCTAAACTTCACTAAGCTTCTTTGGTTAGCCTCTGCAAGACGCTTCTCGCAGCTTTCTTTCCAAAGTCCAAAGGCTTATTGCGGTGGAAGCAAACTCCTTTGCTATCCGTGATCGCTTTTGTTCTTATTATCCTTTGTTTATGCCTTTCTATATCGTTCTTTGAATCGTTCTTCTTTTCGTAAGATCCTTTGGCCCCTACTAGTAAGACATGGTCTTTCTTGGTTGGAAAGTGACTCTCATCATTTTTCAACATGTTAAGCAAATCAACGAAAGCGATATCTAGCTTGTTCATATGAAAATTCACAACAATTGTGAAAGGAGTCCTGGAGTGAGTGCAAGATCAAATCTTGGCTCAACTCTCCATCCATGACAAAAACCAGTTGTCCTAATTTGATCAATCAAATTGATTATGTTAAGAACTTTTTATCATACTATAGTGCCATTGGCCATTCTTAATCGGAAGAGCTCCTTAGATATCTCGATATCTATCGGTCCCCACTTTCCTCACCATCAACTACTTGATGTGTAGGAATATAGTAGGAGCATCCATAGTTTCATGCTGACGCTGAAGCTCGTTACTCATGGATGCAAGCATGATGCATTGAGCCAACTTTGCATCATCTTGCCACTTTCTAAAAGTAGCAATCTCTTCCTCGGGTATTGTTCGCAACCATTGCGAGGATAGGCGTATTAAGGACATAAGATAGCTTTTCAGCTATGAGAACTATTCTCAAATTCCTTAACCAATCCGTTTAATTTGATCTGGTTAATTTAGCATCTAATATGCTTCGCAGTGATAGTAATTTTAGACATTGTAAAATTCTGTAAATGAATTTGTAATTAACAACATTTTAACATACATTCTTTTATTAATTACCAAAATAATTTAGGTCTTGTTTTAAATTGGTATCTCCTACTATTTTCATCAAACTATATTACCCTCACTTATATAGTTCGGCAAAATCTAATTAAAGATTTGCTAGTGAGAATAAGGATCCCATTTCAAATGTATATAGCCTTGTGGTGACACAACAAACTATATATAAATAAATAGGTAGACAACTTTTGTCAATTACATCAACTATGCAACTCCTTTTCTTTTGCCTCTTAGATTATTTTGATCAAGTCGTGGCACATCCAGAATCAAAATTATCCAAGTTAAGTCCGACCTAGCACTCCATATATTTAAAAAGAAAATATCATCCTTGTGGTGACACAACAAAACAATATTGTTCAATTTTTTTATAAGCATCAAATGTGATAAATTAACATCTTAAATACTTAATACTTGCCTTGTGGTGACACAACAAACTCATATTAAATATTTAATACTCTATTAATTTTATCATGCTTAGAAGAAAGCGACGCTCGATATTCCAAATATCTTTGAACGCTTAGGACTTAATATAAAAATTGAGGGGTTTGTTATTAATTTGTCTCATCTTGTTTAGCGCATGCATATATATAAAATACGTGTCATATTAATGAACATGCGAAGCATGTTTGCATAATATATAATATATATAGTATAAGCATGCACATATAGAATATTATATTCTACCCGGAATGATTATGGACTTTTATTCTAGTTTGGTTCACTAGAGCCACCAAGTGAACCAAAAGGTCAAACCCTAGGGGTGCAAGAAACATTTAATATATATATTGATATCATTTAATGGGCAACATTTAGTTGGTATAAAATCTAATTTGAATCAAAATAAACTCCTTTATTTTAATCCAAATTTAAATCAAAATAAAACTATTTTATTTTAATTTATCCAATTTTGAATAAAATAAACTATTTTATTTTAATCAAAATTTTAATCAAAATAAACTCCTTTATTTTAATTAATTATGGAATCCAATTCCATATAAAAAAAATTATTAAAGGAAACACTTGATTATCTTTTCCTATTCACAAATAAACTCCTTTATTTTGAATAATATGAAATCTTATTTCATATCTAAATAAACTCCTTTATTTAAGGAAAGATCGATTCTTTTTCTATTCACAAATAAACCTTTTTATTTTGAATAATATGAAATCTTATTTCATATCTAAATAAACTCCTTTGTTTAAGGAAAAATAGAATCCAATTTCAACTCTAATTAGTTATCTTGAAATCCAATTCCAACTCTAATTAGTTTGCATGAAATTTAATTTTTAAATTAAAATAAACTCTTTTATTTTAATATTAAAATAAACCTTTTATTTTAAGATTAAAATAAATTTATTATTTTAATTATAAAATTATTAAAATATATATTATATATACATAATATATATATATATATATATATATTACGGTATATATATATAATACATAACTATTATATATTATAATCACGTGTACCTTGTCTGCAGTATGATTCCATTTCCATGTTTGAAAAAAAGGGACAAGCCGTGAATCATTTTCATGTTTGAAAAATGGCAGGAGCATGATTATAATAATGGCCACATGATGTAATCATCACTTATACCATATAACATATGTAATCAAGAATCTTGCAACTTTTAATTAAAGGGAATTCACGTGGTCATTGATTACATTATTAACAATTCGCTGCACATAAAAAAAATAATTCACGAATTCGAGAAACCACGCAAAAAAAAAAAAAAAATCTGTTACGCGATTTTTTTTTTTTTTTAAATTTTATACAATAAAATTATGCCCAATTAAATTGTTCTAAACACATATCAATATACATATCAAATTAAAACAATTAATAATTCGCATAAAGGTTTGGCTCTGATGCCACTGTTAGGTTTGTAATATTCAAGAACGCAATCAAATTGCATAAAAGGTGCGAAAACGTGTAAAATCAGAGTTTAAAATTTTACAAACCATATACCCGGATCACCCTTTATGCACAATTATTAATTAAACGAAAAGATATGAATAAGAATCATACCCTTGAAGATCCGAGCTTCCTCAGGTACAAGTTCACCTCCAAATCCTTTTCGCGTTCAACTTGAATCCACCGGGTTTGGTTCCTTCCTTTGATCAACGTTAGCCACCCAAGTGTTTGGCCTCTAGAGGTGATCCACCAAGGAAAAAGAATTTTCAAGAAGAAGGGGTATTTGGCTCAAACCCTAGTTTTCTATCTCTATAGAAAAGAACGTACTCTCCAACAAATTGGAATTATTACGTAGTTGTAAAAGTCAACAACCCCCACACCCATAATAAGACTCCTCTTATTTATAGATGTGGGCAACCCACCTTAACAATTAAGGAATTGAGTTTTATTTAATTAATTAAATTCTTTTAATTAATTAAGCTCCCTAATCTTATTAGGGATAATTAATTAAACTCCTTTAACTAATTTTCCTTCCTAGTCCAATTAGGAATAAATGAGAGTACTTATATTAAATTAATTCCTAAACTCTTTTAGAAATTAAAATAATAATAATAATAATTGCAATAATATTAATAAGACTCCTCTTATTAATTTATATTTAATATTTTAAAATATTAAATAATAAATATTAAGCTATTTAATTTATTCTATCACCATAGATTAAATTAAATATACATAACATATTATTACGATTATGCCATTAACTTCTTAAATAATTATTCTTCCTTTTATGGTGTGACCCTTTAGTTTCTCCATATTAAACCTATTGTGAATAAATCAATTAGAACAATTCTAATCTTATTTAAATAAATAAATTAAACAATTAATTTATTTAAATAAATAATATTTATTCTACAATAGGGATAAGCCTCCCTAGCGATCAACGACTTTCCAGATAATATAGATTTCAACATTAATCATAAAAGAACCTTTGAGTAAATAGTTACCAAATACAATTCAATCCTTCCACCATACAATGTCCCAATTAAATATAAGACATGGAATTACTGTCAAGTCTTATTTTATTTAATTATATGTATTTCGACTCTTAAATGCACAACTCCAAATAATGCAAATTAGAAACTCTTTTTTAATTTCATTCTGCCTTGGCCAAGGACTACTGGGTTGTCATTTATCGAATCACATAGACATTTCTCTTTTAATATAAGTGGTAGATTCTTTATCGATCATACATTATCTCCATGTACAACTTATTATACCCAAGCATACCTTTTGATATACCCTAAGGGTCTTAAGGAATAAGTCAAAGTATAACTCATCATACACAAGATACTATGATGATCTCAAGTCCAAGGATCACTTGTACTACTATCATCACTACAGAATTCCTATTGACAGCAAGTAAAACTCCATTAGGTATTCCTTAGCGAGCCAATGCTCGATGAACTTATTCTCTAATAAGCACCTCATACTTGCTTTAGTGTCTCCACACAAGAGATCATGAGATCAATCATCCTCATCCAATGAGCAAGCAACGTATGTACCAATCTATCCGGATTCACTAATCCCCAATTTAGTAATCCAATGATTGGGAACTATTTTAGTTTTAAGCTTTCTAAGAATTTAGATCTCATTAGAATGATCATCATCATTATTCTAAAAGCATTGCTTAAAACTATGGGTTTATCAAATATTATAAAACAACATCATGTAGATAATTAAAAGCCTTTAATAAATTAATACTTTTTATTAATAAATGAATAAGATTGTTACAAAGTATATGCTTTATCATCAAACATGATTGGCTTGTGTGCATATTACTTTCACACTTATCCAATGGGAGTGTTTATAGGCAGCTTGGTCATGTTATACGTGTGGTTTACGTCACACTTGAGACTGATTGGCACTTCCAGACGGCATGGGTATTGTTTCACCCATGATATAGCCATGTCATACTCCTTTCAGCCTGCGGAGTGTATAGATGATGCATCTTGGTCAGCTTTCCTGTTAGAGATCGAAGATCCGTTTGCTATATTACCATGTTCAGGGCTTAGCTCACCCTACAGCTTCATCACTCATGCTCCGGGCATGGATTATCTTCCTCTGGCTGGCTTCAGAGGCATGATCAATTACCACCCACTAGCCGTGATATGTCAGTTTGACCAGTTCCAGGACTTCCATCCTTTTGAGGGGGAATCGAGTCAGCACTTCTCTTCTCACTACTTATCAGCAGAGGATAGATCCAGGTTGTATGCCTATTGGGATTAGCGTGAGCTAGCTGAGTTTTTTGTCAGTCATCCGGGTTGTTCTGCAGAGTATTCTGCAGGGATAGAGACAGAGACTGCATCGGCTGTGGTAGTATCCATAGTGAAGGGATTGATTCCGACGATGAGAAGCCTATGGAGGTTCCTGATATTCCCATCGAGGAGAATTTTACTACTGGGTTGCCAGCATTTGTGATGGATTCTCCTACTAAGAGTGCTACTGTGATTCAGCATTCAACAAAGTATCTGGAGCAGAGTCTACATCTGATAACCTTTGAGAGACATCAGGCTAGGGCCTTGATGTTGACAGCTCTTGATGGGAGAGACGCAACTCTATTAGAGAGAGACGAGGCCAGATCAGCCAGAGATGCATTGATTGTAGAGCGGGATGCCGCCCTATCTGCCCGGGATGTAGCCGTCACAGATAGTACTTCAGTGAGATCCCTTACGAATGGCATCCTTGCCGATAGGAGTGAATACATTGATGAGCATCATGCCACCATGCAGTTAGCCTTGGATCTGCTAGTTCATGTAGATACCATTGGGAAAGAGCTTGCAGCGTTATCTCCTTCATCGGAGAGGGATGCTATGTTAGATCTGATAATCTGCATACATACAGATCTGTAGATAGATTTATATTTTCCTGCACAGACTAGCTTATCCATTTTGTCATACACAACACATATTGTATATATCAAACAGTATTATATATGGTAGGGAAATATTTTTAGATTCAATTCCCTTTCAGTTGTGCCTTGATACTTGCTTGATATTTTCCTACTTCTTCAGTGCTTGTGATCTTGATGCATTCTGAACTCATCCTTGATGTGTGGACATTGAGACGTCGTAGGATCTTTCAGAACTGATCATTGATCTGTGTGTATCCCTACCATCTTTGGTGTCTTAGGACTTGTTTTTGCATGGAAATGTGGAGAGGATTATGGCTTTTCCTCTTTGAGATTGACCACACCACAGATGGTCACCAGTACTCCTATTTGTTAGAAGCCTAGTTAATTCCATCTCTTATGGATTGGTGTTGCTCTTTGAGGCACAACCGCAGGTTAGATGGTCGCCGAATCTCCTATTTATGAGGAGAGATTAGGTAGTTCCATCCCATTGGTCTGAAGCCGATGAAATGTGGTGGAATGAAATTTGATCCCAGTACCGTGTGACAAGTATTTGTTCTAGTAGGGGGTTAGACCGAACCATAAATGGCTGCCTACGTACTCCTATTGAAGAGGAGATCATGTATGCGTAGTTCGAACCTGGTGTAAGAGGCTCAACGCTGAATGATGTAGAAGGGTGTAGGAATATTTTTGTTATTTTTGTTTTTATAGAGAAAGGGCAGAAATATTTTTGTTTTATTGCGACCGGTTCATATAGAATATGGTTGCCTACGTACTCCCGGGTATCAGGGAGATCAGGTCGACGTAGTTCGCCCCTCAGGATGATTCGCAACCAAAGAGAAGTCTGAATCCCATGTGCAGGCTATACTGCGGGGGAAAAAAAGTTTGATCCCATGATTGGGACAAACTGCAGGTGTGAAAAAGTTTGATCCTGTCTTTAGGACAAACTGCAAGTGTAGAAAAGTTTAATCCCGTCTTCAGGATAAACTGCAGGTGTGAAATATTCAATCTTTGGGGGGATAACCGAAATTGTGTGAAAGGTTTAAAATGAGGTGAAACCAGGCTGCTGGTTTGAAGTGTATGTTTTCCTGAGGGGCAGAAGAGTATGTAAAAAGGTTAGAAAACTGGAATTACTGGGGATTTGATGATCCAAAACCAAGATGTTTACTTGATGATAACCTCAGACATAATACTGTTTCACAGTGTCCGAGTTGATGAGTTGTGGAAATTCATCGCCATCCATTTTTTGTAGTCTGAGAGTGCCTCCTATCAATACCTCCTTGATAACAAACGGGCCTTCCCAGTTAGGAGCGAATTTTCCCTTAGATTGATCTTGGTTGTCAATGATCTTCTTCAAAACCAAGTTATGTTCTTTAAACTGTCGTAGCCAGACTTTCCTGTTATAGGATCTTGCAATCCTTTGCTGATATAACTGACCATGGAATATAGCCGCGGTTCGCCTTTCGTTTATTAAAGACAATTGGTGATACCTATCTTGTACCCATTGGTCTTCATCCAGTTGAGCATCCATTAACACTTTGAGGGATTCCATTTCCACCTCTATGGGGAGCACTGCTTCCATCCCATAGCCTAATGAGTAGGGGGTTGCCCCAGTGGAAGTACGCATTGAAGTTCTGTAAGCTAATAAAGTCAGAGGCAAGAGGTCATGCCATCCTTTGTGATTGGCGGACATTTTCTGCATGATCTTCTTGATGTTTTTATTAGCCGTTTCAACAGCACCATTCATCTTTGGATGGTAGATGACGGAGTTAAGGTGTTTGATGTGGAATTTACTGCATAACTCCTCCATCATTTTGTTATTGAGGTTTTTAGCATTGTCTGACACAATGACCTCTGGTTGTCCATATCGACAAATGACATTATTTCTGATGAAAGCAATGATGACTTCTTTGGTAACCCTAGGGAAGGAGGCTGCTTCTACCCACTTGATGAAGTAGTCAATCATGGTGAATAGGAATCGATGTCCATTACTAGCTTTGGGCTCGATGGGACCGATCACGTCCATTCCCCACATTGAGAAAGGCCATGGCAAACTCATATTGTGGAGTTCCCTTGGAGGGGCGTGGATAGCATTTCCATGAATTTAGCATTGATAGTACCTCTTTACGTGATCATCACAGTCAGCTTTGAGCGTAAGCCAATAATATCCTATTCTGAGGATCTTCTTAATAAGTAGGGAGCCGCTCATGTGTGGGCCACTTACTCAACCATGGATCTCATCCATGACCCTCTGATTTTGGTCTTTGTCCATACATCTGAGGAGACCTAATCCTGCATCTCTTTTATAGAGTGCATCTTCGCTCTGGATCCGCCTTCTTTCAGTCGGGCTCGCCTCAGCGGGTGTAGATCCATCTCGTAGATACTCCTTGATGTGCTGATACCAAGGGTTGTGGATGGGAGGTAGCTCATCCGATACTTCTCCAACACAGTTCCCATAAGCTGGGGCCTTTTGCAGGGCAAATGTGATGCTTGGCATGTTTTCCTTTCCAGGCATGCGAATCAAGGAGGCCAACGTTGCTAGTGCATCCGCAAAATCATTCCTATTACAAGGAATGTGTAGAAAGGAGATGTCTTCGAACTCCAAAGATAAATGTAAAACTTGTCGATGATAAGGCAGCAAATATTGTTATTTGGTTTGATAGATTCCCTTGGATTGTTTGATTACCAACTCGAAATCCCCAAAGACAGTTAACCACCTGATGCCCATTGAACGGTCAAGTTTTAGCCCCATGATACAACCTTCATACTCAGTTGTGTTGTTGGTGCTGATAAACTGCAATTTAGCGGCAACGGGAAACTGCTCCCCCATATCGGATACTAGAATTGCTCCAACTCCAGCACCTTTTGTGTTAACAGCTCCATCGAAATACATTTTCCATATATGGCATGTATCGTACTGATGGTGTTGTTGAACTGCCATTATCCCTTTATCAGGGAAGTATGTTTCTAAGGGTTTGAAGTCCCCTGTAGGTGCGGCGACCAATTGATCCGCAATTCCTTGACCTTTGACAGATTTTTGCATCACATAGATGATATCAAACTACTAAAGGATCAACTGGCATCTGGACAGCCGACAATTTAGTATGGGCTTACTGAACACATAATTGAGAGGATCCATGCGGGATATGAGATTGGTTGTGTGACCATGGAGGTAATGTTGTAACCTCATGGAAGCCCATGCTAAAGCACAACAAGTCTTCTCAATCAGAGTGTACTTGTGTTCACTACTGCTGAATCTTTTGCTGAGGTAATAAATAGCTCGTTCTTGGCCTCTATTGTCTTTTTGCCCTACCCTGCAGCCCATAGCATTGCCATTAATGGACAGGTACATGAATAAGGGAACATCATCCCTGGGAGGTACCAAAACATGAGCGTTAATGAGCTGCCCTTTGATTGTAAGGAAAGCTTTCTGACACTCATCGTTCCATCTTATAGAGGAGTTCTTCCTTAACAATTTGAATATGGGATCACAATGTTGCTGTGAGTTGAGAAATAAACTTGCTAATGAAGTTGATTCTTCCCAAAAATCCCCTTATTTCCTTCTCTATCTTAGGAATGGGCATTTCCTTGATGGCCTGGATTTTGGTGGGATCCAGCTCAATCCCTTTGTGGCTGACTAGGAAACCTAGCAACTTGCCTGATTTAACGCCAAAGGCGCATTTGGCTAGATTCAACTTCAAGTTGTACTTACACAACCTGTTGAAAATCTTTTTGAGATGGCCTAAGTGGTCTTTTTCCCTTCGGGACATGACAATGATGTCATCCACGTAGATCTTTATCTCCTTATGCATTAAGTCATGGAAAAGAGCCATCATAGCTCGCTGATAGGTTACTCCGGCATTGATGAGGCCGAATGACAACCGTCTGTAGCAGAAGGTTCCCCAAGGCGTGATGAAAGCAATTTTCTCACGATCCTCCTCAGCGACCATAATCTGATGATACCCCGCAAAGCAATCCGCAAAAGAGTACATGCCGTATTGAGCAATATTGTCAATGAGAATGTTGATAAAGGGCACGGAAAAGCTATCTTTAAGGCAAGCTTTGTTTAGATCCCAGTAATCCACGCAAACTCGCACCTTTCCTTCTTGTTTAGGCATGGGAACTATGTTGGATATCCATTCCGGATATGTAGACACCATGATAATGCCAGCTTGAAATTGTTTCACAATTTCTTCTTTAACCTTTAAACTCCACTCAGGTTTAAACGCCTAAGCTTCTGCCTAACTGGCTTAAATCCCTCCTTAATAGGAAGGCGATGAAGGACAATGTCAGTGGACAAACCCACCATGTTATCGTGAGACCATGCAAACACATCCTGGAATTAAGTTAGTAGCGCAACCATGTCATTCCGTTGGTTTGGGGTGAGGTCTGAACCAATCTGGATTAGCTTAGGGCTTTCTAAGGTTCCGAGATTGAAAGGAGTGGTTTGATCAAGATTAGGCTTAGGTTTGTCTTCGACCTATTCCCTAATCTCTTGAGGTATCTCAATGTCCTCTTGGATTTCCAACAAGTCTGAGTCCAACTTTTCATCAAAGTTACAGTCCTTGTGGAGAAAAGGCACCTCACCAGCAAGTACAGACACATCTAAATTTAGAGTCTTGAAATAAAATATACTTTCACTTTATAGATTAAACTGTTTAATCATACAAAAGTGTTAGCATGTACTGATAAAATAACTGCTAATACTGTACAGAAAAATAAGCAATTAAAGTTATCTATAGGGTAGAAGGGTTTCTGCCCATTTTACCCTTGTCGATCAATGCATGGAGTGCTACTCCAATTGTCGAGGGAAAAGTTCTGATGGAGTGCAGTGATGGAGGGGTTGTCATCGTCCTCCTTTTCCTGAATGATGACTATAACATCTAGGCAATCATCATCTAGGGTGTATCTATTTTTATGTTCATCATGGACAATGATGCGTATGCCCGACATCATCAAGGTGATGTCATGTTTACATTTTTGTTCCCTCTCTTCCACTTCAGGATCAAGAGTCAGGACCTCTTTTTCTTTAAATGGTACTAATTTGGGAAACAACATAGCCATAACATAGGTTGACACCTTTATCGAAGACTATATTATCTCATGAAGTGCGTGTGGATAAAATCGCCGTATGGCAGAAGCCTGAGGAATCTGCTTGTGCTTATGAGGATTCCTGTGAATAGAACTGGCAGAATAGCCTAGTCCGGCTGTCCCAGTTTGACTGGAAATTTGAATTGGGTGCTTAATACCCTACTGATTTTTACTAAGGCCTTGTCCAGGCTGATGACCCAATGACATCATTTCTTGAGTGGACGATATAACCTCGACAAAAATCTTGGATACAGGAAGTGGCGTTCCAATAGGACGGTATTGCGTGTTGCTCACTTCCAAAGTATGGAAACTGGTCGGCTCAACTTCTGAATTGAAGCTGATGAGTGGTAGGTTTCCTTGTTCAGGACATTCCGGCCAAAGGCGATAAAGATGACTAAGCTATTATTGATGACAATGTATTTTGTTGTTGATGAAGTGTAGAAGGGATTTGATCCAACCATGTGGATCCATGGTCTCCCCAATAGAAGGTTGTATCCTGAATCTATCTTGAGGACGTGAAAGGATACATTGAATGTATTTGGACCAATCTCAATTGGCAGCTCAATCTCTCTAACAGAATTTTGTCGGGATCCATCAAAAGCTTTGATAATCGTATGGCTACTTCGGATCTGTTTCAAATTGACGTTCATCTTCACCAAAGTGGCATAAGGATAAATATTCAGAGACAAACCTCCATCTATCAAAACTCCAACTAACATATACCCGGAGGATAAAACTGCAATGTACAATGGCTTGCAATAACCAGTCCCTTCGGGCGGTATGTCGTCATCAGTGAAAGATATCACATTGTTGTTAAAAATGTGATCAACCAGATGTTGAAATTTTTCCACATCCACTGATTCCGGCAAGTAGGCTTCTTCCAAAACCTTCAATAAGATAATCATGTGATCCTCAGAAGAGAAAACCAAGTCCAGTATTGAGATCTGATGTGGAGCTTCTCTTAAGCTTAGAACCACCTTGGCTTCACTATGGCCAATAGTGCGGAGGAATTTATCAAATTTCTCCATAGGAATCTTTCCCTTTACTTTTATGGCGGGCTTCATCACCCTCTGAGGAAGATACAGTGGATTTTCCTTCGACACTGTGGCAGTAGTATGAGACATGGATTCTTCAGCTTCTCCATAATTCCATGGGACTTTGTGTAAGCTGACAACATGATATTGTGGTCTAAAGGGTAAAGAAATTGGCTCTGGTGCAGCCACTTTGAAAAAATTGTCAACTCCTTTGAGTTGAATTGCTTGTATGGGAAATGGCCCGATAGTTTCATCAGCCTCAGTGGATATTAGTGCTACTAATCCCTTCCATTTGGCAGGACAGGTATTCCCACTCTCGAGTAGTAAAGTGTCATCGTCTGCCAATTACAGAACACTCCTGTCAATTAGATTATGAATAAGGTGGCGGAGTGCCTAGCATTCTTCTGTGTTGTGACCGCGAGAATGTGAATGATATTTACATACTCCATCGGAGTTGAACCGTCTTGAACGGGGATTAATTGGAGGTAGAAGGGAGGTGATTCTTCCTTCATTGATCAGCATCTGAAATATCTCCTCCATAGGTTGGCCCAGGTATATAAATTCCCTTTTATTGGCAAAAATCTCAACGGGCTTTAGCACTTGTTCTCTTCGTAACCTTGTCCTCCAGTGCTTCGCTTTCTGAAGGTGATGATGGAGCATTCATAACAAAAGGAAGGAGACGTGCATTCTCCTGGCTGACTAACTGGCGTGCGACTTGATGCTGATGGATAACTAGTTCTGCCAATTGTTCCACTTGCTTACAAAGAGCTTTCATCTATCGTTCCATAGCAAATTGGAACTTTGCATAATCCCATCTATCAACACCATCTTTGATGATTTGGGATGATTCATTGTTAAAGTTGGAACTCTGTCCACTGCTCCAACTAATCATGTTGACCTCTTCTTCTTTGTGTTGAGGAAGAGTGTTGTCTTGCACATGAGGTTGAATGTGTTTGGTTACCATAATCTCATCGTTGTCTATTAAATCTTGGATCTTGTGTTTCAAGGCCCAACAATCTTGAGTATTATGTCCAGGTGCCCCGACATGATAAGCACACTTTCGAGTAGCATTGAAACCCCTCCCATTAGGGTTGGCTGGTGGAAGAAGATGCTTGATTTTCTTCTGAGTAGTCAGAAGAGCAAGAATATTATCGAGCGAGTCCCCTAAGGGTGTGAACGTTCGAGGGCTCTTTACTTCTTCACCTTTAGGCAATGGAAGGTTTGAAGACTGTGCTTCAAAAGGGGAGTAGTTTCTCCTCTGTATAGGCATGTTCTGACTGCCTTTTTGACCTTGTAGTATCAAGGAAACATCCTCCTCTTTCTTTTTATGGACCCTCCGAGGGTTGTTTACATAAGTTCCGGACTGGATGTGCTCTGCAACTGCTTTAATAGCGGCTAGGTCTTGAATCTTCCCTGACTTCAATCCCATCTCAGCCATCTCTCCGTGTTTGATCATTTCAGAAAATGGTTTGCCAATACCAGCTAAAACTCTTTCATAGAAAGGAGCTTCTTGTATGTCTATGAAAGTCATGACCATTTCTGACTCTGTCATAGAAGGAATAACTTGAGCAGCAAGGCGCCTCCACCTTTGAGCATACTCTATGAAAGACTCATTAGACTTTTTCTTGACCTTGGTAATCTGGTACCGGTCAGGAGCCATCTGTGATTAAAAACTATACTCAGTGAGGAAGGCGTGATCTAGCTCTTTTCAACTATGGATTTTTGAGTTGTCTAATCTGGTATACCATGAATGGGCTTCTCCAGTTAGACTCTTCTAGAACAGCTGCATTCTGAGCTTTTTATTTTCCACATAAGATCCAAGTTTTCCAATGAACACCTTCAAATGTGTGTAAGGATCCCCTAATCCGTCATAATTTTCAAAGTCAGGGGTTTTGAATTTCTCTGGATAATGAAGACCAGGGAATATGCAAAGGTCAGTATACGAAACGCTCCCGTGTGTTCCAATCCCTTTGAGAGAATGAATAGTTTCTTCCATTTGAAGGACCTTCTTCCTGATATCACCGGTGTCTGGATCTCCTTTGAGATGGGTGTTTTCAGAGTCTTTGTTGGTCGTATCCAACTGAGGTTCTGGATTTGTTTTATCCAAACCTTGTGTTAATCCTTGTGTAGAGGATTCTGTATGTGTAGGCATCTTTGAGCCATGAGTAGACTGATGCAATTCTTTAAGCAGGACAGCCAAATCTGTAATTTGTTTACTTAATTCGTCAAATTCTTCTCGAGAAACGGGATTAGACTGGTCAGAAGAAGACATGATTGGTTGTAGGCTCGTGGCCTTTTTGGATTTTGAGTGGGTAACAGGCCCAATTGTTTCCCTACAAAGGACTTATGTAGTTTAGTCTTAGGGATAATGTAAATATTTACATGCTATGTGATATACCCGTGTTAGGAATATTATCTTGCAAAATGGATGTCAGCTGTTTGCAATACAGGATAACATGTTAATTTAAATGTGCACATATTTCTTCATATTGTCCATTACAATGGATTGACATGAAATGATATTACAATTAAATGCTTTTACAAGTAATTGAAATTGGAAAGCATGAAGAGACTTTCCTCCGCATTTGGTTTATCAGAGGCTGACCTATCTTAGGTTACTCTCGCGGATTTTTGGCATGAAGGTTCCCAGATCATCGCAATCTACTTGACGAGAAGTTAATACGGTCTTTCAACTGGAGCGAATCTGGGTGGTGCCTTTTTTGAGCCTCGTTGGAATTAGTCTCCTTACGAGTCCAATAATCAAACACCGATAGGATAACATCCTGGTGGAGGAACCACACAACATACATTCACATACAACGTGTGACCGCTTATGAAAATATGACAGAGTATAGATATATCACAGCAGATATATTACGGCAAAGAATTAAAAATGCATTCGTACACATTCATCATAAATGTAAATGTAACATTCACACACAAGCATATAACAGTTTTGAAAAGCTTGTAGTAGTGGCTTAAGCCCTCTTACTGGTGTTGCCAGCAGAGTCGCCACCTGTCGACGTCGGGATTTTTATTTTTCCCTTTTCTGTTCTTGTTCTTTGGTGTTCTCATGTTATGTGATATTTGTTTGAAAAAACAAGTGAAAAAGGTCTGACATGTATCATGTCGACGATTTAACTGTAAGAGTCGCCAGTTGGTGTTTTTAACTAGTTGCACCAACGCAACCGAGAAAAAGTTTGTACATTGACCAAGTCATGTGACACTGCTAAACGGGTCTGTGAAACCGAGATTCCTTTGGGTTCGGGGGCTTGATTATGTGGAGGGAATGTGTTAGGAACCCCCCGACATCCTTGTTGCCATGGTGACCGCCACTTTTCAAGAAACTGTTATATGAATGTATGTGTGTGTGTGGATCAATGTGCAATTTATTTGGAAGTAGTGCGAGGCCTCGTTTGCACCTATATACAAAGGGTTTGAATTCTTATGAAAAATTCAGTTTTAAACATGATATAGCAGTGAAGTTTTATAACAGAGGTTTTTCAAACCCTGTGCACAATAGTAATTGAGACCTTTTCATACTTCCATTTTATTATTAAATATTCAACTTGTTTGCTTTTATTTTCGAGATGCAAAGCATCTTCGAGAAAATAATATATAGCAGTGCCGAACTCCTCATGGGCATGACAACCATCTAAGGAAATTCAAACACCGTGAATAATGTACAAGTTGCTTACAGCTGAAATGTCCATCACAGGAACCGAATCTAGATTCAGTAGATTGAATCTGTGATCACATGATTCCTAGGCTCACATGATGCCGTAGTTTATATAAAAAGCAGTAAGCAGTTATATATATAAAAGTTGTAAATATATATATATACAGACATGATCAACCACCACGAAGCACCTCCATGGGGGATCAAAAATGTAAATATATAAAAGCGATTAATATATATAGAGACATGATCAACCACCACGAAGCACCTCCATGGGGGATCAAAAATCTAAATAAAGCTATAAAAGACGATCAACCGCCACGAAGTAACCTCCAGGCAGGACTAAATGTAAAGAAAGCAGTAAAGACGATCAACTGCCACGAAATAAACTCCAGGCGGGACTAAATATAAATATATATATATATATATATATATATATAAAAGCGGTAAATGCATGAGATGTTTCTCAATCCCTATTCGAGCTTATCATTTCAAAGATTTGTCATATATATATATATATATATATATATATATATATATATATATATATAAGAAAATATACGGATATAAAATCCCTACTCATCGATATAATCCGAAGAAAGCTCATATATAAATATATATATATATATATATATATATATATATAAGTAAAACGCCTCCAGATATAAGTTCAGGCTCAATCGAGACATAACTCGATAATGTTAGTCCATATATAAATATATACATGTATAAGTATATATATATATACAGACAGAAATAAAAACCACGAACCAAAGTCCAGGCATACACACACAACACGACTCTCAATGTTGAAGAATAGTGTGTGCAAAGATGAAGAGAAAGGCTTTATGAAGTGTAAGAAGGCTTACAGTGGGCTGCCAAAGAAGACTTCTATAACTATAAATGGATTAACACTCAGCTCCTGCCGGTAAAAATATATCTATATGTGAGCTAACATGTGTTTAAAATGAGAAAGCACTCTATATGGGGTGTGTACAGAGCAAATTTGATAGGGCTTCCTCGCCTTTTTTTTTCTCTTTAATATGGCCACCCCAAGCTCTATACTTATAGAGCTGGTGGCCGTAGGTGTACCTGCGGCTGCTCGAGGTGCCCCGGGCTCCGTGGGTCCCGCCGTCTTGAAGTACGTGCACTCATGCACTGTGATGTCCGCTCGAACTTGCAAAACTTCAATACGTGCATCCAAACGAGGTGTACAATACCTTCTTCGGACCGCTTTTGTCTAGAGTTACACAATGACATGGGATTAAAGGTTGTACGAAGTCAGGAAAAGGGGACCATGTCCATGATCTTCAAGCTTCAAATTCTATCCGGTGTGCTTCCACGCGTAATAGTCACTCGGGATTGGAACTCCTTAGCTCTTGTGGGACATTGCTGTGTAGAAATGTATGTATAGAATGTTGAGACGGCACGCTGGGGGTTGAGGTGGCAAGATGATGATTTTGCCCCTCACCGGGGTTATCTCTGGTTTGGGCTGATAGCAGACGTTGCTCAGGGTTACATCTGAGATTGGACTGTTGCAAGTGTTTGAATTCCGCATGGTCATCTTTAAGTATGCCTATCTTCCCGGTGTTATCTCCGGGTCTTTGGAATGAGTGCCTCGGCGGGAGGTCTGAGATTGAAGCTGATTGTATGCATTTGAAACAAGCATTTCTGGGGTTATCGCTAGAACTGTAAAGGCATTCCTTGGGGTTATCTCCAAGGATGAAACTCAGGGTTATCTTCGAGATTGAAACTGATACTCCCGGTGTGTGTTCCGAGGTTGAGACTGAACTTCCGGTGGTATCCAGAATGGATGTGAGTTGTCTTCCAGGGTTATCTCCGAAAGACGAATATGTCCTCCTGCAATGTTAGTAACAGGTGTGCAAAAAATTTTGAGTGTCTATACTAATAATGAACTTCAAAAAGAAATAGACTCGCGAAAATTATCTCTTGCTAAATTTTTTCAAGGTGAAGAAAATTTAAATGTTATATTAGGTAAACAAAGACCTAGTTTTAAAAGACAAGGAATTGGTTATACTTCTATGCATAAAAAGAGTAATATGAAAATGTTAAAATCAAAGTCACGTTTTAGTTTAAATTATTGCTCTCCTTTCATAACTTGTAAACATTGTGGTATTAAAAGTCATTTAGATATAAATTGTTTTAAGAAACGAAATAAGGTTAAAAAGGTATGAATTAAAAAGAATGCTTTAATTAATACTAACCTAAGAGGAACCAAAAAGATATGGGTACCAAAAGGATAAATTATTCTTTCTTGACAAGTATGTTTAAAGGTAAGAGTTCCATCTCAAAAATGGATTCGTGATAGCGGATGTTCTCGACACATGACAGGTGATAAATCAAAATTCGTAGAACTAAATATCAAGAAGAAGAATGGAACGGTCATATTTGGAGACAATAAAACCTGCGAGATAATTTGAAAAGGTAAAATTGGTAATGGCAAGGTAAGTATAAATAATTTGCACCTATTTAATGGTCTTGAATTTAATTTAATTAGTATTAGTCAATTAATGGATAATGGCCATCAAGTTGATTTTGAAAAAGATAAATGCACAATATTTCATGGTACTAACAATACTACTCTAGTTGCACAAAGAGAAGGAAATATATACTCTTGATTTTGAGCAACAGGTTGAAGAGCTATGTCTTACATCCGTACAAGATGAGGCAAACTTATGGCATAAAAGGATGGGACATGTTCACATGGACTTAATCAAGAAATTATTCTCAAAGAATCTCGTCAAAGGGTTACCAAGAATCAGGTTTGAAAAGAAAGGAATATGTATTCCGTGTCAACTGGGAAAACAAGTAAGAACTTCATTTACAGCAAAGAATATATTATCAACCTCCTCTCCCTTTCAACTACTTCATCTTGATTTATTTGGACCGGAAAGACATTCAAGTATTAATTGTAAATTTTATACATTTGTAATAGTTGATGACTTTTCAAGATACACATGGGTATTGTTTTTAAGAACTAAGGATGAAGCATTTATAGAGTTTGAAAAATTAATAAGGAATCTTGAAACTAAGTATAGCTACAAACTCATTAGAATTAGAAGTGATCATGTTACTGAATTTCAAAAATATTTCATAACTTTTTGTGATCAAAGAGGTATTAGCCATGAATTTTCAGCCTCAAGGACTCCACAACAAAATGGGGTGGTGGAAAGGAAGAATAGAACTCTACAAGAGACGGCAAGAACTCTACTACAAGAAAGTAAGCTTCCAAAGAAATTTTGGGCCGAAGCAGTAAGTACATCATGTTATGTTTTAAATAGAGTACTCATTCGTCCTATTATTTTGTAAACATCTTATGAGCTTTTAAATAATAAAATTCCAAATATAAGTTATTTCAAAGTATTTGGTTCTAAATGTTTCATCTTAAATACAAGTGATAATTTGGGAAATTTTGATGCTAAGTCATATGAAGGAATATTCATTGGTTATTCTCAAAATAGTAAGGCTTATCGTATTTTCAATATTAGAAAATCATGTGTAGAAGAATCTGTTCATATCACTTTCAATGAGACTAACAATGATCTTCCAAAAGAAAGTGAAGATGATGCAGGAAATTTGGAGATAGTCAGGAATTCAGCAAACAAAAAAGAACAAAACAGGAGACCGAATGAACAATTTCAGGAAACTGAAATCGATAACCAGCATGAACGTGAACTTGATAATTTGTAAGACGCTGAAGATGAATCTAATGATCAAGAGGAAGTTATACATGATATCCAAATGCCAAGAACAACTAGATATATCAAGGATCATCCTTCAAAAAATATAATTGGAGATATCAACAAAGGCGTAACCACACGAAGAGGTTTACAAAATCTTTGTTCATTTTCTGCATTTTTATCACAAGTTGAGCCAAAGAATGCAAAGGATATAATCCTTGATGAAAACTGGCTATTGGCAATGGAAGAAGAACTTCAATAATTTGAGAGATGCCAAGTGTGGGAACTTATGCCTCCTCTGAAAGATGCTTCCATCATTGGTACTAAATGGGTATTCAAGAAAAAGCTTGATGAGCACAGAACAGTCACTCATAACAAAGCAAGGTTAGTAGCTCAAGGTTATAACTAACAAGAGGGGATCGACTATGAAGAAACCTATGCACCAGTTGCTAGGCTGTAATCAATCAGAATTTTATTGGCTTTTGCATGTTACAAAAAGTTTAAGCTTTGCCAAATGGACGTAAAGAGCGTTTTCCTCAACGGATACATTAGTGAAGAGGTATATGTAAAACAACCTCCTGGATTCGAGCAATAAAAGTATCCTAATCATGTTTACAAATTAAAGAAAGCACTTTATGTCTTGAAACAAGCTCCAAGAGCTTGGTACGAAAGGTTAAGTAAGTATCTCATGTCAAACGGATTTATTAGAGGTAAAATAGATTCTACATTATTTATTAAGCATAAAAATATAGATATCAATATTATTCAAATATATGTAGATGATATAATATTTGGTGCTACTAATGATCATCTGTGTGAGTGGTTTTCTAAGTGCATGCATAAAGAATTTGGCATGAGCTTAATGGGAGAACTTAATTACATTTTGGGACTTCAAATCAAGCAAACGAAGGAAGGAATTTATATCCATCAAACCAAATACATGGTAATGTGCTCCTACTTCCATTCTGGAATTTCAAGTGGTTGCAATGAACCTTTTGGTACTTGATGCTCCGCTTTAACTCGTTGATAAGTTAGACACCTTGAGATAAACAGCGCTATCTCTCTCTTCATATTGCTCCACCAAAATGTATGACGAATATCATGATACATTTTGGTACACCCGAGATGGATTGCAAATGGTGTGTGTGCGCCTCCATCATGATTATACTTTAAATCGTATCGTTAGAACACAAAGTCCGAGTTGACTCAAGTATTCCTTCTTCATCGATTCTTGCTTCCTAGGTATAGCACCCTCTTGCACTTTCTTCCTCATACGCATCGCCTCCGTGTCCTGTAGCTTGAAGCGACTTTAACTTTATTGATTAAAGTCGGTTCTACTCAGATATTCGCTATCATCACATGCGTCCCTCGAGTCTTTAACTCTATCTCCATCCTTTGCAAGTCACACAAAATGGGCCTTTGTGTTGACAATAACGCACTCGTGATTTGCATACGATCTTCTACTCAATGCATCGCCTACCACGTTCGCTTTTCCGTGATGGTATTGGATGGTATGATCATAATCTTTCAACAGCTTCAAGCCAACGTCGTTGTCGCATGTTGAGTTCCTTTTGAGTGAAGAAATATTTGAGGCTTTTATGATCCGTAAAGATCTCCACTTTCTCCCCATACAAGTAATGCCTCCAAATTTTAAGTGTAAAGACAATGTAAATGCCAACTCCGGATCATGAGTAGGATAATTCCTCTCATATTCTTTGAGTTGTCGCGAGGCATAAAGCTATAACTTTTCCATGTTGCATAAGAACACATCCCAACCCTTTGCTCAAGCATCATCATGATGACAAATCCCTCCGAGCCGATGGTATTGTCGTAACAGTCTTTGAAATAAGTCTCCTCTTGAGTTCTTGAAAACTCTTCTCACATTCTTCGCTCCAACCGAACTTTGTATCTTTTCGAGTCACCGAGTCGATGGAGTAGCGATTCGAGAAAATCCTTCCACGAATCTCCGATAATAACCAAATAAACCGAGAAAGCTACGTATTTGGTCATCGATTTAGGTTGTTTCCACTTTGAATAGCTTTAATCTTTCTTTGGGTCAATGATATTCCATGACTTGATACCACGTGCCCAAGGATGCTGCTACTTCTTCAAGCCGAACTCGCATTTCTTCAACTTGGCATAAAGCTTATATTCACGAAGCTTTTGGAGTGTCGACCTCAAGTGTTGCTCATGATCTTCACGGTTTTGGAATAAATAAGGATGTCATCAATAAAGACGACCACAAAGTGATCTAAATATTCCTTGAATACTTGGTTCATCATATCCATGAAGGCGGAGAGCATTAGTCAATCCAAAGGACATGACTAGGAATTCATAATGCCCGTCTTCGGAGTTCCGAAAAGCCGTCTTTGGAATGTCAAGGTTCTAATCTTCAATTGGTGATATCCTAACGAAGATCAATCTTTGAAAAGAATTTGGCTCCTTATCGGGTCAAACAGTCATCAATACGTGGCAATGGATACCTATTTTTGATGGTGACATGATTCAACTCCAGATAATCAATACAAAGTCGCATACTCCCATCTTTCTTCTTCACTCAATATAACAGGGAGCACCCCAAGGAGAAGTACTAGGACGAATAAAGCCAATATCTAACAATTCCTGCGGTTGGGTCTTTAACTCCTCGAAGTTCAATAGAGCCATTCGATATGGGGCTTTGGAAATAGGTTTTGTACCGTGAGTTCAAGGTCGATACAAAATTCAATTTCACGCTTCGGGGTAGGCCGCGAAGTTCTTCTAGAATACGTCAGAAATTTATTAACAATAGAAATATCGCTCAAAACCGACGTATTTTGTTTAAATCATGACATGAGCTAAGAAAGCTTGACATCCATTTTTCAATAAACGAATAGCTTTATGGCTTGAGATGACCGTGATTAATTTTAATGGTTTGGTCGTTTGAATTCGCATAATAGGTTGATTAGGAATATGAAAACTAACAACCTTACGAAAATAATCAATTTTTGCATGATAAGTAGTTAACCAATCAATCCCTAGAATCATGTCAAATGCAAGTATTTTTAATGAAATAAGATCGATAGGTAATGTGAGGGTACCGATTTGAACCAAACAAGACTTATAAACAGTGGATGTAATGAAGGTTTCTCCCAATGGAGTTTCCACAGATAAGTCAAAGTCTAATTTCCCCGGAGTCAAATTTAATCGATGAGCGCAAGTAGGAGAAATAAAAGAATGGGTAGAACCGGTATCAAATAAAGTGTAGACTTCATTAGAGTTTATGATAAGCTTACCCGTGATGACCTCATTCGGGTTCCTTACTCTCTGGGAGGTCACAACAAACGCCTCCCTCTTACACTCATGGGTTTGACTTTTCTCGGGACTGACCTTTGGTGCCTCTATCCTAGTTGAATTTGTCTTGAAACGACAAAATCGAGCTAAGTGACCTTCTCTTCCACAATTATAACATGTTTTGACTGACATGGCATAGTTCGACCGATGTGTCCCTCTTCTCGCATTTGAAGCATATGATAGGTGGTCTTTCTCCTTCCTTAACAACAGTCTTTGGTCTTGACGTCTTTCCATCATTGTTGAATCTCCGTTTCTTGAAATGTCCATTCTTATTGTTTTGTACGATTACCACCAAGTGGTTACCATATCCGCCTGTTGATTCCCTCCACGCTTGTTGTCACCGCTTGATGACTACTCACCGGTATTATAACTTTCTTAATTTGCTCTCTTTTAGTTAGCGTTGACTCATTATCGCGCTCCACTAATCGAGCCCTATTTACAACATCCGAATACAAACACAGCTTTATGAGAAATAAGATGTTGACGTATCTCCGACTTCAAACCTCTTAAAAACATTCGCGCCATTCTCTCTTCATTATCCACCAAGTGGGACGAACCGTGATAACTCATGAAATTTTGCCTCGTATTGCGACACGGTCATATTGTTTTGTTCCAACTTGATAAACTCTACCTCCTTCATGTGGCGAATACTTTCGTGAAAGTATTTGTCGTTGAAACGACTCTGGAACTTCTCCCAAGATATCTTCAAGATAAAGAAGTTGAGTTGAGCGTTTTACCAATTCCCACCAAGAATCTGCCTCTCCGCCAGCAACATAAAGGCGTGAAGGAAACTTTGCTCCTCGAGCATCCCAAGACATCAAATATCTTGGTAATCTGCTTTATCCATGCTTCCGCCAGAAGTGGTTTTGGCTCTCCTTAAACTCCGGTGGTCCCAGCTCCTTGAATTGTTTAGCGGTGACCGCCCGAGAGTTTTCCGTGTTTCCACCTACGTTTTGGACAGGAGTCGCTCTCGCCTGCTGTTGCATAAATTGCATAAAGCCTCTGAACATTTAATCATTCATCATTTGGTCAGTGTTGTTGTTTGCATGAGGATTGTCGCCTTCCTGATGCACATTATCCTGATTATTGATATGTGGTGAATCAACGATCGCCTGCGCTCCATTGCTATTCTCAACATTCTCAGATGTCATTTTCGATCATCGCCACAAAAAAAAAAGATTAATTGACATGTAACAATTATCTTTATATTCGAATGACCAAAAAAATAGCACATAAACTTAGGTAGGTCATACTAGCGAAGGTATTCCCCCTCTCTCCTCCTAGTACTTTTCTCACATCTTAGCCAGGATCATATCCTTAGCTCGATACTAACCGTGACGCCCCCAAAATTAGGTATACATCACCCATCTTGGGTCGCCACTTACATGGTACAACATTTAAATACAACTTATTAACATAACTGCCTTTGTATAATACGACATAAACCGTGAGTTTAAATACAAATATCGTCTACTAGATATTATACAAACTCAAACAAAAGTCCTCATTACAATTATTATCACACTATTTCACGTAATAGTGAGGACTACTAATGCTATCTTCGGGACCATCACTGCTTTCCCCAGACTCGTCCCAAATTTATATTCTCATTTCACGAAGAGAACGGTGAAAGAAAGGGTGAGCTCAACTAGCCCAAGAAGAAATATTATGACTAAGATAATGCGTAATAAATTATCAATAGTCTTCAACAATGTTAAACCGATAAAATACAATAGACAACCGGTTTTTAATCATAGCTTTAATATGCAATCCATTAAAAGAGTCAAGTAGAAAATAAAATCTACTATCTTTTATGATTTAAAAGGTTTTTCATCATCGTTATAAATTTGAGACTCACTTTTAATAAATAATCCACATCATCGAATCACCCCGCACTACTACCAAGGATATTCTTTAGTATCACGACCACAATTATTCCCGCACTACGGGCCAAGAATAGTTGTGTATTCATTAATGGTCATGATCATGCCAACAATCGTCCATCAATGCACTACTACCAATCGAGGATTTTTACCACATCATTTGTAACATTACTATTCATGATTACAATCAATAATCCTCGTCATAATCATACCAAGTCCATCCATGCTCTACAGCCACGTATGACTTTAAAAAAATATAAACATGAGGATGATGACAATGATATAAGAATTCAATAAAACAAGTTCAAGAATTATTTTATCCAGAAATTATTAACGTCCAAAATTGTCAACATGATATCGCTTTGTGTAGAGTAAAATTCAAGAATGATCGGAAGAATATTTCCATGAAAGATCTTTGGATGAAACGCAAATATCAAGGATATTCTACTAATTTCATGGAGTATAGAAGTCAAAGTTTTAACCAACCGGGTATAATAAAGAATGGAATAACAAAAGAAATCACCATGCATGCGGTATTGCAGCATGGCAAAGTTATTCCAATGTAATAATAATAACGGAACCGAGTCGTGAAATTCACACCGACGGTGATGTTCCAACAGAATAATAAAGATGGAACCGGATCCTGTAAAAAACATGATAGGATATTCCAACAAAATGATAAAGATTTTAACCAGTCCGTGTAAAACACACGATGGATGTTCCAATGTAATAATAATAAAGATTTTAACCAGTCCTGTAAAACACATGCATGTGATGTGTCCAACAGGATAATAGAAGAATGTCACCAAGTATAGGTAAATCACATATCTGAAAGTTATTCCAATGAATAATAAGCAATGGAATAACGTAAGGATTTCACCAAGTATAGGGTATGCCAAGATCACGAGTTATGTATAGGGTATGCCACTTTTACAAAGTTATTCCAACAGAATGATAATGAATGGAATAATGAAGTTCTCTTCAAGAAGAAAGAATAACACCCTTTCACCGTAAAAGAAATGAATATAGAAGTAGTGAAGTAGCGTAATACTCTTCTTCTTTCTATAACTTTCTCTATAAACTTCTCTCTATAATTTCTCTCTCTAGAGTTTCAATGAATTAAGTAAGAAAATAATGAAGGAATGAGCTTCATTTATAGGAAAATGGAATGCATAAGAACTAATCCATGAACGGTCCAGATTGATTTACTTTAATCGGCGGTCCATATTTAAAGCAAAATCTTTTAAATAAAATATAATATATTCTATTTATATAAAAACATTTTACTATGCAAACACTATGCAAAACACTATGCAAAAAACACTATGCAACACTATGCATAATAAAATATAATATATTTTATTTATAAAATAACTTTAATAAAGTATTCATTTTTTATATAAAAGATGTTTCGCTTTTATTACGTTAATAATACGAATAAAACAAAAAGTCATTATCTCTATAATAATTCATGATAATAATGGAATCAAACCGAGTGACTTATCACATAAGCATCAATAATCAATACCGTATGCTACTACTATGCAACCACATGTATTACTGTACTTTTACTACCGAGTAGTTCAACAGTATCAACGGTAAAACTTCCGACGTTATTTCAATAAAATATTTTTGTCGCTTTTCTCAATCCGACAATAATTACATTAGTGAGGTCCACCAATGATTGAGTAGTTGTCACGAATATTCCCTGCTAAACCGAATATTCCCCGACCAATCGAATATAATATAACCACTTGCATACTTTGCAAAATTTATAAATATTACCAACAACTATAACATTATATCAAATTATTCCATAATATTCAAAAATAATATTTATAGAAAATTCATCTTTATTTATAAAAGTCGGGGTCTTATAACCTCCCTTCTTATGAAATTTCGCCCTCGAAATTACTGATACGCATTCTGTATGTTGAAGAGGTAAGGATACCTTGATTTCATTTCGATTCTAACTCCCAAGTCATTTCCTCAACATCGTGGTTCCTCCACAAAACTTTAACTTGAGGTATAACCTTGGAGGCGTAGAATATGTTCCTTCTTATCCAAAATTTGAACAGAACCTCTTCATACGTCAAATCTTCCGCTATTTCGTCCTGGTTCTAACTCAATAATATGGTTCGGTCTTTCACATATTTACGTAACATGGATATGAAAAAACGTTATGAACACGAGACATATTTGGCAGAAAGTCGAGTCTATAGGCCACGCTTCCTACTCGATCGAGGATTAAAATGGACCGATGAATCGAGGATTAAGTTTTCCTCTTCCAAATCTTGTAACTCCTTTCCATGGAGCAACTCTTAACAACACATGATCTCCTATATCAAATTCCACGTCCTTTCGATGAAGATCGGATAACTCTTTTGTCGATTTTGTGAGGTTTTTATACGTTGTCGGATCGTTTGAATCTTTTCAAGATGAGTCATATGTACCAACTCCGGGCCCCAACAACGTTGCTTCACCCACCTCATCCCAAAGATATCGAGAACGACACTTTCTTCCATACAACGCTCAATGGAGCCATGCCAATACTTGCTTGATAACTGCTTTGTTGTAGGAAAACTCTACCAATGGTAAGAACTTGTCCCAACTCCCTCAAATCAAGAACACGAGTCTTAATAGATCTTCAAGAGTTTGAATAGTCCTCTCCGATCGTCTGTCCGTCTCCGAGGATGATATGCCGAAGCTAAATCATAAGTCTGCGCCCATAGCTTTTTGCAAACTAACCCAAAATCGTGAAGTGAATCTTGGGTCTCGATCGTAAACTATGGATACCGCAAGATACCATGCACTTCATCTTACAATCTCGTTTATGTACATATACAGAAAGACGTTCAAGTGTATAAGTTTCTCATCGGTAAGAAATGAGCGGACTTGGTCAATCTATCAACAATGACCCAAATCGCATCAATGCCTTGAGAAACCTTAGGAAGACCGTGCTTGAAATCCATCCATGGTAATGTGCTCCCACTTCCATTCTGGAATTTCAAGTGGTTGCAATGAACCTTTTGGTACTTGATGCTCCGCTTTAACTCGTTGACAAGTTAGACACCTTGAGATAAACAGCGCTATCTCTCTCTTCATATTGCTCCACCAAAATGTATGACGAATATCATGATACATTTTGGTACACCCAGATGGATTGCAAATGGTGTGTTGTGCGCCTCCATCATGATATTATACTTTTAAATCGTGGTCGTTAGGAACACAAAATCCGGAGTTGACTCAAGTATTCCTTCTTCATCGATTCTTGCTTCCTAGATAGCACCTCTCAGACTTTCTTCCTCATACGCATCGCCTCCAGTCCAGTAGCTTGAGCGCCTTTAACTTTATTGATTAAAGTCGGTTCTACTCAGATATTCGCTATCATCACACGCGTCCCTCGAGTCTTTAACTCTATCTCCATCCTTTGCAAGTCACACAAAATGGGCCTTTGTGTTGACAATAACGCACTCGATTTGCATATACGATCTTCTACTCAATGCATCGCCTACCACGCTCGCTTTTCCGTGATGGTATTGGATGGTATGATCATAATCTTTCAATGATTCAAGCCAACGTCGTTGTCGCATGTTGAGTTCCTTTTGAGTGAAGAAATATTTGAGGCTTTTATGATCCAGAAAGATCTCCACTTTCTCCCCATACAAGTAATGCCTCCAAATTTTAAGTGTAAAGATAACAAATGCTAACTCCAGATCATGAGTAGGATAATTCCTCTCATATTCTTTGAGTTGTCGCGAGGCATAGGCTATAACTTTTCCATGTTGCATAAGAACACATCCCAACCTTTGCTCAAGCATCATCAGAGATGACAAATCCTCCGAGCCGATGGTATTGTCGTAACAGTCTTGAAATAAGTCTCCTCTTGAGTTCTTGAAAACTCTTCTCACATTCTTCGCTCCAACCGAACTTTGTATCTTTTCGAGTCACCGAAATCAATGGAGTAGCGATTCGAGAAAATCCTTCCACGAATCTCCGATAATAACCAAATAAACCGAGAAAGCTACGTGCTTTGGCCATCGATTTAGGTTGTTCCCGACTTTGAATAGCTTTAATCTTTCTTTGGGTCAACAGATATTCCATGACTTGATACCACGCCCAAGGAATGCTACTTCTTCAAGCCGTAACTCGCATTTCTTCAACTTGGCATAAAGCTTATTCACGAAGCTTTTGGAGTGTCACCTCAAGTGTTGCTCATGATCTTCACGGCTTTTGGAATAAATAAGGATGTCATCAATAAAGACGACCACAAAGTGATCTAAATATTCCTTGAATACTTGGTTCATCATATCCATGAAGGCGCAGGAGCATTAGTCAATCCAAAGGACATGACTAGAATTCATAATGCCCGCATCGAGTTCTCAAAGTTGCGTCTTTGGAATGTCACCGGTTCTAATCTTTAAATTGGTGATATCCTAAAGAAGATCAATCTTTGAAAAGAATTTGGCTCCTTGCAATCGGTCAAACAGTCATCAATACGTGGCAATGGATACCTATTTTTGATGGTGACATGATTCAACTCCCGATAATCAATACAAAGTCGCATACTCCCATCTTTCTTCTTCACGAATAGAACAGAGCACCCCAAGGAGAAGTACTAGGACGAATAAAGCCAATATCTAACAATTCTGCGCAATGGGTCTTTAACTCCTCAAGTTCAATAGAGCCATTCGATATGGGGCTTTGGAAATAGGTTTTGTACCAAAGTTCAAGGTCGATACAAAATTCAATTTCACGCCTGGGGTAGGCCGAAGTTCTTCTGGGAATACGTTAGAAATTTATTAACAATAGAAATATCGCTCAAAAACCGACGTATTTTTGTTTAAATCGTGACATGAGCTAAGAAAGCTTGACATCCATTTTTCAATAAACGAATAGCTTTATGGCTTGAGATGACCGTGATTAATTTTAATGGTTTGGTCGTTTGAATTCGCATAATAGGTTGATTAGGAATATGAAAACTAACAACCTTACGAAAAAAATCAATTTTTGCATGATAAGTAGTTAACCAATCAATCCTTAGAATCATGTCAAATGCAAGTATTTTTAATGAAATAAGATCGATAGGTAATGTGAGGGTACCGATTTGAACCAAACAAGACTTATAAACAAAGGGGATGTAATGAAGGTTTCTCCCAACGGAGTTTCCACAGATAAGTCAAAGTCTAATTTCCCGAGTCAAATTTAATCGATGAGCGCAAGTAGGAGAAATAAAAGAATGGGTAGAACCCCAGATCAAATAAAGTGTAGACTTCATTAGAGTTTATGATAAGCTTACCTGTGATGACCTCATTCGGGTTCCTTGCTCTCCGGGAGGTCACAACAAACGCCTCCCTCAGACTACCGGCTTTGACTTTTCCGGGACTGACCTTTGGTGCCTCTATCCTAGTTGAATTTGTCTTCTAGAAACGACAAAAATCGAGCTAAGTGACCTTCTCTTCCACAATTATAACATGTTTTGACTGGCATGGCATAGTTCGGACCGATGTGTCCCTCTTCTCCGCATTTGAAGCATATGATAGGTGGTCTTTCTCCTTCCTTAACAACAAAAGTCTTTGTGCCGACGCCTTTCCATCATTGTTGAATCTCCGCTTTCTTGAAATGTCCATTCTTATTGTTTTGGCCTACGATTACCACCAAGTGGTTACCATATCCGCCCGTTGATTCCCTCCACGCTTGTTGTCACCGCTTGATGACTACTCTCACCGGTATTATAACTTTGCTTACCGCTTCTTTTAGTTGCGTTGACTCATTATCGCGCTCCACTAATCGAGCCCTATTTACAACATCCTAATACAAACACAGCTTTATGAGAAATAAGATGTTGACGTATCTCCGACTTCAAACCTCTTAAAACACATTCGCGCCATTCTCTCTTCATTATCCACCAAGTGGGACGAAACCGTGATAACTCCGCAAATTTTGCCTCGTATTGCGACACTGTCCATATTGTTTTGTTCCAACTTGATAAACTCTACCTCCTTCATGTATGGCGAATACTTTCGGAAAGTATTTGTCGTTGAACAGCTCCCGAACTTCTCCCAAGATATCTTCAAGACAAAGAAAGTTGAGTACGCTTTTACCAATTCCCACCAAGAATCAGCCTCCGCAAGAACATAAAGGCGTAAGAAGGGAACCTTTGCTCCTCGAGCATCCCAAGACATCAAATATCTTGTAATCTGCTTTATCCATGCTTCCGCCAAGTGGTTTTGGCTCTCCTTAAACTCCGGTGGTCCCAGCTCCTTGAATTGTTTAATGGTGACCGCCCGAGAGTTTTCCGTGTTTCCACCTACGTTTTGGACAGAGTCGCCTCTACTTTCTTTGTTGCATAAATTGCATAAAGCCTCTGAACATTTGATCATTCATCATTTGGTCATTGTTGTTGTTTGCATGAGGATTGTCGCCTTCCTGATGCACATTATCCTGATTATTGATATGTGGTGAATCAACGATCGCCTGTGCTCCATTGCTATTCTCAACATTCTCAGATGTCATTTTCAGATACTGCCACAAAACAAAAGATTAATTGACATGTAACAATTATCTTTATATTCTACCGACCAAAAAAAAAAAGACATAAACTTAGGTAGGTCATACTAGCGAAGGTATTCCCCGCTCTCCCTCCTAGTACTTTTCTCACATCTTAGCCAGATCATATCCCTTAGCTCGATATCCAACTGTGACGCCCCCAAAATTAGGTATACATCACCCATCTTGGGTCGCCACTTACATGGTACAGAATTTAAATACAACTTATTAACATAATCTGTCGTGTATAATACGACATAAACTGTGAGTTTAAATACAAATATCGTCTACTAGATATTATACAAACTCAAACAAAAAGTCCTCATTACAATTATTATCACACTATTTCACGTAATAGTGAGGACTACTAATGCTATCTTCGTGACCATCACTGCTTCCCGACTCGTCCCAAATATATTCTCATTTCAAGAGAGAATGCAAAGTGAAAGAAAGGGTGAGCTCAACTAGCCCAAGAAGAAATATTACGACTAAGATAATGCGTAATAAATTATCAATAGTCTTCAACAATGTTAAACCGATAAAATACAATAGACAACCGGTTTAATCAAGTGAATATGCAATCCATTAAAAGAGTCAAGTAGAAAATAAAATCTACTATCTTTTATGATTTAAAAGGTTTTTCATCAACATTATAGCCGAGACTCGCTTTTAATAAATAATCCACATCATCGAATCACCCCGCACTACTACCAAGGATATTCTTTAGTATCACGACCACAATTATTCTCGCACTCGGGCCAAGAATAGTTGTGGTATTCATTAATGGTCATGATCATGCCAACAATCGTCCATCAATGCACTACTACCAATCGAGGATTTTTACCACATCATTTGTAACATTACTACCACGATGATTACACCAATAATCCTCGGTCATAATCATACCAAGTCCATCCATGCTCTACAAAAGCCACGATGACTTTAAAAAAATATAAACATGAGGATGATGACAATGATATAAGAATTCAATAAAACAAGTTCAAGAATTATTTTATCCAGAAATTATTAACGTCCAAATTGTCAACATGATATCGCTTTGTAGAGTAAAATTCAAGAATGATCGTAAGAATATTTCCATGAAAAGATATCGGATGAAACGCAAATATCAAGGATATTCTACTAATTTCATGGAGTATAGAAGTCAAAGTTTTAACCAACCGGGTATAATAAAGAATGGAATAACAAAAGAAATCACCATGCATGCGGTGCCGCAGATGATGGAGTTATTCCAACATAATAATAATAACTAACCAAATCGTGAAATTCACAATCGACAGTGATGTTCCAACGTAATAATAAAGATGGAACCAGCATCCGGTGTAAAACACACGATAGGATATTCCAACAGAATGATAAAGATTTTAACCAGTCCGGTGTAAAACACATGCATGTGATGTTCCAATGTAATAATAATAAAGATTTTAACCAGTCCCGTGTAAAACACACGCATGTGATGTTCCAACAGGATAATAGAAGAATGTCACCAAGTATAGGGTAAATCACAGATATCAAAGTTATTCCAATGTAATAATAATAAGCGATGGAATAACATAAGGATTTCACCAAGTATAGGGTATGCCACATGATATCAAAGTTATGTATAGGGTATGCCACTTTTTACAAAAGTTATTCCAATGTAATGATAATGAATGGAATAATGTAAGTTCTCTTCAAGAAGAAAGAAATAACACCCTTTACCGTAAAAAAGAAATGAATATAGAAGTAGTGAAGTAGCGAATACTCTTCTTCTTTTCTATAACTTTCTCTCTATAGCTTCTCTCTATAATTTCTCTCTGTAGTTTCAATGAATTAAATAAAGAAAATAATGAAGGAATGAGCTTCTATTTATAGGAAAATGGAATGCATAAGAACTAATCCATGAACGGTCCAGATTGATTTACTTTTAATCTGACGGTCCATATTTAAAGCAAAATCTTTTAAATAAAATATAATATATTCTATTTATATAAAAACATTTTACTATGCAAACACTATGCAAAAACACTATGCAAAACACTATGCAACACTATGCATAATAAAATATAATATATTTTATTTATAAAATAACTTTAATAAAGTATTCTCGCTTTATATAAAAGATGTTTCGCTTTTATTACGTTAATAATACTGAATAAAACAAAAAGTCATTATCTCTATAATAATTCATGACAAATAATGGAATCAAACCGAGTGACTTCTCACATAAGCATCAATAATCAATACCGTAATGCTACTATGCAACCACATGTATTCGTACTTTTACTACCGAAAGTAGTTCAACAAGATCAACCAGTAAAACTTCCGCCGTTATTTCAATAAAATATTTTTGTCATTTTCTCAATCCGATAATAATTTCATTGTAGGGTCCACCAATGATTGAGCCATTTATATTTAATATTTCTCGCTAAACCGAATATTCCCCACCAATCGAATATAATATAACCACTTGCATACTTTGCAAAATTTATAAATATTACCCACAACTATAACATTATATCAAATTATTCCATAATATTCAAAAATAATATTTATAGAAAATTCATCTTTATTTATAAAAGCTGGGGTCTTACAGTAAGGGTTTCTCAGGAGACGTAAGCGTGTATGAGTGTACTTCATACATGCATTTGTCCATTTTATTTAACCTTCTATCATTATCTCTCTATCTAATTTTTTTTCTCTGATTTCTTTTCTCTCTCACTCTATACTTTCATCTTCTCTATTCTCACCAGCAAACCCCAAGAACTATGAGAACCCAGACTCATAAATGATTGATGATCGATTCTGACGACGATCAAATACCTATTCCTCCTCAATATTTTGCCGGTCCTTCACGCAAACAAAGAAAACTAAAGAAGGCGGTGTCTGTGGAAACGGAATCGTTGGACTCTTCATCATCTGATGAGTCAAACTTTAGTTCATCTTTGCTGAAATCATCAGGACCCTCTCAAAGACAGAAGTCAACTATTCCATCCTGTAAGCCTGAGTTTTCTCCACCATCTGATTCGGTAAATCCTATCCTCTCCTCTGATCTCCCTGAAAATTTCTTTCATAGTAATGCCTATGAGGTACGGTTTAAGACTGTCGTGTTTCCAATATAATTTGTTTATAAAAAGTCTGTCGATCAAACCTGCTATCAAAAATCTCCTCTGAAAAATTTGTTTGAATATTATGGTATTTCATCCATGTTTTTTCCTCCATCAGTTGCATATCCTAGAATAGTTTAACAATTTTATACTAATCTGGAGTGTCATGGGGATTTTTATACAACTTTTGTTAAGGGAAAATCTTTATATTTTATTGTCATGGATTTTGGTAGCATTCTGAAAATTCCATCTTCTGGTGTTTGTCCATTTACTAGAAAAGGGGATGTCTATTTCCCGTTTACTCCTTTGGAATAGTTACAGATTGTTATGAATAATCCTCTATTGAATGATGTCTTTACTCCAAAATAGTAGATGTTTCTCCTATTGCTTGTGTGCTTCATCATCTGGTTAGGTACAATCTGTTGCATCATTTAGGTGGAGGAGCAGATTTTACCTATCAAGATTTGATAATAGTTGCCATGATTTTGAAAGGTGTGTCTTTTAATCTATCCCAAATGTTGCTTCATCAAATGACAAGTTGTTTACGAAAAACCAAACCATGTTTGCCTTAGAGTGCCAGTCTCACCACTCTTTTCAATTATTTTAAAATTTCTTTTGAAAATGAAATCTCTATTTCAGTTATTAATTCCATCAGCGTTGGTACTTTAAAAATGCCGTGTATTGCCTTAATTGATGATAAGTTTGTTCGTAGCTCTTCTGATAATCCTATCCCTCCTGTTTCAAATCCATCTTCACCTATTCTGCCTCTAACTCAGTCTTCTCCTAAAATTATTGACATGTTGAAAGTTATTCTTAGTAATCAAGAGAAAATGCAAATCGAAATGTCTGGTCTCCACAATCGTATGTCTCTGTTAGAAAAAGGCAAGTTGCCTTTTGGTGTGCCTGAAATCAATAAACTTTATCAAAATATTGAAGATGAGTTTATTGATTTGCAAGCAGGTTTTGAATTGCAAACCACTGCTTTGGCAGAGGTCATGCAACGGAGACTCAACTGGAATGCGTGTCAATTGAGTCAGGAGATCAAATTTGTTAGCAATCAGGTTGGCGATTTAGCTGAGTTCATGGTTATGTGCTTCAATGATGTGTGCTTTAAGTTACATATGCAGCATAAACACTCAATTGTTATGGAATGGGTACATTACCAACTGCAATTGTTGATGTACCATTACCAACTGGTTAGCCGAGTATCTTCGTGACTTCCTTGATGTACCATTACCAACTGCAACTGTTGTGATTCCCCCAAAATAGGTATACATCACCCATCTTGGGTCGCCAAATACATGGTATAGAATACAAATACAAACTTAATTATATAACCGTCGTGTAATATACGACAATACATAAACTGAGAGTTTTAATAGGAATATTGTCATCTGGACAATATCCACACTCAAAGGAGTCCTCATTACATTTATTGTCACACTATTTAATGTAATAGTGAGGACTACTAATCTTGTCATCCGGACCGTCACTCCTTTCCCCGACTAAATCCATTTACATTCTCATTTCACGAAGAGAACAATGAAAGAAAGGGTGAGCTCAACTAGCCAAGAAGAAATATTATGACTAAGATAATACGTAATAAATTATCAATAGTCTTCAACAATGTTAAATTGATAAAATACAATAGACATCAAGTTTAATCTAGCAATGAATAAGCAATCCATTAGAAGAGTCAAGTAGAGCATAATATCTACTATCTTCTATGATTTAAAAATGTTATCATCAATTTTTATCATTTGAGACTCACTTTTAATAAATAAACAACATCATCGAATCATCCCCGCACTACGGGCCTATTAAATCATCAATGCCAAGGATATTAAATCATCAATGGTCATGATCTATCAAGTCCATATCTAACGTAAGCCAAAGATATACAACATAATCATACCAAGTCCATATCTACACGTAAGCCAAAGATATACAACATTAAAACCAATAATCAACAATCAATCTTTGCACGTAAGCCAAAAATAACTTTCATCACCATATAAGCATGAGGATGATGACAATGATATAAGCATTAATCAAACGAAAACAAGGATAATTATTAAAGACTTTAAATTTATCTAAATATTATCAACCACTCATAATCTAATATTATTAATATCATAACAATATTTTAATCACTTCTTAAACTTATAAATAATTTATTTTAATTGTTTACACTTTACCAAATAATGCATTTAATCATTCAAAAATGTCATACTCATAAGATTTCATCACCAATGATCAAATCCCTTATAAAAAAAATCTGCATATACCTTATATAGGATTTCCAAGCCATAAAATCCTATTTTCCAACTTTGTTACTTCGCATAACATATTTAACTTATATGTTTGTAACTAAACAATTTTCATGAAAAAATACAAAATTAGTTCCAAAAATATTTCTTTTCTGGGATTTAGCAGAATATAGTCCCATAATGAACATATATTTTTCTCTGAATTTTTAAAATTTATTTTCTATTTTTCAAAAATCAATTTCTAATTAATTCCTTAAGAAATTAGCTACCTCAAGTTTAACTCCAAAAATTCCCAAATCTTGGCAGGATCTTACACATGTTAATGTGAGCTTCCAGTTTAAATTTCATGGTCTTCGGAGTTATAGAACTCTGTTATAGCGTTTTTCGTCGAAAAGAACCTAAATATTGAAATGGTCATAACTTGCTCATTTTAGTCGGAATGAGCTCATTTTTGGATAGGATGTTCTTTATACTATATAATTTCATGTCCCAAAAGGCTAGAATTTTTCTCACAAATTAAGTGGTTAAACAAATTTTTTAAAGTTTCTGAAGCGATGCATTTTCTTCTTTTGCAACTTTGGACTCTTTTTCTAAAAACAGTCCACACGAAAATCTACAACATCTTTTCCAGTGATTCCATTTGGATAAGTTATATAACTCATAGATCTAACTCTAAAACTTGACCACACTCAAAAATTCAAAATATAATAGGAGATATGGTCAGTTGAATTTCATGTTCCATTTTCACCAAAATCTGATTTTCAACCCTTTGTGATTTCTAAGAAACTTTCATGTTTTCACATAAGAACCAACATAACTCATCATGACAATGACATAAAATTCAATAAAACAAGTTCAAGAATTAATTTATCCAAGAACTAATGACGTCCAAATTGTCAACATGATACTTCTTTGTAGAGTAAAATTTAAGAATGCTCAAAAGAATATTTCCATGAAAGTTACTGGATGAAGAGCAAATGTCAAGGATATTCCACTAATTTCATGGTGTATAGAAGTCAAAACGTTAACCAACTGAGTTTAATAAAGAATATATGAAACTGCCAATGGACTTTCACACGCCATGCGGTAATCCACGTATACATATCATTTCCATAATTTAATAAAGAATGAATACAAAGAATCATTCACCATGAATGTGGTAATCCACATAGACAGGTTATTCCAACAGAATAATAAAGAATGGAATAACAGAAGGATTCATCATGCATATGATAGAGACCGCACAGACAGGTTATTCCCAACAGAATAATAAATAATGGAATAACATAAGTTCTCTTCATGAATAAGAAAGAAATAATACCCCTTACCTTAGAATAAAACTGGATACTGGAATAGTGAGGTAGCAGACTTCTCTTCTTCTTTCTCTCTATAGATTTTCTCTCTATAATTTCTCTCTCTAGAGTTTCAGTGAATTCGTAAGAAATAATGAAGGAATTAGCTTCTATTTATAGGAGAATGGACTGAATAGTAACTAATTCATGAACGGTCAAAATTGATTTACTTTTAAACGGATGGTCCATGTTGATTTACTATTAAACGTTAAACCAACGGTCCATACTGATTCACTATTAAACTTTAAACCAACGATCCATACTGATTCACTATTAAACTTTAAAGCAACGGTCCATACTGATTCACTATTAAGTTTTAAAGCAACAGTCCATATTGATTTACTAATATAATTTCAACCAACGGTCTGAAAAATTAGAACATCTCCTCATGGTATAATATTGTACCCAAAAATAATTTGGACCGAAAAGAAATATATTGTTCGGGTGAATAGTACCCCGTGAATAGTAACTCATGAATAGTAACTCGTGAATAGTAACTCGTGAATAGTAACTCATGAATAGTAACTTATGAATAGTAACTCATGAATAGTAACTCATGAATAGTACTCCGACACGAAAAGTGCCCTGAATACCCGATTGAATAATATAATCTCCAGACATCAATTATTATCGAGATAAATGTCGATTTCTACTAACACAAATAATCCCAGCACAATGGAACTATCAAATTCATCTTTAATCAACACGAGCTTATCATTAATATTATAACTCACAATATTTAACAACCAGGTTGTTCCCAAGAAAGAGGGGGCTTTCCGATAAGGATTTCTCCCAATTGGCGCGCAATTAGGTGACCAAACCTCTCCTTGACAGAACTTCTAGACATTGTAAATATTACAATTTAATAATGTGAATAAATTTGTCGTCTCAATTATTGATTTAATAATATAACATATTATGCAGATGATACTGTGACAATAATTGAATCAATAATATGAGAGATATGATGCAACAATTACTGTAGCAATAATGAAGTATAATTGAGTGACTTATCACGTAAGCATCAATAACCAATACCGTGTGCTACTATGCAACCACGCGTATTACTGTACTTTTACTACCGAGTAGTTCAACAGTTTTAACGGTAACACTTCCGCCGTTATTTTTTATAAAAAGATAATTCTGTCGTTTTCTTACTACGACAATACTTCCGTTGTGGGTTCACCAATGATTGTGCCATCGTACGGATATTCCCGATAAAAAGAATATTTTATAACAACTTGCATACTTTGAAAAATTTATAATTACTACCCACAACTATAACATTATATCAAATCCATACCATAATATTAAAAAAAATATTTTGAGAAATTTAAATTTTTATTCATAAAATCTGGGGTCTCATAATCTCCCCTTCTTATGAAATTTTGCCCTCAAAATTTACGTATGTACCTGGTATGCCGAACATATGTGGATACCTTGACTTCATTTCAGATTCTAACTCTTGAGGTATAACCTTTGAGTGTTGAATACGATCCTTCTTATTCAAGATTTTAACACGTATTTCCTCATACGTTAAATATTCCATTATCTCGTCTAGTTCTAATTCAATAATGTGGTTCGGGTTGTCCACATATTTACAGAACATCGGTACGTGATAAACGTTATGAACACGCAATATATTTGGCAGTAAAATGAGTCTATAGGCCACCATTTCTACTCGATCAAGGATTTCAAATGGGCCAATAAATTCGAGGGATGAGATTTCCTCTCTTCATCGATTCTTGCTTCTAGAATAACGCCCTCTTGAACCTTCTTATTCACATTCATCAGCTCTGAGTATGTAGCTTGCACGACTTTAACTTTATCGATTAAAGTCGATTCTACTTGTATATTTGATATCACCACGTGGGTCTTTAGAGTCTTTAACTCTATCTTCATCACTTGTAAGTTACACAAAATGGGTTTTTGTGTTAACAACATCGCACTCGTAAACGCATACGATCTTCTACTCAACGTGTCAGCTACCACGTTCTCTTTTCCACAATGATATTGAATGGTACGATCGTAATCTTCAACAGCTCGAGCCAACGACACATTATACGATCGTTTTAGGTACAGAAATATTTGAGGGTTTTGTACTGCGGTCAATACAAAATTCAATTTCACGCTCTAGAGGTAGGCTAAGAAGTCTTCAAGAATACGTCAGGAAATTTATTAACAATAGAAATATCATTCAAAACTGTGACCCTCATCCAAGACTTGGATAACACATGTAATGAAGGTTTCTCCTAACGGGGCTTCAACAGATAATTCAAAGTCTAATTTCTCTAGAGTCAAATTTAAATGTTGAACGCAAGCAAGAGAGATAAAATAATGGGTAGAACCGGTATCTAATAAAGCATAGATTTCGCAAAAAATTTTAATTAACTAACCCGTGCTAACTTCGTTCGGTTTACTCGCTTTTTGGGAAGTCACAAAAAAATGCTCTTCTTGAAACCACCAACTTTGATTTGTCCATATCCGTCGTTGGTGCCACCGTCCCAGCTGGACTTGACTTTGGTGCACGACAAAATCGGGCTAGGTGACCTTCTCTTCTTGAAATTTCCACTTCTATTATCTTGGCCATGATTACCACCGAAGTGGTTACCATTCTTGGCATGATAATTTTCTCCACGATGGTTATCATTGTTCCGATGGCCGTTACCACCGGTATGATTATTATCTTATTGTTGGTCGTTACCTTTTGGTTGTGCTGACTCATTATCGCGCTCCAATAACTGAGCCCTATTCACAACATCTGAATATAAACAAAGTTTGTGAGAAGTGAGGTATTGACGTATATCGGGTTTCAAACATCTTAGAAACAATCGCGTCATTCGCTCCATTGCTTACCTCAACATTCTCGGATGTCATTTTCAAACACTGCCACAAAACAAGAGTTAGTTAACATATCACATGTTATCCCTATACTCTGACCGACCAATTAAATACCAAATAAACTTAGGTAAGTCATACTAGCGAAGGAATTCCTCGTCTCTCCCCTCCTAGTTCTTGTCTCACAACCCAGCCAGGGATCATATTTCTAAGCTTTGATACCAACTGTGACGCCCCCAAAATAGGTATACATCACCCATCTTGGGTCGCCAAATACATTGACAGAATACAAATACAAACTTAATTATATAACCGTCTTGTAATATACGAAAATACATAAAATGAGAGTTTTAATAGGAATATTGTCATCTAGACAATATCCACACTCAAAGGAGTACTCATTATATTTATTGTCACACTATTTAACAGAATAGTGAGGACTACTAATGTTGTCATCTACACCGTCACTCCTTTCCCCGACTCGTCCCAGCTATATTCTCATTTCCTGAAGAGAACAGTGAAAGAAGGGGTGAGCTCAACTAGCGCAGTAAAAAATATTATGACTAAGATAATACAGAATAAATTATTGTTAGCCTTCAACAGTGTTAAACTAATAAAATACAATAGACATCAAGTTTAACTGCAGCGGAATAATCAATCCATTAGAAGAGTCAAGTAGAGCATAATATCTACTATCTTCTATGATTTAAAAATGTTTTCTTCAATTTTTATCGCTGAGACTCAGCTTAATAAATAAACCACATCATCGAATCATCCCTGCACTACGGGCCAAGGATATTAAATCATCAATGGTCATGACTATACCAAATAATCCCTGGTCATAATCATACCAAGTCCATCTCTACACGTAAGCCAAAGATATACAACAATAAAACCAATAATCAACAATTCATCTTTGCACGTAAGCCAAAGATATACAACCCAATAATCAACAGTCCATCTTCGCACGTAAGCCAAATATATACAACAATAAAACTAATAATCAACAATCCATCTTTGCACGTAAGCCAAAAATAACTTTCATCACCATATAAGCATGAGGATGATGACAATGATATAAGAATTAATCAAACGAAAACAAGGATAATTATTAAAGACTTTAAATTTATCTAAATATTATCAACCACTCATAATCTAATATTATTAATATCATAACAATATTTTAATCACTTCTTAAACTTATTAATAATTTATTTCAATTGTTTACACTTTACCAAATAATGCATTTTATCATTCAAAAATGCCATACTCATAAGATTTCATCACCAATGATCAAATCCCTTATAAAAAAAATCTTCATATACCTTATATAGGATTTCCAAGCCATAAAATCCTATTTTCCAACTTTGTTACTTCGCATAACATATTTAACTCATATGTTCGTAACTAAACAATTTTCATGAAAAAAATACAAAATTAGTTCCAAAATATTTCTTTTTCCGGGATTTAGCGAGAATATAGTCCCATAATGAACATATATTTTCTCTACGAATTTTTAAAATTCATTTTCTATTTTCAAAATCAATTTCTAATTAATTCCTTAAGAAATTAGCTACCTCAAGTTTAACTCCAAAATTCCCAAATCTTGGCGGGATCTTACACATGTTAATGTGAGCTTCCAGCTTTAAATTTCATGGTCTTCTTGAGTTATAGAACTCGGTTATAAGTTTTTTAAATCGAAAAGAACTCGAATATTGAAATGGTCATAACTTGCTCATTTTAGTCGGAATGAGCTCATTTTTGGACAGGATGTTCTTTATACTATATAATTTCATGTCCCAAAAGGCTAGAATTTTTCTCACAAATTAAGTGGCTGAAACAGCCCCTTAAAGTTTCTGGGCAGTAGCATTTTCCTCTTTTGCAACTTTGGACTCTTTTTCTAAAAACAGTCCACACGAAAATCTACAACATCTTTTCCAGTGATTCCATTTGGATAAGTTATATAACTCATAGATCTAACTATAGAACTTAACCACACTCACAAATTCGAAATATAATAGGAGATATGGTCAGTTGAATTTTATGTTCCATTTTCACCAAAATCTGATTTTCAACCCTTTGTGATTTCTAAGAAACTTTCATGTTTTCACATAATAACAAACATAACTCATCATGACAATGACATAAAATTCAATAAAACAAGTTCAAGAATTAATTTATCCAAGAACTAATGACGTCCAAATTGTCAACATGATACTTCTTTGTAGAGTAAAATTTAACATGATGCAGCAATTACTGTAGCAATAATTGAGTATAACTGAGTGACTTATCAAGTAAGCATCAATAACCAATACCATATGCTACTATGCAACCACGCGTATTACTGTACTTTTACTTCCGAGTAGTTCAACAGTTTTAACGGTAAAACTTCCGCTGTTATTTTTTATAAAAAGATAATTCTGTCATTTTCTTACTACGACAATACTTCCGTTGTGGGTTCACCAATGATTGTGTCGTCGTACGGATATCCCCGACAAAAAGAATATTTTTTAACAACTTGCATACTTTGCAAAATTTATAATTACTACCCACAACTATAACATTATATCAAATCCATACCATAATATTAAAAAAATATATTTTAAGAAATTTAAATCTTTATTCATAAAATCTGGGGTCTCACAACTGTTATTCCCTGTCCTCCTCAATTTGTTGTTGATCTTACCATTGTTGAAAAGGTACACCGTGCCAATCATCGCCCTCAGTTCACACAAAGGGTTGCTCGGCAAGCAACAATGGTAGAACTTGATTGATAATGTTCCCTCCCTTTTTGTTTGATGACAATGGGGAGAAGTTTATTATTTTTGGATTTCGGTAGACTGAAAAGACTTATGTTGGTTTTTGATGCTTCACAAGACTTATTTATTATTTTAGGATGGTTTTAAAACTAATATGTTTGATATGTTAGCTGTAACGATCGAGAAATTTATAATTTAATTTAAATATTTATTGAATTAAATAATTATTTTAAATAATTTATATATTGAGGAAAATAAATAATTAATGAATGGTGATGAATTAATTTAGTAACTAAATTGACTAATGTTAATTAAGTTGAGTAATGATAATTTTATTTAAAGGATTTAATTTAAGGAAATAATTAAATTAAATCAATTGCTTAATATTTAAGAAAATAATTAAATTAATTGAATTGTTTACTTTAAATGAAATAAATAAATTAAACAAAGTGATGTTTCAAATTTATTAATTAAATTAGATATATAATTATTTAATTAAGAATATAATTATGATAATTATAAATTATAAGCTATTAAAATGGTTACATGTGTGTCAAGTGTAACTATATAACATAAATATTATTTAAATAATCTAGTATGGGAATTAGTGTGTAACCAAACGTACCCTTATGGCTTTTGGGTTGTTTTAACTGACGCAAACCTTTGGCTTATTCAACTAACGTTAGTGGGAGTCAGTATATTTTCATACGCATCTTATTTTTCCTAAGGTTAGTGGTGAGTTGGGTGAGAAGAAGAATTACAGAGGGTTTGCAAGAGAGAAGAAAAACACTGAGTTTTTGGAGATTGGCAAAAGGAAGAAGGGGGATTTATTTTGAGATTATGATGTAACCCTTTAATGGGAAAGATTATTGTTTAAGTTCTTTAAATTATGTCTTTATCCTTTGATTATGGGTAGTTAGATGTAATGTTTTGGATAGTAAACACCAAATCCTGTGGGAATGGAGTACCTGAATTTGGGGGTGTCACAGGTTGGTATCAAAGCCCTGGGTTATGAACCTTAGGTGGGGAAACCATAGGAAGTAACCTTGAAGGAGACAGAAAATATAGAGGTGTCTAACTCTTATCGAGTTTAAGAAATGGATTAAGGTATCCATTGAAGCTAAATAATAAAAGACATTATGTGCTATGTGTTAAATAACTTATATGCTCTTGAGTATCGAAAAATGTTAAGTAAAACTTAAAATATTTTATTGTCAGGATGTCTAACGATGGAGGATCCAATCTAGTTAGGGAAGTAATACCTCGAGTACCTAGAGATGACGAACCCTGGGATATTCATGTAGTGCGGGAGCAGTTGATCCACGAGGATGAGCCTCTAACCGATCCCAAAGCGGATAATTCTGAGGAGATAGAAGAGGAAGATGAGGAAGAGGATCCTGAGGAGTTTCCACCAAACTCCATATCAGCTGAGATGTATGATGCCCTGTACGACCGTAACATAGAATTACAGGACGAGGTCGAGGAGCTAAAGGAGATGGTTGAGATGCATCATGCCTCAATGGAGCAGAAGGATGCGAAGATTAGGAACTCGACTCACACCTTGGAAACACGGAGTGGGACTTAGTTCATACCAAGGGTCAGCATGAAGACCTGTTGGTAGTAAACGAAAAGATAAAGACTGACATGGAGAAATTGAAAGATGACTTCAAATAGGAATCAGTGAAGCGTGCAAGAGCAGAGGATGATTGGATGAAGGCGACTCAACGGGCAGAACGTGCAGAGGCTAAGGTCCAAGTGAAGAAGGCCAAGATGAAAGATATGGATTACGCTTATAATTCTATGATTGATAGGGCCCAGGATCGAGTCTTTTATTACCCACCTCAGTTTTAAGACTCACCGTGGTTCGTGATGGATCGTAGAACAACGTACCGTATCATGAAGGAAGAACATCGAGAAGCCTTATGACGTCTTAATATGCCTAGATAGAATAAGAGTGATAGTAATATGTGGCTAATTATGTGGATAAATAAAATGTGAATCCCTTATTTTAAGATAAATAAAGGGATAGTATGAGTATGTAATCCTGAAACTTGTCTAGTTCAGGAAAGTGAATGTTAATAGCAATTATGCTATCCTTAACATGTTTTAAAAATGTTATGAATAAATAAAATACAAGAGTTTATTTGAAATATTATATGTTATAGCTTTAATCTTGGAATGTTTAAGTTAAACTTTAAATACCCAAGAAGTTGAGCAAGGAACTAATAAGCGTATGTCTTAACAGAAAATGCCTCCTAGAAGAAGACAACCACGTCAGCAAGCACCTCATGAGGGGTCTACTACTAATAACAATGAGACCAACGCTAATCCGGTTCAGCAGTTGGTAACTCTGTTGACGGGTGCACTTGCGAATCAACCAAAAGCTCAAGTCATGACTTTTAAGGAATTTAAAGCGGTTGGACCGCCAGAGTTTCAAGGGTCTATGAATCCAGTGGAAGCCCAAACCCGGATCATGGAATTGGAGAAGGTGTTCGACGTTACTAGAGTCAACGAGGATCAGAAGACTACATTCGCAACATTCATGCTGAAGTCTGAAGCTAGCTACTGGTGGCAAGCAAATAAGGTTCGTGGGGGACAAGGAGTGGTAGCATGGAATAGATTCAAGGATATGTTTTTTGAAATGTACTTTCCAACGAGTTCTCGAAATCAGTTGGAAGTGAAATTTCTAGAGCTGAAGCAAGGAACAATGACGGTGCCAGAATATGCTGCAATGTTTAATGAGTTGGAAAGGTTTGCCACTTATCAAATCAATACCGACGAGCGTAAAGCGAGAAGATTCGAACAAGGATTGAAGCCCTGGCCTTACAACAAGGTTTCAATGTTCCAGCTGAACACATTTGCGGCTGTACTAGAAAAGGCAATTATCACGGAAGGGGGAAGCGATGCCTTAACTAAGTACAATCAAGAACAAAAGAAAAGGAAGAATGAGAATGAAAATAAGGCTGGTGGAAGTAATGTTGGAAGTAACAGTCAGAAAAGGAAGTGGAGTGAGAATTCGACTACGGGAGGACAGCAAGGGAATCAAACCGAAGAAGAAGTTTGAAGCTTGTGCAACGTGCGGGAATAACCATACTGGGGTATGTTTAAAGGGAAAGAGGGTGTGTTTCAACTGTGGTCAGGAGGGACATATTGCACCGAACTGTTTTAGTCTGAAGAAAGGAGCATGCTTTACCTGCGGTTCGAAGGATCACATGGCTCGTGATTGCCCTAAGAAGCCAGCGGGAAATGCATGTAGTGGAAAAGGAAACAAAAACGGTGGTGGTGCATTGACTATCACTGGACTAGCACAGTCAAGCGGACCTACTGCGAGGACTTTCAATATGACCGTGAGGATGCTGTACAGTCTAAGGATGTGGTGTCAGGTATCATTCTGATTAATGGTATTAATGCTTATGTACTATTTGATTCGGGTGCTACTTGTTCATTTATATCCAATGAATTTGCTCATAACTTAAAATTTCCCAAGGAAGAATTAGAATTTCCCTTAAGTATAGAGATTGCGAATAAGGAAATGATTCCTGTCAGATACATATATAGGAATTATAGGGTGGTTATAAAAGGCCACGAGATGATGGTAGATTTGATACAAATTAGACTTGGTGAATTCGATGTTATACTGGGAATGGATTGGTTATTCAATTACTGAGCAGTAATTGATTGCTAAAGGAAGTGTGTTAACCTTATGACTCCGTCAAAAGTTGTGTTCTTTGGTAGCAAGTCACCTCGACAAGCAAGTTGTCTAACGGTGATGCAAGCTAAGAAATTGTTGAGATAAGGATGTGTAGGATACCTAGCCTACATACTCGATACACAGAAGAAGAGTGCGAAGCTAGAAGAGATACCAATCATAAGAGATTTTTCTGACGTATTCCCAGACGATTTGTCGGGTCTTCCACCGGATCGACAAATCGAGTTTGTGATTGACTTACTACCAAGAACGTCTCCTATATCTAAAGCACCATACAGAATGGCCCCGGTAGAAATGAAAGAGTTGATAGTGCAGTTGCAAGAATTGCTCTACAAGAAGTATATTCAGCCGAGTGTTTCACCATGCGGAGCACCGGTGTTATTTGTTTAGAAGAAAGACGGATCGATGCGGCTCTGCATTGATTATCGAGAATTGAATAAGGTCAAGATTAAAAATAAGTATCCATTACCTAGAATCGATGACCTGTTTGATCAGTTGAAGGGAGCGAGATATTTCTCGAAGATAGACTTAAGAAGTGATTATCATCAGTTGAAGGTGAGGCCGGAGGATGTGCCAAAAATAGAGTTTAGAACTCGGTATGGTCATTACGAGTTTCTGGTTATGTCTTTTGGTTTAACCAAGGCACCTGCGGCGTTCATGGACTTGATGAACAGGGTGTTTAAACCATTCTTAGACAAATTTGTGGTGTTGTTTATTGATGATATATTGGTATATTCCAAAACCAAGTAGGAACATGTAGAACACTTGAGATTGACGTTGGAGATGTTGAGAAATGAGAAGTTGTACGCTAAGTTCTCAAAATGTGAATTTTGGTTAGAACGAGTGCAGTTTCTCGGATACGTTATTGATAAGGACGGAATTTCGGTAGATCCATAAAATGTTGAAGATGTAATAAACTGGGATCAACCGAAGACACCGTCAGAAGTGAGGAGTTTTTTGGGAATGGCAGGTTACTAAAGGCATTTTATTCAAGACTTTTCTAAGATCGCGACTCCGTTGACGAATTTAACTAGGAAAGCGGTTAAGTTTGTTTGGACAAAGATGTGTGAGGAATGTTTTCAAGAATTAAAGAAGAGGTTGAGTTCAGCACCTGTGTTGTCATTGCCTGATGATACAGAAAACTTTGTGATATATAGTGACGCATCGCATAAAGGACTAGGCTGTGTGCTTATTTAGAATGGCAGAGTTATTACGTATGCATCATGTCAGTTGAAGGATTATGAGAAAGGGTATCCTACTCATGACTTGGAGTTGGCGGCGGTGGTGTTTGCCTTGAAAATTTGGGAACATTATCTTTATGGAGAGAGGTGTGAGATATATACCGACCATAAAAGTCTGAAGTATATCTTTACACAAAAAGATTTGAATATGCGACAAAGAAGATGGTTGGAGTTGATCAAAGACTATTATTGCGAGATTTTCTATCATCTTTGAAAGGCGAATGTTGTTGTTGATGCCTTAAGTAGGAAAGGACGGGAGAAGTTAATGATGTTAACTACTCGGGAGAAGCTAATGTCAGAAATGACTAACATGGAGTTAGAAATTAAATATCCGGCAGAATCCAATGAAAAGTTGTTCCAGATGGGAAATAGTTCAACGTTGGTGGATAAGGTGAAAATTGCAAAACTTCAAGATGATGACTGTGAAAAGATAAAACAGAAAATATCTGAAGGTGAGGAAAAGAAATTCAAGATCGATTCAGAAGGGTTACTTCGGTTCGAAGGAAGAATTTGGGTTCCACTAGTATCAGAGGTTAAAGAGAAAATTCTGAGTGAAGCTCACAATTCAAGATATTCGATTTACCCTGGGGGTACAAAGATGTACCAGGATCGTAAACATCATTTTTGGTGGCCAAATATGAAGAGGGATGTGGCTAAATGCATGGAAAAATGTTTAACGTATCAGAAAGTCAAAGCTGAACATCAAAGGCCAAGCAGATTGTTACAACCGTTGGAGATACCAGAATGGAAATGGGAGCATATCACAATGGATTTTGTGTTAGGTCTTCCAACGACCCAACAAGGTTACGATGCCATTTGGGTGATTGTCGATCAATTGACAAAGTCGACAAACTTTTACCAATCAAGATCAAATTTACCCTAGATCGGTTAGCAAAACTGTACGTGAAGGAAATTATGTCAAGACACGGAGTACCTGTGTCCATTGTATCAGACAGAGATCTACGTTTCACATCTAATTTTTGGAAACGATTACAAGAGTGCTTGGGGACACAGCTGAGAATGAGCACAATGTACCAACCTCAAATCGACGGACAGAGTAAGAGAACCATCCAAACACTTAAAGATATGCTCATAGCATAAATCATGGATTTCAAGGGAAATTGGGATGATCATTTGCCGTTGGTAGAATTTGCCTATAATAAAGTTATCACGCGAGTATTGGCATGCCGCCTTATGAAGCGTTATACGGCAGGAAGTGCAGAACTCCGTTATGCTGGGATGAGATAGGTGAACGTCAGCTATTGGGTCTAGAATTGGTATAACAGACTGTCGATATCATCAAAGTTATTCGAGCGAGATTGATAGCTGCTCAAGATAGACAGAAGAAATATGCTGATCAACATCGACAAAATAGAGAATTCGATGTCAGTAGTTATGTTTTCTTGAAAGTGTCTCCCTGGAAGGGAAAAATTCAGTTTGGTAAGAAGGGGAAATTAAGCCCTAGGTTTATAGGACCTTTTGAAGTGCTTCGAAGAGTTGGTGAAATGGCGTACGAGGTAGCTTTACCTCCAGAGTTGGAGCATATTCATAATATTTTCCATCTCTCAGTTTTGAGACCATATAAGCATGATTATAAGCATGTAATAGAATATGAGCCTTTACAGTTTGAGAAAGATTTGTCATATGAAGAAGTCCCTATTCAAATCGTTGACAGAAAAGAGCAAGTATTGAGGAATAAGGTGATACCTTCTGTTAAGGTAATCTGGAGGAATCACAATGTTGAGGAAGCTACGTGGGAACTTGAAAGCGTTATGATGAAGAATTATCCTTAGTTATTTGCTTGATTTTGTATAGCGATTCTGGGGACAGAATCTTGTTAAGGAGGGAAGAATGTAACTAATAAATTTTTTGAAATTTTTCGAGTTGTGATTCTGGGGACAGAATCCTTTTAAGGAGGGAAGGATGTAATGATTGAGAAATTTGTAGTTTAATTTAAATATTTATTGAATTAAATAAATATTTTAAATAATTTATTTATTGAGGAAAATAAATAATTAATGAATGGTGGTGGATTAATTTAGTAACTAAATTGACTACTATTAATTAAATTGAGTAATGATAATTTTATTTAAAGGATTTAATTTAAGGAAATAATTAAATTAAATCAATTGCTTAATATTTAAGAAAATAAATTAAATGAATTGTTTAATTTAAAGGAAATAAATAAATTAAACAAAGTGATGTTTCAAATTTATTAATTAAATTAGATATATAATTATTTAATTAAGAATATAATTATTATAATTATAAATTATAAGCTATTAAAATGGTTACATGTGTGAGAATTGTAACTATATAACATGAATATTATTTAAATAATCTAGTATGGGGAATTAGTGTGTAACCAAACGTAGCCGTATGGCTTTTGGGTTATTTTAACTGACGCAAACCTTTGGCTTATTTAACTGACGTTAGTGGGAGTCAGTATATTTTCCTATGTATCTTATTTTTCCTAAGGTTAGTGGTGAGTTGTGTGTGACGAAGAATTACAAAGGGTTTGCAAGAGAGAAGAAAAACACTGAGTTTTTGGAGATTGGCAAGAGGAAGAAGAGGGATTTATTTTGAGATTATAATGTAACCCTATAATGGGAAAGAGTATTGTTTAAGTTATTTAAATTATGTCTTTATCCTTTGATTATGGGTAGTTAGATGTAATGTTTTGGATAGTGAACACCAAATCCTGTGGGAATAGAGTACCTGGATTTGGGGATGTCACACTAGCAGTTGATATTTGATATTTGACAAACTAACATGATTGCAGGTAGCAGGTTGCTAAAAATCTAATTTTTCAGTTAGATTAATATTATGATGAAATTCCTGAAATGATAATGAATAGCATGGATTTAGGGAGAGCTAATTATATTGTATGCATGGTTTTAGGGGGAGCTAATGGGAATTCATTTTTTTTTGGTTGTCATCATCAAAAAAGGGGCACTACTACAAAATAGTAAATAGACAACGCGAAAAAAACGTTGTGGTTTTAGTCAGAAAAATGTCGTGGTTAAGGGTGTTATCTATTTGACACCCTTACACAAAGTTTTTAAAACGTTGTAGGTAAGCACAATATACAACGTTTTTTAGGAAAAAACGTTGTAGATTTGTTTTCAAAAAATTAGCAGATGCTTAAAAACGTTGTAGAAGGTATGATTCCACGACGTTTTTTGGTTAAAAATGTTGTTGTTTAGTATATAAGATAACGTTTTTTAAATGTTGTAGATTAAAAAAAAATAATGTTGTTTAGTATATTTTTTAACGTTGTAGATAAAAAAAGAAAAAGAAGAAAAAAAGATGTGGTTCACCTATATTACCAATGCACCTGCAATATGCTAATGCCATGATATATAGCCAAAATGTATTAACCATTCAAAATACATCCCAATAATACCATTTGTTTACAGTTTCAAATTACTACATCCACATAATATATACCAAAATGTATCCATATATGCATCTCAAATTCACTTTTCAATATAAATTACTACTATATTGAATTGTGAATTTGATTACATGCATCCACAAAATAAACCAAACTATCCATAAAATTAAGCTACTACCTAAGCATGTGCAAAAAAGCCCAGTTCTCCCAAAATACGTACATTCATCTAACATATTCACCGTTACTCGAGGCTATACATATAGCTGCTCACGTACGTTGCCCACTCATCCCATACTTCATCAATTTGTTCTTGTTTGTACGTTAATCCACATGCCTTATCCCACTGAAATAAAAGAACAACAAATTTAGTATTCAACAAAGATACCAAATCTGACCTGCTATACTTATGTACATGAAATATGAAATATAACACATATTAACACATATTCCTAACCTGCTATACTGCTATACTGATGTGAAATATATGTTAACACCTACTATACTGCTATACTGCTATACTGATGTGAAATATATGTTAACATCTGCTATACTGCTATATTACTATATGTTAACACCTGCTATATTATGTATGTCAAAGAATAATGTCCCAAACAATTAGAGGATAAGTGTTCACCAAATGATGAATGCCATTTGAACTAAACCCTGAAGTTGGAAGCCTGCCTCGCCCATGTAGCTTATTCATGATTGGCATCCTAAATTATTTTGACTTTTTATATCCTTGTGAAATTGTTGAGCTGTTCAGCAACAAGTTCACCCAAGATTCAAAACTCCATTGGGTTTCTACATTTTTCAGTCAATGAAGACCTTTAACATGCTTAAATATATGTCAAGGCTATCAACACTACCAGAAATTCTGGTATTCGGAATTAAACTCGCATGCCATTTACCTTGGAGGCCTCTCCAGGGAAATCCAACCAAATTTCCCTTTTCGGAAGTCTGCCAAGACACGAAAGCTTGCTTGATGAGTGTTGCCATTGAACAAGTGAATTGCAAGCTTCCGTACAAATCTGTAAATTTTAGGAAAACTATTATAATCAAATCCGGCCATTAGTTGAAATGGATTGAAATTTCAGCTGTCTTCCGTCCACAAATAGGTTTTGTAAGCCCAAGTTATAATTTCATCACTTGCATACATGGTGAGGCTTCCATAATCTTTTAAATGTCTGGACTCAGAAAAGCAGCCATAACAGAATAAAAAGAATGGGATGCGAGCTACCAAACTAAAACTTACGCTTTACCACAGTGAGAATCCGCGTCAAACTTATAGTGTTGGCAAAGAACTTTGTTTCCTGTAAAGAAAGACGGTTTATACGGGATACATATGAGAATAGAGAAACATAAACAATAAAATTTACTTAATCAAGCTTGCAAGGCAAGATGGCGAAAACTTATTAAAATATCTGACTGCTTAGCAATATGTGATATCATTTGCATAAGCAATATCTGAACAATTAAATTCACTTGATCAACTAAAGCTCTTTAGAAAAAAGACTTGAAAACTAAAAAAGAAGAAGAAAATCATGTAAAAAGTAGCACCTAGCGGAATGGACTAAACACTTATTTTGCAAATACTGTCTTGCTAGCTAGTCATGATTTTACATTCACATTAAGTTGATGTCATACTCTTGAAAGCATCTGTACAAGAATGGCCACAACATCAGCAACATAATATGATCTCTCCCCAATGTCATCACATATGGCAAGCTTTATAGCAGCGGACTGATCACTAAAATTTGCTCGACTGATGAACATCAAAAAAAGTGACGGTCACAACGATTTGCCAACAAGAAATATGTAGGTAAAAATTCACTGTGAAGATGCATTCTAAATAATCTGAATAAATCTCAAATTCTGCACTTATACCTGCAAAAACCATGTCGTTGCAAAGGGTCCACCAAAACCCAGCACAGGAGTGTTTCATATGCACTACTTGAACTGTGACATAATTCAGATATTACAACTAACTAAAGATAGTAAAATTATGGGAATTATAGATATCTAAACACATCATTACACCTCCGTTAATCAGAAAAATAAGATCCAAAATCAATCAATTAATAGATGAACAACACAATTCAATCAGGTTACGCATTAAAACTAACCATAATTTAGAGGTTATACAAATCTCTTCACGCTTCACTACCCCTGTGGAAAATAGTTCTTTCAGAGCCACCCCTATCTATACACAATTAACCATAATATGCAGAAAACATCATCATCATCATCCAAATATACAACTTAATTGTTATTATAATTACACTCAACATAACAAGTTGAATCAATTTATTAACAAGGAAATTCTACCTCTTTCTCATTGTCATAAACTTTAGCACAGTCAATGTGCCTATAACTAGCCTGCACAAATTCGGAATTTTCAAAATTAAATAGAGTCAACTAATCTGAAAGTAAAGTAATTAAGATTTGGTTGGAGCGAGCTAGCTAGCTAGAACCTTGACTGCAGTGATGACAGCTTCACCAACAACACCTGTCGGAGCTTTCCACGTCCCAAGGCCAACTGCCGGCATCTGGGTTCTGGTATTAAACAGTAGTGCACTTGACACTTTGGGAATAAAGGAAATTTCATTTCCTTTAGACAAGGCTTCACCATATAAAATCTCTGCAACAAGATAGCTGTCAAAACTTACCAAGGACTAAAATAGTGAACATTTGCAGTCAAGATCATAATAAGTTTACAAGTTAGTTCACTTTATGAAAGCAGTGAATGGAAGGGAGAAGGAAGGAAAACAGGACCGAAACGATCATAACAGGAAGGTTTTTTTGGCATTTCACAGTTTTACCAGTAAATTTAGTCTTGTTTATACTAATAATCCCCTTTTGTTTTAAATATTCTAGTTATTGGACACAGCCAAAGAATTAAAATGGGATCACATCTAATTTCTCACTCTTCCCTTCTTAGTGCTAGACTTACTAAACATTAGAAGCAAACAAGCAGAACGAAAATGATGAAAATATGTGTGTTATACCTGCCGAAATGGCTTATTAGGAGTTCTCCAAAATGCCTGTGAACAAAAAAGTTATCCAAACTTGAGTAGGAGAAACAAAAGTAATGGGCAGCTAGGCTAACTAACTTGTTCAAAATATAGAACTTTTGAACCATCCACCATCTCTGCAGTGTGGCATGAAAGCCATCTACACAAATGAAAACAAGAATCGAAGTCATCTGATCAATTTTTAATCCCTTCATTAAGTAGTTATGCTATTGAGAACAAATCATTGCTTCAATATGTGTTTCTTAAAGAAGCAATGGATTTCATCCGTGCTCGCCTATAAATTCTAAGAAAGAGTTAAGCTATTTGGAACTTGCTAGTAGTATCTATTTCACAAAGTAGATTAATTTCAACCGATAACTGTGTACCGATTCTTGACCAAACCTCGCGACTAGAAAATGATTTGAAACCATAAACCTGGGTTTGACAAATATGCCCAAATAATTATGGTTTTTAGTAAGAAATACCTCAAATTGAAGAAATTATCAGGATCCCTGGATGCTTGGTCCCTCGAGAACTACCAATTTAAGGTTAAAAAAGAGAAGAAGATGAATTAGATAGCGAAAGAAAGAATAGTAGTAGAGGTAACAACAGAGGAGAAGAAGTTTGTATTACTTTCTCGCCGGCGAGGGATTGAGAGACGATGTGGGCATGGTCCCAACGAGTGGTGGACTTGGTGAATCGCTTCACCAAGATTGCACCTCCTATCAAAACTAGCGACTTCACCACTAATCCTCGAGCTCTGCTCCATCCGTTGTTTTTTGAGACTACGATGGAGAATGCGAGCGTCTTCACCACTAAACCCTAGCTTTTGTTTTCCAGATGGAACGAAAATAGGCTAAACAGAGAGATGAGAAACGAAGACACTTGGTGACAAATGAGAAAGAGAGCGGAAACTTTTCATTTAATCGCCTTTTTTTAGCTTCGTAGTTTTGTTCATAGACAAAAACATTGTCTAGTTAAAACCAAAAAAATGCACTTTTAAATAGATAACGTTTTTGTATATATATCTACAATGTTTTTTTAAAAAATATTGTAAAAAAAAATCTGTAACGCTTTTATAAAAAAAGCGTTGTGGTTTAACATTGCTCTATTCTTTGTTTTTGTAGTAGTGGGGAGAATGTTGACTTAGTCATATTCCATCCTTGAGTTTTGATGATGAATTATTTATATACTAAATTATTTCATGGCATTTCAGGTATATTGATGATAAAGAACATTGGTTGGAGATTGAAGAAGATTTTTCTTTACTAGGAAACAAGTGTAAGGTCAATTGCAGAATAATTGATTTTTCATTTAAAGGCTCTAGGACATATCATTGGAATTTAATTTTATTTATCTTAAATGAAAACCGATTTAAAATCTAAATGAAAAAGTTTTTTTTATATATTATTAAGTACAAAAACTGATATTTTATTAATTGACATATGCTACGTTTTTATAAATGCTTACTTGATATTCATGGCTACGCGTGGATATATATGTATTATGCATGCCTAGAAAGTCTAATGGACATCTATGTAAAATGATGAGTGCATTTATGGTTTTTAAGGATAGTGATTATAAATGCTTTGGAATTATAATACCTTGAACGTTGGGAAGTTAAAGGAAGTCTAAAAGGTTTGTTGTCACACACCACCTTTTTATACTACACGCCACTTTATGAGATAAGAAGAGATAAAGTCAAATATGTTATCTGAATGAGTCATATTTATCCCAACAATATAGGATTGTGTTGTTAACTAGATAAATATTCATTCCTTACCGTTGTGGGTTGTTTCATTCTTTACCGTTGGAAGATGTTTCATTATCTATAAAATATTAACAAGCCGATTTTTGTGGACTAATGAAAACAGAAGTAATTCCTGATATTAACGATAACTATTGTGGGCTATATAAACAAAGTTTTATGTTGGAATAATACACGACTTGCAGATTAATTTTTGCACTAATTACTGTTATCAAGAAACCTTATTTTATTGGTGCAAACGTTGAACAACTAAGAAATTATATTCTTGATATTCTTTTAGCTGGTATTCGGTAAGATTTAAATATTTAATCTTTCTATGCTAATTGATTATTGGATATAGTTGAGCCTTTAATTGTTAAATTGATTATTCTTGCATTGACCAAAGACCTCTATATTTGTATTTGATTTTTTGTTTAGACTAAGTGTAGTCTAAAGGTGTTAATCCTAGTGGATTAGAGAAAAGGTTTACAAATAGGTTCAAGGAAGCATAGGTGCTTGAAGAGTGCATAGGTGCACAAGGAGCAAGAGTGCTCAAGAGAAATTAATTGTTATTAATTCTTGTAAGAATCTATTTTGTAATCAGTGTTTATTTATAAAGAAATAAATAAAGTGAGTCTCCGATACTAGTTGTTATTGGATATGGACTAGGCTATTATTATAGAGGGTAATAGCTTAACCACGTGAAAAATCTTGGTGTTAATTTATTGATTGCTTTACTTCAATTATTCACATAAGTTATTTAATTATATTAATAATTAAAATTTGAATACTTGCATTATCTTAAGATAATTCTCTAACACTAAATATTTTATTTAGCAAAATATTTTCTTAAAAGAATAATCAAATCGATTCAATAGTTATATTAATTCAAAGAAGCTAAATTTATTCATCTGAAGCTCTAAACTAATAACTTGTTTTAAAATAAAAAATTGGTCATAGATTGCTCTACACTTATTCAACCCCCCCGCCTTGCCTGCCCCCTTCTAAGTGTGCCTAGTTAAATTTCAAAAGGGTATAAATAAATCTCACAATCATAATAGATAATCCTCCCATTAAAGGTGTCGACGTCCGGATTTTTATTTGTCTCTTTTCGATACTTTTTCTTTGGTATTCTCATGTTAGGTGAGATTTGTTTGAAAAAACAAGTGAAAAAGGTCCGACATGTATAATATCGACCATTTGACTGTAAGAGTCGCCAGTTGGTGTTTTTAACCGGTTGCACCAACTTAACCGAGAAAAGGTTTGCACATTGACCCAGTGATGTAACACTGCTGAACGGGTCTGTGAAACCGATATTAATTTGGGTTCTGGGGCTTGATTATACGGAGGGAAGGTGTTAGGCACCCCCCGACATCCGTGTTGCCACGGTGACCGCCACTTTTCAAGGAACTATTATAAAATTTTGTGTGTGTGTGTGGATCAATGTGCAATTATTTGGAAGTAGTGCGAGGCCTCGTTCGCACCTATATACAAAGGGTTTGAATTTGTAGAAAAATTCAGTTTTAAGCAAGATATAGTAATGAGGTTTTAAAAAAGAGGTTTTTCAAACCGGTGCTCAATAGTAATTGAGGCCTTTTCATACTTCTATTTTATTATTAAATGTTAGGCTTGTTTGCTTTTATTTTCGAGATGCGAGGCATCTTCGAGAAAATAATATACAGCGATGTTGAACTCCTCATGGGCATGACAGTCATCTAAGGAAATTCAGACACCGTAAATAGTGTACAAGCTGCATACAGCTGAAAATGTCCATCACGGGAACCTAATCTAGATTCATTAGACTGAATCTGTGATCACATGATTCCTAGGCTCACATGATGCCATAATTTATATGAAAAGTATTGAGCAGTTATATATATATATAAGCTATAAATATATATATACAGACATGATCAACTACCACGAAGCACCTCCATGGGGGATCGAAAATTTAAATATATAAAAGTGGTATATATATATATATATATATATATATATATATATATATATATATATATATAAGTATATCGAACATCGAGCGAGTTCGACAACAGTTCATATATATAAGTATATATATATAAAAGAAGTAAACGCTCCGGATGTAAAATCCAGACTCATCAGACAGAGTCTGACAACAGTTCATATATATAAGTATATATATATATATATATATATATATAAAGCAAGTAAACGCTCCAGACATAAGTCTAGGCTATCGAGGCATAACTCGATAATGTTAGTCCATATATAAATATATACATATATAAGTGTATATATACAGACAAAAATAAAAACCACAGACTGAAGTTCGGGCATACACACACAACACGACTCTCAATATGAAGAATAGTGTGTGCAAAGATGAAGAGAAAGGCTTTATAGAGTGTGAGCAGGCTTACAGTGGGCTGCCAAAGCAGGCTTCTATGACTCTAGATGGATAAACACTCAGCTCCCGCCGGTAAAATATAGCTATATATGAGCTAACAGGTGTTTAAAATGAGAAAACACTCAATATGGGGTGTGTAAGAAGCAAATTGGACAGGGCTTCCTGGAATTTTTTTGCTTACAAATGACCACCCCAAGCCCTCTATTTATAGAGGGGAGAGCCGCAGGTGTACCTACGGAAGTTGTAGATGCACCTTCGGCTGCTCAGGGTGCCCTGGGACTTACGGGTCCCACTGTCTCAAAGTACATGCACTCGTGCAGTGTGATGTCTTTTCGAATTTGTAGAACTTCAATCCGAGCATCCGAATGAGGTGTACAAAACCTTCTTCGGACCGCTTTTGTTGAGAGTTACGCAATGACATGGGATTAGAGATTGTATGAAGTCAGGAAGAGGGGACCATGCCCATGGTCTTCAAGCTTCAAATTCTATCCGGTGTGCTGCCACGCGTAATAGTCACTCAGGATTGGAACTCCTCGGCTCTTGTGGGACATTGTTGTGTAGAAATGTATGTATGAAATGTTGAGACGGCGCACTAGGGCTGAGGTGGAAAAATGACGATTTGACTCCTCATCGGGGTTATCTCTGGTTTGAGCTGATAGCAGACGTTGCTCAGGGTTACATCAGAGATTGGACTGCTGCAAGTGTTTGAATTCCGCAAGGTCATCTGTAAGTGTGCCCGTCTTTCCGGTGTTATCTTCGGGTGTTTTGGAATGAGTGCCTTACAGGAGGTCTGAGATTGAAGTTGATTGCATGCATTTGAAACAAGCATTTTTGGGGTTATCGCCAGAACTGCAACAGCATTCCTTGGGGTTATCTCCAAGGACGAAACTCGGGGTTATCTCTGAGGTTGGAACTGATACTCTCGGTGTGTGTTCCGGGGTTGAGACTGAACTTCCGGTAGTATCTGGAATGAATGTGAGCTATCTTCCAAGGTTATCTCTGAAATACGAATCTGCCCTCCTGCAATGTTAGTAACAGGTGTGCAGAAAATTTCGAGTGTCTACAAAAGGGTTACATAGTCTCAAATAAATCCCAGGTGTGATGCCCCCAAAATAGGTATACACAACCCATTCTGAGTCGCCAAATACATGGTACATAATTTAAATACAAACTTCATTTATACAATACGACAAAACGTAGCTGAGAGTTTTAATACAAATATTGTCTCATAAAAAATATCCAAACTCAAATGGAGTCCTTATTACATTTATTATCACACTATTTTATAGAATAGTGAGGATTACAATAGCCACCATCTTGGACCATCACTTCATTCCCCGACTAGTCCCAGCTATATTTTCATTTCCTAAAGAGAACAATGAAAGAAAAGGGTGAGCTCAACTAGCCCAATAAAGAGTATTATGACTAAGAAAATGCTGAATAAATTATCGTTAGCCTTCAATAGTGTAAAACTGATAGAATACAATAGACAACAAGTTTAACTGCAGCGGAACAAGCAATCCATTAGAAGAGTCAAGTAGAGCATAATATCTATTATCTTCTATGATTTAAAAGTTCATCATCAATATTTTATCGCTGTAACACAGCTCAATAAATAATCCACATCGCCGAATTATCCATGCACTATGGGCCAAGGATATTCGTTATTATCACATCCACGAATTATTCATGCACTACGGGCCAAGGATATTCGTTATTATGACCAGTTATCATGATCATGCCAGCAACTATCCATCAATGTACTACGGGCCAATGAGGACTTTTACCACATCATATATAACATAACAGGTAATGATTATACCTTTGACGCCCCCAAAATAGGTATACATCACCCATCTTGGGTCGCCAAATAAATGGTACTGAATACAAATACAAACTTCTTTTATACAATACGACAACAGCGTAGTTGAGAGTTTTTACACGAATATTGTCTCATAGACAATATCCAAACTCAAATTCAATCCTCATTACATTTATTATCACACTAAATAATGAGGATTACTAAAATAACCATCTCGGACCATCACTCCATTCCCCGACTAGTACCAGCTATATTCTCTTTTTCTAAAGAGAACAATGAAAGAAAAGGGTGAGCTCAACTAGCCTAGTAAGAAATATTATGACTAGGATAATGCAGAATGAATTATTGTTAGCCTTCAATAGTGTTAAACTAATAAATAACAAGTTTAACTATAGCTGAACAAGCAATCCATTAGAAGAGTCAAGTAGAGCATGATATCTACTATTTTCTACGATTTAAAAAGTTTATCATCAATTTTATCGCTAAGACTCAGCTTAATAAATAAACCACATCATCGAATCATACCTGCACTACAGGCAAAGGATATTCATTAGTATCACGACCACGAATTATTCATGCACTACGGGCTAAGGATATTCGTGTTTTCACCAATGGTTATGATCATACCAGCAACTGTCCATCAATGCACTACAGGCCAATGTGGACTTTTACCACATCATTTGTAACATTATGGGTCATGATTATGTCGAATGATCCCTGGTCATAATCATACTAATTAACAGTCCATCTATGCACGTAATCCAAAGATGACTTTCATCATAATATAAGAATGCTGATGATGACAATGATATAAGAATTCAATTAAAAGTAAGTAAAGGATAAATTTTTAAAGATTTATAATATAATTTATCCAGAATTCAATAACGTTCAAATTGCCAACATGATACTGCTTTGTGGAGTAAAATTCAAGAATGATATTGTATCAAAAATGATTTTGACCGAAAAGAAATCATTTTTTGTCATGAATAGTACTCCGAGTGAATAGTACCTCGAGAATAGTACTTTGGGAACTGTACTTTTTGAATAGTACTCTGTGAATAGTACTTCATAAATAGTACTAGATGAAGTGCAAATCTCAAGGATAATCTACTAATTTCACGGAGTATAAAAGCAATACTTCAAACAAAATGAGTGTAGAATTTGGGATACCAAACAAAATAATATTACTTACATACTACAGAGTATGGAAGAAAATATTATTTCATACGTATATTGAACAAAAATAATATCTCTTACGAATACGAATGAAATAATACCCCTTTCCTTAGTAGAAGGCTGAATACTGCAATAGTGAAGTAACAGAATACTCTTCTTCTTTTCCTCTATAGCTTCTCTCTCTATAATTGCTCTTGTGAGTCTTAGTGAATTGGTGAGAATGAAAGAAGAATGAGCTTCTATTTATAGGAAAATATAGTTTCGATAATTGCACGTTTTGGGGCTCGAATTATTATAGTATAATACCTTCATCTTTTTCTTCATTTTTAATTTAGTCCTGCAAGTATTATCAAACTTGGCCACCTCTCCTACTAGTACATGCATTTGAATCAATAGTACATTCATGCGAATCAATAGTTCTATACATGTGAAAAAATAGTTATAGTATAGTTCCTTCATCTATACCTCTATTTTTAATTTAATCATGCAAGTATTATCAATCTTGCACCACCTCCCCTAATAGTACATGCATGTGAATCAATAGTTATAAGCATGTAAATTAATAGCGATTAATTGTTCATTTATCCGATTAATTACCCGATTCGTCAATATAACCTCCAGAAATCAATTATTATCGAAATAAATATTGATTTTCACTAACACTAATAATCCCAACATAATAAAAATATCAATTTCATTTGTAATCAACACGAACTTATTCATCATTAATATTATAACTCATAATATTTAATAACCAGATCATTCCCAAGAAAGAGGGGGCTTTCCGATAAGGATTTCTCCCTATTAGCGCTCAATTAGGTGACCAAACCCCTTTCCTCGACAAAACTTTATAGACATCATCAATAATTCAAATAATTATATGAATAACTTTGTCATCTCAATTATTGATTTAATAATAATAAATATTATGCAGATGATACTGTGACAATAATTGAATCAATAATATGAGAGATATTATGCAGCAATTACTATAGCAATAATTGAGTATAACTGAGTGACTTCTCATGTAAGCATCAATAATCAAAGATATTGTACAATACCGTGTGCTATTATGCAACCACGCGTATTACTATACTTTTACTACTAGGTAGTTCAACAGTTTAACGGTAAAACTTTTGTCGTTATTTTTATAAAAGATATTTCTGTCGTTTTCTAACTTCGACAATACTTTCGTTGTGGGGTCCACCAATGATTGTGTCGTCGTATGAATATTCTTCGTTAAAATTAATATTCCCCGACCAATCGAATATTTTATAAACACTTGCTTATTTTGCAAAATTTGTAAATATTACCCACAACTATAACATTATATCAAATCCACACCTTGATATTAAAAAAAATATTTTGAGAAATTAAATCTTTATTCATAAAATTTGGGGTCTTACAATACCGATACATAATTCCTGGTCATAATCATACCAATCAACAGTCCATTTATGCACTACGGGCCAAAGATGACTTTCATCACAATATAAACAAATGATGACAATGATATGAGAATTCAATTAAGTGAAAGCAATGATAAACTTAAAGATTTATAATTTAATTTATTAGAGTTTAAGAATGTCCAAATTGTCAAGATGATAACTGCTTTGTGGAGTAAAATTTAAGAATAATATTCATGTATCAAAAATAATTTGGACAGAAAAAATCAATTTTTGTCATGAATAGTACCCCGGGTGAATAGTACCTTAGTGAATAGTATTATGTGAATAGTACCCTATGAATAGTACCATATAAATAGTACCGTATGTATGAATTGTGTTGTATACATGAATAGTACCTATGAATAGTACTCCGGCGTGAAAAGATTAAAATTTAACAAGAATGTCCAAAAAATTATTCCAGTGGAACGATACTAGATGAAGCGCAAATTTCAAGGATATTCTACTAATTTCAAGGAGTATAGAAGCAATACTTTTCAAAATAAGAGTAGAATTAGGAATATGAAATGAAATAATATTACTTACATACTACATAGTATGGACGAAAATATTATTTCTTACGAATACTGACCAAAATAATATCCCTTACCTTAGTAGGAGACTAATTTCGACTGGTATAACGGAGATATTCTTGAAGAAAACTTGTACTGTTTTCTACATCCAAAGCTTCCTTAACTCAAAAGAAATACACTAAATATTATAGAAGAAGAATTCTCTAATTCTGGTGTGATTTTCATTTCTAAACTAAGCATCCAATTTATAGGAGAATGGCATGATACTATTTAAGAAAATAATCACGGACTGCACATGAAAAAAAAATTGGGCACAATTTATCAGCATAATATTTAAACAACCAATATGAGAGTGCCCTCTTGAGGAGGTAATTGGAGTTTGGGAGATATGGACCAATGAGAGAGTGTCCTTATTAATAAGTTAGTGAATATTACTGAAAGTTTGGTCAATAATAATATAACCAGCCAAACAAACGATTACCTTCTTTGAAGGTAATTGGGGCTAGGGGAGGATTAAAAAAACTAAATGAACAAACACCAATTTAAAAGGATAAATGAACAAACATCTTCCACTTATCAATTATTATTCTTATCTTTAATCAACATGATCTTCATTCATCATTAATATTATAACTCACAATATTAACAACTAGATCATTCCTAGAAAAAAAGAGGCTTTTCGATAAGGACTTCTCTTTATTGGTGTGACGCGCAATTAGGTGACCAAACCCCTTTCCTCGATAGAAATTTCTAGACATTCTCAATAATGCAAATAATAATATGAATAACTTTGTCGTCTCAATTATTGATTTAATAATATAAAATATTGTTCAGATGATATTGTGACAATAATTGAATCAATAATGTGAGATACTATGCAGCAACTACTGTTGCAATAATTGAATAAAACTGAGTGACTTCTCACGTAAGCATCAATAATCCAAGATATTGTGCAATATCGTGTGCTACTTTGTAACCACACGTATTACTATACTTCTATCACCGAATATTTCAACAGCTAACGGTAAAAGTCTTGTCGTTATTTTTATAAAATGGTTATTTCGGTTGCTTTCTAAATCCGATAGTAATTATGTTGTGGGGTCCACCAATGATTGTGTCTTCATACGAATATTTCCTGATAAAATGAATATTCCCTGAACAAACAAATATTTTATGAAACTTGCTTACTTTGTAAAAATTTTAAATATTATCCATAACTATAACATTATACCAAATCCACACCTTATTATTCAAAATAACATTTAGAGAAAATTAAATATTTATTTATAAAAGTTGGGGTCTTACACCAAGTCATCTAACCTTTATTATTACAATTATCAGCGGAATATTATTAAAACATAATCATAATCAAGTTTATTACATAAGCTTCATAAATAGAAGGTAAATTAAATGTCGTCTAAACAAGCACTTTGCCTTTGCCCTTGCTTGTAGAAAGCTCTTCAAACTTCTTAACTTCATCTGCATTGTTTTGTGCAAGAGTAAGCAAATAATTGCCCACAAGAAAGATAGTATACAATAACATGTTAGAGTTTATGCCCTAGAAGCCAATTATTTGATATAATTGCTTAACATTTTGATATTATATTTGATTGAATAAATGAATGATTTTATTTATTGCGTTATATAAATGTTAACATAATAAAAATCCTTAGAATAGTGATACAAATTATATAGTTTCAACTATGTGACTTGAACATGAGATTATATAATTACAATTAGTATCATTGTTCTTAGATGTCCCTAGTCGAGTATCATTGTTGATGGGACAACAATGATGCATTGAGACCAATATGTGGATTGACTGATGACAAAATCTCATTGGTCATAAATATATGAGATATTAAGTCAATGAATAGGTACATGTTAGAGAACGATGTACTGGACAGACCCACCATGAGAATTCTACGTGGAACATTATGCAAAGTGTCATTAACAATTCTCATAGTGACAATGATGTAATGGTCCTCTGACCTGAAATCACTATATTACTACACGGGAATTTATGTACTTTGATATCATCAAATGTCACCTTTAATAGGGTGGACTATAAAGGTTATTATTGGGTACATCATGAATCTTGTGGGGAATATGAGTGATCTAGATGGAATTTAACCCTCCTATATATTAGGGGTGATATTGTGACGCCCCCAAAATAGGTATACATCATCCACTTTGAGTCATCAATAACATGGTACAGAAACAACTACAACTTTATTAATACAATATATAAACTGTGAGTTTAAATACAAATATTGCCATCTAGATAATATTCACACCCAAATAAGTCCTCATTACAATTATTGATACATTATTTTACAAAAATGGTGAGGACTACTAAGACAACTTTCTAGAACCATCATTCCACACCCCAACTAGAACTCGCTACATTCTCGCCTCCTGAGAAGAAAAATGGAACAAAAAGGAAATGGGTGAGCTCAACTTTCCCAGTAAAGAATATTATGACTAAGATAATATAGAATAAATTATCGTTAGTCTTCAACAGGGAAAAAATCTGATAAAATACAATAGACAACAAGTTTCAGATCAATATTCGCAGCGAAAATAATAATTCATAGATGAGTTACGTAGAGAATAAAATCTACTATAATCTATGAATTTAAAAGTCCATCGTCAATATTTCATCCCTGTAATATCAATCAATATTCATCTTGAATCAAATATTCATCTTTGCACTACAAGCCAAAGATATTCATCAGTTGGTCATGTTCATCTCAACACCTGTACATCTTTGCACTACGGGCCAAAGATATTCATAGGAAAATCAACCATCTTTGCACTACAGGCCAAAGAAATTCAGTAATACCATCATTTAGGACTGAGGATGATGAAAAATATTTTAAAGAAAACGAATCTAGTGAAACAAAAGAACAAATATTAAGGATTCGTACTTTAAACAATCCGAGTTCAAAAATACTTCATTAATAATCATAGTGAGGTAAAATTCAAGAATGATCAAAACATGGATACAATCAAAGCTAGTATCCATAATAGATATTTTTGACAAAAAACGAAAATTTAATTTTTCTGTGAATAGTACCGTATTCGTGAATAGTGTCGTATATGTGAATAGTGCCGTATACGTGAATAGTAACCCCGACACTAAAAGATAAGAATTTCACAAGAAAAATCTTACCAATAATCCGACATAATGATATTAGAAGAAATAATATCATTTTTTAAAAAAATATAGCATCCCTTACCTCGAAAAGAATAGTACTTCTGGCTGGATTATCTGATATAACACTGAAGGAACTTGCACCGTATAGCAACACTCAAAGTATCAAAATACTCACAAGAATACGCTCGATAATATAGAGAGAGAAAACTTCAATTTCTAGTGTGATTTTCAATTCTAACCTAAGCACCCTATTTATAGGAAAATGCTTAGAACACCAAAAGCAGAAAATTTAATAAAATATTAATATAATTATAAAATTTTCACGCCCATCTTAGAAATCTGATTTCAGCTCATTTACCACACATGTGGGGCCCACCAATAATGAAAAAAAAATGTTTTTCTTAAAAAAATAATTAAAACTTCAAAAATTAATTATTCCTGAACTTTGGAACTTCAATAATTCATAATAAATAGCCTTTTTATCAGAAAAATTCGAACCTTATGTCCTTACCATAGGAAATTACATTCTCTACAACTTTGCAGAAGAAAGTTTTTCCAAATTCCAAACAGAAATTGATCGAAAACCACAAACGACCGATTTTACAAGCAATAATCAAATTTCAGTCAAGAAATGGGGTCCACGAACATGTTTTAAACAATTTTAGTAACAAAAATACTCCTCCTCCTCATATACTCATATATCCCACATTCATTGTAAAAATATCATCATTATTATATTATAAAAATATAATAATATATTTAAATGAATTATTTTATCAGAAAAGATAAAATATCAATTTTCAACAATTGTCACATTAAAAATTTTCTCCATCTATATCCACATAAAATGAATATTTTCCTTATCATATAAATCAATAATTAATTATTCATAAATAATATTAAAGAATCACAATACTGGCAACCAGGCTGTTCCCAGGAAAGAGGAGGCTTTCCAATATGGATTTCTCCTTACTGGCGCACAATTAGGTGACCAAACCCTCTCCTTAGACAGAACTTTCTAGACATTGCCAATAATGCTATCTAATAATACTATTCAAATAATATAAATTATTGATCTGATAATGGAAAATACTGTGTAGTGACAATTATTGAAACAACAATAATATAAAATATCAACATAGCAATTATTGAATCAATAAAATAAAATATTGAACAGTAATTACTATAACAATTATTGAGTAGTGCCTTCTTACGTAAGAATCAATAATAGGTGCAACACCGTGTGCTACTGTGTTTTAACCACCGAGTATTCCAACAGTATTAACGATAACAACTACACCGTTATTTATACACAACTTATACTTGTCGTTTTCTTCATCCAATCGCTTTCCGTTATGGGGCCCACACAAGGCTTCCGGCCATTACATTTAATAATATTCCCAAGCAATGAAAGAATATTCCACGACCAAACGAATATTCCCGACAACAATGAATATTTTATAACCACTTGCTTATTTGAAATATTTGCGCATTTTACCCATAACTAACCACATTAATCAAATCAACCGTTACTATAATAAATAGAGGAAATTCGATTTCATTTAATAATAAGTTGGGGTCTTACAAATATCAATAAGCCTCTTGATTTAGTAGGACTATGAAATGCATGGCCATGCACAAATAGTGACTTGTTTCATATAGTCTACTCATTTATCAAGAAAAACTCAAATTAAATTATGAAGAGTATGACACATTCCATGACTCGAGTTTAATCTAGGATATTAAGGTTAAAAGGATTAAATTACATTGAAACATTGGTCACTAAAAGGTTGCATCGAATCATTATTGGTCGGAAAACCGATCACTAAACACGCTCAAGTATACGCGGTCTAACAAGTATTACAGTGATAAGTAGAATGTCGTACCCACGAGGAACTATCACTAATATTTACCAAGTACCGACTTTGTATCGCTAAAGTCGTATTCGAACAGCAATAGAAGAAAGTGTGATTAATCTAAGCATACTAATTATCAAAGCAAGTAAATGGATAACGAATGGTAATCTAAGGAATTACAAGCTAAGGTTACAACTTCACCCCATTCAGGAATTTTGTCGAACACCCGGCGTGCTATGTTTCATCAAACTAGCTACCCTTCTCTCTCTGGTCTTAATGGTCACGATAATTTGTCGACCGAGAACACACAACTTATGCAGTCGAAACCCACAATCACATGCCAATATATTCAGGTGTAAATCTACAATTCTTCTGTCGATATCATGTAAATTACCAAAGTCATCACTAATGTCTTAGCGAGAATCATTAAGCATAAATATATTGAACCAAATCATATGGTGTCAACCAAAGAGATAAGACAGTCAATTTAAATAACAAATGGTTCCATTATAACCTTAGAGCAAATATTCAGTTCATAACTATTGAACAAAATACAAGTAGCAATAAAGACAACATTTATGAATTACAAAATTAGAGACAATAAATAGATAAGAAGAAACTCTGTCAAAGCCCTTCAATCTCTAAGCATTATGCTCAAATCAAGCTCTCCAGTCCATGTAGCTCACTGCTCTTGATGCTCCAAAGAAACCCTTACTTCTCCCTAATCTAGCTAATCTATATTTACAAACATTTATCTAAGAGAAAGAAAGTGAAATTACAGAAGAAAAACTAATCTACGCTACTTGTTTGTCTTAGATCTCCTCCCCCTATTATGCAGAACTTCTCTTCTTATATATCAGTCCACGCTCCTTCGCTAGGTCAAAACAAACACTCTCTACCTGGGCACCGGAGGTTCATGTCAAGACACGAAGCCACTAAGTCACAGCAGTTAGTATTTGCGGGCATGTTATAAATGAAGAGATCGGAGCTTCATGCGGCAGCAAATGAGCTCAAGAAGGAACAATGGCGCTGCGGTGCGGTGATGATGTCAGCAAGGTCGAAGGGGTGGCACTGCGGCGCGACCAATAAGCTTGGCATTGGCGTCGCGGCGCGAGTGTATAGATTTTAACCATTTTGCCCCTTTAAAGCTGGAAAATCACTGTAAAGCTCTGCAATGCATCGATTAAGCACAATAACACTATAATCATATAAAACCATATAAAACCTATAAGAACAGGCAACTATTTAAGTCATAAAGTATCCGATTCGCGGGTATAAATTCCACTCATCAAATACCCCCAAACTTGAGTCTTTGCTTGTCCTCGAGCAAACTATCTAACACACATTAACAAAAGTAAAACACACGCGGAAGAAAAATAAAACTGTAATATAGTATCATGGCTTCAAAGCTCAAAGCTACTCCCAGAGAACAGGGCAAACACATATACGAATAAGGGTTCATTCAATTGCAAGCATAAGACTGTATTCGATCCATTCTATGTGTGTGTGTGGAGACCAACCATCCTAACTAATCATAGCTCAAATAAGTTTGCACAGTCGATTGTTAATACTAATATGCACACTCCGCAACTTAAACATTCAACAAGCATTAAAAATAAGACACAAGTGCAGTAACAGATCAAAAGACTCTAGCATGAGGACAGTAAAATCTGACTCGGACAGTTCTTAATTACCTTAGGCTAATCAGAACTTCCCATTAATCAGATTTTGATCAGTGACTCCCAAGCCAGACGACTTTAGGGCACTAGGTGTAGAACACCCCTAAGAATCTAGTAACTCGAGTAGTAAAGGCCACGTAATCAATATAAGCCAACTGAGACTTTACAGGAAAAACGAAGATTATAAGGCGAGTGTATTTTATGCTCCATCTCAATATCGGTCCTGCGTTTATGGGCGAGTGCATTTTACGCTCCATCTCGACCCACCACAAGACTTTCGATATTCAATCTTCATTAACATTATATTCTTTTATATATATATATATATATATATATATATATATATATATATATATATATATATATATCAAAACATGCACGAATCCAAGATCCAAAACTGTAAAAACGTTTAAGTCTTTTATTACCTTGTAAACGAAATGAAAGCTTATAAGAGTGAACAAACTCTCAAAGAAATAAACACACGAACTAAATTCAAAAAATAACTAGTTAACACAGTTGGTCGGTGCTTGCTATGAAGGAAGGATCAATAACAGTCTAAACTTATCGATTGAAAAACCCCTAGCTCATACATGCTTGACACGACTCTAAGAGATAGAAAATAATACTTGGTGCTTGTCATTAGCAATAAATAAAAAAAATTTAATGATAACTATAACACCCTCGCTAAATAGCAGCTCAAAATAAGGTAAAAAGGCCATTCACATGGTACAAGCATCTAATCTGTGTAAGCCCCAAAAAGATGGCTATAAACCACAATCATGCTAAAAATAATCAAAGCATTAATAAATAAAACCAAAAACAGTTCATGGCATCCATAATTATAAAAATCCAAACATAATCCTGCAGTTCAAAATGACTACATCACAATACTGATAAAAAAACATAATCAAATACTAAAGTCTGGCAACCTAACATGGCAGTACGAAAATAAACAAATAAAAGCCAAAAATACCCCAAAACATAAAGTGAGCAATGCCCTCATTATTTAACATAACACAATTGATACAAGAGGGCTTCCTTGAAGATCGCTCACTCCGCAGCGGCATCAGCTTTATCCTCATCAGCTGTGTCCAGATCAGCTTCGGTGGGCAGTGATGGTGGAGGGTATGGTGGGAAGACAGGAGGCTCTGGGAACTGGTATGGCGTGAACTCAGCGCTCTCGCCACAATAGTTAGTGTAGATGATCTGCATAGTGTTCACCAGCTCAGCCTGGTACTACATCATAATTTCCTTCCTCTATGCCACAGCTGCGATGTGCCTCTGCTGCCTGCGTGCCTCAGTGTCGTGCTTTTGATGCAGCAGGGTGAGAGACGCCATGATATCGGCCAGTAGTCCCTAGCTAGCAGGGCCTGTGTCTGGTGCCTGAGAGGGCTCTGGCTCTGCTATAGGAGGTGGTGTTGTAGGCGGCCCGTACCCTTCTCCCCTGATATGAGACTCCGCCCCGTTCCATATATTGAAGCGTTTGATTGTCTGATGGTCGCTGACAGTCATGGGCAGTGAAGCTATCTCTTCTGGTCCCCACTGTATAACTGCCTATTTGCACAATCGCGTGATCACGGATTGATGGGGAAGTCCCAAAGCGACGGTACTCTTGACCGCCTAAATTATCGAGTCATGGATGAGAACTCCAATATCCATGTTCAGAGCCGTTATAATGGCGAATAACAGAATCGCCTATCTTTAGTCACGTCGCTTAAGTGATGGGTCGGGATCATACTAGCATAAATAAAGTTGAACCACGCCTTCCAATAGCGACTGAGTGTCGAAGACGGGAAACTTGTCTTTTCACCCGTATAGTCATTTTTCTTCCATGTCGTTCTGGGCTTGCAGAGCCTTCTGATGATATCCTCCAGGTCATTACTGCGAAGTCCCGGCTACATATAATCATTGCACGTATAGTTGGGTGTTGCGAACAGTGCATTGATGGCTTGACTGTCAAATGCCACAGACCGCCCCCTGAATTGAACCACAGCAGGACCATCTGGACTGACAAGAACAGAAAAGAAAAGAAAAGAACGCCCAAGCTAGATACACCTCTGTCGAGGTATATACAAACATATCCTTTCTAGATCCACCCGATAGGGAATAGAACAGAAAAGAACGCCCAAGCTAGATACAATCCTACATATGTCTATATGAATTGATCAGAACAAGAATTTAAGCATAAGCTCTCGATTAGGTCGCACGTGGTGCACATATATATGTCTATTCTACGCACAACTTATGCAGTCGAAACCCACAATCATATGCCAATATATTCAGGTGTACATCAAAAATTCTCCTATCGATATCATGTAAATTACCAAAATCATCACTAATGTCTTAGTGAGAATCATTAAGCATAAATATATTGAACCAAATCGTATGGTGCCAACCTAAGGGATAAGACAGTCAATTTAAATAACAAATGGTTCCATTATAACCTTAGAGCAAATATTCAATTCATAGCTATTGAACAAAATACAAGTAACAATAAAGACAACATTTATGAATTACAAAATTAGAGACAATAAATAGATAAGAAGAAACTATGTCAAAGCCCTTCAATCTCTAAGCATTCTGCTCAAATCAAGCTCTCCAGTCCGTGTAGCTCACTGCTCTTGATGCTCCAAAGAAACCCATACTTCTCCCTAATCTAGCTAATCTATATTTACAAACATTTATCTAAGAAAAAGAAAGAGAAATTAAAGAAGAAAAACTAATCTACGCTACTTGCTTATCTCAGATCTCCTCCCCCTATTATGCAAAACTTCTCTTCTTATATATCAGTCCACGCTCCTTCGATAGGTCAAATCAAACACTTTCTGCCTGGGCACCGGAGGTGGCGCCGCGACATGGGCCACTAAGCTGCAGTTGGCGCTGCGGGGCCATGCTATAAATGAAGAGACCAGAGCTCGCGCTGCAGCGCGAGCCCAAGAAGGAACAGTGGCACTGCGGCTTGGTGATGATGTTAGCAAGGTCTAGGGGGTGGCACTGCGGCGTTGCCAATAAGCTTGACATTGGCACCGTGGCACGAGTGTATAGATTACTGTAAAACTTTGCAATGCATCGATTAAGCACAATAACACTATAACCATATAAAACCATATAAAATCTACATGAATTACTTGGGTATTTCGATTTGTGGGTATAAATTCCACTCATCAATAATCAATCTTATGATTACTTGGGTAGCAGTGATGCATTACTAGATGTCGCTCACTATTTATAATTTTATAATACAATTTTAAAATTATTGCCAACGTAATAATAACATATAGGGTCACACACATAGAACGTAATTAAAAGGGAATTAATTTAAATTGTAAAGATTTAAATATGTCAATATGATTGATGGTATTTTAATTCACGAATTTAAATTAAAAAGGATGATTTGTATATATATATATATATATATATATATATATATAAATTCAAATTTTATTATAATTAGATTAGGGTTTTGATTAATTCTGATTTACTACTATATATATATATGTGTGTGTGATATATCAGCGTTTTAGAAAAATTGATCAAAACCTAAGAAAACCCTAGCCGCTCTTAGAGAGTGACTAGAGAGAAAACAGAAAATCCATTCCTTTGGTGGCTAATACTGCATGACTCCTTTATTACGTAATTGTCGCGATTCGATTCACTGCGTTCGTAATGCATCTGGTAGGTATAGTTCTTTCGAATTGCGTTGGAGATTCGAAGCGGTTTCAGAGTTTTCTATTATCGGTATAAATTCTAAACCACTGAATTAAATTTGTTTCGCACGGATCCTGTGTTGGGTTTTTGAAATTGCTTTATAAATTTTTTTATATTCCGCTGTGCATTTTTGTGTCGAAACCCTATAGTGGTATCAGAGCTACTTGCGAAATGATTAATTCAGATTACGTGTTTAATTATTTTTGATATATATGATATGTGATGATACAATTTTACCAATCTGAAAATTGATTATATTATTTTTGATATATGATGATACAATTTTACCGATCTGAAATTGAATATATAATATTTTGTAATCGACATATTCTGGTATTATGAATATCAGTAATAGATATGCATGTATATGAAGTTCTGTTAATTGTATCTTAAATGGCATAATAACAGTATACAAATTATGTTCTAATTATATTAGAGGCATGAAAATTTGATTTAATATGATTAATTGAAACTGGACATATATGATATGTACTGGGTGTATTGTTATTATGAGTATTTTGGTGGATTAAATATATGATTCTAAAAATGTTTCAAAGATTCGTATGGAAAAATTCTACAATACAGATTATAGTTCGAAACAAATTTCCAAGGGCGCCGCTTCCACCTAGATTAGTTAATCCCAATGAGACCACCGATCGGTGATCGATCGGTTGAATCACTACCGGGGAGACCCCAGTCAGATGCATTTGTATGGTCGTGATCCCAATATTTGATATATAGTTTTCTTTGATTATATATATTTTGTTATGTGTTTATTGTGATATGCATGGTGCACAGTTATGGCCTTTTGACACATAGGTTAGTGGTTTTGGTTTTGAAATACGGCTTGCATGTCGTGCCTTTCTATAAATTCTAATGTAACATTCTCTTCTCATCTAATTACCCTGGAATGTAACTCGAGATTTCTTTATGTCATGTAATAATCTATTATTATGAAGATGACAAGATGAAGGACACGATGGAAAGATGATGATGGAGAGGAGGCACATGCTTGAGGAAGATCCAAGGAAGATACTTATTTTATGATCTTTTACCACATTAGATTGACCTTCAATCTTTCATTAGCTTGAAAAGATTGACAATGGATTGGGCCATAACTGTGACACATTTTATTTTTCACTTTATTTATGCTTGTGTATGATATGATAAATAATGTGCATGTTTAATAAGATTAAAGTTGGTGAGATCTAAATTTATTAATAAAATCCCTCATTAAATTATTAAGTCTAAATCAGATGCCTTCCAATGAATAACACTCATCAAGACCTTGATCAATAGATGTAGGTTTGCCAAAGCAAAGTACCCTATTTATCTAGGTAAGATGGGATAGGATAATTGTGATATCTAAACTGTTAAAATCATTCTGCCCGACTTAACTAAGTTATCTCAATAGGATTGTGGACTTAAGAGGCATAGAGTTTGGTAGGTACCACTAGATGGACTAGAAATAATTGTTGTTTACCAAACTATCCAAGAGTTATATATGATATATTTGACAAAAGGGTTATCTACCTAAATAATTGTGTTTTAAGAGATTAGCCAAAGCTAACTTAAGTCATAATGAAATATGGATCTTGGCTTACTAGAAAGATTTAATAGAAAATGCTTTCCGAATTAATGGTGAGGGCTATTAATTTGAATAAAATAGTGGGAGGTATATTTTGAATGTACTATTATCAATTATATAATATCAACTCTACAATTTGACTTATTATTTTGGCACTTATAAATTGTAGATATCAATGGAAAACAACAACTACACAAGTAGTCTTTCACTACGATCAGTCCTTGAGAAGGACAAGCTGAGTGGAATTAATTTCCTTGACTGGCACAGAAACTTGAGGATTGTCCTCAAACAAGAGCGCAAGCTATATGTCCTTGATGGGCCCATTCCTGCAAAGACACCGGTATCATCGCTTTGCTGCGTCATGAGCATAATTCTTACAAGAAGCATCAAGATGATGCCCTGGACGTGAGTTGTCTCATGCTAGCAACCATGAACGTTGAGCTTCAGAAGCAACATGAGTTAATGGATGCTTATGAGATGATCGAGCATCTCAAGAAATTGTTCAAAGGGCATGCTCGACAGGAGAGGTATGATAGAAGCAAGGCGTTGTATCATGCAAGATGGGTGAACATGATCCAGTTGGTCCACATGTGCTGAAAATGATTGGTTATATTGAGTACCTTGATAGGTTAGGTTTTCCAATCATTCTGGAAGCCCAAACTGATCTTGTTTTGCAATCTTTGAACATCAGCTACTCTCAATTTGTTATGAATTATCTAATGAATGAAATTGAGAAACAACTTACTAAGTTGTTGAGCATTTAAGAACTATAGAGAACAGCATGGAAAAGGCAGGACCCGCTCCCATAATGATGGTGTAAAAGGGGAATGTTAAGGGAAAATGGAAAGGCAAGAAAAAGATAGGATCTAATTCTGGTGCTAAACCTAATTCCAAAACCAAATAGGCTTTAAAACCTAAAGGTGGGGTGGCTAAAGAAGGTGATTGTCACTTTTGTGGAAAACCTGGACACTAGAAGAGGAATTGTCATGCTTATTTGGAAGAAGTGAAGAAAAAGAAAGGAAGTGTGACTTCTGATTCAGGTATATATGTTATAGAAGTCAACTTGTCTACTTCTACATCATGGGTATTGGATACTGGATGTGGTTCTCACATTTGTGTTAATGTGCAGGAACTTCGAAGGAGTAGGACTTTGGCAAAAGGAGAGGTTGACCTACGAGTTGGGAATGGAGCAAAAGTTGATGCACTGGCCGTAGGAACTTATCATTTATGTTTGCCCACTGGGCTAGTATTAGAATTAGAGGATTTTTATTATGTGCCTGCTATAAGCAAAAATATTATTTCTGTTTCTTGTTTGGACAAGAAAGGTTTTTCATTTATAATTAAGAATAATCGTTGTTCGTTTTACTTAAATGATATTTACTATGGTGTTGCACAATTGTTTAACGGTCTTTATATTCTTGATTTAGAAATATCTATCTATAACATAAATACAAAATGATTTAAATCAAATGATTCAAATCCGACATATCTCTGGCACTGTCGTTTGGGCCATATAAATGAGAAACGCATATCAAAACTCAATAAAGATGGATTTTTGGATTCATTTGATTTTGAATCATATAAAAAATGCGAATCTTGTTTATTAGGCAAGATGACTAAAGCCCTTTTCATTGGGCACAGTGAACGGGCTAGCGATATATTGGGACTTATACATAGTGATGTATATGGACCCAAGAGTTCGTTAGCAAGAGGTAGGTTTTATTACTTCATTACATTTACTGACGACTTCAGTAGATATGGATATGTGTACTTTATGAGACACAAATCTGAATCATTTGAAAAGTTCAAGGAATTCAAGAATGAAGTTCAAAACCAATTTGGCAAAAGCATAAAAGCCTTTCGATCCGATCGAGGAGGTGAATACTTAAGCCAAGACTTTGATGACCTTCTAAAGGAGTGTGGTATTTTATCACAGCTCACTCCACCTGGAACACCACAATGGAATGGTGTATCTGAGAGGAGAAATCGCACATTGTTGGACATGGTACGATCAATGATGAGTCATGCAGATCTTCCAATAAGCTTCTGGGGTCATTGTAACAATCCGAAAATGTAAATTATAATTTTAAATATTTATGGAATTATATAAATATTTAATTAATGTATTTATTATAGAATAAATATTTGCTTAATTTGATTTGATTTGATTATTTATTTGTTGAATAAATAATTAACGAGTTAAGGAAATTGATCATCATGAGATACTATTTTAATATTTAGTTGATTAAATAAAATTATAATTATAAAGAAAATTATAATTATGTCGTATTGATTTATGTGGTGAATTAATTTAATAAATTATTATTAGAATTAATTAAATTGAATATTAAAATTTAATTAATTAAAGTGTGACCATAAACTATATTATAAAGGAGATATTAAAATAAGTTAAGAGAGGTTAATTCAGTTTTTTCCAAACAAGACTTAATGAATGTTAAGTCTTTAATTTAAATCTGTTTTACCAAACAAGGTGTAAGATTTAATGGGTTAATTTTTAGTTAGTTAGCCAAACAAGCCTTATGGCTCTTGAGTTTAAAAAAAAATTGATGTCAATTAAAGTTATAATTTTATTATATACTTAATACATATATTATATCTTATACGTTATATTTGGTTTAGTACATTAGTTAGAGTTTAGAATAAGGAGAAAGACTCAGAGGAAGAAAAAAAAGAGAAGAAGAAAATTACAGAGAAAAGTAAGAGAGAATTGGGAGAAGTCTAGTGAGAGGAATTGGGGAAAAAGAAAGCTTCATAATCAAAAGAATAGCCATCATCTTCTAAAATTAAGGTATCCTCTTACTTGTATTTTTGTTCAAAAAGTTGTAGTTATATTCTCTTCTAAAATTCTCTGAAAAAACTTTGTGAAGGTTGAATTGTTTGTTGTATATAGGTTTATATGATAAATTGTTTGTTATAAAATTGATTTCATAAGTTTATATATGAGTATATTGAATGAATTCATGTTAAGTATGTATTTTGTGAAGGAAATCATATTATAGTGGATTGTTATGAACATATATGAATATGGCTTAGTTTAAAGTAAAATTATTGTTTAATTAGTTGTATAATATATAAATTGACTATTGAGTTCGACAGAGGATGAATAAACATAAGCATAGTATGTTGAGTTAACTGTTTTGGTTGAAAAACAAAATCATAGTGATGATTTTTGTGACGCCCCCAAAATTAGGTATACGTCACCCATCTTGGGTCGCCACTTACATGGTACATAAATTCAAATACAACTTACTAACCTAACTGTCGTGTACAATACGACATAAACTGTGAGTTTGAATACAAATATTGTCTACTAGATATTATACAAACTCAAAAGGAGTCCTCATTACAACTATTATCACACTATTTCACGTAATAGTGAGGACTACTAATGCTATCCTCTGGACCATTACTCCGCTCCCCGACTCGTCCCAAATATGTTCTCATTTCACAAGAGAACAAAGAAAAGAAAGGGTGAGCTCAACTAGCCCAAGAAGAAATATTATGACTAAGATAATGCGAATAAATTATCATTAGCCTTCAACAAAGTGTTAAACCGATAAAATACAATAGACAACCAGCTTTAATCTGCAATGAATTAGCAATCCATTAAAAGAGTCAAGTAGAGAATAAAGTCTACTATCTTTTAGGTTTTAAAAAGGTTTTCATCAATTTTTATCGCCGAGACTCAACAATAAATAAACCACCACATCTAATCATCCCTGCACCACTTGGCCAAGGATTTTCATCAAATTATCAATGGTCATGACTATACCGAATCACCCTCGTCATAATCATACCAAAACTATCCATCATCGCATTACAGCCACCGAGGACTTTTGTCACATCATTTATATCAAGTCATGATTATACCGAATGATCCTCGTCATAAATCATACTAAGTTCATCTATGCACGTAAGCCAAAGATAACATAATATAACATGAGGATGATGACAATGACATAATAATTCAATAAAACAAGTTCAAGAATTATTTAATCCATGAATTATTAACGTCCAAATTGTCAACATGATATCGTTTTCAGAGAGTAAATTTCAAGAATGATCGGAAGAATATTTCCATGAAAAGATATCGATGATGAAACGCAAATATCAAGGATATTCTACTAATTTCATGGAGTATAGAAGTCAAAGTTTTAACCAACCGGGTATAATAAAGAATGGAATAACAAAAGAAATCACCATGCATGCGGTATTGCATGGACAAAGTTATTCCAATGTAATAATAATAACGGAACCAGATCGTGAAATTCACACCCGACAAGATGTTCCAACAGTAATAATAAAGATGGAACCGGATCCGGTGTAAAACACACGTATATAGGATATTCCAACAGAATGATAAAGATTTTACCAGTCCTGTGTAAAACACACACGCACAGTGATGTTCCAATAGAATAATAAAGATTTTACCCGTGTCCGTGTAAAACACATGCATGTGATGTTCCAATGTAATAACGAGTAAGAATGTCACCAAGTATAGGGTAAACACATGACACAAAGTTATTCCAATGTAATAAATAAGAATGGAATAACATAAGGATTTCACCAAGTATAGGATATGCCGCATATACAAAGTTATGTATAGGGTATATCACTTTTTACAAAAGTTATTCCAATGTAATAATAGTGAATGGAATAATGTAAGTTCTCTTCAAGAAGAAAGAATAACACCCTTTACCGTAAAAAGAACCTAATATAGAAGTAGTGAAGTAGCGAATACTCTTCTTCTTTCTATAATTTTCTCTCTATAGCTTCTCTCTATAATTTCTCTCTCTGTAGTTTTTCAATGAATTAAGTAAGAAAATAATGAAGGAATGAGCTTCTATTTATAGGAAAATGGAATGCATAGTAATTAATCCATGAACGGTCCAGATTGATTTACTTTAATGATTTCGGTCCATATTTAAAGAAAAATCTTTTAAATAAAATATAATATATTCTATTTATATAAAAACATTTTACTATGCAAACACTATGCAATACTATGCAAAACACTATGCAAAACACTATGCAATACTATGCATAATAAAATATAATATATTCTATTTATAGAATAACTTTAATAAAGTATTCTATTTTATATAAAAGATATTTCGCTTTTATTACGTTAATAATACGAATAAAACAAAACGTCATTATCGCTATAATAATTCATATTATTAATCGGCAATAATGGAATCAAACTGAGTGACTTCTCACATAAGCATCAATAATCAATACCGTGTACTACTATGCAACCACACGTACATCGTACTTTTACTACCGAGTAGTTCAACAAGATCAACGAGAAAACTTCCGCCGTTATTTCAATAAAATATTTTTGTCGCTTTTCAATCCGAATAATAATTACGTTAGGGTCCACTAATGATTGAGTTGTCAGATGAATATTCCTCGCTAAATCGAATATTCCCTCAATTAATCGAATATAATATAACCACTTGCATACTTTTGCAAAATTTATAAATATACCCACAACTATAATATTATCTTAAATTCACACCATAATATTAAAAAATTATTTTGACAAAATTTAAATCTTTATTGATAAAATCTGGGGTCTCACAATTTTCACTAAAACTTTCAAAAAGTGAAGTTTTAGCAAAAATAGTGAAAATTAATGGTTGTAATTTGGATGTTTATGTTGTTTAGATTGTAAGACCCCAACTTTTATGAATAAAGGTAAATTTTCTATAAATATAATTTTTGAATATTATGGAGTGAATTTGATATAATGTTATAGTTGTAGGTAATATTTATAAATTTTAAAAAGTACGCAAGTTGTTATATAATATTCAATTGGTCTGGGAATATTTGTTTTAACAGGGAATATTCGTACGACGACACAATCATTGGTGGACCCCACAATGGAATTATTGTAATGGTAACCACTTCGATGGTAATCATGGCCAAGACAATAAGAATGAACATTTCAAGAAGAGGAAATTCAACAATGATGGAAAGACGTCCGGATCAGCACCGGTTGTTAAGGAAGGAGAACGACCACCTATCATATGCTTCAAATATGGAGGGGAGGGACACATCAGTCCAAACTGCGTGATGCAGTCCAAAGCGTGTTATAATTGTGAAAGAGAAGGTCATCTAGCCCAATTTTATCGTGCACTGAAGACAAGTCCAGCTGGAATGGAGGCACCAAAGGCTGTCCCAGAAAAGTCAAAGTCGGTAGTTCAAGGGAGAGCATTTGTCGTGACCTCCCAAAAAGCAAGGAACCAGAACGAGGTCATCATGGGTAAGCTTATCATAAACTCTAGCAAAGTCTATACCTTATTTGATACCGGTTCTACCCATTCTTTTATTTCTCCTATTTGTACTCAACGTTTAAATTTGACTCCGGAGAAATTAGACTTTGACTTATCTGTTGAAACTCCGTTGGGAGAAACCTTCATTACATCCATTATTTATAAGTCTTGTTTGGTTCAAATCGGTACCCTCACATTACCTGTCGATCTTATTTCATTAAAAATACTTGCATTTGACGTAATTCTAGGGATTGATTGGTTAACTACTCATCATGCAAAAATTGATTATTTTAAATAAGGTTGTTAGCTTTCATATTCCTAACCAACCTATTATGCTAATTCAAGCAACCAAACCATTAAAATCAATCACCGCTCATCTCAAGCTATAAAACTATTCGCTTATTGAAAAAGCGGATGTCAAGCTTTCTTAGCTCATGTCACGAATTTAAACAAAAATACGCCGATTTTTGAATGATATTTCTATTGTTAATAAATTTCCGACGTATTCTCAAGAACTTCCCGGCCTACCCCAGGCGCGTGAAATTGAATTTTGTATCGACCTTGAACCCGGTATAAAACCCATTTCCAAAGCCCCATATCGAATGACTCCTATTGAACTTCAGGAGGTAAAGACCCAATTGCAGGAATTGTTAGACATCGGTTTCATTCGTCCTATTACCTCTCCTTGGGGTGCTCCTGTTCTATTCGTGAAGAATAAAGATGAGAGTATACGACTTTGTATTGATTACCGGGAGTTTAACCATGTCACTATCAAAAATAGATACCTGTTGCCTTGCATTGATGACCTATTTAACCAGTTGCAAAGCGCTAAATTCTTTTCAAAGATTGATCTTTGTTCTGAATATCACCAATTGAAGATTAAAATTGATGACATTCCAAAGACGGCTTTCAGAACTCGGTACGGGCATTACGAATTCCTAGTCATGTCTTTTGGATTGACTAATGCTCCTGCTGCCTTCATGGATATGATGAACCGAGTATTCAAGGAATATTTGGATCACTTTGAGGTCGTCTTTATAGATGACATCCTCATATATTCCAAAAGCCATAAAGATCATGAGCAACAGTTGAGGTTGATACTCCAAAAGTTTTATGAAAACAAGCTTTATGCCAAGTTGAAGAAATGCGAGTTCTGGCTTGAGGAAGTAGCATTCCTGGGGCATGTAGTATCAAGTCATGCAATATCTGTTGACCCGGCAAAGATTGAAGCTATTCAAAGCTGGGAGAAACCTAAATCAGTGACCAAATTATGTAGCTTTCTCGGCTTAACTGGTTATTATCGGAGATTCGTAGAAGGGTTTTCTCGAATCGCTACTCCATTAACTCAGCTGACTTAGAAAGATACAAAGTTTAGTTGGAGCGAAGAATGTGAGAAGAGTTTTCAAGAACTCAAGAGGAGACTCATTTCAGCACCTGTTCTAATAATACCATCTGGCTCAGAGGGATTTGTCATCTACAGTGATGCTTCGGGCAAAGGGTTAGGATGTGTTCTCATGAAACATAGGAAAGTCATAGCCTATGCCTCTCGGTAACTCAAAGAATATGAGAGGAATTATCCTACTCATGATCTAGAGTTGGCAGCAGTCATTTTTGCACTAAAGATCTGGAGGCATTACCTGTATGGAGAGAACGTGGAGATCTATACGGATCATAAAAGCCTGAAATATTTCTTCACTCAAAAGGAACTCAACATGCGACAACGACGTTGGCTTGAACTGTTGAAAGATTATGATCATACCATCCAATACAATCCTAGAAAAGCGAACGTGGTAGCTAACACATTGAGTAGAGGATCAGATGCAGGTATGAATGCGATATTGTCAACGCAAAGGCCCATTTTGTATGACTTGCAAAGGATTGAGATAGAGTTAAAGACTTCAGGGACCCATGTGATGATGGTGAATATACGAGTATAACCGACTTTAATAGATAAAGTTAAAGCTGCTCAAGCTACAAACCTGGAGCTGATGCATATGAGGAAGAAAGTACAAGAAGGTGCTATTCTGGAAGCAAGAATCGATGAAGAAGGAATACTTCGAGTCAACTCCAGACATTGTATTCCTAACAACCCTGATTTAAAGTATAAAATCATGATGGAGGCGCACAACACACCGTTTGTAATCCATCCTGGGAGCATCAAAATGTATCGTGATCTTCGACATACATTTTGGTGGAGCAATATGAAGAGAGAAATAGCAGGGTTTATCTCAAGGTGTCTAACTTGTCAACGCGTCAAGGTGGAGCATCAAGTGCCAAAAGGTCCATTGCAACCACTTGAAATTCCAAAATGGAAGTGGGAGCACATTACCATGGATTTTGTTACTGGTCTTCCCAAGGTTTCTCAAGGCATAGATGCAATTTGGGTCATTGTTGATAGATTGACCAAGTCTGCTAATTTCTTACCTATATGAGAAACTTATACACTTGAACGTCTTGCTCGTATGTACATAAATAAGGTTGTAAGATTGCATGGTATGCCAGTATCCATAGTTTCTGATCGAGACCCAAGACTCACTTCACGATTTTGGGTTAGTTTGCAGAAAGCTATGTACACAGATTTACGATTTAGCTCGACATATCATCCTCAGAAGGACGGGCAGTCGGTGAGGACTATTCAAACTCTTGAGGATCTATTAAGACTATGTGTCCTTGACTTCAAGGGAAGTTGGGACAAGTTCTTACCATTGGTGGAGTTTTCCTACAACAACAGTTATCAAGCAAGTATTGGTATGACTCCATTTGAGGCGTTGTATGGAAGAAAGTGTCATTCTCCAGTATGCTGGGATGAGGTGGGTGAAGCAACGTTGTTGGGACCGGAGTTGGTACGTATGACTACGGAAAAGATTCAAACGATCTGGCAACATATAGAAACCTCAAAAGATCGACGACAAATGAGTTATGCTGATCTTCATCGAAAAGACGTGGAATTCGATATTGGAGATCATGTGTTGTTACGTGTTGCTCCATGGAAAGGAGTTACGAGATTTGGAAAAAGAGGAAAGCTCAATCCTCGATTCATTGGCCCATCTTTAATCCTTGACCGAGTAGGAACTGTGGCCTATAGACTCGCTTTACCGCCAAGTATGTCTCGTGTTCATAATGTTTTTCACATATTTATGTTACGTAAATATGTGGAAAACCCGAACCACATTATTGAGTTAGAACCAGAAGAAATAGCGGAAGATTTAACGTATGAAGAGGTTCCTGTTAAAATCTTGGATAAAAAGGAACATATTTTACACTCAATGGTTATACCTCAAGTTAAAGTTTTGTGGAGAAACCACGATGTTGAGGAAATGACTTGGGAGTTAGAATCTAAAATGAAATCAAGGTATCCTTACCTCTTCGACATACCAGGTACGTACCCTAATTTCGAGGGCAAAATTTCATAAGAAGGGAGGTTGTAAAGACCCCAACTTTTATGAATAAAGATGAATTTTCTATAAATATCATTTTTGAATATTATGGAGTGAATTTGATATAATGTTATAGTTTTGGGTAATATTTATAAATTTTGAAAAGTACCCAATTTGATATATAATATTCGATTGGTCGGGGAATATTCGTTTTAACATGGAATATTCGTACGACGGCACAATCATTGGTGGACCCCACAACAGAATTATTGTCGGATTGAGAAAATGACAAAATATCTTTTTATGAAAATAACGGCGGAAGTTTTACCGTTAACTGTTGAAACACCCGGTGTTAAAAGTATGGTAATACATGTGGTTGCATAGTAGCACACGGTATTGATTTTTGATGCTTATGTGAGAAGTCACTTAGTTTTGTTCAATTATTGCTACAGTAATTGTTATATAGTATCTCACGTTATTTGATTCAATTATTTTCAATATTTTATATATTATTAAATCAATAATTGAGATGACATAGTTATTAATATTATTATTTGCAATATTGACAATATCTAGAAGTTCTATCAAGGAGAGGTTTGGTCACCTAATTGTGCGCCAATAGGGAGAAATCCTTATTAAAAAGCCCCCTCTTTCCTGGGAACGACCTAGTTGTTAAATATTGCAGATTATAATAATGATGATAAATTTTGTTAAAAATATTGAAAGAATTTTTATAAAATAGTTGTTGTAAATTTTGTTTATTATTTGAATCCCCATTTACCCATTTTGAAAATAATCGGTAGAAAGTTGTTTAGTATACATATAATGGGACCCACCTGTGATTATGAGATGTTGGTGGGAGGGGAACACGTAGGGCCCACGATTGGAAGAAAAAATAGGGGAGGAGAAATTCTAAAGATTTGTCACGGGTGGGAGGAGTTATTGTTTTGTCAGATTGTTGTATAATATATATATATATATATATATATATATATATATATATATATATATATATATATATATTATTTATTGATTTTGTTTTATTGAGAAAATGAAGCATCAAGTGTAACCCGTGAATTGGCAAAATAATTCGTCTGAAAAAAATGGTTACGTCCGTGATCGATTATTCAAATAGTATCATTTTCATTCTCCTATAAATAGGATGCTTAGTTAGAATTGAAAATTACACCAGAATCAGAGAATTTTTCTTAGAGTTTTAGAAAGCTTTGAGCGTAGAAAACAGTGAAAGCTTTCTTCAAGAATATCCCCGCTATACCAGTTGGAATACTCTTCTTTTCAAGGTAAGGGATGTTATTTATGTTCAATATTCGCTTGAAATAATATTTTCTTCTATACTCTGTAGTATGTAAGTAATATTATTTCGTTTTAGATTTCGAATTCTATACTCATTTAGTTAAATTTTTAGCTTCTATACTCCATGAAATTAGTAGAATATCCTTTATATTTGTGCTTCATCCAGTATCTTTTCATGGAAATATTATTCTAATCATTCTTGATAAGTTTTAACTTTTTCATGCCAGAGTACTATTCACGGGGTTACTATTCCCGAAGTACTATTTACGGGGTATTATTCACTCGAGTACTATTCACCCGAGATACTATTCATGATAAAAATTGATTCGTTTTTGGTCCAAATTGTTTTTGGTACAATATTATTCTTGAATTTTACTCCACAAAGCAGTATCATGTTGACAATTTGGACGTTATCGATTTATGGATAAATTAAATTATAAATCTTTAAAAATTTATCCTTGAACTTGTTTTATTGAATTCTTATATCATTGTCATCATCCTCATGTTTATATTATGTTGAAAGTCATCTGTGGCCTGTAGTGCATAGATGGACTTGGTATGATTATGACCAGGGATTATTCGGTATAATCATAACCGTAATGTTACAAATGATGTGGTAAAAGTCCTCATTGGCCGTAGTGCATTGATGGACAGTTGTTGGCATGATCATGACCATTGATGAATACACGAATATCCTTGGCCCGTAGTGCATGAATAATTTGTGGTCGTAATACTAATGAATATCCTTGGCCGTAGTGCAGGGATGATGTGGATTATTTATTAAGTTGAGTCTCAGCGATAAAAGCGATGAAAAACCTTTTAAATCATAGAAGATAGTAGATTTTATTCTCTACTTGACTCTTCTAATGGATTGCTTGTTCCGCTGCAGTTAAACCTTGATGTTTGTTATATTTTATCGGTTTAACATTGTTGAAGGCTAACAATAAATTATTCGCTTTATCTTAGTCATAATATTTCTTACTGGGCTAGTTGAGCTCACCCTTTTGCTTTCATTGTTCTCTTCAGGAAATGAGAACGTAGCAGGGACTAGTCGGGTAATGGAGTGACAGTCCAGATATTTGCATTAGTAGTCCTCACTATTCTATGAAATAGTGTGATAATAAATGTATTGAGGACTCCCTTTGAGTTTAAATACTGTCTAGAAGACAATATTCGTATTAAAACTCTCAGTTTATGTTTTGTCATATTTTACACGATAATTGTATTATTAAGTTGTATTTAAATTTTGTACCATGTATTTGGCGACTCAAGATGGGTGATGTATACTTATTTTGGGGGCATCACATAGATGGCTAGAAATGCGTTAGAAAACATTAGATTATGTTTCTGTAAACCAATTACACCTTAGATAGGTTTGTATGATTGTTAGAAAGGAGTTTGGAGGCCTAATTTGGCTTTCCGTAGAGTTGCAGAGCATAAAATCGCAAAACACAGAAGGGACCCCCGCCCCGGCGGGTCCCCCAGTGGAAAAACACCCGCCCCAGCGTGGGGTAGTCTGCTAAGCTAAATTTTGAAAAAACAAATCTAATAGAACATGTTTTACTAACATGAGCATAACGTTTTCTTACGAACTCCAATGGATGTGATTCAAGATGATTCAAAATGAGGACGAATAGGCCTATAACTTTTATTCTTTACATTTTTCAATTTAAAATCGTTATAAAGGGTCAAAATGGCCATTTTAGGGCTGTTGTGTATTTGGAGGCAATCGGAGGGCATCAGGATGCGCGAATGCAAATGCAATCCTTTGTGTATTAGTATAACCTAATGATAACATGTTGGACATGCAATAGGATGTTGTATCAAGTTGTTAATGTGTATGTGATGCAATGACATGATCACTTAAGTAGTTGTAATAAAGCTAAAAAGTAATGTTCATGAAAAGATGTGATGTTGTTTAAACTTAAACTTAGTTAGTAGCTATACTAAAAGTAAGAAAGAAACTCATGAAGCTAATGTTAAGTGTAGCTAATGTGTATTGTCAATACATATGGTATATATAGGACTTGTGGTGAACATGAGTAGTGATTGTTTAACCTACGCACGAGGTAAGTTTTCTAACTCTACATTTACGTTGAGCAAGTTTTCTAACTCTACATTTACGTTGAGCAAGCTCTCTAATTCTACTTTTACAATTAAGCAAGTTCTTGTATCTATTTACTTATGATTTCTAAATCATATTTTGATATTGAACAAGTTATTCTTGTCTTTAACTTGTTATCTAGCATGCAAGTTTACATATTATGATATACTAATGTTGAACGAGTTTTATCGTTTAAATTACTATTTGTCATGCATGCTTAGTACTCAGTTCTAAATAACATTGTCTTAATATTGTTCAAGCAAGGCACGTTATGATTATTCAATGTTTATGCTATTAGTTTATCCCTAAAGCATGATCCTAATTTATAATGTCGATTCAGTTATGATTATTCCATAGCACGACGTTATCAATATTGTATTCAACTAATCCTTAGTTGATGACCATTGAATTCTAAATTACCATTGAAGTGTATCCAAAAAAAATACTTACTTTGGTGCGGACTTGTACTCTAAATACTGAGATGAACAACCCTATTATCAGGGGATAATTTACGCTTAGCGTTAAAATATTTGTGCACAATACATTGTACGAAGGGCTGATTCCCCTAAGTACGAGGAGTCCTTATAGTTTTATAACTGTTAAAGTTGAAGTTGAAAGATTACTTACAACTGTGGACATAGTTCGTGGTCTTATAACCCTCAGATATATATTCCATATTTTGATTCCAGTCTTTGGTGATCATTGATAGAGTACTATTTAGTTTTGATGAGCCTATTCATTGGCAGTTGTTAATATCATGTTGATTCATTACTAAATCTAGTGAGTAATTATTTTGCTCACTCTTGCATATATATACACTCATTGCAGCTAAAGTTGAGAAGGTCGACGAAACTATAACTAGCAAAGGAAAGGGAAAAATGTACAAGTGATGAAGACTTGTAATTTTATTTTATTGTTCCAATGATAGATTTTTATTTAATGATGTGATGTAATAATTTATTTTCGCACTTGTATGATGTTTAAGGTTAGACATCCTGGGATGTTTTTTTGGATTTAATGATGTAACCCTATTTAAAGGGAGGATTTATGGTTTAAATATTATTTTATTTTGGTAGATAGTCTAAATATATGGATAGTGAGCACCAAATCTTTAGGGAATGAAGTACCTAGATTTGAGGGTGTTATAGTCATGCCCTAGAGACAGCTGCATTCACACTTAATCGTGTTCCTACAAAGACGGTTCAGAAGACACCATATGAGATGTGGACTACGAAATGTCCTAGTATGTCGTTCATGAAGATTTGGGGTTGCGAGACGTTTGTAAAACGTCTGGATTCTAACAATCTCGAACCCGAATTTGATAAATATAATTTTGTGGGATATCCAAAGTAAATAAAATGGTATTATTTCTACAAACCTTCTGAGAACAAAGTGTTTGTTGCTCGAAGTAGTATTTTTGTAGAAAGAGAATTTGTCTCTAAAGGAAATAGTGAGAGGAAAGTAGAACTCGAAGAAATTCGAGAACCACAAAATATTATTGAACCTGAGTTGGAACGTGAGCAGGAATCACAAGAAATTGTGGAAAGTGAACCTGCTCAAATTACACAAGGAATTCATAGATCTGGTAGGACAAGCCAAGAGCCTGAGAGATATTATGGATATCTGGTGACTCAAAATGGCGATGTGATGCTCATAGATCAGGATGAGCCTGCTTCCTACCAAGAAGCTATGAATGGACCAGATTCTGAGAGATGTCTTGAAGCCATAAGATTTGAAATGAACTCCATGTATACTAACCAAGTATGGACTTTGGTTGATGTAATATTGTGATGCCCCGAAAATAGGTATACATCACCCATCTTGAGTCGCCAAATACATGGTACAAAATTTAAATACAACTTAATTATACAACAGTCGTGTAAAATATGACAAAACATATGCTGTGAGTTTTAATACAAATATTGTCATCTAGACAATATCCACACTTAATGGAGTCCTCATTAAATTTATTATCACACTATTTAACAGAATAGTGAGGACTACTAATGCTATCATCTGGACCGTCACTCTGTTCCCCGACTACTCCCAGCTATATTCTCATTTCCTGAAGAGGACAATGAAAGCAAAGGGTGAGCTCAACTAGCCCAGTAAGAAATATTATGATTAAGATAATGCAGAATAAATTATCCTTAGCCTTCAACAGTATAACAACTGATAGACTATAATAGACAAGAAGTTTTAGATCAATAACTGCAGCGGAATAAACAATCCATTAGAAGAGTCAAGTAGAGCATAAAATCTACAATCTTCTATGATTTAAAAAAAATTTCATCAACTTTATCGCTGAGACTCAGCTTAATAAATAAACAACATCATCCCTGCACCACGACCAAGGATATTCACGTAATCATCAATGGTCATGATTATACCGAATAATCCCTGGTCATAATCATACCAACAACTGTCCATCAATGAATTACAGGCCAATGAGGACTTTTACCACATCATTCGTCACATTATGGTCATGATTATACCGAATAATCCCTGGTCATAATCATACCAAGTCCATCTATGCACGTAAGCCAAAGATGACTTTAATCACAATATAAGCATGAGGATGATGACAATGACATAATAATTCAATAAAACAAGTTCAAGGATAAATTTTAAAGATTTATAATTTAATTTATCCAGGAATCAATAACGTCCAAATTGTCAACATGATACTGCTTTGTGGAGTAAAATTTAAGAATAATATTCATGTACCAAAAATAATTTGGACAGAAAAGAAATATATTCTTCGGATGAAGAGTACCCCGTGAATAGTACTTCAAGAATAGTACCCCGTGAATAGTACCCCGACACGAAAAGTGTCCTGAATACCCGAGTGAATGATACTTAGAGTGAATAGTAATTGGGTGAATAGTAACTCATGAATAGTACTCCGGCACGAAAAGTGACCCGAATACTCGAGTGAATAATACTAGAGTGAATAGTAATCAGGTGAATAGTAACTTGTAACAGAAAAATACCAAAGAAAATGATATTTTATGACGAGTACAAAAGAAATGATATCCAGATGAGTATAATAGAATATAAGAAACTACAAATGGATTTTCACCCGCCATGCCGTAATCTACGTAGACAGATCATTTCCATAATTTAATAAAGAATGAATACGAAGGATCATTCACCATGCATGCGGTAATTCACATAGAGAAGTTATTCCAATGTATAATAAAAAGAATGGAACCAGTCATCAGTAATCCGCATGCATGTGATATTCCAACAGAATAATAAAGAACGGAACCAGGTTATGCGTAATCTGAACAGAAAGGATATTCCAACAGAATAATAAAGAATTGAATAACAATAGAATTCACCAGGCATGCAATAGACCGCACAGACAGGTTATTCCAACACAATAATAAAGAATGGAATAACAAAAGAATTTCACCATGTATGTGGTACTTCGCATAGACAGGTTATTCCAACATAATAATAAAGAATGGAATAACAACCCTTACGAGTATTCAAAGAAAATAACTCTCTTCATGAATACGAAAGAATAATACCCCTTAGCTTAGAAGAAACTGGATACTGGAATAGTGAGGTAGCAGACTTCTCTTCTTCTTTCTCTCTCTAATTTCTCTCTATAATTTCTCTCTATAATAATTGCTCTATACCTTTAGTGAATTGGTGAAAAATGAAGGAAGAATGAGCTTCTATTTATAGGAAAATATAGTTTCAATAATTGCACATTTTGGGGCTCAAAATATTACAGTACAATACCTTCCTCTTTTTCTTCATTTTTAATTTAGTCCTGCAAGTATTATCAAACTTTCTCCACCTCCCCTAATAGTAAATCATGTTAATCAATAGTAAATCATGTGACTCAATAGTTCTAAACATGTGAAAAAATGAATTATAGTATAGTACCTTCAACTATACCTCCATTTTTAATTTTTTCATGCAAGTATTATCAATCTTGCACCAACTCCCCTAATAGTAAATGAATGTGAATCAATAGTACACACATGTGAACAAATAGTTATAATCATGTGAATTAATAGCAATTAATTGCTCATTTATCCAGTTAATTACCCGATTGGTCAATATAACCTCCAGACATTAATTATTATCGAAATAAATGTCGATTTCCACTAACACTAATAATTCCCACACAATGGAACTATCAATTTCATCTTTCGTCAACACAAACTTATTCATCATTAATATTATAACTCACAATATTTAACAACCAGGTCTTTCCCAAGAAAGAAGGGGCTTTCCAATAAGGATTTCTCCGACTTAGGCTTAAAAACTTCGTTTTAGGCTTAAGAAATGGTCCATTTGGCCCAGTATAGCACCCTGAAAATGGCCACTACTGACTGACCATTACAAGCCTTGTAAACATTTTTAGTTTTGGAGTCTTTTTACAGAAACGCTTGTATTACGAGATCCACAACTCCGATTGAGGCCCAATCAGACTCGTTGGATCCGTATCTTCTTGAACTACAATTTTCAGTTATCAAATATCAAATTCAAATTTGTCTAGGTCCCAGAAATCAGTCCCAAAGTGACAGATCAACAAGGTTTTCTTCAATAGTTGGTTCATTTTTTAGATTTGGGGTCCTTAACGGAAACGCTTATAAAACGAAATCTACAAATTGGATTTAGGTCCAATAGGTATCGTTGGATTCGTACTTTCTCGAACTACAGTTCCCATGTATCGAACATCTATTTTTGTTCTGTATATATCCTAGAAAAATGGACAGAAGAGACTGATCAGTAGCTTGTGTTCAATAGTTAAGGTACTTTAGGATTTAATTCATAACTTGCTCATTTCTTAACATATTTGAGTGATTCCAAAGGGGTTTTGCCCTTCACTCATGTATCTAGCATGATAACATGTTTTAAACCATTTACCACATAAACTCAATGATTCTAACATAAAAATATATGTAACATACAAAGGAAAGCTTTTTCTTAAACCTTTTGGTACAAAACTTGATTTTCTCACTTTGGATCTAACTTTTGATTTCAAAAATACTTTGATACACATATAAAATACCAATACTCATGTAAATCATGAATTTTTTTTAAAGATCCAAAAGTAGAAATTTAAAAGCACCAAGGCTTGTTTGGCAAAACCATATTATTTTAAAATCAGGTTTTAATAGTTAAGGTCTTGTTTGGATAAAACAGGTTTAAAACAAAAGTAAGGCCTTGTTTGGGAAAATAGTTTTAAAAACTCTTTTAACTCTTTTAATAGATCCTTTAACACATATTCTTAATGTTATCCTTTAATTAATTAAATCTTAACATTAATTTAATTAATTAAAAGTTTAACATCAATTAATCACATAAAATTATCACATTATAATTACTCGCTAATTATAACTTCATGTAACAATTACCACATCACTACATTATCTCAATTAAATTAAAACTATAACATAAAATCATTACATATTAATTAAATATTAAATAATCATTTAATTAATATTATACACTTAATTACATTACTCCACATTAATCACATAATCTCAATAAATAATTCAATTAAAATATTTGTTTACTTCAATAAATATTAAATTAACATTTAAATTCTCTTCACACCAATTCACATATTTCACAATATATAACACATATACACATACTGTATTTCTTAAACATCTTAAAATAAGAATTTTATTTATTAAATTCTCATTTATTAATTCTTAAAAATTCGGGATGTCACATCCTTCCCTCCTTATAAGGATTCCGTCCTCGGAATAAACGAAACCTCCCTTACTCAGTTTTCGCAAAATCTCTTTCACAATTATCGTTGAATAACTTCAACACGATAACTTAGGAAAAAGTTTTACATATATATATATATATATATATATATTCATTAATTTCTTCAATAACTTTTAGGTTTTATTACATAACCTTTAATTAAACACAGTCATATATCAAATATTATATATTCTTTAACCCATTCATTTTCTTTTCTAAGGATCGTTATCATAAACACTCGGGATATTACATTCACCCTTTCTTCTGAGAATTTGGTCCTCGAAACTTTATTTATTAATCTTCATTCATTCAATCTATCAAAATAGATTTTATGTTAATCTCTATTCACTGGATTAAAGTGTGAGACCCCAGATTTTACTAATAAAGATTTAATTTTCTCAAAATATTTTTTTTCAAAATTTTGGTGAGGATTTGAGATAACGTTATAGTTGTGGGTAATATTTATAAATTTTACAAAGTACGCAAGTTGTTATATAATATTCGATTGGTCGGGAAATATTCGTTTCAACAGGGAATATTCGTATGATGACACAATCATTGGTGGAAACCACAATGGAATTATTATCGGATTGAGAAAACGACAAAAATATTTTTATAACGGCGGAAGTTTTACCGTTAAAACTGTTGAACTACCCGGTAGTAAAAGTACAGTAATACGCGTGGTTGAATAGTGGCACACGGTATTGGTTATTGATGCTTACGTGAGAAGTCACTCAGTTATACTCAATTATTGCTACAGTAATTGCTGCATCATATATCTCATATTATTGATTCAATTATTGTCACAGTATCATCTGCATAATATGTTATATTATTAAATCAATAATTAAGACGACAAAGTTATTCATATTATTAAATTACAATATTTACAATGTCTAGAAGTTCTGCCAATGAGAGGTTTGGTCACCTAATTGCGCGCCAATAGGGAGAAATCCTTATTGGAAAGCCCCCGCTTTCCTGGGAACGACCTGGTTGTTAAATATTGTGAGTTATGATATTAATAATGAATAAGTTTGTGTTGATTAAAGATGAATTTGATAGTTCCATTATGTTGGGATTATTGGTGTTAGTTGAAATCGACATCTATTCCGATGATAATTGATGTCTGGGGGTTATATTGATAAATTGGGTAATTTATCGGATAAATGAGCAATTAATTGCTACTAATTCACATGCTTATATAACTATTTATTCACATAATTGAACTATTGATTCACATTATTTACTATTAGGGGAGTTGGTGCAAGATTGATAATACTTACATGACTAAGTTAAAAAGGGAGGTATAGATGGAGGTACTATACTGTATTTCGTATTTTCACATGATTACAACTATTGATTCACATGATTGAACTCTTGATTCACATTATTTACTATTAGGGGAGGTGGTGCAAGTTTGATAATACTTGCAGGACTAAATTAAAAATGAAAGAAAAGTTGGAGGTATTGTACTATAATTTTTTGAGCCCCAAAATGTGCAATTATCGAAACTATATTTTTTTATAAATAGAAGCATATTCTTCCTTCATTTCTCACTAATTCACCAAAGCTATAGAGCATTTATTATAGAGAGAAATTATAGAGAGAAAGAAGAAGAGAAGTCTGCTACATTTCTATTCTAGTATCCAGCTTTATTCTAAGGTAAGGGGTATTATTTCTTTCTTATTCATGAAGAGAATTTCTGTTATTCCATTTCTTATTATTCTGTTGGAATAACCTATTTATGCGAAGTACCGCATGCATGGTGAAATTCTTCTATTATTCCATTCCTTATTATTATGTTGGAATAACCTATATATGCAAAGTACCGCATACATGGTAAAATTCTTCTATTATTCCATTCTTTATTATTTCGCTTTAATATCCTCATCGTAGTTTTACGCCTTGACCGGTTCCATTATTTATTATTCCGTATTTATTATTCTGTCAGAATATCCTGTCTGTGCGTTTACGCCAGACCTGGTTCCATTATTAATTATTTTGTTGGGAATAACATGTCTATGCAGTCTATCGTACGCATGGTGAATCCTTCTGTTATTCCATTCTTCATCATTCTGTTGTAATAACCAGCCTATGTGGATTACCACATGCATGGTGAATGATCCTTTGTATTCATTCCTAATTAAATTGTGGAAATGAATCAGATATCGTGGATTACTGGCATGGCGGTGAGAATCCATTTGCAGTTTCATATATTCTTTATTATACTCAGTTGGTTAAAGTTTTGAATTCTATACTCCATAAAATTAGTGGAATATCATTGATATTTGTGCTTCATCCAGTATCTTTTCATGGAAATATTCTTCTGAGCATTCTTCAATTTTACTCTACAAAGAAGTATCATGTTGACAATTTGGACATTATTGAGTTCAGGATAAATTAACTTATAAATCTTTAAAATTGTTCTTGAACTTGTTTTATTGAATTAGTATGTCATTTTGATGATGAGTTATGTTGGTTATTATGTGAAAACATGAATGTTTCTTAGAAATCACAAAGGGTTGAAAATCAGATTTTGATGAAAATGGAATATGAAATTCAATTAACCATATCTCCTATTATATTTTGAATTTTTGAGTGTGGTCAAGCCCTAGAGTTAGATCTATGAGGTTTATAACTTATCCAAGTGAAATTACTGGAAAAGGTGTTGTAGATTTTCGTGTGGACTATTTTTAGCAAATGAGTCCAAAGCTGCAAAAGAGGAAAATGCTACTGCCCAGAAACTTAAAGGGGCTGTTTCAGCCACTTAATTTATGAGAAAAATTCCAGCCTTTTGGGACATGAAAATATATGGTATAAAGTACTTTCTGTCCAAAAATGAGCTCATTCCGACTTAAATGAGCAAGTTATGACCATTTCAATGTTTAGGTTTTTCTGACGAAAAATGCTATAACCGGAGTTCTATAACTCTGATGACATTGAAATTTAAACTGGAAGATCACGTTAACATGTGTAAGATCCTGCCAAGATTTGGGAATTTCTGGAGTAAAACTTGATGTAGCTAATTTCTTAAGGAATTAATTAGAAATTGATTTTTGAAAAATAGTAAATGAATTTTAAAAATTCCGAGAAAAATATATGTTCATTATGGGACTATGTTCTGCTAAATCCCAGAAAAGAAATATTTTTGGGACTGATTTGGTATTTTTCATGAAAATGGTTTAGTTACGAACATATAAGTTAAATATGTTATGTGAAGTAACAAAGTTGGAAAATAGGATTTTATGGCTTGAGAATCCTATATAAGGTATATGCAGATTTTTGATAAGGAATTTGATCATTGGTGATAAAATCTTATGATTATGGCATTTTTGAATGATTAAATGCATTATTTGGTAAAGTATAAACAATTGAAATAAATTGTTCATAAGTTTAAGAAGTGATTAAAATATTGTTATGATATTAATAATATTAGATTATGAGTGGTTGATAATATTTGGATAAATTTAAAGTCTTTAATATTTATCTTTGTTTTCGGTTGATTAATGCTTATATCATTGTCATCATCCTCATGCTTATATGGTGATGAAAGTTATCTTTGGCTTACGTGCGAAGATGGACTGTTGATTATTGAATTGTATATCTTTGGCTTACGTGTAAAGATGGATTGTTGATTATTGGTTTTATTGTTGTATATCTCTGGCTTACGTGCAGAGATGGAATTGGTATGATTATGACCAGGGATTATTCGGTATAGTCATGACCATTGATGATTAATGAATATCCTTGGCTCGTAGTGCAGGGATGATGTGGATTATTTATTAAGCTGAGTCCCAGCGATAAAAAGTGATGAAAAACCTTTTTAAATCATAAAAGATAGTTGATTTTATTCTCTATTTAACTCTTTTAATGTATTACATGTTCCGCTGCAGTTAAACTTGATGTCTATTGTATTTTATCAATTTAACACTGTTGAGGACTAATGATAATTTATTCTGCATTATCTTAGTCATAATATTTCTTACTGGGCTAGTTGAGCTCACCCTTTCTTTCACCGTTTTTCGTGAAATGAGAACATAGCCGGGACTAGTCGGGGAACGGAGTGACGGTCCAGATGATAATATTAGTAGTCCTCACTATTCTGTTAAATAGTGTGACAATAAATGTAATGAGGACTTATTATGAGAGTGGATATTGTCTAGAATAAAATAATTGTATTAAAACTCACAGCTCTCTTGTTGTATATTAAAGATTGTATTCGTATTCTGTACCATGTATTTGGCGACTCAGAATAGGTGATGTATACCTATTTTGGGGCCGTCACATAAAGCGTTCTACAACTACTTCTTTCTAAGGGATATTCTTCTCGCTACATTCTCCATCAAAATAATAAGAATCATCCACAATTGCTCAATAATTAGGAAGCGATATAAATTGTTACGAATGTGTTGTTTGAATTGTGATTCTGAGGACAGAATCCTTGTAAGGAAGGAATGATGTAACATTCTAGAATTTTTTTAAATTGTTATAATTGTTCAAATTGAATTATATAAGTATTTAATGAATGCATTTATTGTTGAATAAATAATTGTTCAAATTGAATTATATAAGTATTTAATGAATGTGTTTATTGTTGAATAAATAATTGTTCAAATTTGATTCGATTTGGTTAATTATTTGTTAAATAAATATTTAAGAAAATTAATTATTATATTCTAATTTAATTTAATTATTAAGTTAGAGAGTTTGTGATGATTAAATGAATTATTATATTTTAATTTGAATTTGTAATAAAAAGGATGTGTTAGTTGATTAAATAAAGTTATAATTATAAAAAAAATTATAATTTTGTGATATTGATTTATGTGTTAAAGTAATTTAATAAATTGTTAGTAGAATTAATTAAATTAATTATTGAAAATTTAATTAACTAAAAGTGTGACAAATAACCTTTTATAAGGGAATTACTAAACTAAATTAAAGAAGTTTAATTCAGTTTTGCCAAACAAGGCTTAATGCATATTAAGTCTTTATTTTAAATGTATTTTACCAAACAAGGTGTATGAGTTAATGGGTTATTTTTAGTTAGTTAGCCAAACAAGCCTTATGGCTTTTGAGTTTAAAAAAAAAAGAAACTGATGTCAGTTAATTGATATAATTATATTATACAATTATTACATATTATATTATATACGTTATATTTTTGGTAGTACGTTAGTTAGAGTTAGGAAGAAAGGCTCAGAGGAAGAAGAAGAAGAGAAGAAGAAAAGTGAGAGAAAAACTTGAGAGAATCCTAGAGAATTTGAGAGTGAAGTTGGAGAAAAGCTTGTTGATCAAAGAGAAAAGTATCATCTTCTAAACAAGGTATCATCCTACCTTTTTAAGTTTTTAAAATTTTAGTTTTCTCTTCCTTAATTCTCTGTAAAATTCTTGTGAAAGGATAAATTGTTTGATTGTATGTGGCTTTATATGATAAACTAGTGTTGTGAAACTATTTTCGTAAGTATATATATATATATATATGAGTATAGTCAATGAGTTTATGATATGTATGTAATTTGTGAAGAAAACTATATTACAATGAGTTTATATGAATATATGTATATATATATATATATATGAATATGGTTTAGTTTAAGGTAAAATTAAGGTTTAATTAGTTGTTTAATTTATAAATTGACTATTGAATTTGAAAGAGTATGTATAATCATAAACAAGGTATTTTAAATTAACTATTTTGGTTGAAAAACAAAATCACAGTGTTGATTTTCATTGAAAACATCAAAAGGAGAGGTTTTATCAAAAATAGTGAAATTAAGTGTTTTAAATTGATGTTTATGTTGTTTTATGAGTATAATCATGTTAAGAGTCTTTGAAATATGTGTATATAACATCTTTGTATGAATTACATGCTAATTAGGCTGTTAGAAAGTAGCATGTAGGCCAAAATTGGCTTTGTTCATGTGATTTCCGTAGCTTGTTGCCGAGAACTGCAATTCGGCGACGCAGCGCGGCCTCGTAGTATAGTTCTCGTGTTGCAGCACCGACGCCACACCGCAGCGCCACTCAGTGGCTTGTGTCTCGAGCCACATCGCCATCTCAATGCTTTAGCAATACCAACCACGATATAAATCGTGGTCTGCAATCATGAAGTTAGCAGAATGGTCAGACAGTGTACTTTTTGTACACAAAGTCTGAAGGAGTTGTTATGTGTTAATAGTAGGACTTTTAAATTATGATTTCAGTATTTCTATACTAAGAATGAGCATGTTATTAACAATTAACTAGTTTTGTAACTTGATTATGTGATTAAAAATCAAATCTTACATGATGAATGTACGTAGTTATGTATGTAATGTGGTAGTGACTAACTATGTCATGATGACATATATATAGGGTATTTTAATTCGAATTGTTCGGTTTAGCCTACGAGCAAGGTAAGTTCTCTAAATTTATTATCTTGTTGAGCCAATTATTGTTTCCAATTCGATTACAATATAATGATGCAAGATTTTTAAACTTTATTTTGATATTGAGAAAGTATTTCTTGTATTTAACTTGTTGTTTAATATGCAAATTTGTATATATTAATGTTGACCAATTTTATCGTTCAAATTGCTATGCATGCTTAGTATTCAATTCTAAATAACCTTGGCTTAATATTGTTTAAGCAAGGTGTGTTATAGTTATTCAAGATGTATGGTATTAGATTATTCCTAAAGCATGATTTTAATTTACCATGTCGATTCAGTTATGATTATTCCATAGTATGATGTTATTAATTTTATTCAACTAATCCTTAGTTGATGTTCATTGAATTCCAAATTACCTTGAAATGTATCCAAACCAAACTCACTTTGGTGCGGACTTGTACTCTAAATACTGAGATGAACAACCCTATTATTAGGGGTAATTTACGCTTAGCGTTGAAATGTTTAGTACAATACATCAGACGAAGGGTCGATCCCCCTAAGTACGAGGAGTCCCTATAGTCTTATGACTGTTAAAGTTTAAGTTGAAAAATTACTTATAACTATGGACATAGTTCGTGGTCTTAGGACCCTCAGTTATATACTTCAGAATGTTGATAAATCATATTGTTTAATTCTATCGAGACTCTTATTTGACAGTTGTTGTAAAGATTTTCATTCATTGTTGTTTCAAGTGAGCTTTGTTTGCTCACTCTTGCTTATATAACTATTACAGTTAAAGATGAGAAAATTGATGTACTTAGCACCAGTAAGGGAAAAGGAAAGATGAACAAGTGTTGAAGACTTGTAATATGTTGATATTTTATTATCAGATTTTAATTGAATGGTTGTAATGAAGTTTATTTATTTTCTGTATTTGAATGATTGTATTTAAAGGTTAGACAACCTGGGAGATTTTTATTATGTAATACTTTAATGGGGAAGGTTTTATTTATTCAATTTTATTATGATTGGGTAGTTAGATAAGAATGTTTGATTAAGTAAACCCCAAATCCTGTGGGAATGAAGTACCTAGGTTTGGGGGTGTCACATAAATAACTCATGAATTTAAAAGATTCCAATAATGCTGAGTGGTCGCAAGACCTTGAACTTCTTTCTAGGTTTAATAGTGTTTCACCTCCGTTACTTCACACTATAAACTGCATCGGTACTCTAGGTGGCCAGCCTATTGTACCCCTACGTCAGGCCCAAACTTAGTACATCGTAACGACTATAAACGTTACATTCGGAACTATTGTCTCCGATAACATGTCCCCTTTTATAGGGTTGTTCACCTCACCTTCTTAACATCTTAATCCGCACCAAAACAATTTGGTTTTGCATAGTTTGACCAAAAACGCGTAATCCGCATGCATGTGATATTCCAAATGTAATAATAAAGAATGGAATAACAATGTAATTCACTGTGCATGCGATAGAAGCATGCATAAAGTTATTCCAGCAGAATAATAAAGAATGGAATAACAGAAGAATTTTACCATGTATGCGGTACTTCGCATAGACAAGTTATTCCAACATAATTATAAAGAATGGAATAAAAACCCTTATGAGTATTGGAAGAAAATAACTCTCTTCATGAATACGAAAGAATAATACCCCTTACTATAATAATAATATCTCTTACCTTAGAAGAAACTGGATATTGGAATAGTGAGGTAGCAGACTTGTCTTCTTCTTTCTCTCTATAATTTCTCTATAATAATTTCTCTTCTGAGACTAAGTGAATTGGTGAGAAATGAAAGAAGAATGAGCTTCTATTTATAGAAAAATATAGTTTCAATAATTGCACATTTTGGGGCTCGAAATATTACAGTATAATACCTTCCTCTTTTTCTTCATTTTTAATTTAGTCCTGCAAGTATTATCAAACTTGCACCACCTCCCCTAATAGTAAATCATGTGAATCAATAGTAAATCATGTTACTCAATAGTTCAAAATATGTGAAAAAAATTAATTACAGTATAGTACCTTCAACTATACCTCCATTTTTAATTTAGTCATTCAAGTATTATCAATCTTACACCAACTCCCCTAATAGTAAATCATGTGAATCAATAGTACACACATGTGAACACATAGTTATAAGCATGTGAATTAATAGCAATTAATTGCTAATTTATCCGGTTAATTACCCGATTGGTCAATATAACCTCCAGACACCAATTATTATCGAAATAAATATCAATTTTCACTAACACTAATAATTCCAACACAGTGGAACTATCAATTTCATCTTTAATCAACACGAACTTATTCATCATTAATATTATAACTCACAATATTTAACAATCAGGTCGTTCCCATGAAAGAGGGGGCTTTCCGATAATGATTTCTCCTTATTAGCACGTAATTAGGTGACCAAACTTTTCCTTGACAGAACTTCTAGACATTGTCAATATACCAAATAATAATATAAATAACTTTGTCGTCTCAATTATTTATTTAATAATATAACATAGTATGCAGATTATTCTGTGACAACAATTGAATCAATAATATGAGAGATATGATGCAGCAATTACTGTAGCAATAATTGAGTATAACTGAGTGATTTCTCACGTAAGCATCAATAATTAATACCTTGTGCTACTATGCAACCACGCATATTACTGTACTTTTACTACCGGTTATTTTATGACAACTTGCTTACTTTGAAAAAAAATCACATATCACCCTTAACTTTAAACTTTTATCAATTTAACTATTTACCAAAATAGAAAAATTGAATACTTTTATTTCATAAAATTCGAGATCTCACAATTGATGGTATTTTAAATCACGAATTTAAATTAAAAGGATGATTTATATATATATATATATATATATATATATATTAATTAAGACTTAATTAAGATATTATATATATATATATATATATATATATATATAATGGATTTTATTATAATTAGATTAGGGTCTTGATTAATTCCGATTTACTGCTATATATATATATATATATATATATATATATATATATTTATTTCAGCGTTTTAGAAAAGTTAATCAAAACCTAAGAAAACCTTAGCCGCTCTTAAAGAGAGACTAGAGAGAAAACAAAAAATCCATTCCTTTGGTGGCTAGTACCGCAACTCCCTTTATTACAGAATCATGCGACGATTCGCGGGCGTTCGTGTGGATACCGTAGAGGCGTAGTTCTTAAGGATTGCGTTGGAGATTCGAAGCGGTTTTAGAGTTTTCTATTATCAGTATAAATTCTAAACCACTGAATTAAATTTGTTTCACATGGATCCTGTGTTGGGTTTCGGAAATTGCTTTATAATTTTTTTTTTATATTCCGCTATGCGTTTCTGTGTCGAAACCCTACATAAAATTCTATGAATAATAATTAACTGAGCTTTCAATGGTAAAGTACTCATACCGGAAAAATAAACTCTAATTCAAAAGCTATGAGTTCAAAGGAATAATGAACCTTTAAGTTAATAACAGATATCAATATAAAAGGAATACACTGAGGGTCACAAGACCACGAAATATGTTATAGGTTGTCAAGTATTTCTACTTTAACCTTTAACAATCTAAAAGACCATAATCATCATCTATGTCCTAGGTTAACAGGTGTTTCTACTTTAACCTTTAACAGTCTAAACGACTATGTGGACCATCATCTCGTACTCTAGGTGATCAGCCCTTTGTTTTTATGTACTGCGCAAACATTTTAACGATATTGCGTAGCGATAAAATAATCCCCTGATATAAGGTTGTTCATCTTAGCTTAGATCATTAGGTCGTACCAAAGGAAGTTTGGTTTGGAATTAACTTCAAAGGAATTCTAGATCTTTAGAACGCTCATCAACCAAGTACTGGTTGAATCAAGTAGGTATCAATAACTATTCAAGATTTTTATTACAATCGAAATATGTCAATGTATCAATAAGAGATAGGATATCAATGGTTTATCAGCTGAACAAGTATTAGTCATCGACTATACACTCATAAAACTGTACAGATTCATAAGTAAACCAAAGGAAGTTTTGTTTGAACTGACTTTAAGGGTAATTTAGAGTTTAGAACATTCATCAACTAAGGATTAGTTGAATCAATAAAGAATCGCTAGTCAACTAAGAGTTCGGTACAACAATGTAAGATAGTTCAATGACATTGGTGATCAGATATTGAACAACAGTTAATTTTTAGCTGAACAAATGTTTTTCAACAAGATCAAGATTTCCAACAATAGTACAGACTTTGAATAAAAAAAACAACCTCGCTTGAAATGAAGGAGTAAAGATTAATTAACTAGCTCAATGAAAAGAGTAGTTTAGAAACTTACTTAACAATAATTCAGAGTTAAAGAATATGCATAACAATAACAAGTTAGGAACAAGAACTTGCATAATGGAAGGTTAAAGTTAGAGAACTTGCTCAATTGAATAATAACTTCAAGAAACTTGCATAACGTAAAAGTAAGGTTAGGAAACTTGTGTAACAATAATAACTTAACTGCTCAATAAGAGAGTAGAGATAGAGAACTTGCATAAGTGTAACATGAAAGTGAAAAGTAAGCCTTGTTGAATAATAAAGTAGCAAAGGTTAGGGAACTTGCCTCTTGCGTAAGCTATACAATTACAACTCACTTACTCCAATATCCTAGACATACCATTGGGATTATCACATCAATTAGCTACATACACATTATCCTCACAGATTCAATTCTCATCATAGTTAAGTTATAACCTTTAGCTTAAGGTTTAACCATATTAATCAACCACATAACACGAATCTAAAAACTCACTAAAATATAACATAAGACTTTTAGCATCTAAATCACATTCTCAACTCTTACAACGTTGAGTTTCAATCTAATATAACTTATTAATCAATACTATATTTCTTCTTAGTCATACTCAAAATTCATTCAAGTGTTTAAGTCTTATGAGGACTCCTTATTAGTTTTATATTAACCCAATTGCATATCTTATAATGTTCATTTCAACGGAATTAAAACACTTTTTACGTTCATTAACACTTGTCACGGCGTTTCGACGTTCATTCATCACACACCCGATTCGTCTCTCTTGTGTATACTTAGTATAGTTATACAACTTATCTAATACATCATTTATTAATGTTAAGAATCATTATAATTCATAATATTCATGTTTTATAACTTAGAACAACATCTTTTATTGTCAAAAGCACTACACTTGCATACGTGCATGCTTGACGCCCTCCGATTGCCTCCGAATACATATTAGTCCAAAATATGGCAATTTTTACCCTTGTTCCCTATCTCAAATCGAAAATCTTAAAGAATGAAAGTTGTAGGGCTACTCGTTATCTTTTCGAATCATCCTGAATTGCCTTAATCGGAGTTTGTATGAAAATGTTATGACCGGTTTACCAAAAGAGGTCAAAACAGTCATACCTGACACTCCATGAGCGCAGATGCGCCCAAATAAGCCTTGGGAATAGCGCATCTATGCCCTAGAGAGCAGATGTGCCCCAATAGACTTATGGCACATCGCAGCTACTGTAATGACCCCAAAATTCATACAATTTAATTATTAACTTCGGTCGTTAATAATACGTCTAACTTCTGATTTTACATCACTATTCGATGTTAAACTTAATAATATGCAGAATAACTCAAACTTTTCTATCTTCTTACTTTAATTCTCTGAATCAAAACCTTTATCATCTATATAGCTTTGAATCATATATAATCTATGATTCACTTCATCACAGCTATTATATAAAATTTTACATTTCAATTTGATAACCTTTGCATATTAGATAACTCAAACTTTAACTTTACAACTCAACATAAAACTATACATCATAAAACATTTAGTACATCTCATGAATCTTAATCATGGTTTAAAGAAATAACAACTTTAGCTAAAATATTAACTTCATGTATTATTTTTGATCCACGTCATTCAAGTAACACATAGTGTTACCTTCAATCCTTAACTTGCAAAAATGGTTATTTGCAAGGTTGAGCTCGACAGCTCAGCAAAATCTAACAGTTTTCATGCATCACACAGTACAGAATAACATGTTCAACACATATCTCATAAACATTGGACTAACATAACATACATGCTACAGTTCATATAACAAGTATAAAGATTGAGTTCCTTACTCAATCAACATGCTTTACTCAATCAACATAGTCATAAATTGACTTTAACATTTCATACTTTCAACATATATATAACACATCATTCTCTTTACAATAAAGATTTAAAATAGTTAATCATCAAGTTCACATAGCAAATAGGAACTGAAAGACTTGCCTTGATCGTTGTTTACCAATAACAGTTTAACAACTTACAGCTATCTGCACTTCACGTGCCCTACACAATTATATAATCATTCACATTAACTATTAGTCACATAGCAATGAATACTAGTTTTAATGTAAACTTTACTCTACATCTTATAACCCTTCCTATTAATCAATACACAATGTTCAATTTGATTGTGTTAACTTTTGACTTATATCTAACTATATTTCATATTAGAAGTTCATTCAAGTGTTTAAGTTTTGCTAGGACTACTTATTGGTTTTATATTAACCCTATTCAATATCTTATAATATTCATTTCATTTGATTTAAAACACTTTTTACGTTCATTATCACTTATCACTTGCGTTTTGACGTTAATTAAATCACACGCCCAATTTGTCTCTCTTGTGTGTGCTTAGTATGCGTATACAACTTATTTAATATATCATTTATTAATGTTAAGCATCATTATAATTCATAATATTCATGTTCTATAACTTAGAACAACATCGTTTATCGTCAAGAGCACTACACTTGCATACGTGCATGCCCGACGCCCTCTGATTGCCTCCGAAAACACAATACTCCTAAAGATGACTATCTTGACTACTTTTCCCGACCTCAAATTGAAAAATTAAAGAATAAAAGTTGTAGGTCTATTCTTCCTTGTTCCGGATCATCTTGAATCGCCCTAATCGGAGTTCGTATGAAAACGTTATGCCTATTTTACTAAAACAGGTCAAAACAGTCACACCTGACATAGATTGGGTGTAGTTGCGCCCAATTAAGCCTTGGGCATAGTAAAGCTATGCCCTAGAGAGCAGCTTATGCCTAAATGACTTATGGCACGTACATACCGAGCTCTTTTAGCGTAAACGAGACACAAGCTACCGTTTTCGATTTTTTTAATCTTTTCTCCTACTAATCTTCATAACTTGAGTTGTACACATTCAAATTAGTCCGTTTTCGATTCTATGGATTCGTAATTCATAGAAATACAACATACAATAATTCTAACAATTTATAAAAACATTAACCAACCTAAAATTTGACCCAAAACACATGTTCATACTGTATTTTCATGTTTTAACATCTCTAGCGAATTCGATCGCCACAACTTCGTTTCTTAATCAATTGACACGATTTAAACTATGTTGTTTTTGTTTCTTCACATAATAACATAATCCAACATCAATTTACAAATTATAACACAAATTAAACATGAAATTTTATACTTTCTTAAGCCCTTTTTGAACAAAAACACTGTTATTTACTTTTCTCCTTATAAACCCAAATTTCATGTATTTGAACACCAACATAGACTTATAGAGGATAAATAATAGATTTAGCAAGAGAATACATACATATAAAAAAACATCTTCTACAACAATTCAACCAAAACCCAATTTCCAAAGAATAAAAATTACAAGAACCAAATATTAGAATTAGGGGTAGATTATACCTTAACCCTTTGATGTTACCAAGGTTCTAGCAAATCCTTCTCAATCTTACTCCTTCTCCAACTCTCAATTCTCTGTATTCTTTCTTTCTACCTCTCTGTTCTTCTTAGTTAGCCATTAGGAGAAATAAGACGCAAAATATAACTGATAGAGCTCACCTCCCATGTACTTGAAATAAAAAGACGTCAGTTGAATAAGCCAAAGGCCACAAGGCCTTGTTTGGCTAAGCACATAACTCCCAAACTAGATTATTTTAATAATCTTATATTATATAGTTTTATTTGTCACACCTGCCACCAATTTAAATAGCTTACCATTATAATAATTATAATAGCTATAAATTTTATTATAATTATTCTGATGATTAATAAATAATTATATATCTAATTTAATTAATAAATTAGACTTAAACATCGCTTTATTTAATATACTTATTTTCTTTAATATTAAAAAACTCATTTAATTTAATTAATTCATTAAATTAAATCTTCAAAGAATAAATTTACCTTTGTTTCAATTTAATTATCATACACACGTAACTAAATTATTATACCACAATTTCATAGATTATTTATTTTCTCAATAAATAAATTATTTAAAATATTTATTTAATTCAATAAATATTTAAAATAAATCACAAAATTCATTTAATTTCTTCAATAGTTAACTTAACTATTAAACCTCACTTTCCCAATATATGATTATATATTTCTGTTCATGCCAGATCACATATTTCAAAATATATATTCATGTATATATATATACATACTCAAACTCAAAATATCTCATAATAAGAATTTTAATTATTAAATTCCTATTTTAATAACTTATAAAAATTCGGGTTGTCACAACTACGCCTATTAGTAGAACTAGAATTAGCAGTTTACTGTTCTTGCGATTTTTGACCTTTTTTCTCCTACTAATCTTTATAACTCAAGCTATACACAACCAAATTAGTCCGTTTTTAATTCTATGGATTTGTAATTTATAGAAAAACACATACCAAAGAATCAACAATATACAGAAACATTAACTAACCCAAATCTTGACCCAAAACTCATGTTTATACTAAATTTTCGTGTTTTAACATGTTTAGCAAATTCATTCACTACGAATTCATGTCTTAACCAAATTGATTCATTCAACTTGTGTTATTTTCGTTTTTGAATGTATTAACACAAATGATCATGAATTTATACTTTATTACATGAATCAATCACCAATTTTTACCTCAAAGTAAACTATTTTACATATATTCAACCAAAACTAATTCCTTCTTCTCAATCATGACTACTGATGAATTTGATACACCAAAATTATTTGTAAACTACATATAACATATTATAAACTATCCATTACATACATAACAATCATTCTAACAAATCATCAACCAAATTTTCCCTTTTTCCCAAGAAAACTCAAAAAACACAAAACACAATTTTCATAAATTTTCTTACTGAAATTAGTTTCTAGATGATAACCAATGAATTACATAAACTAATTAACACATATAAACCAAGTTCTTACAAATTAAGACTCCACTTATAGAGAAACTCAAGAACATATAACTGAAAATATAAGTTAGATTATACTTTTAATTCCTTGTTTTCACTAGCAACGATGATTAGCAAGCTTGTTCCATTGATTTTCCTTCTCTAATTTCTCAATTCTCTTTCAATTTCTCTCCCTATTTGTTGCCTCCTTTTTTGATTTAAAAAAATGGACTCTAACCCATGCAAGTATACACGGGTCAACAAGTAGTACCTAGTAAGAAAGTATTGATCCCACGGAGAAAGGTGATAAATCTAAATTATCATGCAACAACCTAATCTGTAAAAACCCGATATTTTCTATACAAATAAATCAAAAATTTTGCGTATAATTTTTATTTATTTATTAAAACAAATATGGAGAATATGTGCTAAGATAATGCATATGTATATTTGTGATAAATAAAAATTTATTTATTACATGAATAATTTTAGATAATTTTATTTTAGAATTATTGAATATTATAAACTATATTCTTATAATAATTAATTTTATAGTAGAAATGTTTTTATTAATTATTTTCCATGAAAATAAAATTATATATTATTTAAATAATATATGAAATGATTTTTAGAATAAATATAATAATTATTTTATTATATGAATTTTTAGTACATGATTATTAAGTTAATTATTTTAACTTAATTAATAATTTTAAGTATGACAAATAAATCAGATATGGAATCCAAACCATAATTTTGGATTTTGATCAAGGAATGAGAATAATAATATAATATTAATTATATTTTGATTTTTCAGTGCTATAAAAATGTACGATATGTACGTACTGATAATGATTGGTCAAATATGATGCAGTATTTGAAAACCCTAATTTTACTGTGAAAAACCCTAATTTGAAACTCAATTATGAGTTTAAGACTATTATATAACTGTGTTATATGATTTTATGGTTAATTAGGTCAACCCTAATTAACATTTAGATATCTTAATTTCTAGAAACCCTACTGTTTGAATTATAAACCCTAATTATAATTTGGTAACCCTAATTACCAAAAATTACAAACCCTAATTACTAATGTAGAATGTTTAATGCTAATTGGGGACTATAAACCCTAATGTTCATGCATAATGTGATTAGAAACCCTAATTACAATTTGTTAATCCTAATTTAGTAATTAGAAACCCTAATTATTAATTATAAACCCTAATTTATAAATTTGGCACCTTAATTGCTAAATTTAAACGCTTAATAATAATTAGTAAATGTTAAATCCTAATGTGCAAGACCTAAGTTGTTTGGTAACCTAACTTAATTAGGAAACCCTAATTACAAATTTTAGAAATTAATTTTATTTTATTTTAAACACTAAATAAAAGTCCAGAAATTCATTTTTTTGCTAAACCCTAAGGGTTTGCTAATTGACCAATGTGCCATTAAAATCTCTAGCTAAATGACCATTATACCCCTTTTGTGCATTAAAGAAGCGAGCATGTAGGTTTTGACATTTGGTAAATTTGGTGATCAACCCCAACTACTCCATGTGATCTGTAATTGCCAGCAATCAGCCCCTAAGCTCAGCCATACATGCATCTAACACTTATATATATAGATTGGAGAGAGAAAAAGTTCATTTGTTAGCTTATTTTGTACACAACACCCATTTAAACTCTCTCAAACTCAAAACCCACGAAATTTCTTAGCATAACAGTCACAAAATTAAGCCCCACAAATTTCATAACAACATCAGTAGTATAGAATCAAAGATTGATCAAAGAAGGTATAAACCCTAGCCATGAAATCTGACATTTGATCTGTTGTTAAATGTTAAGTTTGTTGTGTTAAAAATGTTGTATGGAGTCTAATTAAGTGATCTGGGTTGATAAATGTTAGATCCATAACATCTATAGTCTCAGATCTAACATTTTACAAAAACTCAAAAATTTTTCTTTTGATGTCTGATAGTGAATGTCAGGCCTTGTAGATCTCTGTTTGTGTTTGATTTTTGTGTTTCAGGTGTTGGATATTGTAGGCTGATATGTGGTCTTTGATTTGGATCAAGAATAAAGCTTATATTTGGTCTAGATTGCATGTTATTTACAATCAAAAGCCGTTGACCGGCCATGACTGGGCGTTTCTGGGTAACCCAGAAACGGCTTGACAACGCTTTTGATCGACTAGATCTGTCAGTATATTGTTGTTTTGGTTTTGTTGTTGTAATAGAAGTGTAGCTTGATATAAGTACTACAAGATTTTGCCTTAAAATCTCCTTAAGATTAGTCGAGTTGAAGGTAGTGGATGGTCAAAGTAGACCATCTGGTCATGCTTTCTGTTTCTGGGAATTTCCAGAAACTGGTTAGAGCTTATTTCTGACAGTGGTTAACCGACTTGTATCTGCTTAATTATTTGTTGTTATTGTGATTTTATGTTATAGATCTATTAACTTACATATTGGCTACGCACTGAAGTTTATAGATCACTAAAACATTGCACGATCAGCATGTAGTGGGAGCCCAAAGGTGCATGCTCGAACTGTTCTTCATTTCTGGGTAACCCAGAAATGAAGAACAACGTCTGACAGATACTTTGGGTACCTAGATCTCTCTTATGTTATGCTTTTTGGCCATGTTGTTGTTGGATCATGTAGTCTTGTATTAATACTACAAGATCCAAGTCATAGTTTGTCCAGAAACACTTTATGTTAAGATTTGATCATGGTCAAAGTTGCTTGCTCGAAACTGACATGAGTTTTCTTGGTTCAAGTATGAACATGAAGAACACCTATAGCGACGGTTCTGTAGCTATAGGTGGTCTTTAGCGACATATTATTTATAAAAATTATATTTTTATTAAATAATTATAGAAAATTATTTTTTAATTATTAAAAATACATAATAAATAATTAAAAATTATTTTAAAATTATTAAAAATTATTTTAAAGTCTGAAAAATAGTTTTTAATTATTTTAAATATATTTCATAAATATTTAATATTTTTGAAATATTAAAGGTATTTAATTTATTTAATTATATATTAAATAAATTATTTAAAAATGATTTTAATACTTTAAAAATCATTTAAAAGTTATATTGTGGAATAAGAAAATATTTTAAGTTATTTTAATGACTTTTAATATTTTATGATCAAATTCATTAATTAATTAATATTAATGATAATTTAGATATTTAATAAATGAATTAAATAAATTGATTAAAAATGATTTTATTATATTAAAATCATTTTAAATAATAATAAGGTGTGTAAAAATATTTTAATTTATAAAATATAACTTTCAATATTTAAAGGTAAATTTCATTAATTAATTATTATTAATGATATTAAATTTATTTAATAATTATATTAAATAATTTAGTTTAAAAATGATTTTAATAATATAAAATCATTTTAAGTTATAAAATATAACTTTTAATATTTAAAGGATAATTTCATTAATAATTTAATATTAATGATATTAATTTAAAATTAATGACATTAAATTTATTTAATAATTATATTAAATAAATGGTTTTAAAATGGTTTTATTAATTTAAAATCATTTAAAAGGATATAAATGAATTAAAAATATTTTAAGTTATACTTAATAACTTTTAATATTTTAAGGAATAGTACATTAATATTTTAATGTTAATGGTAATTATTTATAAATGATTTTAAATGTTTAAAAATTATTTAAGGGTAATATTAATACTTTAAAAATATTCTAAGTTATTATAAATAACTTTAATATTTTTAGCAATGGTTTCATTAATAGTTTAATATTAATTAAATATTAATGATAATAGAATTGTTGGATATTTAAATTATTTAATAATGAATTCGATGTTTTGAAAATTCATGATAAATTATAATAATTGTTTAAAAATTATTATAAGTCATTTAAAAATAATTTGACCGATGTTTAAATTATATTAAACTTTGGTGTAGAGTCTTAGACTCGATAATTACCTGATAAAGCTGTCGGTACACCGACATGTTTCAGAAATTGATCTGGACTTAGATATTTTAATTGTGTTAATATTTGTTTGTGATTCAATGATTGTTGAACATGTGTGATAATGTGATTAGGTTTCGTGCTGACTACGAAATGTAGTACTATGTGTTATAGTATATTGTTCTAATCGAACGAATGATCTGATTAATGATAGGTCATGATATAAAAGATAAAACTAAGTTGCGAAATGTAAGCAGCGCATCAGGCAAGTATCCTACCTTAGCATTTTCTTTATGCTATGGACATGAGTAAGAATGTTTCAGAATTATATTATTACTTGTATGCATTATTAACCCTATATTATATATTAGTATATGGTAATCCAGATATATATTTTGTTCATTAATTTATATAAATGGTTATATAAGTGTCCCCACTTGGATAATCATTGTATTTAATCACATGTTGATACACCTTTGTTAATTACCCGTATATATATATATATATATGTTTAATTATAGATTATTGTTGAACAAGATAAAATCTTATTATTATCCAACCGAATTGTTTTGGTTTAGAACCCCGACAAGTATGATCATCCTTTACACGGGAAAACTTTTTATGCACCCAAGGTGGACAAAGTGAACGATAACATCGTTCTTGCATGTAGTATTGATCAATACAGGGTACAACGGGCTGATCACCCCCGTGCCCGTAAGTTATGACGGTTTACAGATGAAATTTTGTTTAACCTTTTCGAAAATGAAAATAATGCTCATAGTATGTCACCTTAACCCTATTTATAGTCAGTACGTAGTTTTAAAAATTTGAAAGAGGGTTGTTATGTTATTATTATTAGTTCAGATTACTTCACAACTATTGATTTGTTGTAGAAGGGTAGTATAAAGAAAACATTTAAATTCTTTCAGCTTATATATATAATTGTTAATACTTGTTGGGCACTCAAATGCTCATCCTTGCTTAATTTAAATGTTTTCAGCTAAGTGTGAACAACCAGAAGGCTCATGCGGAAACAAAGGGAAATGAAAGCTAACTAAATAAGATTTATGGTATTCTATGTAATAATTAGACTTTATTATGATAATGATACTTATTAATTATCATGTAATGAATGTTTAAAGATCTCGTACCTGGGGATTAGACTCTAATGATATGTAAATTAAGTTAATCTTTATATTATTGTTATTATTATTAGTATTATTCCGCTCATGGAAATGGTATCGTGAAGCACCGAGTTCGGGTTTCAAGTACCTGGATTTGGGGGCTTTACAGGTTGGTATCAAAGCTATAAGCATGAATTTGCGAAGAGCCCCGAGCCTCTCGCTGGTGACTTCCTTGTGTGGAATGCACCGAAGCCAAACTCTAAATTAAATAACAAATTTCACGATCCATAAATCTGGGTTACCTGACCCCCGAGTTTGGTGTTCACGATCCACAATATAATAACATTTAACTACTCATTCATATAGAAATAGGAATACAAAACTCATTAACAGAGATTATTAATACATAAGTCCCAGGTTTTCTAACCTTAACATTACAATCATACCCTTCAGATATACAAACAGGGTTTATAATATAACATAATAAATATGCTAATCATAACTAATTAATAACTATGCCTTTGCCTTTATCCTTCGCAGCACCTTTTGCTACTTCGTCCCTAGCTGAAAAGTTTTATTTAGCAAGTGTGAGCAACAAGTTTGCCCCGCAAGTTAAGACATACGATAAAGGTATAGAAATCGATATAAATTCTTCTCGCATTCTACGCAACAATAATTTAATAATGAAAGAGTACAACGATTTCAAGGTTTTCTACGATATTCAAATGAATAATCAAGAATTAATTCTACGAAATAGCAAAGTGGAATGTTTTCCAGATTTATGCTAAGTGATCACACAAGATCTTGAACTTATCTTCTTGGGTAGATATCAAAGATTTACTTTGATATATACTCAGGTGTATCAGATAACCATAAAGATTAAATCATACCCCTCTGCAAGTACTTAGAGCCAGCCAACTCCTTGTACCCTATATTATGCATAATACTTAAACATAGCGTGCAGTAGTTGAATTTATTACGACCAATAAAATGTTCCCTTTATATAAAAGGTTGTTTTTTTCGGTCTCAGAATCAAGATTTAACAACGAAATACTATGATTTCAAATTCTAATTACTTCTTGGTCTAGCCAAAATAATTGGCATCGATCTGTCAATAATAATTGATTTTTCTTTTCGAATCTATCAAGTTCTAACAAATATTTGTCTAGCTAGAATAATTAGCTAAGACATTTCTCAACATAATTTGACAATAAACAGGAATTATCTGTACTGTCAATTCTAGCTTCTACGGATATGAATATCCAACAACAGTTATTCTACGAATATATATATTCTGAATCAGTAATTCAATTTGAATTATTAAACATGCACTAACTGCGAAATATCAATAATAAATCCCTGGACGTGGTATAATTAGCAATAATTAACCACCATAATAATTAAATAATATTAACTCAAGGTTGAGTTAGGGAACTTGCCTTCCGCGTTGATTACTGCTACACAATATAATTAACTCCGTTCATAAAACCTATAATCAAGAATATCGATCTCACAATTAGCACAATATTTCATAACACACAACACTGTAAGTCATAGTCAAACTTCTCCTAGATATATTACCACATAGCCACATCAGTATTTATAACCTGTATAAACACTTATCAAATCTAACTATTCCAGTCTGGTTTGACTTTGGTCCATTCTCGGTGTTCTGATCACCCTATCCGACAATTAACAAAGTTATTGTCAATTAAATTCAGTTTCTAAGCTTCAATATTATATTAGATAAGTCAAATATCATTAATAATATTTTTTGGAAGCTTTTAATAATTTATAAGCGATTATTATAATTTATAATAATTTTTCAAACATCAGAATCATTTTTAAATGATTTAATTATAAAATAATCTTATCATCATTAATATTTAAAAATATTAATGACATACTTGTCAAAATATTAAAGTTATTATTAATAACTTAAAATATTTTTAAATCATCAATATTGTAAGACCCCAACTAATTATTAATGAAATTTAATTTTCTCTATTTATTATTTTGAAATAGTAAGGGTTGATTTGATTAATGTGGATAGTTATGGGTAAAATACGCAAATATTTAAAAATAAGCAAGTGGTTATAAAATATTCATTATTGTCAAGGAATATTCGTTTGGTCGAGGAATATTCGTACTGTCGGGGAATATTCGTACGACGGCGCAGCCATGTGTGGGCCCCATAACGGAAAGCGATTGGATGAAGAAAATGACAAATATAAGTTGTTTAAAAATAACGCGTAGTTATTATTAAGTAATATCTTGTTAAAATACTCTGCGGTTAAAACACAAGAAGACACCTTGATGATTGCACCAATTATTGATTCTTACGTAAGAAGGCACTACTCAATAATGGTTATAGTAATTATCGCTTAGTATTTTATTGATTTAATAATTCGTCACTGCGTTGATATTTTATATTGTCATTGCTTTGAATAATTGTCATTACACGAGATTTTTCATTATCGAAGCAATAATTCATATTATCCTAATAATATTATTAGATAACATTATTGGCAATGTCTAGAAAGTTCGCTTAAGGAGAGGTTTGGTCACCTAATTGCGCTACCAAGAAGGAGAAATTCTTATTGAAAGCCCCCTCTTTCCCAGAACCGCCTCGTTGTCAATATTGTGATTCTCGTAATATTATTTGTGAATAATTAATTATTGATTCATATGATGAGGAAAATATTGATTTTATGTGGATATAGATGGAGAAAATTTTAATGTGACAATTGTTGAAAATTAAAATTTTATCTTTTTCTCGATAAAATAATTCATTTAAATATATTATTATATTTTAATAATATAATAATGGTGATATTTTTACAACGAATGTGGGATATATGAGTATACGAGGAGGAAGAGTATTTTGTTGCAATAAATGTTTAAAACATGTTAAACATGCTCGGTGGACCCCATTTATCGATTAGAAATTTGATAATAAATTTGAAAATCTCCCCGCTTGTAGATTTCTATTCAATTTTGTTTGGAATTTGGAAAACCTTTCTTCTGTAAAGTTGTAGAGAATTGAATTTCCTATAAAAACTCATAAGATTCGAATTTTCTGATAAAAGGGCTATTTATTATGAATTATTGAAGTTCCGAAGCTCCGAAATAATTGATTTTTGGAAGTTTAAAATATTTTAAATTGGAAAAACGTTTTTATTACTTTTTCTAGAAGGTGAGCATGTGGGAAATGCTAGGAGCTGAATTCTAAGAGGCGTAGGAAATTTTATTATAAATAATAATATTATATTAAATTTTCTGCTTTGGTGTTCTAAGCATTTTCCTATAAATAGGGTGCTTAGGTTAGAATTGAAAATCACACCAGAAATTGAAGTTTTCTCTCTCTATATTATCGAGCGTATTCTTGTGAGTATTTTGAGTATACTTTAAGTATTGCTATACTAAGCAAGTTCAAGTTATAGTCAATATCCGTGTTTCAACTAAAGATCTTGTCTTTGTGAGGTAAGGGATATTATTATTTTTTCAGAATGATATTATTTCTTCAATATCATTATCTTTGAAATATTGATCCGAAGTTTTATCAAATTTGGAACTTTTAGTGTCGGGATTACTATTCACGATACGACACTATTCACGATATCTGATTATTCACGAATCTTGATTATTCATCGAAAAATAAAAATTTTTCTTTTCGTCTAAAATATCTATTGTGGATACTAGCTTTGATTGTATCCATGTTTTGATCATTCTTGAATTTTACACCACTATGATTATTTTTGAGGTATTTTTGGACATGGATAAAATAAAATACGAATCCTTAATCCTTGTCATTTTGTTTCACTGGATTCGTTTCTTTAAAAATATTTTTCATCATCCTTAGTCTTAAATGATGATATTATGGAATATCTTTGGCCTGTAGTGCAAAGATGAATGATTTCGATGAATATCTTTGGCCCGTAGTGCAGAAGATGAACAGTTTGTTTAGATGAACATGACTTAATCGATGAATATCTTTGGCTTTGTAGTGCAAAGATGAATATTTGATTTCGATGTATATTGATTGATGTTACAGGATAAAAGATAGACGATGAACTTTTAAATTCATACATATAAGATAGTAGTTGCATTCTCTACTTAACTCTTCTAATGAATTATTATTTCACTGCGAATATTGATTTAAAACTTGTTGTCTATTGTATTCTATTAGATTTTTCCTGTTGAAGACTAATGATAATTTGTTGTATATTATCTTAGTCATAATATTCTTTACTCGGGCTAGTTGAGCTCACCCTTTTCCTTTTTGTTCCATTTTTCTTCTCGTGAGGCGAGAATATAAATGAGTACGCAGCCTGGGTATGGAATGAAGGTTCTAGAGAGAGTGTTTTAGTAGTCCTCACCATTTTTGTAAAATAATGTATCAATAAATGTGATGAGAATTTATTTGAGTATAGATATTGTCTGTAAGATAATATTTGTATTCAAACTCACAGCTTTCTCATTGTAATAATAAAGTTGTAGTTGTTTACATTCACGTATGTATTGACAACTCAAAATGGGTGATGTATACCTATTTTGGGGGCGCCACAAATATTATACTTAAATGATAATTAAAATCATTTTAAATCATCACCATTAATATCTAAATATTAATGAAATTATTATTCAAATATAAAAAGTCATTAATTATAACTTAAAATATTTTTAAATCATTTTCTCATTTTTAAATCATTTTAAATCAATAAAATCATTTTTAATTCATTCATTTAATATAATAATTAAATAAATCTAATATCATTAATATTAATTTATTAATGAAAATTCTCCAAAAATATTGAAAATTATATTTTATAATTCAAAATATTTTCTAACACTTTATTCTCATTTTAAAATGAATTTTATAACATTAAAATCATTTTTCTCTAATTTATTTAATATATTAATTAAATAAATTAAACATCATTAATATTAAATTATTAATGAAAATTCTCAAAAATATCAAAAGTTTCATTTTATAACTCAAAATATTTTTAAATACTTTATTCTTATTTAAAATGATTTTTAATATATAAAATCATTTTTCTCTATTTTATTTAATACACTAATTAAATAAATTAATTACCTTTAATATTTAAATAATTATAAATATTAATGAAAAATATTCTAATTGGGCAAAAATTATTTTTTTATAATTTAAAATAATTTTTAAAACGATTTTTAATAATTTTTATAATTTATTTCTATTTTTAAATAATTTTTAGAAAATCAGAAATTAAAATAAATGAAAACCGTCGCTATAGAGTATAGCGACACTTATCTGTCGTCTTAGGTGTTCTTGAGCTTCTAGAACACTGTCAGACAGTTAACAAGTGTGCATGTTTAACCGGCTTTGATTCCTAGTATATTCATGATCTGGGCAATATTGTCCATCGATCATTTAGTCTACATGTAGTATTACAACAATCAAGTATTATCTCGATCATACATCAACAATTTGGCATGATCCAGAGCTTCAAAGGAGTCATCGGACGATTCACGGGTTTTTGGGTAACCCGTAACCTGAGACAAATGACGATTTAGTCGACACTTTTTAGAGCCCACTTTAATCTATGTTCTGTTCATCACATTAGTTATTTTATGGTCCAACTCTATAGTACTAGTGTCAAGGTACATTTACATCACAACAGCTTAGTTAAACAACATCTAAATCTCCAGATACGATCCGGTCAAACATGGTTAGAAGTCATGTTCATACACTTTCTGGAATTTCCAGAAAAGTGTTTCGTGATCAGATGGGCTATTTTGACCACCCATTAAAACCAATACATTTGATTTTTATGGAATCTAAAGGCATGTACTTGGAGTACATATTACAGGCTAAAACATGTATACAACAACATCCATAAAACAACTTAAACACTGACAGATCTTAAGCCCACAAAAGGTTGTCAGACGTTGATCAAGGCTTTCTGGGTCACCCAGATTTGGCCCGGTCAACGTCGGTCAACGGGTTTTGACCGTAAATAACACACGATCTAGACATCCAATGGCTGTGATACTACTTCTAGATTAAAGACAACATATCAGGCTACAAATCCAAAACTTAAAACAACAAAAATCATAAACACATAAAGATCTAGAGCGACTGTTCTTAGGCAGTTTTTGAAAAACACCATTTTAAAGCCATTTGATGCTATGGATCCATCATGGATCAACATAGATCAACTAAAAACATCTTTTAACACACACATAAACACAAAAACACAACTTTGAACCTAACATACAAGATCTAGAATGAGATGAGGTTTATACCTTCTCTTGAATATGCTTGATCTTAGATCTCCTTATTTGTTAATGGTGTTTTAGAGAGGTAATATGTGACTGAAATACTTGAGGAATTCGGAAGTTGAGAGAGAGAATGAGTTATGGAGAGATTGAGAGCAACTGACAAGTTTTTATGACTTTTTCTCTCTCTCCAATCTAATATAAATTACTTGGATGCATTGTATGTTGCTTAGCTAGTTGCTGAAATAGACTGATTTGTTGGATTTCTAGATGTCAAAAAGTCAAGTGGTTAGGTTACCAACTAAAGTTGCTAGCAAATATTGCAAGTTAACTTATAAAAATATACAAAAGGGCATTTTGGTCATTCTCCATATATTTTTAATGGCATACTTGACAATTGCACAAACCCTTAGGGTTTAACCCTAAGGTTCTAACCCTTAGGTTTTAAATCACCAACTTTCTAGGATTTTCTAAATTAGGGTTTTAATTTAGAAAATTTAAAATTTAAAATTAAAATTAGGGTTTCCTAATTAAATTAGGTTTTTTAATCATATTAGTGTTTAATAAACACATTATGCTCGCCAATTAGGATTAGGGTTTCCTAATTAGGGTTTAGGATTCCCGAATTTTAAATTAGGGTTTCCCGGCGTATAATTAGGGTTTTTAACTGTACAATTGGTTTTCTAAATCTAGATTAGGGTTTCTAATCCCTTATTAGGGTTTATTAATTACAAACCTTATCCGATCATTTATTGATCAACATTCCTATACAATACAACAACACGTATCTATCAATACAATTATTTTAATTGCATTTTCTACCAAATCTGTGAGATCCCAAAATTATGATATGAAAGTATTCAATTTTCTTATAATTATTATTTTATTTAGTAAATGGTTAAATTGAGAAAGGGTTAAAGTTCAGGGTGATATGTGAAAACTTTTCAAAGTATGCAAGTTGTTATAAAATATTCGTTTGGTCGAGGAATATTCTTTTTGTCGGGGAATATCCGTACGACGACACAATCATTGGTGGACCCCACAATGGAAGTATTGTCGTAGTAAGAAAAAGACAGAATTATCTTTTTATAAAAATAATAGTGAAAGTGTTATCGTTAAAACTGTTAAACTACTCGGTAGTAGTAAAAGTCTTCATGTACGCGCGTGGTTGCATAAGAGTAATACCAGATTGATTATTGATGCTTACGTGAAAGTCGATCATTTATACTCAATTATTTCTACACTAATTGTCGATCATATCTCTCATATTATTGATTCAATTATTGTCACAGTATCATCTGCATAATATGATATATTATTAAATCAATAATTGAGATGGCAAAGTTATTTATATCATTATTTGCAATATTGAAAATGTCTAGAAGTTCTGTCAAGGAGAGGTTTGGTCACCTAATTGCGCGCCAATAAGGAGAAATCCTTATCGGAAAGCCCCTCTTTCCTGGGAACGACCTGGTTGTTAAATATTGTGAGTTATAATATTAATAATGAATAAGTTCGTGTTGATTAAAGATGAAATTGATAGTTCCATTGTGTTGGGATTATTAGTGTTAGTGGAAACTGACATTTATTTCGATAATAATTGATGTCTGGAAGTTATATTGACCAATCGGGTACTTAATCAGATAAATGAGCAATTAATTGCTATTAATTCACATGATTATAACTATTTGTTCACACGTTTGTACTATTGAATCACATTCATTTACTATTAGGGGAATTAGTGCAAGTTTGATAATACTTGCATGACTAAGTTAAAAATGGAGGTATAGATGAAGGTATTATACTATAATTAATTTTTTCACATGTTTAGAACTATTGAGTCACATGATTTACTATTGATTCACATGATTTACTATTAGGGGAGGTGGTGCAAGTTTGATAATACTTGCATAACTAAATTAAAAATGAAGGAAAAGATGAAGGTATTATACTGTAATATTTCGAGCCCCAAAATGTGCAATTATGAAAACTATATTTTCCTATAAATAGAAGCTCATTCCTTCATTATTTTTCACCAATTCACTAAAGCTATAGAGCAATTATTATAGAGAGAAATTATAGAGAGAAAGAAGAAGAGAAGTCTGCTACCTCACTATTCTAGTATCTAGTTTCTTCTAAGGTAAGGGATATCATTATTGTAGTAAGGGGTATTATTCTTTCGTATTTATGAAGAGAGTTATTTTCTTTCAATACTCGTAAGGGTTGTTATTCCATTCTTTATTATTATGTTGGAATAACCTGTCAATGCAAAGTACCGCAAACATGGTGAAATTCTTATGTTTTTTTCATTCTTTATTATTCTGTTGGAATAACCTGTCTGTGTGGTCTATCGCATGCCTAGTGAATTCTGTTGTTATTCCATTCTTTATTATTCATTTGAATATCCTCGTCTGCATGGGATTACGCATAACCTCGGTTCCATTCTTTATTATTCAGTTGGAATATCCTGTCTATACGGATTACGCATGACCTGGTTCCATTCTTTATTATTCTGTTAGGAATAACCTGTCTGTGAGGTCTATCGCATGCCTGGTGAATTCTTCTGTTATTCCATTCTTTATTATTCTGTTGGAATAACCTGTCTATGTGGATTACCACATGCATGGTGAATGATCCTTCGTATTCATTCCTTATTAAATTGTGGAAATGATTTGTCTACATGGATTACTGCATGGCGGGTGAAAATCCATTTTCAGTTTTGTATATTCTATTATACTCGTATGAGATATCATTTCTTTTGTACTCGTCATGGAATATCATTTTTTTGGTATTTTTTACGAGTTACTATTCACGGGTTACTATTCACCCAATTACTATTCACTCTAGTATTATTCACTCGGGTATTCGGGGCACTTTTTGTATTGGAGTACTATTCACGAGTTACTATTCATGGGTTACTGTTCACCCAAATTACTATTCACCTGAATATTATTCACTCGGGTATTTGGGGTACTTTTCATGTCGGGGTACTTTTCACGAGGTACTATTCCCGAAGTACTATTCATAGGGTACTATTGCGGGGTACTATTTACCCAAAATATATATTTCTTTTCTGTCCAAATTATTTTTGGTACATGAATATTATTCTTGAATTTTACTCCACAAAGCAGTATCATGTTGACAATTTGGATATTTTTAAACTCTAGATAAATTTAAAGTATTTAATATTTATCTTTGATTTCGTTTGGTTAATGCTTATATCATTGTCATCAGCCTCATGCTTATATTATAATGAAAGTCATCTTTGGCTTACGTGCATAGATGGAATGTTGATTATTGGTTTTACAGTTGTATATCTTTGGCTTACGTGCAAAGATGGACAGTTGATTATTGGTTTTACAGTTGTTTATCTTTGGCTTACGTGCAAAGATGAACTATTGATTGATGAGTATCTTTGGCTTACGTGTAAAGATGGACAGTTGATTATTGGTTTTACTATTGTATATCTTTGGCTTACGTGCAAAGATGAACTATTGATTATTGGTTCTACAGTTGTATATCTTTGGCTTACGTGTAAAGATGAACTATTGATTGATGAGTATCTTTTGCTTATGTGCATAGATGAACTGTTTATTGGTATGATTATGACCAGGGATCATTCGGTATAATCATGACCCGTAATGTTATAGATGATGTGGTAAAATTCCTCATTGGCCCGTAATGCATTGATGGACAATTATTGGTATGATTATAACCAGGGATTATTCAGTATAATCATGACCATTGATGATTACATGAATATCCTTGGCCATAGTGCAGGGATGATTCGATGATGTGGATTATTTATTGTTTGAGTCTCAAATGATAAAATATTGATTATACACTTTTAATTCGTAAAAGATAGTAGATATCATGCTTTACTTGACTCTTCAAAAATACAGAAGTATGTCTTTGGCCTGTAGTGCAAAGATGAATTGTTAATGAATATCTTTGGTCGTAGTGCAGAGATAAATTTATTAGTATTATTATGAGCAGGAATTGTTATTTGGTATAACCATGATTTTTGATGTTTCAGGTGAAGATAGGTGTTGAAAATTATCTTCGTACTAGGTGCCAAGAGGAATTTAGAATCACAATTATGATTATGAGTTATTCATATGATTGTGGATAGGATTTGTTAATTGATGTTACAGGGATAAAATATTATTGGTGGACTTTAAACATGGAGAAGATAATAGATCTGATGGTCTATTTGACTCTTCTAATGGATTGCTCGTTTCCCTGCAACTATGGTTGAAAAGTTTTATCATCTACCACATGTTCTAAATCTCTGATTTATTCCTGATGAAGGCTATTGATGATGTAAATTATCTTTAGTCATGATATTCTTTTTTGGGCTAGTTGTGCTCACCCTTTTTGCTTCACAATTCCTTTCAGGTAATAAGAGTGTAGCTGGGTCGAGCGGGGGTAACAGGAGAATAGAACGGTGGTCTATAGCTGTTGAGGTTCTCACTAAATTGTATGGAAATAATTTTATTGAGAACTTTAGATAAGTGTGTCGTATTGTATACGTCATTTGATATTTAATTTTGGTGAACCGAATAGGGTGAGGTGAACCTAACTTTGGAAGGGTGTTTTGCCACTATCATACAAGATGTCTAATGACATGCAACCTCGTGTTATCATAAGACAGGGTTGTGCACATCCACTTGCTGAGTATATCTACGAGCACTACCTATATGATCTTAGAGTTTGGTTGAAATATAATTTTCAATTGCAAACAGTGGAGATAGTTATATGTCAAGAGAAGACTCACCATTGGAAAGAACATGATAGTAATCTTCTCGTTTTTCTTTGGGGTCTATTGGGTCAACCAAGGATAATCTGTGGACATTTGATATCTATCATAACCTAGACACATGGCCTCCCATGTACGAAGGTTTCCTTGAGCACTTCCCGAAGATTTTAATTTCTAAAATAGTTTTTGACTGTACTTTTATGTAAAGTACCATTATAAGGTTGTGGTCGAGGCACCATGAGAGTTACATACATTTGTATTAAAACTCACAGTTTAACTATGGTCGTATTCTGCACGATAGTTCAACAGTTGTATAAAAAAAGTTTGTATTTGATTTTATAGTATGATATCTGGCCACTCAGAATGGGTCGTGTGGACATATTTTAGGGGCGTCACAAAATCCCTATCCAGAAATAAGGGTTAGGGTTTTCTAAAGCTGTTAAGCACAACTCTACTCTAATTTCTCAGTCAATAAACAAATTGACCATACCTCGAGACTCGTATCACAGATACAAAGTACAATATTAACAGTCAATGTCAATATTAAATAAAAAAAATTATTCATGAAATTTGGATTATTTGAAATCCCGGGTTATCACATTCACCCCTCCTTAAAAGGATTCCATCCTCGGAATCACCACTTTCTTACTCTCTACAATCTTTTAAAGTTGTATCATCAATTCATTTTTATCAACACAATATTAATTTGTGTCTCAAATTCTAACCCGTGATTTGAATCTATAACAGAAAGCAATTCACAGTAATATCTGACTCATAATTCTCGCGTAATTAAATTTCTAAATGAAATCGTTACCTGCTGCCACCTCCTGAGTAGCCATTGCATCTAGCGCTGTCATGTTAAATGTACGGGCTGTTGGTCTTCCTGGCTGTGCAGGTCCTCGAATTGCTAAGGTTCCGCTACGAAATGATCAGTCGATCCGCACGCATAACAACCTTGAATCTTTTTCGGGCTGGGACAATTGGGTGACATGTGCCCTTCTTGTCTGCGGTTGTAACAAACTCCCTTCCTCGTCAGACATACTCCTGGATGGTTCTTTCCATATGTCTCACAAGGCTCTCCTCCTTTCTTATTCCCTTCAGTCATACTACCCGATTGGGTATTCTCGCTCCATTTTCTCTTATTTGGATTACTACCACCACTGCTTCCACCATCATTGGTCTTCTTCTTCTTCTACTGATGAAATCGAGACACAGCTTCGCTCCTTCCTTCAGCAATTAACGCTTTATCCAATAAACCGCGAATGTATTTATCTGTAATACCCCTACCTTGTTGTATATCCCCGGCTTCAATCTATTCTCGAATCTTCTCGCCTTTCTCACTTCTGTGTCCACCTGATGAGGTGCAAATCTCGCTAATTCGTTGAATTTAGCAACGTATTCAGAAACAGAAATATTCTCTTGCTTAGGTTCTAGAAACTTGACGTCCATTCGAGCTTGCATACTTGTTAAAAAGTAATTCTCAAAGAATAATTCTTTGAATCTTGTCCAAGTCACTATGGCTGTACCAGCTCTCGCTTAGTTCGTCTCCCACCAGTAATTAGCTTCTCCCTTCATTAAATATGTCTCAAAAGTCGTCTTCTGTTCTTCTGCCACCCTCGCAATAACGAATGCTTTCTCCATTTCCTTCACCCAAGTTTGGCTTCAATCGGATCTGTGGTTCCCTTTAATTCTGGCGGTCCTACTGCTTTAAAGTCCTTGAAGTTAGCCAATCTATCAGCTGGCTGATTTCTCGCTCTTCCTCTTGCTGGAGCTCTATTTTCCATTGCTTCGGCTATCATATTTGCAAAATTTTGCATCGGGTCAGCTTGACCTCCTTCATTATTGACCGACTGCTCTTCCCTTTGATTGCGATTCTGTCGTCTAGGCGGCATGATTTGATTTAAATAAAAAAAATCTTATATTAATTCTCTTTTTTTACACGCATTCTTAACACAATAAGAATTCAACACATATTTCTCATATAATCGCATATTTATTCAAATAGCACATACTACTTTTAGTACTTAACACATACAACTATCCCTTTTTCATAGGATTAACAACACAACTTTAAACAAAAAGTTTCAATTCTCCAACTTTACACAAAAAGTTGCCATTTTCCATTTTCACATATCTAATCCCAGTTCATCAAACTTACCACACTTATGAGTTCAGAAACTTGCCACAATTATATGAGTGTATGAACTTACCCTAGTCAGACCTTTGGCGTCCATTCACTGAGGGGTTCAGAACAGCTCATATAATTATGAGTCATGAACTTACCATAAGTATGAGTTTTAAGAACTCAGAAATTAATCTTAATCTTATATTCATATAGAAATTAAAGATTTTATTCATACAAACATATATATTTGCATATGTTTACACATCGATCTCGATATTACAACACTTAATATCATAAATTTCTACCAAAAGATACTATCACATATATCGAAGTTGTCTACCGACCACTTCCTTCACCAATCTTCTTCTTGTTGGGACACTTGTTGAATCCATGACCCGTTCTACCACATGAGAAACACTTACTCATATTTGACTTAGGACAATGTAAGGAAATATGTCCTTCCTACTTACAGTTGAAGCACACATTCTTCCACATCATGCATTCTCCCGCGTGAGTCTTTCAATAAATGAATTTATATCTAAATTAATTATCAACACAAAAATAATAATTACTAAAGTAGGTAATCAACTTGGAGAAATATGGGATTCTAATATCATCTAATGTTTCATCTTAATTGCATGCCTTCTGTTTTAGCCTAATTATTTAACATGGAAAGCAAGTCAAGATCACAAAAGTGGAACATAACCATCTTTCAATTAGCTATGTCCAATTTACACAAAATCCACAATTGATAGAAATCATGTAAGCATCACAATTACCGAACTCACTATATGTCTATGTGAATTTATAGCAACAATGATTTGAAGCACAAGCTCTCTTAATGACTACACATGGTGAACCGGTATATGCCTATCCGAGTCACGAATCACAAAACCTAATACAAATAAGCCTCATGAACATATGCCAACATGGTCTAATCTATACTTATATTTCATTTTTCAAATCCGTACAAGCAATTAGCGTGTATGGTGATCAAGCATTCAATCATTTAGCACAACCATATGGGCAATCCACTGTTAAATATGCAACTTCACAATCAGGAATATATGTTTAGACTACGCATTAAAATCCATTTGAATCCCATAATAGAAATTAGTTCATTTTTGAACCAACAACCATTATGGGATTGAGGCAAAACATGGAAATAAGAAATACAAACAAGAAATATGAGAGAAATGAGAAATAAAATCTGTTAATTCCTGCTGCAAAGTCTGTTTCTAGGCTTGTTCAAATCCACAAATGTCTTTAGAATGAAAACTAATATTATTTTGCAATCATCTAAAGAGAGAACTAAAAGTATTAAGGAAATGCTTCAAACCCTTCTTAGAGAAGAATAAACCTAAGAATAATAAATTAAAAACTGAAAATCACGTCTCTGGTAACCAACCATATCGTCTCAAAACAAAAAATACGCTCTCATTTCAAATTATAAGAAGTCAGCATTTTTAAAATAACCGTGACCGGCGTGGCCGCGCGATATTACACTGCTGTTCGGGCACGGGCATACTGTAGGCTTGTCTGTCGAGTGCTTGGCACGAGCGCTCCATGTTCCTTTATTGATGAGGCACGACCGCTTGGTAGGTGTTTCGGCCTCTATATTTCCTCTAGTCTGCGCCGCCATGAATAAGCTTATATGGCGTGTATGGCCACATTCTCACGCTTCTTCTTCTCTCAGATTATTTCTTTGCTACTTTCTACTACTTGCTTGCTCTTCATTTATTTTCTTCTTCACTTCACCACTTCATTGATCCTCTAAGTGTTCTCCTCATTTGATGTAGTCCAGCTGCTCTTCATTCTAGCTCAAGTCCACCATGCCATGTTTATGTTATTTCCATGCCATTTCATGTCATTCCATTCCTTAGGTTGCTATAGGAGTTCCAGCTATACATACTGCATAATAAACACAAAACGCAAATAAAAACATACCAAACATACTTGAACTAAGCAAAATTCTAGTGAGTTGGCACCCAATAAGTAGGTGTAAACCCACTTATCAAATAACCCCAAACTTGAACTATTGCTTGCCCTCAAGCAATGCACACAAAAATAAAATCAACAATTTAACTACATGCTATGCAAACTACATTATAATGAAAGTGAGTCCCAAGATTTCCAGCCATACAAGAATTCCAATTAAGTGTGCCTCGGAAAATTATCCAGATTTAAGCACAAAGTATCAAACAAAGCTACATACATAACATCATAGAATCAAATAATTCAAACTCTCTAAAAACATGTTGTGTGTGTCTGATGTGTTCATAAAAAAGCTTGACCAACGCAAAGACTACACAAGTTATACTGCTTAAGAAAGAAAACTGAAGTCTAAATCAAGAATTATGCATACTAATGAAACAACAACTATTCCAACACATCAATACAAATTAAGGTTCAACAATGGGTTTATTCTGCTTTATTTTTACTCACGAGAGCGATTTTTTGCACTTTTCTGCGGTGTTTATTTATTTCTTTTTCTTTTTTCCATGACTGTGCAATGCCTTATTCCATTAGCCTAACAGTGCTACCCCTTAGCGAGATTTCAACCAACGACTCCTAGACCATAAAAGACCTCAGGGCGCTAGGTGTAAAACAATCCCCTCGGGCGTACTTTCTCAAGTAACAAAGGCCCGAAAACAAGACTAGTCATGGTAATTTTTCATATTTTTCTCTTTTTCTTTTCTTTTCTTTTCTTTTTTTATAGCAAGCATACCCATGTGTTCCCAAAAATTTGAATATCAATGTTTTCCTAGTCTATGTTCACTTTTACACAACTCTATTTTTAAAAACAACATTTTCTACTTCGCAGGTAAATAAGTTATTCTTTTACCAACAAGTAGACATGAACACTTAAGTGCTAACCAATAGCATCTAAACAACAAATATGGACCAAATCATGTAGAACATTATAACTAAGCTCATGTTATTCACCAAATTCAAGAATCCATCAAATTTCAAATTCATCATTGGCTAAACTAGAATTCCACTTACTAAATACTTGGGATATGCAATATTATGCACTAAACATATAAACTAAAACAGAAAATAAGCAAGAAAATGTAAAAAAAAAATTGCACACTTAATAATTAAACTAAACACATAAACATGCAAAAATTATACTAAACATGCATAAAATGATGCAAATTAAACTAAATGCTCTATGCTACTCTACTAAACACCCAATACCCCCAAACTTATAATATTCATTGTCCCAAATGAATGAAGGTAAAGGGTTAAAGGAACTCCCGAACAGAGGCCATTCTAGCATTGTTTCTTGCTGCGCAAAAGCTTCAGCTAAGGACCTTGATAATCCATTGGCAAACGTCGAGAAGTTATCGTACATTGAATCTACGTTTTTCTCCAACCTTCGAAGACGACGATCATCATGTTCAGCAGTGGTATGGGCTGAAGTTCCTGCTTCAGTTGGCTGCGTGGGCTATGGAGATGGCACCGATGATGTGGCTGGAAGAATAAAGCCCTTTCCCCTTGGGTGCGGTGTACCTCTTGCCCAATCCTCAAATTTAGCAATAGTAGCATGAGTGATATCTTGGCTAGGATACTGCATTTGTTCATCTGCCCAAGTGACCCCTGCTCTTACACATAAGTGAGCGACAACTGATTCTTGTGGAATACTTCCTATGGTGCTTCCCCTCATGTAGCATAACATATTTTGGTGTATGAGGTGGCCCACGTCTATCTATTTTCTTGTAACTATTCCCCACAAAATTATAGCCCGCTCAGTTATGATATCATGCTGACGTGATGATGGCATAAGATCTGCATAGATAAATAAATTCCAAGCTTTGGCATAGCGGTTAAGGGCTGAGGCTGGAAAATTTGTAGGCTGGTTTGTGCCAGACTTGTAGTGCCATTGTGTACCCGGCACGCATAAATCAGTGATAACCCTATCTAGATTGGTCTCGAACCGCAAAATTCTACCCACGCTAGCGTCGCCCATGGGTGGGTCGTAAGTTGAACACGCCTCTTATCGCCTATGGGCGATAATCCACTTGAAAACCTCTGACAAAAGACAGCCCACTCATGGTTTCTTTGGTATTGGCATAAAACTCACGAATAACACCTATGGGCGCAAGCATGGGGGTCGTTACAACTCCAATCCAGCATCGTTCTTGTATCATGTCCTTAAGTTGCCCATCTTGTGCGTCAGGTTTAAATCCACGCTCCTTCACAAAGGTTTTGGCCACTATCCTATAGTACTCCATTTGAGCATCAAGGCTGACAAATTTGGTGAGGTCTACTATATCCTCACTCTGACTGCTAGAAAATGATGATTTTGGAGTGCGAGAACGTGGTCTCTTTGTCCCCATAGAGGTTACTTAAGAGAAACTCTAAGAGAAGAGAAGAAAATGATTAATGAAAATATGCACTGTATCTAAAGATAACCCCCAAACATGATGTTTTAACAAACTTGAACAAACCCTAACTTTATCTCTTCAACTGAATGGATGATAGGATTAAATGTGGAAAGGAGAAATTGATTGCGTAGAATTTGTAGGGTGAGAAATTAGTATTTTGAATGGAAATGGTTTAGAAGATGAGAAGAGATAGAGACGTCAGTTTTTAGGGAGAGAAGTGGAGAGGCGCACATTTGAAAGGTAATTGATATAAGAAGTGGACGTATTTAAAATGTTTAAATTTTTTGTAACTGTACTCGGGCGCGGCCGTGCCGAGTTTAGTCCTATGAATGGTGCAGGCGCGGGCGCTCCATTGTTAAATGTGTGAAGGGCGCGGGAGCGCTGTGATCCAGAATGCGTAGAAGTCAGGCGCGGGCGCGCCATGTTTGAACTACCAAGACCCATGGTCGGGCTGCCCTGTACCCTGAAAAGAACTGAGCTGCACTTTGAAGTAAAAATCAGTAGCCAATGACACTCTTCACTTAACCTGCACAGAAAGCATTTACAATTATAAGATATACCAATTCCCCAAATCAAAATATGTACCAAGTAACATGTATGAATGAATGTATATCCAAAAATGCTCTAAATGCTTATTGGTCAGATAACCGATCACTAAACACGCGCAAGTATACGCGGTCTAACAAGTAATACAGTGATAAGTAGAGTGTCGTACCCATGAGGAACTGTCACTGATATTTACCAAATACTGACTTTATATCGCTAAAGTCTTATTCGAACAGCAATAAATGAAAGAGTGATTAATCTAAGCATAACTAATTATCAAAGCAAGTAAATGGATAACGAATGGTAATCTAAGGAATAACAAGCTAAGGTTACAACTTCACCCCACTCAAGCATTCTGTCGAACACCTGGCGTGCTATGTTTCATCAAACTAGATACCCTTCTCTCTCTGGTCTTAATGGTCACGATAATTTGTCGACCGAGAACACACAAGTGCTCATACACCTCTCAGCCGAGGTATGTATTTAACAAATCCTTTCCAGATCCACCCGATAGGGAAACAGAATGTAAAAGAACGCCCAAGCTAGATACAATCCTACATATGTCTATGCCAATTGATCAGAACAAGGAATTAAGCATAAGCTCTCAATTAGGTCGCACGTGGTGCACAGATATATGTCTATTCTACGCACAACTTATGCAGTCGAAACCCACAATCACATGCCAATATATTCAGGTATAAATCTACAATTCTTCTGTCGATATCATGTAAATTACCAAAATCATCGCTAATGTCTTAGCGATAATCATTAATCATAAATATATTGAACCAAATCATATGGTGCCAACCAAAGAGATAAGACAGTCAATTTAAATAACAAATGGTTCCATTATAACCATAGAGCAAATATTCAGTTCATAGCTATTGAATAAAATACAAGTAGCTATAAGGACAAAAATTATGGATTATAAAATCAGAGAAAATAAATAGATAAGAAGAAACTCTGTCGAAGCCCTTCAATCTCTAAGCATTCTGCTCGAATCAAGCTCTCCAGTCCGTGTAGCTCATTACTCTTGATGCTCCAAAGAAACCCAAACTTCTCCCTAATCTAGCTAATCTATATTTACAAACATTTATCAGAAGAAAGGAAGAGAAATTACAAAAGAAATAAATCCCTTAGCTAAACTACTCTCTAGACTTCTTCTCTCTCTATAATATATGATGTCTCATATGTGTTATGTAGCCTCCTCTTGCCTTAAATCCTTTCCCTCCTTTTGCTAGGTCAGAAATGGCCTTGATTGTCTGGGAACCGAAGGTGGCGCCACCAAGACGCAGCCACCATGCTTTAGATGGCAATCACAAGACCATATTAGAATCTAGAGACAGAGCTCATGTTGCAAATATGAGCTTAATAAGCTTTAGTGGCGCCGCGACATGAAGGTGATGTCAGCAAGGCCCATGGGGTGGCGCTGCGGCGCGGCCAATAAGCTTGGCATTGGCGCCGCGGCGCGATTGTACAAATAATGACCATTTTACCCTTTTAGAGCTGGAAAAGTCTCAGAGAGCCACGAATTCATCGCCAAGCACAATAACACAATTATCATATAAAACTACATAAAAACTACGAATTCAGGTAAGTATTTAAGTCATAAAGTATCCGATTCGCGGGTATAAATTCCACTCATCAAATACCCCTAGACTTAAGTCTTTGCTTATCCTTGTGCAAACTATCTAATACACATTAACAAAAGTAAAACACACACGAAAGGCAAATAAAACTGTAATATAGTATCATGACCTCAAAGCATAAAGCTACTCCCAGATAACAGGGCAAACACAAATATAAATAAGGGTTCATTCAATTTCAAGCATAAGACTGTATTCGATCCATTCTATGTGTTTGTGTGGAGACCAACCGTTCTAACTAATCATAGCTTCAAAATAAGTTCGCACAATCAATTGTTAATACAAATATGCACACTCTGCAACTTAAACATTCAACAAGCATTAAGAATGAATAAGACACAAGTGCAGTAACGGATCAAAAGACTCTAGCATGAAGATCAGAAAACTCGACTTCGGACAAATTCCTTGATTACCTTAGGCTAATCAGAACTACCCATTAATGAGCTTTTGATCAGTGACTCCCAAACCAGATGGCTTTAGGGGACTAGGTGTATAACACCCCTAAGAATCTAGTAACTCGAGTAGCAAAGGCCACGTAATCAACATAAGCCAAATTAGACTTTACGAGCACCAAAGATTATTAAAGCGAGGGCATTTTATGCTCCATCTCAATATCTCCCCTGCGCTTATGGGCGAAAAGGTTTTACGTTCCATCTCGACCCACCGCAAGACTTTCGATATTCAATCTTCAATAACAAATTATTTTATTTTTTTTATTTATTATTATTTTTATATCTAATCATGCACGAATCCAGATCCACAACTGTAAAAATGTCTACGCCTTTTATTACCTTGTAAAAATGAAAATTTATAAGAGTGAACAAATGCTCAAAGCAATAAACACGCGAACTAAATTTTGAAAAAAATTACTAGTTAACACAGTTTGTCGATGCTTGCTAGAAGGACGGATCAATAACAGTCTAAACTTATCAATTGAAAAACCCCAAACTCATACATGCATGTCACGACTCTAAGAGATAGACCATAAAACTTGGTGCTTGTCATCAGCCATAATAAAAAAATAATGATAACTATAACACTCTTGCTAAATAGTAGCTCAAAATAGGGTGAAAAAGGCCATTCAAATGGCACAAGCATCTAATCTGTATAAGCCCCAAAAATATGGCTATAAACCACAATCATGCTAAAAATAATCAAAGCATAAATAAATAAAACCAAAAATAGTTCATGGCATCCATAATGATAAAAATTCAAACATAATCTCGCAGTTCAAAAGACTGCACCACAATACTGATAAATAAAAACATAATAAAGTACTAAAGTCTGGCAACCTAACATGGCAGTACGAAAATAAATAGATAAAAGCCAAAAACACCCCAAAACTTGAGGTGAGCAATGCCCTCATTGCTAAACATAAAGCAATTTAATACAAGAGGGCTTCCTCAAGATCGCTTTCACTCAAGAAATGGCTTGATCCTTATCAATCAAGGCCTGATCGGCTTTCACAAGGTGATGGTGGAGGGTAAGGTGGGAAGACAGGAAGCTCTAGAAACTGGTGTGGCGTGAAATCAGTGCTCTCCTCACAATAGTCTGTGTAGATGCTCTACATTATGTTCACCAGCTCAGCCTGGTATTGTATCGCTATCTCCTGCCTCCCGAGCCATCACTCTGCGCATGTACCTCACGCCTCTGACTCCTCGGCATCCTGCTTCGATCAAAGCAGGGTGAGGGTTGCCATGATGTCTTCCAATAGACCCTGACTAGTTGGGCCTTTCTTAGGTGCTTGAGAAGGCTCTGGGTCTGCTGAAGGAGATGGTGCTGTAGGTGGCCCGTACCCTTCGCCCCTGATAGGAGACTTTGCCCCGTCCCAAAAATTGAAGCGTTTGATTATCTGATGGTCAATGACAGTCATGGGTGGCGAAGCTATCTCTTTTGGTCCCCACTGTATCCCTACCTGCTTGCACAATCGCGTGATCACTGATGGATGGGTAAGTTCCGAAGCGACGGTACTCTTGACCTCCTTGATTATCGAGTCATGGATGAGAACTCCAACATCCACGTGCAGACCCGTGATAATGACGAATAACAGAATTGCCCTATCTTTAGTCACGTCGCTCAAGTGACGGGTTGGGATCATGCTGGCACAAATGAAGCTGTACCCAGCCTTCCCATAGCGACTGAGTGCCGACGATGGGAAACTGGTCTTTTCACCCGTATAATCATTTTTCTTCCAAGTAGTGTCGGGCTTACAGAGCCTTCTAATGATATCCTCCAAGTCATAACTGTGAATTCCCTGTTGCATGTAATCATTACCTGTATAGTTGGGTACCCCGAACAGTGCATTGATGGCTTGACTGTCCAAAGCCACGGACCGCCCCCTGACTATAACCACAGCAGGACCATCTGGACTGGCGTTTGCATAGAATTCCCGAACTATAGATACCACTGCTGAAACAGGTGGTTTGGTGAAGTTTAGCCATTGTCGTTCAAGTATCATGTTCATAAGTTCACCATCTTTTCTATCAGGCTGCAACCCCCGTTCAAGAATCAAGTTGCGCGTGCCAAAAGAGTCTCTGTACCGCTTCCAGGTTTCCTCACTGATAAATTTGGTGGAGTCCCAAGCTTGTGGTGCTGCCAATAAAGACGAAGACCCTCCGACGCTCAGGCGCTGCCTTTTTGGTGCCATGTCTAAGTTCAGTTGAAGAGGTTTGAAAAACAGTGCCAAAATCTGCAGAAACAACCCTTGAAGAAATACCAATCACAGTCCCAATGCAAACCCAGTGAATTTAAGATAAAACAGCCCCAAATCAGTCTACTTTTTGGTTCAAGCAATTTATCGAACACCTTGTGTGCGTTATTCAAAACCACTTGGACAAACCTTTGTTTGAAAGTGCTCTAACCCGATTTATGTCAGTGGAAATCACCCCAAATCATATACAAATACAAACACTAAGAGAGAACCAACCCAACAACTCAGGCAAAAATATTTTCATGAACGATTGAATTCCAAATAGACTACCTTGATAGGGAAAAGAAACAAGCTGCTACTGATCCCCAATTGGACTCACGCCTAACTTCAATTGGGTTTGAATCTGTGTATGAGGAATCGGTTGCGTTGTAGAGGGTGGGGGTTTTTTGGAGAAAAAGAAACTGGTTAGGGCGATTCGGTTCTGGTAACTTCTGAGAGAGAGGGTGACATGTAGAGCCTGAAACGCTGGAACACTGCATTTAAAATTCAATTTTTCGCTTCTCATGCAAGACGAGGAATCTTTCTTTGGTTGTTGGCACACCAAGTCAACGCGCGAGATCTAGAACATAAGTTGGCGTCCGCGACGTGAGGGACAATCTCTGTGTTTTTCTTCTGTTATCTGCACATGCCAAGACACGAATAAAAACTACACTATAAAGGTTATCATACTTTAATAAAAAACCTCATAAACACTATTGTAATATACACTACATCATACAAACATGCCGCATGCCGATGATAGACACAAAAACATTAAAGCTCAATCTGGCAGCCATGTTAATAACTAAAGTGAACAGACACAAAGTAAACTAGACATAAGTAAAGAAAAATAGATAAAATTTATACCGAGATGGGGGTGCCTCCCCACCAAGCACTTGTTTTAAAGTCGTCGGCTTGACTATATTGATGCCATTCAATCCGGCCCATAAGCAAAAATGACCTTTTCATGCCGCCTATTCGTCAATTCCTTTAAAGTAATGGCCGACATGGATGCTTGGCCATTTTTCTGTCCTTCATCCATCCAGCCATCCTTTGGCATAAAGAATCGCTCACCAGTAGAATTATCCACTAATTTTCCTGTTTCATTAATTTGAAAGCGTTCTTCATACTCAATCGGGCCCTTCAGGGTTTTCATAGCCGGGAGCTTGGGTTCTGATTGTAGATCCATAATGACTAGACAACCACTGTTTCTCAGTTTGTCTTCAACTTTAGACTCTACCGATTGATTAGTTTGCACTATGACATCTCCCTCAACAACTGTGCGAGACTCATTGCATTTTCCTTGCGTATCCACCGTGCAATACTCTATTGCTTCATCGTCGAGATCAATTAATACCGGAAGATTGCCTTGCGATGGATTTGTGATGGCATTGACGAGTTTCCCCAATTGATTCTCAAGGTTGTGCAATGCGGCTTCTTGGCTTGCCATCCAAATCTCATTTCTTTCGATAAAGATGGTGAGAAGCTCTTCAAGCCGGTTCTCTTCTTCAAGTGTTGAGGTCTCAGAAAAGTTCTCGTTCGGTTGAGATGTCCACTCATAGTGCGGCGGAGACTGATATTCAAGTTGAGAGGCATGATTCGGATCATGATATTTCTCTTGACTATAGTCCCAAGAGTTTGGATAACCTTGGCAGTTTGGATGATAGGAGATCGGTTCAAAGTCAGCTCGTTCCTGACAGTAGGCATTCTGAGTGGACTGACACTCAAGATTGTCAGAAAACCTCATGGCATTGGCAAGTTGAACTTGTAATTTCTCGAGTCCTTCTTCCTAGCTTGGTTGTGTTGTCCACTCATAAGGCCATTAATAACATTGATCGTCCATAATCTGTAAACTTAAAAACAAAAAGAAAGGAAGATCAAACAAATAAAAGAAATATATATATAAACATTCAAAGAAAGACTAAATTGATTGAAATTAATATTGGACAATATTAGAATAATAGCTTCAAAGAATTCACAAGCAAAAAACTTGTCGGTTGATAATCGATCACTAAACACGCCGCAAGTATACGCTGGCGATCTAACAAGTAATACAAAGATAAGTAGAGTGTCGTACTCTACCGAGGAACTGCTCACTAATATTTACCAAATCTGACTTTTATATCGCTAAAGTCTTATTCAACAAAGAATAAATGAAAGAGTGATTAATCTAAGCATAACTAATTATCAAAGCAAGTAAATGGATAACGAATGGTAATCTAAGGAATAACAAGCTAAGGTTATAACTTCACCCACTCAAGCATTCTGTCGAACACCTGGTGTGCTATGTTTCATCAAACTAGCTACCCTTCTCTCTCTGGTCTTAATGGTCACGACAATTTGTCGACCGAGAACACACAAGTGCTCATACACCTCTGTCGAGGTATGTACGAACAAATCCTTTCCAGATCCACCCGATAGGGAACAGAACATAGAAGAATGCCCAAGCTAGATACAATCCTACATATGTCTATGCCAATTAATCAGAACAAGGAATTAAGCATAAGCTCTCAATTAGGTCGCACGTAGTGCACATATATATGTTTATTCTACGCACAACTTATGTAGTAGAAACCCATAATCAAATGCCAATATATTCAGGTATAAATCTACAATTCTTCTATCGATATCATGTAAATTACCAAAATCATCACTAATGTCTTAGCGATAATCATTAAGCATAAATATATCGAACCAAATCATATGGTGCCAACCAAAGAGATAAGATAGTCAATTTAAATAACAAATGGTTCCATTATAACCTTAGAGCAAATATTCATTTCATAAGGACAAAAATTATGGATTACAAAATCAGAGAAAATAAATAGATAAGAAGAAACTCTGTCGAAGCCCTTCAATCTCTAAGCATTCTGCTCGAATCAAGCTCTTCAGTCCGTGTAGCTCATTACTCTTGATGCTCCAAAGAAACCTAAACTTCTCCCTAATCTAGCTAATCTATATTTACAAACATTTATCAGAAGAAAGGAAGAGAAATTACAAAAGAAATAAATCCCTAAGCTAAACTACTCTCTAGACTTCTTCTCTCTCTCTCTATGATATATGATGTCTCATATGTGTTATGTAGCCTCCTCTTGCCTTAAATCCTTTCCCTCCTTTTGCTAGGTCAGAAATGGCCTTGATTGTCTGGGAATCGGAGGTGGCGCCGCATCGTGGGCCACCAAACTTTAGATGGCGCTGCGGCGCCATATTAGAATCTAGGACACGGAGCTCGCATTGCAGCGCGAGCTTAATAAGCTTTAGTGGCGCCGCGGCGTGAAGGTGATGTCATCAAGGCCCATGGGGTGTGCCATGCACAGCCTGAATAAGCTTGGCATTGGCCATAGCCATGAAAGTGTATAAATAATGACCATTTTGCCTTTTTAGAGCTGGAAAAGTACTGTAGAGCCCTGGAATTCATCAGTTAAGCACAATAACACAATTATCATATAAAACTACATAAAAACTATGAATTCAGGCAAGTATTTAAGTCATAAAGTATCCGATTTGTGGGTATAAATTCCACTCATCAATGTTCTTCCTAACAAAAATGATATGTGCATTCAGCTCTAACAAAACTTGTGTCAAAAAATTTATGCTATGAAGATGAGAAATAAACATGATTCACAAAGAATTAAACAAAAGGAGAGAAAAGAAATAATGGGGTGCCTCCCATTGAGCGCTAATTTATAGTTAGTTAGCTTGACTATCTCTGATCCAATCATGTAATAGAAAGAATTGAGGTGACCTTCTGCCTATCAACCTCACCACCATAATAGTGCTTAAGCCGCTGTCCATTAACCTTGAAATGCTTGTCTGGGAGCTTATCAAATATCTCAATCGTACCATGCGAATATACCTACTTCACAGTAAACGACCGTGACCACCTTCACTTGAGCTTCCCTAGAAAGAGTTTAAGCCTGGAATTAAACAATAATACTCTTTGCCCCGGTTCAAACACCCTTTCCAAAATCTTGCGATCATGCCATCGCTTCACCTTTTCTTTGTACAGTTTGGAGTTCTCGCAGGCTTGCGATCTGAATTCGTCCAACTCATTGAGTTGGAGTAGACGTTTTTCTCCCGTAGCCTTCAAGTCAAAATTCAGCTTCCTTATTTCCTAATATGCCTTGTGTTCGAGCTCCATTAGAAGGTGACAAGCCTTTCTATATACAAGCTGGAATGGTGACATCCCCAACGATGTCTTATAAGTAATCCTGTAAGCCCATACTACATCGTCTAGCTTCAAGGACCAGTCTTTCCTTGTGGGATTTATAATCTTTTCTAGAATTCTCTTCACTTCATGATTCGACACCTCTGCCTGACCATTAGTCTGGGGGTGGTAAGCTGTAGCAATACAATGACTCACCGCGTACTTAACCAATAGAGCCGTGAACTGACGATTACAAAAATGGCTGCCCTCATCACAAATAATGGCCCTCGGAGTCCCAAATCTTGTGAAAATACTCCTTTATAATAATCTTAAGACCACCTTAGCATCATTCGTTGGAAGAGCTGCCACTTCCACCCACTTGGAAATGTAGTCGACTGCCAATAAGATATACAGGTTCTCACATGATGAAATAAAAGGCCCAATAAAGTATATCCCCCAAACATTAAAAATTTCTACCTCGAGGATTGTGTTCAAGGAAATTTCATTTCTCTTGGATATGTTCATGACTCTCTGACATCTGTCACATTTCTTAACAAAACTATAAGCATCTTTAAAAATTATCGGCCAGTGGAATCCTGCTTGTAAAACTCTACCCGCTGTCCTTTCACCACCGTAGTGATATCCATATAATGACGCATTGAAATCCTGCAAAATACCCTCTGTCTCACTATATGGGATACATCTCGTTATCATTTGATCGGCACATTGCTTGAACAAGTATGGCTCATCCCACATAAACCATTTCACATCATATAAAAATTTCTTCTTTTGATGCCCAGTCAAGTCAGAAGGGATTATCTTGCTCACTAAATAGTTTGCATATTCTGCGAACCATGGCACTTCATCTTTCACCACAAATAACTGCTCATCTGGGAAGGACTCATTAATCACAACCTTGTCATTTATATCCCTTCCCAGATTTTCAAATCTAGATAAGTGGTCTGCCACTTGATTCTCGGTCCCTTTTTTGTCCTTGATTTCTAAATCAAATTCTTGCAAAAGAAGTATCCACTTGATTAAACGAGGTTTTGCATCTTTCTTTTCCACCAAATACCGAATTATTTCATGGTCTGTGTACACTATCACCCTAGTCCCAATCAAATACACACGAAACTTATCGAAAGCATACACAATTGCTAAAAGTTCCTTTTCTATGGTGGTGTAGTTTAACTTAGCATCAGTAAGGGTCTTGCTCGCATAGTAAATCATATGGAAGATCTTTTCCCTTCATTGGCCCAAAAACACCCCCACAACAAAGCACTTGCATCACACATCAATTCAAATGGAAGGTCTAAGTCAGCTGCTGTGATCACTGGTGTTGTAGTTAACTTTTTTTTCAAGTGTTCAAATGTAGACAAGCATTCTTCATCAAACTTAAACTGCACATCCTTCTCCAATAAACTGTAGAGTGGCTTCGTGATCTTGGAGAAGTCTTTAATAAACCTACGGTAGAAGCCTGCATGCCCTAAAAAACTGTGAACATCTTTAACAGAAGTCGGTGGAGGCAAATTCTCAATAGTCTATAACTTCGCTCAGTCCACCTCTAATCCTTTCTTTGAAACCTTGTGTCCCAATATGATACCCTCTTGTACCATAAAATGGAACTTTTCCCTATTCAAAACCAAATTTGTTTCAACACATCTCCTCAACACCATCACTAAATTTTTTAAACACAAATCGAACGAATCTTTAAAAACTGAGATGTCATCCATGAAGACTTCCAAATTATGCTCCACCATATCGAAAAAATTGCCATCATAAACCTCTAAAATGTAGTCGGGGCATTGTACAACCCAAAAGACATCCTTCTAAAGTGAATGTTTCATATGGACATGTGAAAGTTGTCGTTTCCTGGTCTTCTAGAGCTATCACAATCTAATTATACCCTAAATACCCATCTAGAAGGCAATAATACTCATGACCTGCTAGCATGTCCAACATCTAATCAATAAACGGAAGTGGAAAGTGATGTTTCCTTGTAACTTTATTAAGTCTACGGTAGTCCATGTAGACTCTCTACCCCGTCACTGTCCTGGTTGGTATCAGTTCGTTGTTCTCATTGGAGACTACTGTCATTCCCCCTTTTTTGGCACACACTGTATCGGGCACACCCAAGAGCTGTCTGAGATCGGATATATTATTCCTACGTCTAGCCACTTCAAAACTTCCTTTTACAACTTCCTTCATAATCAGGTTTAATCTCCGTTGTTGCTCCACTAAAGGTTTAGTATCATCTTCCAGTAGGATCTTGTGCATACAGAATGATGGGTTAATCCGTTTGATGTCTGCTATGGTCCATCCTATGGCTGATTTGAACTCTCTTAGAACTCTTAGCAACTTTTCTTCCTAAAAAGATGTTAGTGCAGAAGAAATAATAACAGACAATTTTGAACAATCATTTAAAAATGCATACCTTAAGTGGCCTGGAAGAGGTTTCAGTTCAAGTTCTGGAGGAATCTCAAAAGTTCGCTTGAGTTTCACTGATGTCTCCCCAGAAAGCTTTAGTGACTCGACAGGAGTCTAGAACCTTCTAAACTGTGGTGTTGTGTCAAGAATCTGAATAATTTTTGCAATCTCGTCATCTTCCATCTTTGAATTCCCCAAAATAACACTTTTCAAAGGCTCATTTTCCACCAATTTCCCTACTTCATCATTCAACATCTTGTCTACTATATCAATCCTAAAACATTTTTCTTCGTCTGTAAGAAACTTCATAGCCTTGAACACATTGAAGGTGACTTCTTGATCATGAACCCTCATTGTCAATTCACCTTTCTGAACATCTATCAAAGTTCATCTTGTGACTAAAAACAGTCTCCCAAGGATGATAGGTATACTTTTATTTTCTTCATAATCCAAGATGATGAAATCAGCTGGGAAAATAAATTTATCCACTTTAACCAACACATCTTCTAAAATACCCGTGGATAAGTAATGGACCTGTCAGCAAGCTGTAGAGTTATATTCGTCGATCTTGGAGCTGGCAATCCCAACTGATTAAAAACTGACAGTGGCATCAAGTTGATGCTCGCCCCTAAATCACACAAGCATTTTTTAAAACACATCTTTCCTATTGAGCATGGTATCGTGAAGCTACTCGGGTCCTTTAGTTTCGGAGGTCACTTGCGTTGAAGCACTGCACTACATTCTTTAGTCAAGGCTACAGTCTCAAAATCCTCTAATCTCTTCTTCTTTGACAAGATTCCCTTCATGAACTTTGCATAACTTGGCATCTATTTTAATGCCTCGACGAAGGGTATATTAATTTGTAGCTTCTTGAACACCTCCAAAAACTTGTTAAACTACTTATCTTCCCTTTGCTTCTGCAATCTTTGTGGATATGGAACAAGGGGATGTACAGGTGGTGGTCTAGTCACTGGTTTCTCAAATAATTCTTCACTATTCTTCTCCACTTCCCTCTATTCAGAACCGTCTTTGATCAAACTCTCATCAGAACCAACTTGCTCCAGGCGCGGCTGTGCGGTTTCCCTTTGTAATAGTGGCACAAGCGCATCATCCTGTAAACCTGCAGTCTGCTTCCCTGATCTAAGTGTAATTGCCTGACACTGCTCCTTACCCTCTCCTCTTGGATTGGCTTTTGTCGTACTTGGTAATGTCATTTGTGGTCTATTATTCAAAATATTGGCCATTTGACCCATCTGAGTCTATAAATTTTTTATAGCCACAACTTGGCTCTTAATCATAACCTTTGTATTCACCATGTACTTGAGCATCATCTCCTCCATTTCTGACTTCTTTTCTTGCTAAGGTGCATGTGGTGGATGATGTTGTTGTTGTTGAAATCCAGGAGGGTAGGGTGGTTTTGGTGTATATTGTTGGTGAGATGCTTGTGACTGATACTGATGTTAAGGTTGAAATTGTTGATTTTGTTGATTTTGATTGTTGGTCCAGCTAAAATTGGGATGGTTGCGGTTGTTGGGGTTATAAGCATTCTGAAATTGATTTTGGTTCTTCTGGTAGTTACTCATATATTGCACAAATTTAGAACTGATAGCACACTGGTTGGTTTGATGCGACCCCGCACATATCTCACATACATAAGTAACTGACTTCACTTTATTTTCTGCCAAAGAATAAATCTTCTTCGCCATAGATGCCTGACAACTGTGTAATAGCATCTACCTCTAACATCCCCGCGACTTTAGGTTGTGGCATCCTGGCCATAGGATACTGAAAGTCTTTTGATGTCATTATCTCTATGAGATCATAAGCCTATTCATAGCTTTTAGCCCATAAGGCTCCTCCTGCAGCATCATCTCCTATCGGTCTTAACTGCCAACCCAATCCATTGTAAAAATTGTTAATAACCATCCAATCCGACATTCCATGATAAGGACATTTCCTTAGCATTTCTTTGTAGCGTTCCGAAGCTTCATACAATGTTTCACCCTGTTGTTGTTCAAATTGGGAAATCGTTGTCCTCATTTTTGCAGTCTTAGTCATTGGGAAAATTTTGGCTAAGAACTTCTGTGCTAAGTCCTCCCATGTAGTAATAGACCCCGACGACAAAGAGTGGAGCAAACTTCTAGCCTTGTCCCTTAAAGAAAATGGGAACAGTCTGAGCCTAATTACATCTTCTGACACCCCATTGTACTTGAAGGTGTCAAAAATCCCTATGAAGCTCAATAAGTGTTCGTTCAGGTCATCTGTAGCAGCACCCCCAAAATTGACTAAGTTCTGCACCATTTGTATAGTGCCTGATTTTATCTCAAAGGTATTTGCTGCTATAGTTGGCCTCACGATCCTCGACTGTAACTCATTAATCTTTGGCATTGAATAATCTCTTAAGGCCCGATGTTCTTCTTTTTGCTCTTCTGCTGCCATGTTGGATTGTGACGCCCCCTAAAATAGCTCCAATCCATCCAACTTATTCTGAGTCGCCAAATACATGGTACAGAAAATAACTACAACTTTATTACTACAACAACACATATGCTGTGAGTTTTGATACAAATATATATCAACTATAACTCATATCCCAACCGTGGACAGCACCTCACAGTGATACCTTACATAAAGGTACAGTCAATAACTGTTTTAGAAATTAATATCTTAGGAAAATGCTCAAGAAAACCTTCGTGCATGGGAGGCCATGCATCTAAGTTATGATAGATATCATATGTCCAGAGAATTATCCTTGGTTAATCCAATAGACCCCAAAGAAAAATGAGAAAATTACTATCATGTTCCTTCCAATGGTGAGTCTTCTCTTGATATATAACTATCTCCACCGTTTTCAATTGAACATTATGTTTCAACCAAACTCCAAGATCATATAGGTAGTGCTCGTAGATATACTCAACAAGTGGATGTGCACAACCCTGTCTTATGATAACACGAGGTTGTATATCATTAGACATCTTGTATGATAGTGGCAAAATACCCTTCCAAAGTTGGGTTCACCTGACCCTATTCGGTTCACCAAAATTAAATATCAAATGACGTATACAATACCACACACTTATCTAAAGTTTTCAATAAAATTATTTCCATACTATTTAGGGAGAACCTCAACAGCTATAGACCACCGTTCTATTCCCTTGTTATCCCCACTCGACCCAGCTACACTCTTATTACCTGAAAGGAATTGTGAAGCAAAAGGGTGAGCATAACTAGCTCTGTAAAGAATACCATGACTAAAGATAATTAAATTATAAATAGCCTTCATCAATAATAAATTAGAGATTTAGAACATATGGTAGATGATAAAACTTTTCAACCATAGTTGCAGCGGAACGAGCAATCCATTAGAAGAGTCAAATAGACTATAAAGTCTATTATCTTCTCCACATTAAAAGTCCACCAACAATGTTTTATCCATGTAACATCAATCAACAGTTCCTTTCCACAATCATATGAATAACTCATAATCATAAATGTAGTTCTAAATTCCTCTTCTCATCCAGGACGAAGATGATTTACATCACTTGTCTTTACCTGAAGCATCAAAGATTATGGTCATACCAAATCACAGTTCCTGTTCATAATTATACTAATAAGTTCATATTTGCACTACGGGCTAAAGATATTCATTAACAGTTCATCTTTGCACTACAGGCCAAAGATATTCAACAACAGGTCATCTTTGCACTACGGGCCAAAGATATTCATCAATAATTCATCTTTGCACTACATGCCAAAGATATTAATATCTCAAAGAAATACATAATCATTTCAGAATTTATATAAACCATAATTATAACCATGTCGATCAATTCACCTTTGCACTTGAGCTAAAGATATTCAATTATAAATTCAATGGTCATGATCATATTAGACAACAATTTATCTTTGCACTACTGGCCAAAGAGAACCCATAGTCACGATCATACCAATAATCTACCCATCTTTACAATCAAGTCAAAGAGAAATTTCTTCACCAGGATTATAAAAATGTTATATATGATAATAAAAACAATATGATCAAAATATGGATTTAATTTCAAGAGTAAGATTCATAAATCAATGATTTCATAACACCTTAATCCATATGTTATAAATCACTTAATAATCTCATAATCTAATATTATTAATATTACCACAATATCTTAATCATTTCTTAAACTTATAAATAATTTATTTTAATTGTTTACACTTTACTAATTAATGCATTTAATCATCTGAAAATGCCAACTCATAAGATTTCATCACCAATAACCAAAACTCTCATCAAAAATCTGCATATACCTTATATAGGATTCTCAAGCCATAAAATCCTATTTTTCACTTTTCTTACTTCACATAACATATTTAATTCATTTATTCATAACTAGTCTATTTTCATGAAAAATACCAAATCAGTCCCAAAAATATTTCTTTTCTGAGATTTAGCATAATATAGTCCCATATTGAACACTTATTTTTTCTCGGAATTTTTAAAATTCATTTACTATTTTTCATATGGCCAAAACCACTGAATATTTAGACATTTATCATAAATTATACTTTAATCCAAAAATTCCGAAATTTACAGAGTATACTGATATTATATAGATGTACTCCTAATAAAAATTTCATCAATTTTGGAGTTAACCACAAGGAGTTATAAGGGTTTACTTTTAAAATAGTATTTTCTCATAAAATCTATAACTCCTAATCTATACATCCAAAAATCGTAATTTTTGGACACAATCAAGAAAACTCATCAAATTATCATTTTAAATTTTTCCAGAATTTTTGAAGGTCAGAAAAATTTCGAAACTAAAAAGCATAATAACCCTTAAAATCCCTTACATAATAACGACAATATCCCTTACCTCAGTACTTCTGACTTGAATATCGTATATAATGCTGAACGAACTTGCACCGTATAGCAACACTCAAGATATCTAAATACTCACAAAAATACGCTCGATAATATAAAGAGAAAAAACTTCAGTTTCTGGTGAGATTTTCAATTCTAACTTAAGCACCTTATTTATGGAAAATTACTTAGAATACCAAAGCAGAAAATTTAATATAATATTAATAATTAAAAAAAACTCCTACGCAAACTTGGAAAATCTAATTTCAACACATTTTCCACATAAGTGAGGCCCACAAACTCACTAAAAACGTTTTTATTAAAAAAAATAATTAAAACTTCAAAAATCAATTATTCTAGAACTTCGGAACTTCAATAATTCATAATAAATAGCCCTTTTATCAGAAAAATTTGAATCTTATATCTTTTCCATAGGAAATTCCATTCTCTACAACTTTGTAAATTTAAGTTTTTCCAAATTCCAAACGAAAAATGACCGAAATCCACATACGGACAATTTTACAGGCTATAATCAATTTTCAGTCAAGAATTGGGGCCCACCAACACACAAAACATGTGTTAAACATTTTTTTTTCAACAAAAATATTCTTCCTCATTTATTCATATATCACACATTCATTATAAAAAATATCATCATTATTATATTATTAAAATAATAATATATTTAAATGAATTATTTTATCAGAAAAGATAAAATATCAATTTTTCAACAATCGTCACTTTAAAATTTTTCTCCATCTATATTCACATAAAATAAATATTTTTTCTTATCATATAAATCAATAATTAATTATTCACAAATAATATTACAGAATCACAATAATAACAAGCAGGCAGTTCCTAGGAAAGAGGAGGCTTTCCGATAAGGATTTCTCCTTACTGGCGCGCAATTAGGTGACCAAACCTCTCCTTGACAAAACTTTCTAGACATTGCCAATAATGTTATCTAATAATATTATTCAAATAATATGAATTATTGATCTGATAATGGGAAATAATGTGCCGTGAAAATTATTAAAACAACAATAATATAAAATATCAACGTAGCAATTATTGAATCAATAAAATGTAATATTGAATAGTAATTACTGTAACAATTATCATGCTTCGTGAATAGTAACTCGTGAATAGTAATTATAAGAAAATTTTAATACTTTTATTTCATAAAATTCGGGGTCTTACATGGATGATGTAGACTCATAATCTACTTGTGTACTCTGTCTTGCTTTCGCTTTCCAAGCCCTACCGTTGATATTATCTTGTGAAGGTATTAACTCGAAATTTGACGATCATGTGTGCATAAAATGTACACAACCACCTAAAATTCAAACAAAAATAAAATAGAAACAAAAGAAGAATAGAATTGTATAAGTCACACAAATATAGCTTTAGTTGATGACAACAATATTAAAAATAAATGCCTTTCCCCGGTAACGGCGCCAAAAACTTGTTGCCTCCTTTTTGGTTTAACAAAATGGACTCTAACTCATGCAAGTATACACGGGTCAACAAGTAGTACAGAGTAAGAAAGTAACGATCCCACAGAGAAAGGTAATAAATCTAAATTATCATGCAACAACCTAATCACTATTTCTGTATGCTCAAACGATCATTCAACAAATGAATTTATATCTAAATTAATTATCAACACAAAAATAATAATTACTAAAAGTAGGTAAACAACTTGGAGAATTATGGGTTTATAATATCATCTAATGTTTCATCCTAATTGCATACCTTCTATTTTAGCCTAATTATTTAACATGGAAAGCAAGTCAAGAGCACAAAAGTGGAACATAACCATCTTTCAATGAGCTATGTCCAATTTACACAAAATCCACAATTGATAGAAATCATGTAAGCATCACAATTACCAAACTCACTATATGTCTATGTGAATTTACAGCAACAATGATTTGAAGTAGAAGCTCTCTTAATGACTACACATGGTGAACCGGTATATGCCTATCCGGGTCACGAATCAGAAAACCTAATAAAAATAAGCCTCATGAACGTATGCCAACATGGTCTAATCTGTACTTATATTTCATTTTCCAAATCCATACAAGCAATTAGCGTGAATGGTGATCAAGAATTCAATCATTTAGCACAACCATATGGGCAATCCACTATTAAATATGCAAGTTCAAAATCAGGCATACATGTTTAGACTACGTATTAAAATCCATTAAAATCCCACAATAAAAATTAGTTCATTTTTGAACCAACAGCCATTATGGGATTGAAGCAAAACATGGAAATAAGAAATACAAACAAGAAATATGAGAGAAATGAGCGATCAAATCTGTTAATTCCTGCTACAAAGTCTGTTTCCAGGCTTGTTCAAATCCACAAATGTCTCTAGAATGAAAACTAAAATTATTTTGCAATCATCTTAAGAGAGAACCCAAAGTATTAAGGAAATGCTTCAAACCCTCCTTAGAAAAGACTAAACCTAAGAATAGTAAATTAAAAACTGAAAATCATTTCTCTGGTAACCAACCATATCGTTTTAAAATAGCAAATACGCTCTCATTTCAAATTATGAAAAGTTAGCATTTTTAAAATAACTGAGACCGGCTACGGCATCGCATGTGATTACATCATGGGTTCAGCGCCGAAATGTTGTAGGCTTATTCATCAAGTGCATAGCGCGGTCGCGCAATGTTCCGTTGTTGATGAGGCACAGCCTACGGGTACGTGTTTCTGTGACGCCCCCAAAATAGGTCCACACGACCCATTCTGAGTCGCCAGATATCATACTATAAAAATCAAATACAAACTTCATTTATACAACTGTTGAACTGTCATGCAGAATACGACCATAGTTAAACTGTGAGTTTTAATACAAATGCATGTAACTCTCATGGTGCCTCGACCACAACCTTACAATGGTAAGTCTTCTCTTGACATATAACTATCTCCACCGTCTGCAATTGAACATTATGTTTCAACCAAACTCCAAGATCATATAGGTAGTGCTCGTAGATTTAATCAGCAAGTGGATGTGCACAACCCTGTCTTATGATAACACGAGGTTGTATGTCATTAGACATCTTATATGATAGTGACAAAACACCCTTCCAAAGTTGGGTTCACCTCACCCTATTCGGTTCAACAAAAGTAAATATCAAATGACGTATACAATACGACAAACTTATCTAAAGTTCTCAATAAAATTATTTCCATACTATTTAGGGAGAACCTCAACAGCTATAGACCACCATTCTATTCTCTTGTTACCCCCACTCGACCCAGCTACACTCTTATTACCTAAAAGGAATTGTGAAGCAAAAAGGGTGAAACACAACTAGCCCAAAGAAGAATATTATGACTAAAGATAATTTACATCATCAATAGCCTTCATCGAAGAATAAATCGTAGATTTAGAACATATGGTAGATGATAAAACTTTTCAACCATAGTTGCGGTAATGAATCTAACAATCCATTAGAAGAGTCAAATAAACCATCATGTCTATTATCTTCTCCATATTAAAAGTCCACCAATAATGTTTTATCCCTATAACATCAATCAACAATTCCTGTCCACAATCATATGAATAACTCATAATCATAATTGTGATTCTAAATTCATCTTCGCACCTAGGACGAAGATAATGTTCATCACCTATCTTTACCTGAAACATCAAAAATCTTGGTTATACCAAATCACAATTCCTGCTCATAATCATACTAACAAATTCATCTTTGCACTACGGCCAAAGATATTCATTAACAATTCATCATTGCACTACAGGCCAAAGACATACAACTGTATTTTAAAAGAGTCAAGTAGATCATGATATCTACTATCTTTTATGAATTAAAAGTGTATAATCAATATGTTATCGTTGAGACTCAACTTAATAAACAATCCACATCATCGAATCATCCTTGCACTACGACCAAGGATATTCATGTAATCATCTATTGTCATGATTATACCGAATAATCCCTGGTTATAATCATACCAATAACTGTCCATCAATGCACTACGTGCCAATGAGGACTTTTACCACATCATCTATAACATTACGAGTCATGATTATACCGAATGATCCCTGGTCATAATCATACCAATAAACAGTTCATCTATGCACATAAGCCAAAGATACTCATCAATCAATAGTTCATCTTTGCACGTAAGCCAGAGATATACAACTGTAAAACCAATAATCAACAGTCCATCTTTGCACGTGAGCCAAAGATATACAACTATAAAACCAATAATCAACAGTCCATCTTTGCACGTGAGTCAAAGATGACTTTCATCATAATATAAGCATGAGGATGATGACAATGATATAAGCATTAATCAAACGAAATCAAGGATAAATATTAAAGACTTTAAATTTATCCAGAGTTTAAAAATATCCAAATTGTCAACATGATACTGCTTTGTGGAGTAAAATTCAAGAATAATATTCATGTACCAAAAATAACTTGGACAGAAAAAAAATATATTTTTCGGGTAACTAGTACCCCGCAATAGTACCCTATGAATAGTACTTCTGGAATAGTACCTCGTGAATAGTACCCCGGCATGAAAAGTACCCCAAATACCTGAGTGAATAATATTCGAGTGAATAGTAATTTGGGTGAATAGTAACTCGTGAATAGTACTCCGACACGAAAAGTGCCCCGAATACCCGAGTGGATAATACTAGAGTGAATAGTAACTAGGTGAATAGTAACCCATGAATAGTAACTCATAAAAAAATACCAAAGAAAATGATATTCCATGACGAGTACAAAAGAAATGATATCTCATACGAGTATAATAGAATAAACGAAACTACAAATGGATTTTCACCTGCCATGCGATAATCAACATAGACAGATCGTTTCCACAAATTAATAAAGAATGAATACGAAGGATCATTCACCATGCTTGCGGTAATCAACATAGACAGGTTATTCCAACAGAATAATAAAGAATGGAATAATGTAAGAATTCACCAGTGTGCGCGATAGATCAAGACAGACATGTGTTATTCCTAATGTAATAATAAAGAATGAAACCGTGTCACGCATAATCCGTATGTATGTGATATTCCAACAGAATAATAAAGAATGGAACCAGGTCATGCGTAATCCGCACAGACAGGATATTCCAACAGAATAATAAAGAATGGAATAACAACAGAATTCACCAGGCATGTGATAGACCGTACAGATAGGTTATTCCAACAAAATAAGAAAGAATGGAATAACAGAAGAATTTGACCATGTATGCGGTACTTCACATAGACAGGTTATTCCAACATAATAATAAAGAATGGTATAACAACCCTTACGAGTATTGAAATAAAATAACTCTCTTCATGAATACGAAAGAATAATACCCCTTACCTTAGAAGAAACTGGATACTGGAATAGTGAGGTAGTAGACTTCTCTTCTTCTTTCTCTCTATAATTTCTCTCTATAATAATTTCTCTATAGCTTTAATGAATTGGTGAAAAATAATGAAGGAATGAGCTTCTATTTATAGGAAAATATAGTTTCCATAATTGCACATTTTGGGGCTCGAAATATTATAGTATAATACCTTCATCTTTTCTTTCATTTTTAATTTAGTCATGCAAGTATTATCAAACTTGCACCACCTCCCCTAATAGTAAATCATGTGAATCAATAGTAAATCATGTGACTCAATAGTTCTAAACATGTGAAAAAATTAATTATAGTATAGTACCTTCATCTATACCTCTATTTTTAACTTAGTCATGCAAGTATTATCAAACTTGCACCAACTCCCCTAATAGTAAATGAATGTGATTCAATAGTACACACATGTGAATAAATAGTTATAGTCATGTGAAATAATAGCAATTAATTGCTTATTTATCCGATTAATTACCCGATAACTTCCAGACATCAATTATTATCAAAATAAATGTCGATTTCCACTAACACTAATAATTCTCACACAATGGAACTATCAATTTCATCTTTAATCAACACGAACTTATTCATCATTAATATTATAACTCACAATATTTAACAACCAGGTCATTCCCAGGAAAAAGGGGGCTTTTCGATAAGGATTTCTCCTTATTGGCGCAATTAGGTGACCAAACCTCTCCTCGACAAAGACTTCTGCAGACATCATCAATATTGCAAATAATAATATAAATAACTTTGTCGTCTCAATTATTGATTTAATAATATATCATATTCTGCAGATGATACTGTGACAATAATTGAATCAATAATATGAGAGATATAATACAGCAATTACTGTAGCAATAATTGAGTATAACTGAGTGACTTCTCACGTAAGCATCAATAATCAATACCATGTGTTACTATGCAACCACGCGTATTATTGTACTTTTATTACCGAGTAGTTCAACAGTTTTAACGATAATACTTTCGCTGTTATTTTTATAAAAATATAATTCTGTCATTTTCTTACTACGACAATACTTCCGTTGTGGGGTCCACCAACGTCCTACGGATATTCTCCGACAAAAAGAATATTCCCCGACCAAACGAATATTTTATAACAACTTGCATACTTTTAAAAATTTCAAATATAACCCTTAACTTTAAACTTTTATCAATTTAACTATTTTCCAAAATAGAAAATTTGAATACTTTCATTTCATAAAATTCGGGGTCTCACAGTTTCTGCCTCTGTATTTCCTCTAGCGCGGGCACGCCATGAATAAGCTATATGGCAGCGCGACCGCGTTGTTGCTGCTTCTTGTCTGATGTGTTTACTGCTACTTTCTGCTACTTTCTTGCTCTTCATTTCTTTTCTTCTTCATTTCTTTTCTTCTTCACTTCACCACTTCATTGATCCTCTAAGTGTTCTTCTCATTTACTGTAGTCCAGCTGCTCTTCATTCTAGCTCAAGTCCACTATGCCATGTTAATGCTATTTCCATGTCATTTCATGCCATTCCATGCCTTAGGTTGCTATAGGAGTTACAGCTATACGTACTGCAAAATAAACACAAAAAGCAAATAAAAACATACCAAACATACTTAAACTGAGCAAAATTCCAGTGAGTTGGCACTGTTCTTCTTAGCTTCTGAGCAAATAAAAACATTCTCTGTTCTTCTTAGCCTCTTTGTTCTTAGCCTTAGGAAAAACATGTAAACTTAAACTGATATACACATATAACCCATGTACTCATCAGTTAAAAAAAACAAAGAACTACATCAGTTGTAATATGCCAAAGGCCACAAGGCCACGTTTGGCTGCACCTTAGATTAGGCTTTCTAATTTTTTTTATATTACGTATATCATATGGTTCAATTTGTCACACTCATTATACCAAATAATTTGTTCAATTCACAATTCAAATTAACATTTGTCATATAATTATAATTTCCACAAAAATTGGAATTTTATTTAACAAACTAATAAATCTCTAATTTAATTATTAAATTAAATTAGAACAACATTATAATTATTTAATAATTCATTTAATTATCTCATTAAATTAAATCTTCAAATTATAAAATTATCACACATTAATTTAATTATTATAACACACTTTAACTAAATTAGTGCACAATAATTTTGCCAAATATTTATTTATCTCAATAAATAAATCAACTCAAATATTTATTTGATCTAATAAATATTTAAATTTAATAATATTAATTAGAAAATTCTCGTTACATTACAGCAGCGCTGCTCGCTTGGTGGGCAATAAAGCGCCACGGGTAAGATCGCCTGCATTCTGCTATCGCAGCTTCGACTCTAACTCCCCGTCATAACCAACATCCCAATTTCACATACAAACAACAACTTAAGGTCACCTAATTGATATAAACGTCATAAACTTACTACCAAACATCCCTAGTGTAAGACCCTGAATTTTATGAAATAAAAGTATTCAAATTTTTTTTATAATTACTATTCATGAGTTACTATTCACGAGTTACTATTCATGAGTTACTATGCACAAATTACTATTCACGAGTACTATTCACGAATCATGATAATTTTTTTTTTGTAAGAAGGCACTACTCAATAATTGTTACATTAATTATTGTTTAATATTTTATTTTATTGATTCAATAATTGCTACGATGATATTTTATATTATTATTGTTTCAAAAATTGTCATGGCACAGTATTTCCCATTATCGGATCAATAATTCATATTATTTGAATAATATTATTAGATAGCATTATTGGCAATGTCTAGAAAGTTCATCCAATGAGAGGTTTGGTCACCTAATCATGCTGCAAGATGAGGATAAATCCTTATTGAAAGCCCCTTCCTCGGAACTACTTAGTTATCGATGATTGTGATTCTCAGAACATTATTTATGAATAATTAATTATTGATTAATATGATAAGAAAAATATTCATTTTATGTAAATATAGATGGAGAAAATTTTTAATGTGACAATTTTTGAAAATTGATATTTTATCTTTTCCGATAAAATAATTCATTTAAAAATATTATTATATTAATATAATAATGGTGATATTTTTACAATGAATGTGGGATATATGAGTATATGAGGAGGATGAGTATTTTTGTTACTAAAAATATTTAAAACATGCTTTTCATGTTTGTGGACCCTAATTTTGACTGAAATTGGATTATAGCCTGCAAAATCGTCCGTATGTGGATTTCTGTCAATTTCTGTTTGGAATTTGGAAAAACTTTCTTCTGCAAAGTTGTAGAGAATTAAATTTCTTATGGAATGGACATAAGATTCGAATTTTTCCGATAAAAGGGCTATTTATTATGAATTATTGAAGTTCCGAAATATTGGGTCTGAATTGATTTTGTTACAAAAATTATTTAAAACATGTTTGGTGTGTTGGTGGGACCCACTTGCATGTGTTAGTTGCTGAAATCAGATGGCAAGGTGTGTGTAGGAAAATAAAATAACTATATTAATATTTTATTAAATTTTCTATTTTGGTGTTTTAAGCATTTTCCTATAAATAGGGTGTTTAGGTTAGAATTAAAAATCACACCAGAAATTGAAGTTTTCTCTCTCTATATTATCGAGCGTATTCTTGTGAGTATTTTGATACTTTGAGTGTTGGTATACGGTGCAAGTTCATTCAGCGATTATATCCAGTATTCCAGTCAGAAGTATTGTCTTTTAAGGTAAGGGATATTGTCGTTATTATGTAAGGGATTTTAAGGGTTATTATGTTTTTCAGTTTCGTAATTTTTCTGACCTTCAAAAATTCTGAAAAAATTTGAAATGATAATTTGATTAGTTTTCTTGATTGTGTCCAAAAATGGCGATTTGTGGATGTATAGATTAGGAGTTCTGAATTTTTGAGACTGATTTGGTATTTTTCATGAAAAATATCATGAAAATAGACTAGTTATGAATAAATGAATTAAATATGTTATGTGAAGTAAGAAAATTGGAAAATAGAATTTTATGGCATGAGAATCCTATATAAGGTATATGCAGATTTTTTATGAGGATTTTGGTTATTGGTGGTGATGAAATCTTATAAGTTTGACATTTTAGGATGATTAAATGCATTAATTAGTAAAGTGTAAACAATTAAAATAAATTATTTATAAATTTAAGAAATGATTAAAATATTGTGGTAATATTAATAATATTAGATTATGAGATTATTAAGTGATTTAAAACATTTGGATTAAGGTGTTATAAAATCATTGATTTATGAATCTTACTCTTGAGATTAAATCTATATGTTGATTATATTGTTTTTATTATCATATATAACATTTTTATAATCCCGGTGATGAAATTTCTCTTCGACTTAAGTGTAAAGATGGGTAGATTATTGGTGTGATCATGACTATGGGTTCTCTTTGGCCAGTAGTACAAAGATGAATTATTGACTGGTATGATCATGACCATTGAATTTATAATTGAATATTTTTAGCTTAAGTGCAAAGGTTAATTGATCAGCATGGTTATAATGATGGTTTATATAAATTCTGAAATGATTATGTATTTCTTTGAGATATTAATATCTTTGGCCTGTAGTCCAAAGATGATCTGTTGTTGAATATCTTTGGCTTGTAGTGCAAAGATGAAATGATATTTAATATCTTTGGCCCGTAGTGCAAAAATGAATTTATTCGTATGATTATAAACAGGAACTGTGATTTGGTATAACCATGATCTTTGATGTTTCAGGTAAAAGACAGGTGATGAAAATTATCTTCGTCCTGGGTGCGAAGAGGAATTTAGAATCACAATTATGATTATGAGTTATGCATATGATTGTGGAAAGGAACTATTGATTGATGTTACAGGGATAAAACATTGTTGGTAGACTTTTAATGTGGAGAAGATAACAGACTTTATAGTCTATTTGACTCTTCTAATGGATTGCTCGTTCCACTGCAACTATGGTTAAAAAGTTTTATCATCTACCATATGTTCTAAATCTCTAATTTATTACTGACGAAAGTTATTGATAATTTAATTATCTTTAGTCATGATATTCTTTACTGAGCTAGTTGTGCTCACCCTTTTGCTTCATAATTCCTTTCAGGTAATAAGAGTGTAGCTGGGTCGAGTGGGGATAACAGAGGAATAGAACGGTGGTCTATAGCTGTTGAGGTTCTCCCTAAATAGTATGGTAATAATTTTATTGAGAGCTTTAGATAAGTGTGTCGTATTTTATACGTCATTTGATATTTAATTTTGGTGAACCGAATTGGGTGAGGCGAACCCAACTTTGGAAGGGTATTTTATCACTATCATACAAGATGTCTAATGACATACAAACTAGAGTTATCATAAGACATGGTTGTGAACATCCACTTGCTGAGTATATCTACGAGCACTACCTATATGATCTTGGAGTTTGGTTGAAACATAATGTTCAATCGCAGATGGTGGAGATAGTTATATGTCAAGAGAAGACTCACCATTGGAAGGAACATGATAGTAATCTTCTCATTTTTCTTTGGGGTCTATTGGATCAACCAAGGATAATTCTCTGGACATATGATATTTATTATAACTTATATTCATGGCCTCCTATGTACGAATGTTTCCTTGAGCACTTCCCAAAGATTTTAATTTCTAAAACAGTTATTGACTGTACCTTTATGTAATGTATCAATGTGAGGTGTTGTCCATAGTTGGGACATGAGTCATAGTTGGTATTAAAACTCATAGTATATGTGTTGTTATATTTCGTACGACAATTGTATTAATGAAGTTGTGGTTGTTTCTGTACCATGTTATATATTGACGACTCAGAATAGGTTGGGTGGATTGGACCTATTTTGGGGGCGTCATAGTTGGTATCAGAGCTTAGGGATATGATCTCTAGCGGAGATCCGGGATTAGAACTAGGAAGGGAGAGATGAGTAATATCCTTCGCTAGTGTGTGTCCTACCTAAGCTAAATTTTTTTACTTAAGTTGATAAATTGTGATATGTCAATTAACCTTTGTTTTGAAGCTGTATTCTAGAATGATATCTGAAATACAGGTGATGAGCAATGGAGAAATCATGATGACCGGGGAGATAGAATCTGAAATGAAAGCAAGGTATTCTCAACTCTTCGAAATACCAGGTACGTAAATTTCGGGGACGAAATTTCATAAAGAGGGGAGATTGTAAGACCCCGAATTTTATGAAATAAAAGTATTCAATTTTTTTTATATAATTACTATTCACGAGTTACTATTCCCGAGTTACTATTCATGAGTTACTATTCACGAGTACTATTCACGAAGCATGATAATTTTTTTTTCGTAAGAAGGCACTACTCAATAATTGTTACAGTAATTACTGTTCAATATTTTATTTTATTGATTCAATAATTGCTACGTTGATATTTTATATTATTATTGTTTCAATAATTGTCATAGTACAGTATTTCCCATTATCAGATCAATAATTCATATTATTTGAATAATATTATTAGATAACATTATTGACAATGTCTAGAAAGTTCTGTCAAGGAGAGGTTTGGTCACCTAATTGCGCGCCAGTAAAGAGAAATCCTTATTGGAAAGCCCCCTCATTCCTGGGAACGGCCTGGTTGTCAGTATTGTGATTCTGTAACATTATTTATGAATAATTAATTATTGATTATTATGATAAGAAAATATTCATTTTATGTATATATAGATGGAGAAAATTTTTAATGTGACAATTGTTGAAAATTTATATTTTATCTTTTTCGATAAAATAATTCATTTAAAAATATTATTATATTAATAAAATAATGGTGATATTTTTACAATGAATGTGGGATATATGAGTATATGAGGAAGAGGAGTATTTTTTGTTACTAAAAATATTTAATACATGTTTTTCATGTTTGTGGACCCTAATTTTGACTGAAATTGGATTATAGCCAATAAAATCGTCCGTATCTGGATTTGTGTCAATTTCTGTTTGGAATTTAGAAAAACTTTCTTCTGCAAAGTTGTAGAGAATTAAATTTTCTATGGAATGGACATAAGATTCAAATTTTTCTGATAAAAGGACTATTTATTATGAATTATTGAAGTTCTGAAATATTGGGTCTGAATTAATTTTGTTACAAAAATTATTTAAAACATGTTTGGTGTGTTGGTGGGACCCACTTGTATGTGTTAGTTGCTGAAATCAGATGGCAAGGTGTGTGTAGGAAAATAAAATAAATATATTAATATTTTATTAAATTTTCTGCTTTGATGCTCTAAGCATTTTCCTATAAATAGGGTGCTTAGGTTAGAATTGAAAATCACACCAGAAACTGAAGTTTTCTCTCTCTATATTATCGAGCTTATTTTTGTGAGTATTTTGATACTTTGAGTGTTGATATATGGTGTAAGTTCGTTCAGCGTTATATCCAGTATTCCAGTCAGAAGTATTGTCTTTTGAGGTAAGGGATATTGTCGTTATTATGTAAGGGATTTTAAGGGTTATTATGTTTTTTAGTTTCGTAATTTTTTTGAACTTCAAAAATTTTGAAAAAAATTGAAATGATAATTTGATGAGTTTTCTTGATTGTGTCCAAAAATGGCGATTTTTGGACGTATAGATTAGGAGTTCTGAATTTTATGGGAAAAGACTATTTTAAAAGTAAACCCTTATAACTCCTTGTGGTTAACTCCAAAATTGATGAAATTTTTATTGGGAGTACATCTATATAATATCAGTATATCTTGTAAATTTTGGATAAAAGTACAATTTATGATAAATGTCCAAATATTCGGCAGTTTTGGCCATATGAAAAATAGTAAATGAATTTTAAAAATTTCGAAAAAATATATATGTTCAATATGGGACTATATTCTGCTAAATCCCAGAAAAAAAAATTTTTTGAGACTGATTTGGTATTTTTCATGAAAATAGACTAGTTATGAATAAATGAATTAAATATGTTATGTGAAGTAAGAAAATTGAAAAATAGAATTTTATGGCATGAGAATCCTATATAAGGTATATGCAGATTTTTTATGAGGATTTTGGTTATTGGTGGTGATGAAATCTTATGAGTTTGACATTTTAGGATGATTAAATGCATTAATTTGTAAAGTGTAAACAATTAAAATAAATTATTTATAAATTTAAGAAATGATTAAAATATTGTGGTAATATTAATATTATTAGATTATGAGATTATTAAGTGATTTATAACATTTGGATTAAGGTGTTATGAAATCATTGATTTATGAATCTTACTCTTGAGATTAAATCTATATGTTGATTATATTATTTTTATTATCATATATAACATTTTTATAATCCCGGTGATGAAATTTCTCTTTGACTTAAGTGTAAAGATGGGTAGATTATTGGTGTGATCATGACTATGGGTTCTCTTTGGCCAGTAGTGCAAAGATGAATTATTGACTGGTATGATTATGACCATTGAATTTACAATTGAATATTTTTAGCTTAAGTGCAAAGGTGAATTGATCAACATGGTTATAATTATGGTTTTTATAAATTCTGAAATGATTATGTATTTCTTTGAGATATTAATATCTTTGGCTTGTAGTGCAAAGATGATCTGTTGTTGAATATCTTTGGCTTGTAGTGCAAAGATGAAATGATAATGAATATCTTTGGCCCTTAGTGCAAAGATGAATTTATTAGTATGATTATAAACAAGAACTGTGATTTGGTATAACCATGATCTTTGATGTTTCAGGTAAAAGACAGGTGATGAAAATTATCTTCGTCCTGGGTGCGAAGAGGAATTTAGAATCACAATTATGATTATGAGTTATTCATATGATTGTGGAAAGGAATTGTTGATTGATGTCACAGGGATAAAACATTGTTGGTAGACTTTTAATGTGGAGAAGATAATAGACTTTATAGTCTATTTGACTCTTCTAATGGATTGCTCGTTCCGCTGCAACTATGGTTGAAAAGTTTTATCATCTACCATATGTTCTAAATCTCTGATTTATTACTGAGGAAAGGTATTGATAATTTAATTATCTTTAGTCATGATATTCTTTACTGAGCTAGTTGTGCTCACCCTTTTGCTTCACAATTCTTTTCAGGTAATAAGAGTGTAGCTGGGTCGAGTGGGGATAACAAGGGAATAGAACGGTGGTCTATAGCTTTTGAGGTTCTCCCTAAATAGTATGGAAATAATTTTATTGAGAACTTTAGATAAGTGTGTCGTATTGTATACGTCATTTGATATTTAATTTTGGTGAACCGAATAGGGTGAGGCGAACCGAATAGGGTGAGGCGAACCCAACTTTGGAAGGGTGTTTTGTCACTATAATACAAGATGTCTAATGACATACAAACTCGAGTTATCATAAGACAAGGTTGTGCACACCCCCTTGCCGAGTATATCTACGAGTACTACCTATATGATCTTGGAGTTTGGTTGAAACATAATGTTCAATCGCAGATGGTGGAGATAGTTATATGTCAAGAGAAGACTCACCATTGGAAGGAACATGATAGTAATCTTCTCGTTTTTCTTTGGGGTCTATTGGATCAACCAAGGATAATTCTCTGGACATATGATATCTATCATAACTTATATTCATGGCCTCCTATGTACGAAGGTTTCCTTGAGCACTTCCCAAAGATTTTAATTTCTAAAACAGTTATTGACTGTACCTTTATGTAATCTAACAATGTGAGGTGTTGTCCATAGTTGGGAAATGAGTCATAGTTGGTATTAAAACTCATAGTATATGTGTTGTTGTATTTTGCACGACAATTGTATTAATGAAGTTGTAGTTATTTTTGTACCATGTATTTGGCGACTCAGAATAGGTTGGGTGGATTGGACCTATTTTGGGGGCGTCACACCTAGCATGATTCTAACAATTCAAATCACATAAACAACCAAATTTAAGAATCAAATTCAAAGTTTATGTCATTTTTCCAAAGTTTAACATATAAATGGACAATACCTTCTTGAAGTTGAAATGTTAACTCTTTCTTCAATTTCCAGATTACTCAACAACACTCACACTCTAATTAGAACCTCATTGAGAAATTAGCAACTCAAAATTGAGAGGAGCGACTTCTATTTATAGAGAGAATATTACCCATTTGGGGGTTTTTCCCTAAGGATTGTATCAATGGGAGATAGAATGAGCCATTGTGTAACAAGAAGTTGGTGAAAAGTTTCACCAACTCCATCTTCTTCCATTCCCATAGCCATCATCACCATCATTAGTTTTCAGCAACATAGAGCCATAGACTTTTGATAAAACACGGCTCAGACTTAGAATGGGACCATGATTCTGGGACAAGGCTATTTAGCATATTACATTAATTACAATGGTCACTAGTTACACTAAGTTTAATTCCCTTTTGGCTCACAAATGAAATTTTAATTAGTTGATATTATTACATTGTGATAAGTTAAGAGTACAAATACACATAATAATATAATCCATGTACATTGGGTCAATTCAAAGAATATTTACATTAGACTAGAATATAATTTAGTTGGGTACCAACACCCCATTATTTTCCATAAACTTATTATTCCAATTCTACATAAATATTGAAATAAATGTTTAATAGTAAATATTTATTTACTCAAATTTAATTTCTCTCATATGTTAAAAATACACATTTAATTGCTCCACCACACATCATGATGTCACATAAGACTCTTTCATACAACTTAGTAAATTACATAATTTAAAAGCTAACTCTTATCATATAGTCTTATATAATAATTATTCACATTCTAATGTCACTCCTCATTTTATATTGAATAAAGAAACCTTATTATATAGGACTACACATTACATGTTATTGCTCACGATAAATAATGAATAATAATAGAAATTAGTCTATCACATTATGTAATTATTTACTCATTACTAGTACTAATTAATTTCATCCATTTCATCATTAATTTATTTAGTAACTTTCTCATTTCACCACTTTGCCACACTAGGCATAATTTCATAAGATTAAATTAAGCTTCTCATCACTTCTACCACATTACTCAATTATCATATGCTTATTCAATTAAATGAATTACCACAACTCATGTCACCACTATATATATTTATATTCAAATAAATATTCAAATAATCATTATTCTCAATATCAATATTATTTATTTAAGATTCGCGGGTATTACAGCACCGACCGCGGGAGGGACTAGCGGTCAAGCCCTAACCTTGGTCAATATAGGCCCTTAGATCTTCCATTGGATGACAAGAGATGAGATAGATGGGATTGTATTCATAGCTAATGCAAGCTATGGAGCAACCATAATCTCCACCGTTGATCAACAGAATGGATGATATGGATTGAAAAGAATTTTATCCATGTTGCTATAGCCTGTAGTGGCCGCAACAAAGCTTGTAGCGGCTAGGTTAATTACTCCCATTCCCCTCCCATATTATTATATTATTATGCTTTATTACTGCAGGTGCCTTTCTTAATTGCTACAATGCCTGCCGCTATAGGCTTTAGCGACCGTGTAGCAATTTTACGATTATGCCCCTCCGTTTCATTGTTGATGCTCCTTTATGATGCCCCATATTAGGAATTTGCGATTGAACTAAGTTTTTATACCTTAGTTTCATGGAAAGTACTAATTGATTTTATTATTAATGTACAATACTTTTACTTACTACCAATTGATTTTATTACTTACAACCAATTGATTTTATTATTATTAATTTATTATTATTATTATTATTATTATTATTATTATTATTATTATTATTATTATTATTATTAGTAGTAGTAGTAGTAGTAGTAGTAGTAGTAGTAGTAGTAGTAGGGGATAAAAAGACTAATGTTGCTGCTGCTGGTAGTAGTAGTAGTAGTAGTAGGGATAAAAAGAGGGGAGAAAATTGACGACTTGCGATATTTAACTTTTTGTTGTGAAATGATAGATAAAACAATTAAGAAGAGAACAATATATATATATATATATATATATAGTACAAATAATTTTGAATTTCCCGCCCATCCTAATTGTGACGCCCCCAAAACAGGTATACATCACCCATCTTGAGTCGCCAAATACATGGTACAGAATACAAATAAAAACTTAATTATACAACTGTCGTGTAAAATACGACAAAACATAAGCTGAGAGTTTTAACACGAATATTATCTTCTAGACAATATCCACACTCAATGGAGTCCTCATTACATTTATTATCACACTATTTTATAGAATAGTGAGGACTACTAAAGCCATTTATCCTGGACCATCACTCCATTCCCCGACTCGTCCCAGCTATATTCTCATTTCCTAAAGAGAACAATGAAAGAAAGGGTGAGCTTAACTAGCCCAGTAAGAAATATTATGACTAAGATAATGCAGAATAAATTATCCTTAGCCTTCAACAGTATAACAACTGATAGAATACAATAGACAACAAGTTTTAGATCAACAACTGCAGCGAAAATAAGCAATCCATTAGAAGAGTCAAGTAGAACATAAAATCTACAATCTTCTATGATTTAAAAAGTTTTTCATCAACTTTATCATTGAGACTCAGTTTAATAAATAAAATCAAACCATCCCTGCACCACGACCAAGGATATTCATGTAATCATCAATGGTCATGATTATACAGAATAATCCCTGGTCATAATCATACCAACAACTGTCCATCAATGAACTACAGGCAATTGAGGACTTTTACCATATTATTCGTCATATTACGATCATGATTATACTGAATAATCCCTGGTCATAACCATACCAAGTCCATCTATTCACATAAGCCAAAGACGACTTTAATCACAATATAAACATGAGGATGATGACAATGACATAATAATTCAATAAAATAAGTTCAAGGATAAATTTTAAAGATTTAAAATTTAATTTATCCAGAACTCAATAACGTCCAAACTGTCAACATGATACTGCTTTGTGGAGTAAAATTCAAGATTAATATTCATGTACCAAAAATAATTTGGACAGAAAAGAAATATATTTTTCAGGTGAATAGTACCCCGTGAATAGTATCCCGACATGAAAAGTGTCCCGAATACCTGAGTGAATGATACTAGAGTGAATAGTAATCGGGTGAATAGTAACCCATGAATAGTAACTCATGAATAGTACTCTGGCACGAAAAGTGCCCCTAATACCCGAGTGAATAATACTAGAGTGAATAGTAACCGAGTGAATAGTAACTCGTAAAAAAAAATACCAAAGAAAATGATATTCCATGATGAGTACAAAAGAAATGATATCTCATACGAGTATAATAGAATATACGAAACTGCAAATGGATTTTCACCCGCCATGCGGTAATCCATGTAGACAGATCATTTCCACAATTTAATAAGGAATGAATATAAAAGATCATTCACCATGCATGCGGTAATCCACATAGACATGTTATTCCAACAGAATAATAAAGAATAGAATAACGTAAGAATTCATCGTGCATGCGATAGGCCAAATGCAGAAAGGTTATTCCAATGTAATAATAAAGAATGGAACTAGGTCATGCGTAATCCGCATGCAGTGATATTCTAATAGAATAATAAAGAATGGAACCAGGTCATGCGTAATCCGCATGCATGTGATATTCCAATGTAATAATAAAGAACGGAACCAGGTCATGCGTAATCCGCACAAACAGGATATTCCAATAGAATAATAAAGAATGGAATAACAATAGAATTCAGCAGACATGCGATAGATCGCACAGACAGGTTATTCCAACTGAATAATAAAGAATGGAATAACATAAGAATTTCACCATGTATGCGGTATCATGATGTAGACAGTTATTCCGACATAATAATAAAGAATGGAATAACAATCCTTACGAGTATTGAAAAAAAATAATTCTCTTCATGAATACGAAAGAATAATACCCCTTACCTTAGAAGAAAACTAGACACTGGAATAGTGAGGTAGCAGACTTCTCTTCTTCTTTCTCTCTATATTTTCTCTATTATAATTTCTCTTGTGAGACTTAGTGAATTGGTGAGAAATGAAGGAAGAATGAGCTTCTATTTATAGGAAAATATAGTTTCGATAATTGCACGTTTTGGGGCTCGAAATATTACAGTATAATACCTTCCTCTTTTCCTTCATTTTTAATTTAGTCCTATAAGTATTATCAAACTTGCACCACCTCCCCTAATAGTAAATCATGTGAATCAATAGTAAATCATGTGAATCAATAGTTCTAGACATGTGAAAATACGAATTACAGTATAGTACCTCCATCTATACCTCCATTTTTAACTTAGTCATGCAAGTATTATCAATCTTGCACCAACTCCCCTAATAGTAAATGAATGTGAATCAATAGTACACACATGTGAACAAATAGTTATAATCATGTGAATCAATAGCAATTAATTGCTCATTTATCCGGTTAATTACCCGATTGGTCAATATAACCTCCAGACATCAATTATTATCGAAATAAATGTCGATTTCCACTAACACTAATAATTCCAATACAATGGAACTATCAATTTCATCCTTAATCAACACGAACTTATTCATCATTAATATTATAATTCACAATATTTAACAACCAGGTCGTTCCCAGGAAAGAGGGGGCTTTCCGATAAGGATTTCTCCTTATTGGTGAGTAATTAGGTGACCAAACCTCTCCTTGACAGAACTTCTAGACATTATCAATATTGCAAATAATAATATGAATAACTTTATCGTCTCAATTATTGATGTAGACACTCGAAATTTTCTTTTCCTGGTACTAACTATGCAGGAGGGCAAAAACATCTTTTTTATACTCCAGAGGTAATCCTGGAGGACCACAACATCAATTCCAACCTCAGAGATAATCCTGAGTACATTCAGAGTCAACAACATGACAATCTCAGAGATAACCCTGGGAAAAACCCGCTACAACTGTGAAAAAATCGGAGATAACCCCGGGAGGGGAAAAATGGTCATTTTGCCAACTCAACTTCACTTCAAATCAAATACACTCATTTCAACTCATATTGCTTTAAAATAAGTCTCACAAGAACCATATCTCAACTTTCGAGCGCAAACTACGTAAAACAGCTCAACGGACTGCCTGACAAAGACCCAGTAATGCTATTTCGGTCATGGACCCAACATCCTAAAATCAAAAAGGGTAAATCCCATGTCATTGCGTAACTCTCGACAAAAGCAGTCCAAAGATGGTCTTGTATACCTCATTTGGATGTTCAGATTGAAGTTCTGCAAGTTCGAGCGGATATTATAGTGTGCGAGTGCACGTACTTCGAGACAACGGGACCCGCGAAGTCCAGGCCCACCACGACCAGCCGCAAGTGTAACTACGGCTGCCGCAGACACACCTGCGGCCATCAGTCTATAAATATAGACCTTGGGTCAGCCATTTTGAGAGGGAGAAGAGAGAGAAAAGGCGAGGAAGCCCTGTCCACTTTACTCAGTACACACCCATATTGAGTGTTTTCCTCATTTTAAACATCTGTTAGCTCACATATAGCTATACTTTCATTCGGCGGGAGCTGAGTATTTATCCATATAAAGTCATAAAAGTCTACATTAGCAGCCCACTGTAAGCCTTCTTACATTCTATAAAGCCTTTCTTCTCATAATAGCACACACTGTTATACACATTGAGAGTCGTGTGTGTATGTTTGGTCGGACTTCAGTCCGTGGTTTTCATTTCTGTCTGTATATATTTACTTATCTATATATGTATATATTTTTATACGGACTAACATTATCGAGTTATGCCTCGATTGAGCCTAGACTTATGTCTGGAGCATTTATTTGCTTATATATATATATATATATATATATATATATATATTTAAATTTCGTCCTGCCTGGATTTTACTTCGTGGCAGTTGATAGCTTTTACAGCTTTATTTACATTCAAGTCCCACCTGGAGTTTACTCCGTGGCGGTTGATAGCATTTATTGCTTTATCTACATTTTTGATCCCCTATGGAGTTGCTTCGTGGTGGCTGATCATGCACATATATATATATATTTATCGTTTATATATATATATATATATATATATATATAACTACTTACTGCTTTCCATACAAATTATAGTATCATGCGAGCCTAGGAATCATGTGATCGCAGATTCAGTTTACTGAATCTAGATTCGGTTCCCGTGATAGACTTTTTCCAGCTGTAAGCAGCTTGTACATTATTTACGAAGGTCTCAATTCCTTGGATGGTCATTATGCCCATAAGGAGTTCTAAGATCGCAGATATTATTTTCTCGCAGATGCCTCGCATCTCGAAAATAAAAGCAAACAAGTCGAACATTTAATAATAAAATGGAAGTATCAAAGGCCTCAATTACTATTGAGCACAGGGTTTGAAAAAACCTTTTTTATAAAACTTCATTGATATATCTTACTTAAAACTGAATTTTCTACAAAATTCAAACCCTATGTATATAGGTGCGAACGAGGCATAGCACCACTTCCAAATAATTGTACATTGCTCCACACACACACAGACACATTCATATAACAGTTTCTTTGAAAAGTGGCGGTCACCGTGGCAACACGGATGTCGGGGGGTGCCTAACACCTTCCTTCCGCATAACCAAGCCCCCGAACCCTAAATAAATCTCGGTTTCACAGGCCCGTTTAGCAGTGTCGCATCACTGGGTCAATGTGCAAACCTTTTCGGTTGCATTGGTGCAACCAGTTAAATACACCAACTGTCGACTCTTAAAGTCAAATCATCGACATTATACATGTCGGACCTTTTTCACTTGGTTTTTCAAACAAATTTCACATTAACATGAGAACACCAAAGAATAAGTAACGAAAAGGGACACTAAAAAATCCCGACGTTGACAGGTGGCGCCTCCGCTGGGGACTCCAGTAAGAGGGCTTAAACCGCTATTACAAGCTTTTTAAAAATTTTATATGCTTGTGTGTGAATGTTGCGTTTACATTTATGATGAATGTGTACGAATGAATTTTAATTACTGCACTGCTAAATATCTATCTGTGATATTAGTGCTTTGCACATGTCATCATTTTGCATAAACGGTGAGACACATTGTATGTGAATGTATGTTGTGTGGTTCCTCCACCAGGAGGCTATCCTGTCGGTGTTTGATTACTGGACTCGTAGGAAGACTAATTCTAACGAGGCTCAGGAAAGGCACCACCTAGATTCGCTCCAGTTGAAAGACCGGATTAACGTCCCGTCAAGTAAATTGTGATGATTTGGGAACCTTCATGCCAAAAAGCCGCAAAAGTAGCCTAAGATAGGTCAGCCTCTGATAAACCAAACGCGGAGGGAAGTCTCTTCATAATTTCTATATTCAATTACTTGTAAAAGCATTTACTTGTAATTTCAGTTCATGCCAATCTATTGTAATGGAAAATATGAAGATATATGTGCAAATGCATATTTAAATTAGCATGTTATCATGTGTTACAAACAGCTAACATCCGTTTTGCAGGATAAAATTCCTAAAACGGATACATCACATAGCATGTAACATTTATACATTTCCTAGGACTAAACTACATAAGTCTTTTGTAGGGAAGCAATTGATCTTGTTTCCCATTTAAAGTCCAAAAGGGCATTAAGCCCGAAGTCGGATATAGATAAAAGTGCTCCTACTCCTGTCTCTCGCAATGAGTTCGAAAGATTAAGCTATCAAATTACAAAGTTGGTTGTTATGTTCAAAGAACTACACCAATCTACTCAGGGCCCACAAATACCCATCCACACGTAATCCCCGCATACGGAGGAACCTGTACAAAAACAATGCTTACTCAATCCGAAATCACCATACCAGGGGGCAACGGGTATTGGCAAAAATATGGAAACCCAGATACCTAAACCTCATTCCAATAAAGAAATCAAAAATCTCAGGGATGATCGAGAAACTGGGGATCTAAGAAAAAAAGTACAACAAATGGAGGAGACCATCCGGTCAATCAAAGGGACTGGAAATTATGGGAGTGTCACCTATTCAGGTCTCTGCATATTCCAAGGGGATCGATATCCTGCCAAATTCAAGGTCCCAGAGTTTGAAAAGTACAATGGAGCAGGAGATTCCTATACGCATCTGAAAGTGTACATTGGCGAACTGGGATCTTATGCTGAAGATGAAAGCCTCAAAATGCAAATTTTTCAAAAGAGTCTCACCGGAGAGGCTAAAGCCTGGTATGCCCGACTTGACAATGCCAAAATCCACAAGTGGGAAGAATTGGCCCATGCTTTTCTAAGTCAGTATAGTTTTTAGTCACAAATGGCAACTGATCGATACCAAGTGAATAAAGTCAAAAAGTAAAGTACTGAATCTTTCCGAGAATATGCCCAAAGGTGGAGACATCTAGTAGCACAAGCCATTCCATCAATGACAGAAACTGAGATGGTAATGATGTTTATTGAGATTCAAGAAGCTCCGTACTACGAGAGGATCCTAGCAGGCATAGGAAAGTCATTCTCGAAAATGATCAAACACGACGAAATTGCAGAGATGGGCCTGAAGGCAGGCAAGATTAAAGACTTCACTGCTTTGGAAGCAGTCGCCAAGAATATACAGACTGACAAGTATGCAAGCGATACCAAGGGGGTACCCGATAAAGGCAGTGAAGATGTATTCCTTGTTGTACAGGGGCAATCTAGTAGACTAACCTACCCCCCCCCATTTGGAAAAAGCGAGACAATCTGTCATTTCAACAACAGGCTGCATTTAACCAATTCCAAGATAGGAAAAGAAAATTTGAGAGAATAGAAAATCGAGTGTTCACTCCACTAGGCGATTCTCTTGAAAATGTTTTGGCGATATTGAGGGATCATAAGCAAATTACCGAACTGGCTCCACCTCTGGAACCAAGGAGCAAAAGATACAATCCAAGCCAAAGATGTGCTTACCACTCAGGATCTCCAGGACACGATACACAAGATTGTTGGTCTTTAAAGCATAAAATTCAAAATCTGATCGAAAGTGGCACTATTGTGGTCCAACAACCTGATCAACAAAATGTCAACACCAACCTTCCGTTGCAACAAGATACGAGGGAAGTAAACATGATCGGGTCGGGAAACGCTGAAATATATCCAATTCGTAAGTGTATACGAAGGATAGAGGTGTGACAACCCGAATTTTTTTAAGTTATTAAAATAGGAATTTAATAATTAAAATTCTTATTATGAGATGTTTTGAGTTTGAGTATGTATATATACGTAATATATATTTTGAAATATGTGATCCGGTGTGAAGAGAAATATATATATTCATATATTGGGAAAGTGAGGTTCAATAGTTAAGTTAACTATTAAAAAAATAAATGAATTTGGTAATTATTTTAAATATCTATTGAATTAAATAAATATTTTAAATAATTTATTTTTTTTCAAAAAAAATAAATAATTTATGAAATTGTGGTATAATAATTTAGTTACTGCATGTGATAATTAAATTAAAGCAAAGATAAATTTTATTCTTGGAAGATTTAATTTAATGAATTAATTAAATTAAATAAGTTGTTTAATATTAAAGAAAATAAGTAAATTAAATAAAGTGATGTTTAAGTCTAATTTATTATTTAAATTAGATATATAATTATCTATTAATCATAAATATAATTATAATAGAAATTATTATAATTACTATTATAAGTTATTTAAATTAACTAAACTAAAGTCAGTTAAATTAACTAAATTAAGTGTGACAAAAGTAACTGTATAATATAATATTATAAAAAAATAATAATAAACTAGTGGGGGAAATTTGTTTGTAACCAAACACAGCCTTATGGCTTTTGGTTTATTTTAACTGACGCAAACTTTTTGGTTTTTCAACTGATGCACGTGGGGAAAAAGGGAGTCAGTGTATATTATGCATGATTTTTCCCTAAGGCTAGATAACATAGAATTGCAAAGAGGAAAACACAGAGATTTTAAAGAAAGAAGAATCACAGTGATTTTGAGAGAGGGTCACCATCTCTTGCTAGCATGCAACTAGGGTTTGACGGTATAACCTACTCTAATTTTAACTCTTATTTTTGAAATTTCTATTGATAATTGTGTTGGAATGATACATATATATGTATGTAGGGTTTATAACCTGTTATTTATCATATTTAAGTGTTATTTAATAATTAAATGCATGAAATTGGGTTGTAGTAGAGGATTTCAAATAACAGTGGTTATGTTGTTGAATATAGCTTAGAAAGTACAAAATTTCATGGTCAATACTTGTTATAATCTGTGAATTGAAGTGGGATTATGTTAGTATGTTAAGAAATAAAAGCGGCGTAGTTTAAATCATGTCAATTGGTTAAGAAACGAAGTCGTGGCGATCGAATTTACTAAAAGTGTAAAAATGAAGCAATTTGGAAAATTAAGGTTTTGATTCTTTAAATATGTGTATATGTAATGTTTATGTATTTGGAATGGTGTATAGCAAGTTTATTGATGTTATTACATAAGTTTAGATGTTAAGTTTCATGAATTTCTGCAGGAATTGGGTTGGATTTGGGAGTCAGGCCTGAGGCAGTAGCTTTAATTTCTGTTTAGGTCCCAGTCTTGGCTACCACCCATTACTGACAAATTTTAAATCAATGTTGTTGCCGCTTTCTTCTCATGATAGTTCAAGACCAAAGACAATTACTTGGCAAGTTAAGGCTTGGGCGTAGCAATGCTACTGCGTACCTGAGCCTGAGCGGAGAAGTCTGCCTATTTGAGGATTGTCAAGCAAGGTCTAATCTAATTTAGCATGCAAGATAATGATGTGGAGATATAATTGAAGAACTTAACCACATGTTAAGTACCAATTAAAAGAAATAACTTAAAAGTATAAAATAAAATTTAAATAATGATAGGAAGGTTAAGTTAATTATTAACTAACCTAATATACATCTAAAAGGATGTAGATGCAAGATTGTAAGAACTTGACTAAATGTTATGTAACCATTTGAATGAAGTAATTTAAAAACATGAGATGGAAGTTGATTTAATTAACTTTAATGAAGATAATACATTAATATAATGTAATATCAAGCTAGGATGACTTAACCAAATGCTAAGTGTCGACTAAGAGAGAAGTATAAAGAAATACGAGGCGAAGGTTAACTAAAATAGTGTTAACAACCATTATATGTTTAAGGTGATATAAAGGCAAGGTTAAAGACTTAATTGAATGTCAAGTGTCAATTAAAGTGGAATGTAATGAGAAGGGAAAAGGAATTTTAATGTAATTAAACTGATTGAACAAAGAGATGTCGTACCAAGACTTAAACACTAGATTGAACATCGAGTGACGATTAGAAGGAAATGTTTTGAAATAAAAGGATAAGATAAAGAGTTAATGCAATCTAATTGATTTCATTGTGTATATATGTAACTGATGTTTGTATATATGAACTTTTAAATTATTGTAGGATAAACGCAAAGCAGTAAGCTGTAGTTGGTAAGCAACGAATCAGGCAAGTCTTTCTGTTCCTATTTGCTATGTGGATTTGATTGTTTTAAATCTTTATTGCAAAGAGCATGATGTGTTATATATATGTTGAATGTATGAAATGTTAAAGTCAACTTATGACTACGTTGATCGAGTAAAGCATGCTGATTGAGTAAGGAACTCAATCTTTATACTTGTTATATAAACTGTAACATGTATGTTATGTTAGTCCAATGTTTATAAGATATATATTGAGCATGTTATTATGTGCTACGTGATGCATGAAAACTGTTAGATTTTGCTGGGCTGTCGAGCTAAACCTTGCAAATAACTATTTTTGCAGGTTAAGGATTGAAGGTAACACTATGTGCTACTTGAATGACATGGATCAGAAATAATACACGAAGATTACTATTTTAGCTAAAGTTGTTATTTCTTTAAACCATGATTAAGACTCATGAGATGTACTAAATGTTTTATGACGTATAGTTTTATGTTGAGTTGTAAAGCTAAAGTTAGAGTTATCTGTTATGTAAAGGTTATCGGATTGAAATGTAAAATTTTATATAATAGTAGTGATAAAGTGAATCATAAAATAAGATTGATTCAAAGACATGTAGATGATAAAGGTTTTGATTAAGGGAATTAAAGTAAGAAGACATAAAATTTTAAATTATTACGCATTATATAAAGTTTAACATCGAATAATGATGTAAAATTAGAAGGTAGATGTATTATTAGCGACCAAAGTTAATAATTAAATTGTATGAATTTTGGGGTCATTACAAGAGGACTAATCCCAAAGGCACAATGCATATGTCCTAAAATAGGAAAACTCGGAGGAGGGTATGATAGTAATGCAAAAGTTAGAGACAATCTAGAATCAAGTCAATCTGCTAGCTAAGCTGATAGTGCGCCAACATCAGGATACGAGGCAGTTTTTCACTCAACTATCAGAAGGCCAAGAAAAGGGGATGATAAAATTGCTAGAAGATCTTGCCAACGGAAAAATCGCTCGGAGGAATATGAATTCTCAAAGAAGAAAGATCAAATAACCTCCACAAGAGCCCGAAAATTCACCCCTCTAAGCAAATCCAATGAAGAAATGCTACACTTTCTGATAAGCGAAGGAAAGATTACTGAGTTACTGCCTCCTATAAATCCCAAGATAAAGAGTTATGATTCTACCAAGATATGTCTCTACCATTCTAACTCACTTGGACATACGACTGAGGAATGCTGTTCTTTGCGACATAAAATCTAGGATCTTATTGAAAATGGAGAGCTAGAGATAGAATTTCCCATGACCAAAAAAGGCAAAAAGGAAATAAAAAGCTTAAGATGTCCACTGGAGACAGGCAGCTCGAATGAGGTGAAGGCTATGAGCAATAATCCTAGAAGAACCCAAGATGGAATGATCCTAATGCTGGAAATGACAGAGGAGACAAGAGAATCCCCAAAGGAGATTTCTCCGCCAACATCCAACATCCTGTGGTCTAAAGTTGACAACCATATTCCAGATCTTATAACCGTGGATGATGTAGAGGAAATATTGATCCTTTCCAAGGAAGAAAAAGGAAAAAAGGAAATGAATGAAGAATGAGCTTCTATTTATAGGAAAATATAGTTTCGATAATTGCACATTTTGGGGCTCGAAATATTGCAGTATAATACCTTCCTCTTTTCCTTCATTTTTAATTTAGTCCTGCAAGTATTATCAAACTTGCACCACCTTCCCTAATAGTAAATCATGTGAATCAATAGTTCTGGACATGTGAAAATACGAATTACAGTATAGTACCTCCATCTATACCCCCATTTTTAACTTAGTCATGCAAGTATTATCAATCTTGCACCAACTCCCCTAATAGTAAATGAATGTGAATCAATAGTACACACATATGAACAAATAGTTATAATCATGTGAATCAATAGCAATTAATGAAAGTAGTATGCACACAAGCCAATCATGTTTGATGATAAAGCATATACTTTGTAACAAACTTATTCATTTATTAATAAAAAGTATTAATTTATTAAAGGCTTTTAATTATCTACATGATGTTGTTTTATAATATGTGATAAACCCATAGTTTTAAGCAATGCTTTTAGAATAATGATGATGATCATTCTAATGAGATCTAAATTCTTAGAAAGCTTAAAACTAAAATAGTTCCCAATCTTTGGATTACTAAATTGGAGATTAGTGAATCCGGATAGATTGGGTACATACGTTAACTGCTCATTGGATGAGGATGATTGATCTCATGATCATTTGTGTGGAGACACTAAAGCAAGTATGTAGGTGCTTATTAGAGAATAAGTTCAATTTGAACGTTGGCTCGCTAAGGAATACCTAATGGAGTTTAACTTGCTTGTCAATAGGAATTCCTGTAGTGATAGTAGTACAAGTGATCCTTGGACTTGAGATCATCATAGTATCTTGTGTATGATGAGTTATACTTTGACTTATTCCTTAAGACCCTTAGGGTATATCAAAGGGTATGCTTGGGTATAACAAGTTGTACATGGAGATAATATATGATCAATAAAGAATCTACCACTTCTAATAAAAGAAGAGAAATGTCTTATGTGATTCGATAAATGATAACCCAGTAGTCCTTGGCCAAGGCAGAATGAAATTAGAAAGGAGTTTCTAATTTGCATTATTTGGAGTTGTGCATTTAAGGATCGAAATACATATAATTAAATAAAATAAGACTTGACAGTAATTCCATGTCTTATATATTTAATTGGGACATTGTATGGTGGAAGGATTGAATTGTACGGTAACTATTTACTCAAAGGTTCTTTTATGATTAATGTTGAAATCTATATTATCTGGAAAGTCGTTGATCGCTAGGGAGGCTTATCCCTATTGTAGAATAAATATTATTTATTTAAATAAATTAATTGTTTAATTTATTTATTTAAATAAGATTAGAATTGTTCTAATTGATTTATTCACAACCGGTTTAATATGGAGAACCTAAAGGGTCACACCATAAAAGGAAGAATAATTATTTAAGAAGTTAATGGCATAATCGTAATAATATATTAAGTATATTTAATTTAATCTATGGTGATAGAATAAATTAAATAGCTTAATATTATTATTTAATATTTTAGAAATATTAAATATAAATTAATAAGAGGAGTCTTATTAATATTATTACAATTATTATTATTTTAATTTCTAAAAGAGTTTAGGAATTAATTTAATATAAGTACTCTCATTTATTCCTAATTGGATTAGGAAGGAAAATTAGTTAAAGGAGTTTAATTAATTATCCCTAATAAGATTAGGGAGCCCCTTTAATTAAAAGGGTTTAATTAAATAATACCTTATTTTATTAAATAAGGTTACCTGATATCTTTATAAGAGGAGTCTTATATCAGATATCAAGTGATACACAATTCCAATGGTTGGAGAGTACGCCCCCTTTTTCTATAATGATAGGAAAAACTAGGGTTTGAGCCAATACTCCATTTCTTGAATCTTTATTATTCCTTGGTGGATCACCTCTAGAGGCCAAACACTTGGGTGGCTAACATTGATCAAAGGAAGGAACCAAACCCGGTGGATTCAAGTTGAACGCGAAAAGGATTGGAGGTGAACTTGTACCTGAGGAAGCTCGGATCTTCAAGGGTATGTTTCTTATTCATCTTTTTCGTTTAATTAATAATTATGCATAAAGGGTGATCCGGGTATATGGTTTGTAAATTTTTAAACTCTGATTTTACACGTTTCCGCACTTTTTATGCAATTTGATTGATTTTTTGAATATTACAATCCTAACAGTGGCATCAGAGCTAGACCTTTATGCGAATTATTAATTGTTTTAATTTGATATGTATATTGATATTTGTTTAGAACAATTTAATTGGGCATAATTTTATTGTATAAAATTAAAAAAAAAAAAAGGAGCCGAAATTATCCACGGAAATCATGGCTGTAACAAATAATGGTTGCACGGATTTCAAGGGATCAGGAGCTTCAAGAATCAAAGTTACAGGATTTCTATTTGAAAGGATTACGTAATTATATATTATAATTATATATATAATAACGTGGCATTTAATATATATATATATATATATATATATATATATGCTTATTTTAAAATGCTTATTATAATTAATTCTTAATAATTTTATAATTAAAATAAAATTTTATTTTAATCTTAAAATAAAAAGTTTGTTTTAATTTTAAAATAAAAGTTTATTTTAATATTAAAATTAAATTTCATGCTAACTAATTAGAGTTGGAATTGGATTCCATGATAACTAATTAGAGTTGAAATTGAATTTCATCTTTCCTTAAATAAAGGAGTTTATTTAGATATGAAATAAGATTTTATATTATTCAAAATAAAGGAGTTTATTTGTGAATAGGAAAGAGAATCCTAATTTCCTTAAATAAAGGAGTTTATTTAGATATGAAATAAGATTTCATATTATTCAAAATAAAGGAGTTTATTTGTGAATAGGAAAGAGAATCCGTGTTTTCTTTAATAAAGGAGTTATTTTTTTTTTACATGGAATTGGATTCCATAATTAATTAAAATAAAGGAGTTTATTTTAATTAAAGATTTTGATTAAAATAAAATAGTTTATTTTATTCAAAATTGGATAAATTAAAATAAAATAGTTTTATTTTAATTTAAATTTGGATTAAAATAAAGGAGTTTATTTTGATTCAAAATTAGATTTTATACTAACTAAATTTGCCCATTAAATGATATCAATATATATATATATATTGAATGTTTATTATTCATGAGATGAATGTTATTTATTGATGCATATGATGATGTGTATGATAATAAATGGGATTGATTATGGACTATTGATTAATGTGATTGGATTTTATTTTAGTTGGATGCATGAATGTATGGGTTTTTATTAAATGGGGTCTGCGTACCTCGCCTTCTCTAATTTTTTCTTAATGTAAATTCTATCTCCTCCTATGTACTTCCCTCGATCACGATCAAGGTTTCTATTTATTTTAAATAGTTTTGTAATAGGAATATTTAGAATTAATTTTGAAGAATTGGAGATCAAGGAGCAATGAGCGCTTAAAGACCGTTTGTAATGGAGCCCGGGTTTAAATGTAATAGTTATATTTAAATATTATTTCTTGCACCCCTAGGGTTTGACCTTTTGGTTCACTTGGTGGCTCTAGTAAACCAAACTAGAATAAAAGTCCATAATCAATCCGGTAGTAGAATATAGTATTCTATATGTGCATGCTTATACTATATATATTATATATTATGCAAACATGCTTCACATGTTCATTAATATGACGCGTATTTCATATATATATGTGCATGCTAAAACAAGATGAGACAAATTAATAACAAACCCTCAATTTTTTTATATTAAGTCCTAAGCATTCAAAGATATTTGGAATATCGAACGTCAAGCCTTCTAGCATGATAAAATTAATAGAGTATTAAATATTTAATATGAGTTTGTTGTGTCACCACAAGGCAAGTATTAAGTATTTAAGATGTTAATTTATCACATTTGATGCTTATAAAGAAAATTGAACAATATTGTTTTGTTGTGTCACCACAAGGATGATATTTTTCTTTTTGAATATATGGAGTGTTAGGTCGGACTTAACTTGGATAATTTTGATTCGGATGTGCCACCACTTGATCAAAATAATCTAAGAGGCAAAAGAAAAGAAGTTGCATAGTTGATGTAATTGACAAAAGTTGTCTACCTATTTATTTATATATAGTTTGTTGTGTCACCACAAGGCTATATACATTTGAAATGGGATCCTTATTTCACTAGCAGATCTTTAATTAGATTTTGCTTAAACTATATATATTGAGGGTAATATAGTTTGAAGAAAATAGTGGAGATACCAATTTAAAACAAGACCTAATTTATTTTGGTAATTAATAAAAGAATGTATGTTAAAATGTTGTTAATTACAAATTCATTTACAAAATTTTACAATGTCTAAAATTAATATCATTTGCGAAGCATATTAGATGCTAAATTAACGAGGCCAATCAATTAAACGGATTGGTTAAGGAATTTGAGAATAGTTCTCATAGGTTGAAAAGCTATCTTATGTCCTTAATACGCCTATCCTCGCAATGGTTGCGCATAAATGCCTCTAAGGAAGAGATTGCTACTTTTAGAAAGTGGCAAGATGATGCACAGATTGGCTCAATGCATCATGCTCGCATCCATGAGTAACAAGCTTCAGCCACAAGATGAAACTATGGATGCTCCTACTATATTCCCGCACATCAAGTAGTTGATGGTGAGGAAAGTGGGACCGATAGATATCGAGATATCTAAGGAGCTCTTCCGATCTAGAATGGCCAATGGCACTATAAAGATGCAGACAAAAGTTCTTAACATAATCAATTTGATTGATCAATTAGGACAACTGGTTTTGTCATGGATGGAGAGTTGAGCCAAGATTTGATCTTGCACTCACTCCCTTGACTCCTTTCACAATTGTTGTGAATTTTTCATATAAACAAGCTAGATATCGCCTTCGTTGATTTGCTTAACATGTTGAAAAATGATGAGAGTCACTTTCCAACCAAGAAAGACCATGTCTTACTGGTAGGGGCCAAAGGATCTTCTGAAAAGAAGAACGATTCAAAGAAGGTATATAGAAAGGCAAAAACAAAGGATAATAAGAACAAAACTGATACGGATAGCAAAGGAGTTTGCTTCCACTGCAATAAGTCTGGACACTGGAAAGAAACTACGAGAATCATCTTGCAGAGGCTAACGAGAAGCTTAGTGAAGTTTTAGTTACAATCGCTTTTTGTTCATGATTGAAATAAATTTTCTTTAAGTCAAGGTTCTACTTGGGTATTGGATATCGACTTTGGTTATCATAAATATAGATTTATGAAGGGACCAAGTAGAAGTAGAAAGCTAAACAAATATAAGTAATCCTATGTGCGGGAAATGTAACAAAGGTTGCCATATTAGCCATAGAAACTTATAGTTTAGCAATGCCTACGGGCAAATCTATTAAGTCAATAAGTTGTTATTGTATTCCAGCTCTTGTTAAAAATATTATTTCCATTTTATTGTTGGACAATGAAATCTTTGGTATTATAATTAAGAACAATTGTTGTTCTATTTATAATAATAATGTTTTGTATAGAACTGGAATATTACTTAATAAATTTTGTATACTTGACTTACATGAAAATAATTTTGCAAATTGAACAAACTAGTATAAGAAAAGGAGATGATCATTCAAAGAGTTGAATGTATGTATTTGTTGAAATATAAGTGTGAATTATTTGAAAAGTTCAAAGAATTCATAAGTGAAACAAATTGACAAAGTATTAAGATTCTTTGATTAGATCAAGGAATAAATACTTGTGCAATAAGTTTCTAGATCATCTCAAATGGTTTTCTCATAATGGACACATCCTGATACGCAATAATTGATTGATGTATCTGAATGAAAAATCGTACCTTATTGGACATGGTGCGGTCCATAATGATTTTATCGACATTCCAAATTCTTACGGGATAATGTCCTAGAAATGGTCTGCATATCTACGAAAATGGTAACCTCAAAATCCTACCCCAAGACTCCATAAAAGTTATGGATGTGGGAGGGTTCCTAATCTTAAGTATGTTAAGATAAGGGTTGTCCAACTTATGTGAAAAGGTTTCAAAGGATAAGCTTGGGACAAAATTTGACATGTATACTGATTTGTGGGACATCCTAAAGTAAGTTTAGGGCATATGTTCTATAATCCTACATAGCAAAAGGTGTTTATTATAAAACACCACGCCTTCTAAAGATAAAGGTGTTTATCATTAAAAGGGGCTAGTGGGAGGATAATAGATCTTGAAGAGTTCAAGAACCACAAAATACTATAAGTCAAATAAGAGGAACTCAGTAGATAGACCTATTATACCACAAAATAATCGTAAATGCGAATAGTACCAAAGATACCTAGGAGGTATGGATTCATCATGGATGATGATGATGAGGTACACATCATGAAGATGATGATCCGAGTTACATTCGATGAGGTAAGACTTCTAGTGTGTACAAAAGGGTCAGGGGAGCGTCGTGAAATTTCTAGTATTATATGTTGATATACTACGGATGAGGAATTACATACCAATGCTACAATCAAGAAAAGATAAAGTTGTCTAAACATTCCTCCATGAATGATTTGGAAGAGTATCTTAATTGGGGATATAAATCTATATAGATAGATTTAAGAGGATGCTCGACTTAACCCAAGAACGATATTCATTTGATGCTAAAGTCGTTTAGCATGGCAAACTCCAAGAGATGTCTCATGTCGATGAGCTATGGAGTGTATCTCTCTTAATAGTCCCTACGGACTCCACGAAAAGAGAGGTCGCAAGAGAGTGACAATCATGTATGCAATGAAATGTACGAGACCGATGTTGATCGGTCATATTATGGAGAAGTTCACTATGAGTCTGTGAATAACATCTTAAAGTGCTTGACAATGGCACTAAGGATGTGATCATATTCATGGTGGGTCTAAATTAAAACTAGAGGGCTTAACAGACTCAAGTTTTTCGAATGACCAAGATGACGTAAAAATCCACTTTAAGGTAAAGCGTTATCTTGAATACAAGTGGTGCGTTGAATTGGAAAGGTTCCAAACAGAAAAAGAGTTGATGGTTTAGTGATAAAGACAAAGTATATAGCTATAAATGAAGTTTGCAAGTTGATTGTTTGGATTAAAAGTTCATTACGTAACTAGGAATAGTTCCTAAGTCTCATCTTGGATCTAAACATGTGTTGTGGCACTTTCATTTGATTATTAGAATCATTGAAAGATGGGAAATCACTATAGAGATAGTGGACTCTCATGAACAACATTACATATCCATTAACTAAAGCTTATCCAACGCCAGGATAATCGTCACTTAGAGAAGAAGAGTATGAGATACCATGACGATTGGCTTTAGTGCAAGTGGGAGATTGAAAGTAGTATGCACAAAGCCAATCATGTTTGATGATAAAGCATATACTTTGTAACAATCTTATTCATTTATTAATAAAAAGCATTAATTTATTAAAGGCTTTTAATTATCTACATGATCTTTGTTTTATAATATCGATAAACCCATAGTTTTAAGCAATGCTTTTAGAATAATGATGATGATCATTCTAATGAGATCTAAATTCTTAGAAAGCTTAAAACTAAAATAGTTCCCAATCGTTGGATTACTAAATTGGGGATTAGTGAATCGATAGATTGGTACATACGTTGCTTGCTCATTGGATGAGGATGATTGATCTCATGATCATTTGTGTGGAGACACTAAAGCAAGTATGTAGGTGCTTATTAGAGAATAAGTTCACTGAACGTGGCTCGCTAAGGAATACCTAATGGAGTTTAACTTGCTTGTCAATAGGAATTCCTGTAGTGATAGTAGTACAAGTGATCCTTGGACTTGAGATCATCATAGTATCTTGTGTATGATGAGTTATACTTTGACTTATTCCTTAAGACCCTTAGGGTATATCAAAGGGTATGCTTGGGTATAACAAGTTGTACATGGAGATAATATATGATCAATAAAGAATCTACCACTTCTAATAAAAGAGAGAAAAATGTCTTATGTGATTCGATAAATGATAACCCAAAGAGTCCTTGGCCAAGCGCGAATGAAATTAGAAAGGAGTTTCTAATTTGCATTATTTGAGTTGTGCATTTAAGGATCGAATACATATAATTAAATAAAATAAGACTTGTGATGAATTCCATGTCTTATATATTTAATTGGGACATTGTATGGTGGAAGGATTGAATTATACGAACTATTTACTCAAAGGTTCTTTTATGATTAATGTTGAAATCTATATTATCCGGAAAGTCGCTGATCGCTAGGGGAGGCTTATCCTTATTGTAGAATAAATATTATTTATTTAAATAAATTAATTATTTAATTTATTTATTTAAATAAGATTAGAATTGTTCTAATTGATTTATTCACAACCTGTTTAATATGGAGAACCTAAAGGGTCACACCATAAAAAGGAAGAATAATTATTTAAGAAGTTAATGGCATAATCGTAATAATATAGTTAAGTATATTTAATTTAATCTATGGTGATAGAATAAATTAAATAGCTTAATATTTATTATTTAATATTTTAGAAATATTAAATATAAATTAATAAGAGGAGTCTTATTAATATTATTACAATTATTATTATTTTAATTTCTAAAAGAGTTTAGGAATTAATTTAATATAAGTACTCTCATTTATTCCTAATTGGATTAGGAAGGAAAATTAGTTAAAGGAGTTTAATTAATTATCCCTAATAAGATTAGGGAGCCCCTTTAATTAAAAGGGCTTAATTAAATAATACCTTATTTTATTAAATAAGGTTACCTGATATCTTTATAAGAGGAGTCTTATATCAGATATCAAGTGATACGCAATTCCAATGGTTGGAGAGTACGCCCCTTTTTTCTATACAGATAGGAAAAACTAGGGTTTGAGCCAATACTCCATTTCTTGAATCTTTATTATTCCTTGGTGGATCACCTCTAGAGGCCAAACACTTGGGTGGCTAACGTTGATCAAAGGAAGGAACCAAACCCGGTGGATTCAAGTTGAACGCGAAAAGGATTGGAGGTGAACTTGTACCTGAGGAAGCTCGAATCTTCAAGGGTATGTTTCTTATTCATCTTTTTTGTTTAATTAATAATTATGCATAAAGGGTGATCCGGGTATATGGTTTGTAAATTTTTAAACTCTGATTTTACACGTTTCCGCACTTTTTATGCAATTTGATTGCGTTCTTGAATATTACAAACCTAACAATTAATTGCTCATTTATCCGGTTAATTACCCGATTGGTCAATATAACCTCCAGACATCAATTATTATCGAAATAAATGTCGATTTCCACTAACACTAATAATTCCAACACAATGGAACTATCAATTTCATCCTTAATCAACACGAACTTATTCATAATTAATATTATAATTCATAATATTTAACAACCAAGTCGTTCTCAGGAAAGAGGAGACTTTCTGATAAGGATTTCTCCTTATTGGCGCGCAATTAGGTGACCAAACCTCTCCTTGATAGAACTTCTAGGCATTGTCAATATTGCAAATAATAATATGAATAAATTTATCATCTCAATTATTGATTTAATAATATAACATATTATACAGATGATACTGTGACAATAATTGAATCAATAATATGAGAGATATGATGCAACAATTACTATAACAATAATTAAGTATAACTGAGTGACTTCTTACGTAACCATCAATAATCAATACCGTGTGCTACTATGCAACCACGCGTATTACTGTACTTTTACTACCGGGTAGTTTAACAGTTTTAAAGGTAACACTTTCGCCGTTATTTTTATAAAATGATAATTATGTCGTTTTCTAACTACGACAATACTTCCATTGTGGGGTCCACCAATGATTGTGTCGTCATACGAATATTTCCCGACAAAAAGAATATTCCCCGACCAAACGAATATTATATAACAACTTACTTACTTTGCAAAATTTATAAAAATTACCCACAACTATAACATTATATCAAATCCACACCATAATATTCAAAAAAATATTTCGAGAAATTTAAATCTTTATTCATAAAATTTGGGGTCTCACACTAATAAATCATCTGGGTCATCCAAAATTTGGGATAAATCACACCGTCCATAGTGTCAGAGGCACGTTTATCATTGCTAGTATATATATATATATATATATATATATATATATATATATATATATATATATATATCACAAGCTAACCTGCTGAATTAAAACAACTTAAAGTCTTTTAATTTCTTTGTGGGCTCTACCATTTGTTTTGGTTGCTACCTTCCAAAAATCCTTCCTTTTTATTTTTCCAATCCGTTCACCTTTCAATTACTTTATTTCTAACACCCCCTTGGATGACCACTTTCTAAGAATATGCCTCGTTAAAAATCTTTTCATAGAGAAACCCTGTGGGAAAAGAATTTGGCTAAGAAAAATAGTACAATATTCTTGTGTAACTTCTAGTGCCATAGGATTGCCTCATTAAAACCTTGTAAAGAAAAACCTCATGGGAAGAAACCTTAGCGAAGGAAAAAGAGTACAATTATCTTTCTGTTCATGATAAAAATGTCCTTAAGTCGACGCATGCCAATATTGTGCACCATCTTCTTAAAAGTCGCAGTTAGTAATGGCTTAGTGAACATATCAGCCATATTATCACATGAACGAATCTACTTGACATCAATATCACCACTCTTTTACAGCTCATATGTATAAAAGAATTTTGGTGCAATATACTTGTTTCTATCACCTTTGATATAGCCTCCCCTAATTTAAGTGATACAAGCGACATTATCTTCGTATACTATTGTTGGAATATCTATGATTAATGGTAATCTATAGTTCTCACGAATATGCTAAATTACCGATCTTAAGCAAACACATTCACGAATCGCTTCGTGTATGATTTGAGGAAGTAGTAAAAATTGTTTACTTAATAGATCTCCATGAAATAACAATATTTTCATAAGTAAATAAATATCAAGTTGCCTTTGTGTGGATCAGAAAGATAACCCGCATTAGCATATCCAACTTACTGTGATTTTAATCCATTTGGATAATATAATCAAAAATCAGTAGTCGCACGAAGATATCGTAAAAATATGCTTAATTCCATTCCAATGTCTACGAGTTGGTGCAAAACTATACCTTGTTAGTAAGTTAACTACAAATACTATATTAGGTCGTGTGAAATTTGCAAGATACATTGAAGCATCAATTGCACTCAAATATGGTACTTCAGGACCAAAAGTTTATCCATCATCTTCTTGTGGTCGAAACGGATCTTTCTTGACATCAAGTGACTATCCATTGGAGTGCTCAAAGGATGAGTTTTATCTATGTAAAATTACTTTAGAACTTTTTCTATGTATGTTGATTGATGAACAAGAATTCCATTTGGAAGATGTTCAATTTGCAGGCTAAGATTAAAAAAATTTCTTACCAAGATCTTTCATCTCAAATTCATTTTTTAAACAATTTGTTATTTTTGTTAACTCTTCTGGAGCCCTATAAGATTTAGATCATCAACATATACTACAACAATAGCAAATCTGGATACTTCTTTCTTGACAAAAACACATGGACAAATTAGATTATTCTCAAATTCTTCTTTCAAAAGATATTCATTGAGGCGATTATACCACATGCGTTTGGATTTTATGTTTTAGGCATTTTATATCCCTCAGCAATTTAATGTAGATATCATTATCTATTGATCCATATAGATATGCTGTAATAACATCAATTAATCGTATATCTAAATTTTCTTTTGCTACCAAGCTAATTAAAATTTTGAATAGAATTGCATCCATTACAGGAGCATATGTTTCTTAATAATCAATATCGGGTCTCTGCGAGAAACCTTGTGCTACAAGTCACGCTTTGTACCTTATAATTTCATTTTTCTCATTTTGTTTACGTACAAATACTCATTTGTATCCAACAGGCATTACAGCTTTAGGTGTTCGGACTATAGGTCCAAAAACTTCACATTTACATAGTTAATTTAATTCTGCTTGAATTACCTCTTTTCACATTGCCCAATCATTTCTTCATTGACATTCATTAATAGTTTGTGGTTCATATTCATGATCATTACTTCTAGTAATATCGAGAGCAACTTTGTATGAAAATATGTTATCGACAACAATTTTATTTCAATTCAATACTTCTCATATATGTTCATAATGTATCGAGATCTCGTTATTTTCAGGTATCTGATCCTCTTCAGGGGACAACTCATCCTTTTCAGGGGATAAATCTTCAAGAGTTTTATTTTTAGGAGATTCATGTTTATAAGTTTAGGATAGATCAATTATTTCTGTGATCTGTTTCATGGGTATAGCCTCTTTATTGGTTGCAACTTATTTTTCTTGTACTTTCCTCTTCCAGGAAATTTTATCTCTAACACTGATCGGTTTTCCACGCTTCAAATGTGGCTTTAATTCATTTGTTGTTGTATTAACTGATTGTCCTACAGTGACTTCAATCTGTGCTGGAGTATTAGCAGCTACAATGTGAGATTTTACTATTTTGTTATTATCGGTGAATACATCTGGTAATTGATTTGCAATTCCTTGCAAATGAATAATCCTTTAAACTTACAGTTCATATTGATTTGTACGAGGATCAAGATGAGGTAACGTCAATGTAATAACCCGATATTTTTTATATAATTAAATCAGAAATTTTGCGTATAATTTTTTATTATTATTAAAATAAATATGGGGAGTGCGTGCAAGGTAATGTGTATGTATTTATGTGATGAATATAAAATATATTTATTACGAATGAAATGATTACAAATATTTTATTTTAGAATTATTGATTATTATAAATTATATTCTTATAATAATTAATTTTACAATAGAAATGTTTTTATTAATTATTTTCCATGAAAATATGATAATTATATTATTTAAATAATACATGAAATGATTAAAGCACAATTATAATAATTATTTTATTATATGAATTTGTTCAAAGATATTTAAATTATTTATTTTAAATTAATTATTAATGTTATATACTGATGATAAGTCGATATGGAATCCAATCCCTAATTTTGGATTTTGATCAAGGAATGAGAATAATAATATTATATTATTATTTGTCGTTATTATAGATATGTACTGTATGTGTGTAATGTAATTTGTGAAAACAGTTTTAATGTTACTGATAAACCCTAGTTTTGAAGTAAATTGATACTTTAAAATCTGTTTAGTAATTATGTTATGTGATTAATGATATTTGTGAGACCCTGAATTTTATGAAATGAAAGTATTCAATTTTCTTATAATTATTCTATTTAGTAAATGGTTAAATTGATAAAAGGTTAAAGTTAAGGGTGATATGTGAAAATTTTTCAAAGTAAACAAGTTGTCATAAAATAATCGGTGATAAAAGTATAGTAATACGTGTGGTTGCATAGTAGCACACGGTATTGATTATTGATGCTTATGTGAGAAGTCACTCAATTATACTCAATTATTACTACAGTAATTGCTGCATCATATCTCTCATATTATTGATTTAATTATTGTCACAGTATCATCTGCATAATATGTTATATTATTAAATCCATAATTGAGACGACAAAGTAATTCATATTATTATTTGCAATATTGACAATGTCTAGAAGTTCTGTCAAGGAGAGGTTAGATAATCTAATTGCGCGCCAATAGGGAGAAATCCTTATCGAAAAGCCCCCTCTTTCCTGGGAACGACCTAGTTGTTAAATATTGTGAGTTATAATATTAATGATGAATAAGTTCGTGTTGATTAAAGATGAAATTGATAATTCCATTGTGTGAGAATTATTAGTGTTAGTGGAAATCGACATTTATTTCAATGATAATTAATGTCTGGAGGTTATATTGACCAATCGAGTAATTCACCGGATAAATGAGCAATTAATTGCTATTAATTCACATGCTTATAACTATGTGTTCACATGTGTGTACTATTGATTCACATGATTTACTATTAGGGGAGTTGGTATATGGTGGAATAACCTGTCTATGCGAAGTATCGCATACATGGTGAAATTCTTCTATTATTCCATTCTTTATTATTCTATTGGAATAACATGTATGTGCGGTCTATTGCATGACTGGTGAATTCTATTGTTATTCCATTCTTTATTATTCTGTTGGAATATCATGTCTGTGCGGATTACGCATGACCTGGTTCCATTCTTTATTATTCTGTTGGAATATTCTGTCTGTGCGGATTACGCATGACCTGATTCCATTCTTTACTATTCTGTTGGGAATAACATGTCTGTTCAGTCTATCGCATGCATGGTGAATTCTTCTATTATTCCGTTCTTTATTATTCTGTTGGAATAACCTGTCTATGTGGATTACCGCATTCATGGTGAATGATCCTTTGTATTCAATTTTTATTAATTTTGGAAATGATCTGTCTACGTGGATTACCGTATGGCGGGTGAAAATCCATTTGCAGTTTCGTATAATCTATTATACTCGTATGAGATATCATTTCTTTTGTACTCGTCATAGAATATCATTTTCTTTGGTATTTTTCTTTTACGCGTTACTATTCACGGGTTACTATTTACCCGGTTACTATTCACTCTAGTATTATTCACTCGAGTATTCGGGGCACTTTTCGTGCCAGAGACCTTTTCATAAGTTACTATTCATAAGTTACTATTCATAGATTACTATTCACCCAAATTACTATTCATTCAAATATTATTCACTCGGGTATTTTGGGTACTTTTCATGTCGGGGTACTATTCACGAGGTACTATTCCTGAAGTACTATTCATTGGGTACTATTTACCGAAAAAATATATTTCTTTTCTGTCCAAATTATTTTTGGTACATGAATATTATTCTTGAATTTTACTCTACACAACAGTATCATGTTAACAATTTGGACATTATTGATTTCTTGATAAATTAAATTATAAATCTTTAAAATTTATCCTTGAACTTGTTTTATTGAATTATTATGTCATTGTCATCATCCTCATTACTTATATTGTGATGAAAGTCATCTTTGGCTTACGTGCATAGATGGACTTGGTATGATTATGACCGTGGATTATTCGGTATAATCATGGTCAGTAATGTAACAAATGATGTGGTAAAAGTCCTCATTGGCACCGTAGTTCATTGATGGACGAGTTGTTGGTATGATTATGACTAGGATTATTCGGTATAATCATGACCATTGATGATTACATGAATATCCTTGGTCGTGGTGAGGGATGATTCGATTTTATTTATTAAAATTTGAGTCTCAAATGATAAAGTTGATGAAAACTTTTAAATCATAGAAGATAGTAGATTTTATGCACTACTTGACTCTTCTAATGGATTGCTTATTTCATCAGTAGTTGTTGATCTAAAACTTATTGTATACATTGTATTCTATCGGTTGTTATACTATTGAAGGCTAAGGATAATTTATTACGCATTATCTTAGTCATAATATTTCTTCTTGGGCTAGTTGAGCTCACCCTTTCTTTCATTTTCTCTTGAAAATGAGATTATAGTTGGGACGAGTCTGGAATGGAGTGATGGTCCGGGATAAATGGCTTTAGTAGTCCTCACTATTCTACGGAATAATGTGATAATAATTGTAATGAGGACATCATTGAGTGTGGATATTGTCTAGATGACAATATTCTTGTTTAAACTCTCAACTATATTTTGTCGTATTTTACACGACTGTTGTATAATTAAGTTGTATTTGAATTTATGTACCATGTATCTAGCGACTCAAGATGAGTGATGTATACCTATTTTGGGGGCGTCACAATATTTATTATAAGATTATTTTATTTTAGTACTGTAAATATGTACTGTATATATGTGTATGACATGTTAATGGTTGTTCAATTATGGTGTATCATAACCAAGCCCTAGCATTAAAATTGTGAAACCCTAATTTAAAACTCCATTATGAGTTCGAGAATGTTTTATAATTGTATTATCATGATTAAGGATAAGTATTATGGAATTTAAAGTTAATTAGAAAAACCCTAATTTTTAAAACCCTAATTAAAATTTATAAACTCTAATTTCTATATTTGGAACCCTAATTGCAAAATTTGAAATGTTTAATGTTAATTAGTGGACCTAAACCTAATTAGAAAGTTCTATGTATTTAGAAGCCTAAACAATACTAGGAAACCCTAATTACAATTTTTAGAAACTAAATTTTTTTTATGATAAACCCTAACTAGAAATTCTTTAATTTTTGTGCTAAACCTTAGTGTTAAACCCTAAGGGTCAAACCTTAAAGGTTTGCCAAGTTACAATTCTACGATTAAAATTATAATGAAAATGTCCAAAATGCCCTTTTGTCACATTTTATATTATGTTGCTTGCAAATCCTTCCATATGTGTAGTAGTTGAACTACTCTTGACTTTCCATGAGATCATTAAATGCTAGAAAATCGGCAACAAGTAAAAATATATCAGTTAATACATTGCACCAAACATCTATATAAGATTTTAGAGAGAGAGAAGCTACATTCTTGCTCATTTATGTTCAAACACCCAACCAACTTTTTCTCTCTCCAAACTTACGAAATTATATTGCATACCAGTCTCAAATCACAGCCCCACTACTGCTTATAACCAATCAAGAGCCTAGAATCAAGAATTGATCATGAGAGGTATAAAACATAAACCAAAAATCTGATCTTGATTGACATGTTAGATTTTATAATTATGTGTTTTAATATGTTGTATGATGTGTTAATCCATGATCTGGGTTGGTACATAGGTGATCCATAACATCTAAATACTCGAAATTGGAATTTTAAAGAATCTGGGAATTTTTATTTATGTTGTCTGACAACGAATGTCAGAGCCCATAGATTATTCTTTGTTCATGTTTTTTGTTATTTTATGTGTTAGATCCATAGCCTGATATGTGGTCATTGCTCTGCAAGTGAAATCACGATCATATGATGCATATATTTCATGTTATTAATGGTCAAAGAACGTTGACCGGCATTGACCAGGAGATTTCTGGATAACCCAGATTACCCCTAGATCGTGTCTGACAAGTTTTGATAGCTCCAGATCGGATCATGTTTTGATGTATTGTGCTTGTTGTTATAATGAAGTTGTAGCCTGCTAGATCTACTATATATATGTGTCCTTAGATCCTTCAAACCATTAATGTATCGACTGGAGTCGCTGGTCAAACTAGCCTACTCGGTCTGGATTTATGTTTTCTGGAATTTCCATAAAAGGTATGAATGAACCTTTTGACATGGTTTGACTGTGATTAATCTTGAACATGTGATGTTGTTGGACTGAGATCATGATATATAATTGTTCCTTTACACATGTACTATAACTTTAAACCTTAAGAACATCATTTTTATTACCAAAACATAATGATAATCGATCTTCAAAATGACACCATGAAACTGTCTGGGCTTCTAGGTTACCCAGAAAACCCAAATCAGCTCTGACATCATATTGGGGACTTAGATCTTGCATTTGATTAATGTTATGGCCTACATAAAGGTTGGATCATGTAGTATTACATCAATACTACATGATCAATGTCTAATATGGTCTAGAACTTGCTTTATCAAAGAATCAGAATCGGTCAAAGGAAGTAACTTGAACACTAACTGTCAGTGTTCTTGGTGCTCAAGAACACATTTAGCGACATTTTTTCTCCTAAGACACCTATAACGACACTTTATTCATAAAGTTATTATTTTTATTAAATAATTAGAAAAATAATAATTTTTAATTATGAAAAATACAAAATAAATTCCTAAAAATTATTTTAAAATCCAAAAATTAGTTTTTAATAATTTTTAATATATTTCATAAATATTTAATATTTTTGAAATATTAAATATATTTAATTTATTTAATTGTTATATTAAATAAATTATTTAAAATGATTTTAATACTTAAAAAATCATTTAAAATTATATTATAGTATAAGAAAATATTTTAAATTATTTTGAATGACTTTTAATATTTTGTGATGAAATTTTATTAATTAATTAATATTAATGATATTTAAGTTATTTAATAAATATATTAAATAAATTATGAAAATAGATTAAATGATTTAAAAATCATTTAAAGTATTATAAAAATATTTTAAGTTATCAAATATAACTTTTGACATTTTAACATGAAAAATATTAATATTTAAATAATAATGATATTAGATTTATTTAATTTTTATATAAATTAGTTTAAAAATGATTTTAATATTATAAAAATTATTTTAAATGAAAATAAAGTGTTTAAAGATATTTTAAGTTATAACATATAATGTAAGACCCTAAATTATTAATAAATAAAATTTATTTTCCTCTATTTATTATTTTGAAATAGTAAGGGTCGATTTGATTAATGTGGATAGTTATGGGTAAAATACGCAAATATTTCAATAAGCAAGTGGTTATAAAATATTCATTATTGTTTGAATATTCGTTTGGTCGTGGAATATTAAATGCTTGTCGGGAATATTAAATGCATTTACTCAGTAGCGAGTCTTTTGTGGCCCCATAACTGAAAGCGATTGGATGAAGAAAACGCGACAAATATAAGTTGTTTATAAATAACAGGCGTAGTTGTTACTGAATTAATACTATTGGAATACCCGTGGTTAAAAACACGATGTCTGCGTTGTTGAACAAGAAGCACCACGGTATTGCACCAATTATTGATTCTTACGTGAAGGAACTACTCAATAATGGTTACGATAATTACTTTCAAATTATTTTATTGATTTAATAATTGTTGCGTTGATATTTTATATTCATTGTCGTTTGAATAATTGTCATTACACAAAGATTTTTCATTATCGAAGCAATAATTCATATTATCTCGAATAATATTATTAGATAACATTATTGGCAATGTCTAGAAAGTTACATACAAGGAGAGGTTTGGTCACCTAATTGCGGCGCCAAGAAGGAGTAATTCTTATTGAAAGCCCCTCTTCCTGGGAACCGCTTTTGTTGTCAATAATGTGATTCTGTAATATTATTTGTGAATAATTAATTATTGATTTATATGATGAGGAAAATATTGATTTTATGTGAATATAGATGGAGAAAATTTTTAAAATGACAATTGTTGAAAATTAATATTTTATCTTTTTCGATAAAATAATTCATTTAAATATATTTTTTAATAATATATTAATGGTGATATTTTTACAATGAATGTGGAATATATGAGTATATGAGGAGGAAGAGTATTTTTTGGCATTAAATGTTTAACACATGTTTTGTGTGTTGGTGGACACAATTATTGAATAGAAATTTGATTATAAATTTGAAAATCACCCGCTTGTAAATTTCGATCAATTTCTGTTTGGAATTTGGAAAAACGTTCTTCTGCAAAGTTGTAGAGAATTGAATTTCCTATAAAAAGTCGCGAGATTCGAATTTTCTGATATTAGAGCTATTTATTGTGAATTATTGAAGTTTCGGTATATCGGGTGTGAATTGATTTTTGGAGTTTAAATTATTTTTGTTAGAAAAACGTTTTTTGTATTTTTTTGGACATCATTAACATGTGTGGCTGGTGTTTTTGACCAAAAGGTGGGCTAAGGAAAATTTGTATAATTATATTAATATTATATTCAATTTTCTGCTTTGGTGTTCTAAGCATTTTCCTATAAATAGGATGCTTAGGTTAGAATTGAAAAACACACCAGAAACTAAAGTTTCTCTCTATTTCTCTCTCGATATATTGAGCGTATTCTTGTGAGTATACTTTGAGTATTGTTAGACGGTGCAAGTTCCCTTCAGCACTATACCCGGTATTCCAGCTAGAAGTACTAATCTTTCGAGGTAAGGGATGTTATTTTCTTCTCAAATGATATTATTTCTTCAATATCATTATGCTGAAATATTGGTTGGAATTTTTATCAAATTTGGAACTTTTTCATGTATGGGGTTACTATTCATGAGTTATTATTCATGAGTTACTATTCATGAGTTACTATTCACGAGTTACTTATTCACGAGTACTATTCATGAAGCGTGAAGATGTTTTTTTGGAATTTCTATCTTTTGGTGTTCTGAGTTACTATTCACGATATCGGCCTTATTCACGTATCTGACACTATTCACGAATCACGGCACTATTCAATCAAAAATGAAAATTTTTCTTTTAAATCTAAAATATCTATTCGGATACTAGCTTTGATTGTATCCATGTTTTGATCATTCTTGAATTTTACACCACTGTGATTATTTTGAGGTATTTTTGGACGTGGATAAAACAAAGTACGAATCCTTAATCCTTAATCCTTGTCATTTTATTTCATTGGATTCGTTTCTTTAAAAATATTTTTCATCATCTTCAGTCTTAAATGATGATATTATGGAATATCTTTGGCCTGTAGTGCAAAGATGAATGATTTATGAAGAATATCTTTGGCCCGTAGTGCAAAGATGAACAGGTGTTTAGATGAACATGACCAACTGATGAATATCTTTGGCCTGTAGTGCAAAGATGAATATTTGATTCCAGATGTATATTGATTGATGTTACAGGGATAAAATATTGACGATGAACTTTTAAATTCATATATAGAAGATAGTAGTTTGCATTCTCTACTTAACTCTTCTAATGAATTATTATTTCCGCTGCGAATATTGATTTAAAATTTGTTGTATATTGTATTCTATTAGATTTTTCCCTGTTGAAGACTAACGATAATTTGTTGTATATTATCTTAGTCATAATATTCTTTACTGGGCTAGTTGAGTTCACCCTTTTCCTTGTTGTTCCATTTTTCTTCTCAGGAGGCGAGAATGTAGCGAGTACTTAGTCGGGTATTATGGAATGAAGGTTCTAAAGAGAGTTGTTTAGTAGTCCTCACCATTTTTATAAAATAATGTATCAATAATTATGATGGGGATTTATTTGCGTGTGGATATTGTCTAGATGGCAATATCTGTATTTAAACTCACAGTTTATATGTTGTAATAATAAAGTTGTAGTTATTTCTGTACCATGTATTTGGCGACTCAGAATGGGTTGGATGGAATGGACCTATTTTGGGGGCGTCACATATAACTTTTGATATTTAAAGGATAATTTCATTAATAATTTAATATTAATGATATTAATTTAATAATAAATGATATTAAGTTTATTTATTAATTATATTAAATAAATAGTTTAAAAATAGTTTTATTAATTTAAAAATCATTTTAAAAGGATATAAATGAATTAAAAATATTTTAAGTTATAATTAATGACTTTTAATATTTTGATAAATAATGCATTAATATTTTAATATTAATGGTAATTATGTAAAATGAATTTAAATGTTTTAAAAATCATTTAAGGATAATATAAATACTTTAAAAGTATTTTAAGTTATAAAAATAACTTTAATATTTTTGCAATGGTTTCATCAATAGTTTAATATTATTTAAATATTAATGATAATAGAATTATTTGATATTTAAATCATTTTATAATTATTCCGGTGTTTGAAAATTCGTGATAAATTATAATAAATGTTTACAAATTATTGTAAGTCAGTTAAAAATGATACGACTATTATTTAATAGTTTAAATAGATATTGAACTTCGATATAGAGTCTTAGACTTGATAATTACCCAATAAAGCCGTCAGTACGCCGACAGGTTTCAGAAATTGATCTGGATTTGCATAATGTGTCTGTATTAATGTTTGTTTGTGATTCAATGAATGTGAAATATGTGTGACAATGTGATTAGGTTATGTGTTGACTGCAATAAGCAGTGTTATGTGTTATTGTATGTTATTCTAAACGATCAAATGATCTTATTAATGATAGGTTTCGATATAAAAGATAAAACTAAGTTGCGTATTGTAAGTAGTGGACCAGGCAAGTATCCTACCTTTGCATTTTCTTTATGCAATGGACATGAGTAAGAATGTTTCAGAACTATATTATTATTGTACTAAATTATTAACCCTATTGTGATATATTCTATATCTGATCATTGTTTATCAACATGATGTTATATTATATAATTCAGATATATTCTGTTCATTAATTTCTAAATATGGTTATACAAGTGTCCCCACTTGGATAATCATTGTATTTAATCAAGTGTTGATATATATATATATATATATATATATATATATATATATATATTGATCCCTAGTATGAATACAGTAAAAGTCGTCTAAGCTATTTGACCTAGTTAGACACAGATTCAGAAATATCGTTGAATATGATAAAATTCTTTTGTATCCAATCAAATTATTTTGGTTCGGATTCCTGACTAATTATGAACATCCCGGACATGGGAAAATTTTTATGCGCCAAGGCGGACAAAGGATGAATGATAATATCGTTCTTGCAATGTAGTATTGATCAATACAGGGTCCATGGGATGTACACCCTCGTGCCCGTAAGTTATGACAGCTTGTAGATGAAATTTTGTCTAACCTTTCGAAAACAGAAAACAATGTTCATAATCTGTCGACTACCCTATATATATATATATATAATCAATACGTAGTTTCAAAAACCTTGATATAGAAATAATATATGGTTATGATTGGTTCAGTTTACTTCACAACTTTTAATTCGTTGTAGAAGTGATGTACAAAGAAAATATTTAATTCTTTCAGCTAATTATATTTATAATTGTTATTATTTGCTGGGCACCCAAATGCTCATTCTTGCTTTAAATTTAAATGTTTTCAGCTAGGCATGATCAACCTGAAGGTTCAGACAAGAACAAGTGAAAAGGAAAGCAAACAGGATATGATTATTGGTATCTTTTGTAATAGTTAGACTGTATTAAGATAATGATATGTATTATATATCATGTAAAGAATGTAGTAAAGATTGTGTACTTGGGATTAGACTCTGATAAATGTAAGTTAAGTTTGATATTTATGTTATTGTTATTATTATTAGTATTATTTCCGCTCATAGAAATGGTATTGTAAAACACTGAATTCGGGTTTCAAGTACCTGAATTTGGGGGCGTTACATTGTGGTATCAGAGCTTTAGGGTTAAAAACCTTAGGTGGGTAAGACCTTAGGCTATAGCCTTGGGACTGAGGAAAACGTTGAAAACACAAATAACTCATATAGAGTTTACAAAGGAGATGAATTGAATAAATTCATCGTAAAATAAAATAAAAGATAACCTATATAAAACTATTAATTGTTGTGTGTATATATTATGTGCTAATCATGATAGTTTGTGTGTTGATGTCAGATACAAAGAATTAGGATACCCTCAGGTCATAAAGAATAAGTCAACCTCCATGACCGAGCTAATATCAAAGCCAAAAGTTGAAATAGAGGCTCACATTGAAAGCTACCTCAATGAGGTGGTTATTTTGGAAAGTATAGTGTCGGACCCAGAAACAATAGTATAACTGATAGGTAAAGTATAGTTAAAGAATAAGTGGTCAATGTCGAGTTTTTTTAAACTTATATGTGTGTGGTGAGTTCTTAAACTCATAATGCGTGGTAAGTGTGATGAACTAGGTATAGTTAGGTGTGAATGGATTATTAAGGATAATGGGAATATATAGAATACTAAATAATTGATCCTTAGTGAAGGCGTAAAAAATAAATAGTATTAGTATTACTTGAATATGTATAATTCTATGTTGTGTATATGATAAGTATGTCTATGTAAGGTAATATTTTCAACTTTTGTATAAGTTATGGCAGTGATTCCCGACTTGTGTGTCACAAAGGGATAGCGGATGTTTAAAGCAATATGTGCTATGGTATGTCAAGTGTTATGAATATGGATCTGTGTTGGATTAATGAAATAAGTTGGTATAAAGATAGTAATTATTTATCTGATCATTGGTTAATACGGTAAACCAAAATTTTCAAAATCTAATATTTTGAGTACATGATTATTTGAGTAGAAAATTTCGCGTGATATGTTAAACACGATAAGGATTAGAATGTAAGATAATAAGGAATAATTTACGATAATGCCGCCACAACGAAAGCAAAACGAAAGGATAGAAGAGCATGTCAACAAAGCTGGAAGACAACCAGACCCTATACAGAATTTTACGAGTATGGTCGCTCAAGATATGCGGAACGGAATACCAGCCGTGGGAAATCAGCCAGATAATCGATTAGCAAATTTCAAAGACTTCAAGGCATTCGTATCGCCAGGATTTAGAAGAGCAACTAACCCTGTTGACGTGTTTGTGATAGCTGGGATAACAAAGGGGCAAAAGACAACTTTTGCCACCTATCTGATGAAAAAAAAGGAAAGGAGATAAAGGGAAAGTTTGTGTGTGATAAGTGTAAGTAGAAGGGACATGTCTCTCCCAACTGCCCCAATCTAAGAATGAATAGTGGGTGTTTTAATTGTGAATCAATGGAGTATAAGGTGGAAGACTGTAGAAGAAAGAGAATGGAGGCAAGGAATGCGAATACGGAAAAAAGTAGTAGAACATTGGCGACAACGGGACCAACTTCGACAAACAATCTAACAGAATCAACCGCAAGCGTCTTCAACATGACCGTTCAAGAGACCGTGGCAGCCGGGGATGCAACTCCTGGTATTATTCTAATCAATTTTATTTTCTTATATATGATTTTCTTATATATATATTATATTATTTTATAAATTATTTTGAAGGAGGAAATTGAGTTCTTTTATAAATCAATTTTTCGTATAAGCAGATAGACAAGCTTTATGCTGAATAGTTAAAGATCAGTTCGATCAATTATGATCGAGATCTACTCGTAATAATTGTGTATGCTATGTACCCTGGTATGTATAGGTTTTAAAACGGTGATTCCGGAGACGAAATCTTTATAAGGGAAGGTGAATGTAATAACCCGATATTTTCTATATAATTAAATCAGAAATTTTGCATATAATTTTTTTATTATTATTAAAATAAATATGGGAAATGCGTGCAAGGTAATGTGTATGTATTTATGTGATGAATATAAAATATATTTATTACGGTGAATGATTATGAATAATTTTATTTTAGAATTATTGATTATTATAAATTATATTCTTATAATAATTAATTTTATAATACAAATATTTTTATTAATTATTTTCCATGAAAATATGATAATTATATTATTTAAGTAATATATGAAATGATTAAAGCACAATTATAATAATTATTTTATTATATGAATTTGTTCAAAGATATTTAAATTATTTATTTTAACTTAATTATTAATGTTATATATGATGATAAGTTAGATATGGAATCCAAACCTTAATTTTAGATTTTGATCAAGTAATTAAAATAATAATATTATATTATTATTTATCGAATTATTATAGATATATCTTTGTATGTGTGTAATGTAATTTGTGAAAACAGTTTTAATGTTACTGATAAACTCTAGTTTTGAAGTCAATTGATACTTTAAAATCTGTTTAGTAATTATGTTATGTGATTAATGATATTTATTATAATATTATTTTATTTTAGTACTGTAAATATGTATTATATATGTGTGTGGCCTGTTAATGGTTGTTCAATTATGGTGTATCATGACCAAGCCCTAGCATTAAAATTGTGAAACCCTAATTTAAAACACCATTATGAGTTCGAGAATGTTTTATAATTGTATTATCATGATCAAGGATAAGTATTATGGAATTTAAAGTTAATTAGGAAAACCCTAATTTTCAAAACCTTAATTAAAATTTATAAACTCTAATTTCTATATTTGGAACCCTAATTGCAAAATTTGAAATGTTTAATGTTAATTAGTGGACCTAAACCTAATTAGCAAGTTCTATGTATTTAGAAACCTAAACAATATTAGGAAACCCTAATTACAATTTTTAGAAACTAAATTTTTTTTATGATAAACCCTAACTAGAAATCCTTCAATTTTTGTGCTAAACCTTAGGGTTAAACCCTAAGGGTTTTGCCCAAGTTATAATTCTACCATTAAAATTATAATGAAAATGTCCAAAATGCCCTTTTGTCACATTTTATATTATGTTGCTTGCAAATCCTTCCATATGTGTAGTAGTTGAACTACTCTTGACTTTCCATTAGATCATTAAATGCTAGAAAATCAGCAACAAGTAACAATATATCAGTCAATACATTCCACCAAACATTTATATAAGATTTTAGAGAGAAAAGCTACATTCTTGCTCATTTATGTTCAACACAAGCCAATCATGTTTGATGATAAAGCATATACTTTGTAATAATCTTATTCATTTATTAATAAAAAGTATTAATTTATTAAAGGCTTTTAATTATCTACATGATGTCGCTTTTATAATATGTGATAAACCCATAGTTTTAAGCAATGCTTTTAGAATAATGATGATGATCATTCTAATGAGATCTAAATTCTTAGAAAGCTTAAACTAAAAATAGTTCCCAATCATCGATTACTAAATCGGGGATTAGTGAATCCTGATAGATCGGGTACATACGCTGCTTGCTCATCGATGAGGATGATTGATCTCACGATCATTTGTGTGGAGACACTAAAGCAAGTATGTAGGTGCTTATTAGAGAATAAGTTCACCGAACGTGGCTCGCTAAGGAATACCTAATGGAGTTTTATTTGCCTCAAATAGGAATTCTCAGAGTGATAGTAGTAGACAAGTAATCCTCGACTCGAGATCATCATAGATTCTTGTATGATGATGAGTTATACTTTGACTTATTCCTTAAGACCCTTAGGTATATCAAAGGGTATGCTTGGGTATAATAAGTCAGTATATGGAGATAATGTATGATCAATAAAGAATCTACCACTTCTATAAAAGAAGAGAAATGTCCTATGTGATTCGATAAATGACAACCCAAAGAGTCCTCGGGTTAAGGCGTAATGAAATTAGAAAGGAGTTTCTAATTTGCATTATTTGAGTCAGGCATTTAAGGATCGAAATACATATAATTAAATAAAATAAGACTTGACAAAGAATTCCATGCCTTATATTTAATCGGGACATCAGATGGTGGAAGGATCAATTGCATTTAAGAATTATTTACTCAAAGGTTCTTTATGATTAATGTTGAAATCTATATTATCCGAAAGTCGCTGATCGCTAGGAGGCTTATCCCTATCAGAATAAATATTATTTATTTAAATAAATTAATTATTTAATTTATTTATTTAAATAAGATTAGAATTGTTCTAATTGATTTATTCACAACCGCTTAATACGGAGAACCTAAAGGGTCACACCATAAAAGGAAGAATAATTATTTAAGAAGTTAATGGCATAATCGTAATAATATATAAGTATATATATTTAATTTAATCTATGGTGATAGAATAAATTAAATAGCTTAATATTTATTATTTAATATTTTAGAAATATTAAATATAAATTAATAAGAGGAGTCTTATTAATATTATTACAATTATTATTATTATTAATTTCTAAAAGAGTTTAGAAATTAATTTAATATAAGTACTTTCATTTATTCCTAATCGATTTAGAAGGAAAAAAATTAGTTAAAGGAGTTTAATTAATTATCCCTAATAAGATTAGGGAGCTTAATTAATTAAAAGAATTTAATTAATTAAATAAAACCCAATTCCTTAATTGTTAAGGTGGGTTGCCCACATCTATAAATAAGAGGAGTCTTATTATGGGTGAGGGGTTGTTGATTTTTTTTAAACATACGCATAATTCCAATTTGTTGAGAGTACGCCTTTTTCTATAGAGATAGAAAAACTAGGGTTTAGCCAAATACACCCTTCTTCTTTAATTTTTATTCTTCCTCGTGTGGATCACCTCTGAGGCCAAACACTTGGGGTGGCTAACGCCGATCAAAGGAAGGAACCAAACCCTGTGGATTCAAGTCGAACGCGAAAAGGATTGAGGTGAACTTGTACTCGAGGAAGCTCGATCTTCAAGGGTATGATTTTATTCTTTATCTTTTTTTCGCTTAATTAATAATTATGCATAAAGGGTGATCCGTATATATGGTTTGTAAAATTTTTAACTCTCGATTTTACACGCTTCCGCTTTTTTTTGCAATTTGATCATGCTTTCTTAATATTACAAACCTAATAAAGCATCATCGAGCCAAACCTTTATGCAAATTATTAATTGTTTTAATTTGATATGTATATTGATATGTGTTTAGAACAATTTAATTGGGCATAATTTTATCAGATAAAATTTAAAAAAAAAAAAAAAAAAAAAAAATTTTTTTTTTTTTTTTTTTTTTTTTTTTTTTTTTTTTTTGAATTTTTTTTTTTTTTTTCTAAATTTTTTTTTTGAATGCTCAAGTATTCAAGGTATGCATTTATTAATTAATATTTTTATAAAAAAAAAAAAATGTATTTTTTATGATCATAGCAAAATAAAATCTATATAAATATATAAATATTTAAATAAAAATATATAAAAAATATATAATTTATATTATATAATATTTAAATTATATATATATATATTCATATATATATATATATATATATATATATATATATATATATATATATATATATATATATATATATATATATATATATATATATATATATATATATATATATATATATATATATATATATATATAAAATATAAGTTTATTTTATATATAAATAAAATATTTATTTTAATATTATATATATAAATATTTTAATTTATATTAAATTTTAATTTTATTAATTTAAAAATAAAAGTTTTATTTTAATTTTAAAATAAAAGTTTATTTTAATATTAAAATAAAAAATTTATTTTAATTTTAAAATTAGAATTTCATGCTAACTAATTAGAGTTGAGTTGGAATTTGATTCCATGATAACTAATTGGAGTTGAAATTGATTCTTATTTTTCCTTAAATAAAGGAGTTTATTTAGATATGAAATAAGATTTCATATTATTCAAAATAAAAGAGTTTATTTGTGAATAGAAAGAAAATCCATAATTTCCTTAAATAAAGAGTTTATTTAAATATGAAATAAGATTTCATATTATTCAAAATAAAGGAGTTTATTTGTGAATAGGAAAGAATATCCGTGTTTCCTTTAATAAAAGATTTTTTTTACATGGAATTGATTCCATAATTAATTAAAATAAAAGAGTTTATTTTAATTAAAGATTTTTTTTATATATGGAATTAGATTCCATAATTAATTAAAATAAAGGAGTTTATTTTGATTAAAGATTTTGATTAAAATAAAATAGTTTATTTTATTCAAAATTGATAAATTAAAATAAAATAGTTTTATTTTGATTTAAATTTGGATTAAAATAAAGGAGTTTATTTTGATTCAAAAATAGATTTTATACTAACTAAATTTGCCCATTAAATGATATCAATATATATATTAAATGTTTATTATTCATAAGATGAATGTTATTTATCGATGCATATGATGATGTATGTATGATAATAAATGGATTGATTATGGACTATCACCAATGTGATTGATTTTATTTTAGTCGATGCATGAATGTACGGTTTTTATTAAATGGGGTCTCACAGACTGCCTTCTCTAATTTTTTCTTAATGTAAATTCTATCTCCTCCTATGTATTTCCCTCGATCACGATCAAGGTTTCTATTTATTTTAAATAGTTTTGTAATAGAATAGTTAGAATTAATTTTGAAAAATTGAGATCAAGGAGCAAGGAGCGCTTTTGAAGACCCGCTTGTAATGGAGCCCGTTTAAATGTAATAGTTATATTTAAATATTATTTCGCACCCCTGGGGAGTCAATTTTTTGTTCACTTGGTGGCTCTAGTGAACCAAACTAGAATAAAAGTCCATAATCAATCCGTAGAATATAGATTCTATATGCATGCTATACTATATATATATATATATATATATATATAAACACATGTCAAACATGTTCATGTTCATTAATACGACGCGATTTTATATATATATATATATGCATACGCTACTAAAACAAGATGAGACAAATTAATAACAAACCCCTCAATTTTTTATATTAAGTCCTAAGCGCTCAAAGATATTTGAATATCGAACGTCGCTTTCAGCATGATAAAATTAATAGAGTATTAAATATTTAATATGAGTTTGTTGTGTCACCACAAGGCAAGTATTAAGTATTTAAGATGTTAATTTATCACATTTGATGCTTATAAAGAAAATTGAACAATATTGTTTTGTCAGGTCACCACAAGGATGATATTTTTCTTTTTGAATATACGGAGTGCTAGGTCGACTTAACTTGATAATTTTGATTCTGATGTGCCACCACTGATCAAAATAATCTAAGAGGCAAAAGAAAAGGAGTCAGATAGTTGATGTAATCGACAAAAGTTGTCACCTATTTATTTATATATAGTTTGTCAGGTCACCACAAGGCTATATACATTTGAAATGGGATCCTTATTCTCACTAGCAAATCTTTCTTTAATTAGATTTTGCCAACTATATAAGTGAGGGTAATATAGTTTGAAGAAAATAGTGGAGATACCAATTTAAAACAAGACCTAATTTATTTTGGTAATTAATAAAAGAATGTATGTTAAAATGTTGTTAATTACAAATTCATTTACGTAATTTTACAATGTCTAAAATTACTATCATCATGCTAAAGCATATTAGATGCTAAATTAACCGTAATCAATTAAACTGATTGGTTAAGGAATTTGAGAATAGTTCTCATAGTCAAAAAGCTATCTTATGTCCTTAATACGCCTATCCCCGCAATGGTTGCGCATAATGCCTCCGAGGAAGAGATTGCTACTTTTAGAAAGTGGCAAGATGATGCACAAATTGCTCAATGATCATGCTGCAGATCCACGAAAGTAACGAGCTTCAACACAAGATGAAACTATGGATGCTCCTACTATATTCCCGCACATCAAGTAGTCGATGGTGAGGAAAGTAGGACCGATAGATATCGACATTCAAGGAGCTCTTCCGATCTAGAATGGCCAATGGCACTATAAGATGCATAAAAAGTTCTTAACATAATCAATTTGATTGATCAATTAGACAACTGGTTTTGTCATGGATGGAGAGTTGAGCCAAGATTTGATCTTGCACTCACTCCCTGACTTTTTCACAATTGTTGTGAATTTTTCATATAAACAAGCTAGATATCGCCTCACCGATTTGCTTAACATGTTGAAAAATGTCGAGAGTCACTTTCCAACCAAGAAAGATCAAGTCTTACCGGTAGGGGCCAAAGGATCTTCCTCAAAAGAAGAACGATTCAAAGAAGGTAAATAGAAAGGCAAAAACAAAGGATAATAAGAACAAAACTCGATACGGATAAAGCAAAGGAGTTTGCTTCCACCGCAATAAGCCCGACACCGAAAAGAAATCATGAGAGCATCTTGCAGAGAGGCTAACCAAAGAAGCTTAGTGAAGTTTCTACATATAATACAAATTTGTTCATGATTTAAAATAAATTTTTTTAAGTCAAGGTTCTACTTGGGTATTGATACCGACTTTCGTTATCATAAATATAGATTTATGAAGGACCAAGGTAAAGTAGAAAGTTAAACAAATATAAGTAATCCTATGTGTGAAAATGAAGCAAAGGTTGCCATATTAGCCATAGAAACTTATAGTTTAGCAATGCCTACGGCAAATCTATTAAGTCAATAAGTTGTTATCAGATTCCAGCTTCTTAAAAAAATATTATTTCCATTTTATCATTGGACAATGAAATCTTTTGGTATTATAATTAAGAACAATTGTTGTTCTATTTATAATAATAATGTTTTGATAGAACCGAATATTACTTAATAAATTTTGTATACTGACTTTACGTGAAAATAATTTTTGCATATCGAACAAATTAGTATAAGAAAAGGAGAGATGATCATTCAAAGAGTCAATGTGTGTATTTGTCGAAATACAAGTGTGAATTATTCAAAGGTTCAAAGAATTCGTAAAGTGAAACAAATCGGCAAAGTATTAAGATTCTTTGATTAGATCAAGGAATAAATACTTGTGCAATAAGTTTCTAGATCATCTCAAATGGTTTTCTATAATGGACACATCCCGATACGCAAATAATCGATTGATGTATCCGAATGAAAAATCGTACCTTTGTTGGACATGGTGCGGTCCATAATGATTTTACCGACATTCCAAAGATCCTTCTCGGGATAATGTCCTAGAAATGGTCGTGACATATCTACGAAAAAGGTAACCTCAAAATCCAAACCCCAAGACTCCATAAAAGTTATGGATGTGGAGATTCCTAATCTTAAGTATGTTAAGATAAGGGGTTGTCCAACTTATGTGAAAAGGTTTCAAAGGATAAGCTTGGGACAAGATTTGACAAGTGTCGATTTGTGGGACATCCTAAAGTAAGTTTAGGTATATGTTCTATAATCCTACTTAGCAAAAAAGGTGTTTGTTATGAAACACGCCGCCTTCTAAGATAAAGGTGTTTATCATCAAAGGGGCTAGTGGAGGATAATAGATCTTGAAGAGTTCAAGAACCACAAAACACTATAAGTCAAATAAGAGGAACTCAGAGATGTAATTCCATTGTACCACAAATCAATCAGAATCTGAATAGTACCAAAGATACCTAGAGGTATGGATTCATCATAGATGATGATGATGAGGTACACATCATAGAAGATGATGATCCAGATATACGATACATGTTGTAGACACTCGAGAAATGGATCAAGAAGTTTCTCAAATATGGAACATTCATTTTGATGAGGCAAAAAAGAGTTTGATTTTATCAAAAAATAAGAATGAACCTAGTGTGTACAAAAGGGTCAAGGGAGCATCGTGACATTCTAGTATTATATGTTGATATACTACTTGATAAGGAATGACATACCAATGCTACAATCAAGAAAGATAAAGTTGTCTAAACATTCCTCCATGAATGATTTGGGAAGAGTATCTTAATTGGGGATAAAAAATCTATATAGATAGATTTAAGAGGATGCTCGACTTAACCCAAGGAACGATATTCATTTGATGCTAAAGTCGCTTAGCATGGCAAACTCCAAGAGATGTCTCATGTCGATGAGCTATGGAGTGTATCTCTCTTAATAGTCCCCACAGACTCTCGAAAAGAGAGGTCGCATGAGTGACAATCATGTATGCAATGAAATGTACGAGACCCGATGTCGATCACCATATTATGGAGAAGTTCACTATGAGTCGCTGAAAACATCTTAAAGTGCTTAACCCAAGACTAAGGATGTGATCATATTCATGGTGGGTCTAAATTAAAAAACTAGAGGGCTTAATGCACTCAAGTTTTTCGTATGCACTAAGAAGATGACATAAAAAATCCACTTTAAGGTAAAGCGTTACCTTCAAATAAAGGGTGCAAAGAATCGAAAGGTTCCAAACAAAGAAAGAGTTGTCGGTTTAGTGATAAAGACAAAGTATATAGCTATAAATGAAGTCGCAAGTTGATTGTTTGATTAAAAGTTCATTACGTAACTAGAATAGTTCCTAAGTCTCATCTTCGATCTAAACATGTGTCAGGGCACTTTCATTTGATTATTAGAATCATCGAAAGATGGGAAATCACTATAGAGATAGTGGACTCTCAAGAACAACATTACATATCCATTAACTAAAGCTTATCCAACAAACAGGATAATCGCCACTTGAGAAGAAGAGTATAAGATACCACGACGATCGGGTTTTAGTGCAAGTGGGAGATTGAAAGTAGTATGCACACAAGCCAATCATGTTTGATGATAAAGCATATACTTTGTAATAATCTTATTCATTTATTAATAAAAAGTATTAATTTATTAAAGGCTTTTAATTATCTACATGATGTCGCTTTTATAATATGTGATAAACCCATAGTTTTAAGCAATGCTTTTAGAATAATGATGATGATCATTCTAATGAGATCTAAATTCTTAGAAAGCTTAAAACTAAAATAGTTCCCAATCATCGATTACTAAATCGGGGATTAGTGAATCCGATAGATCGGTACATACGCTGCTTGCTTCATCGATGAGGATGATTGATCTCACGATCATTTGTGTGGAGACACTAAAGCAAGTACGTAGGTGCTTATTAGAGAATAAGTTCACCGAACGTGGCTCGCTAAGGAATACCTAATGGAGTTTTATTTGCATCACAATAGGAATTCCTCAGAGTGATAGTAGTACAAGTGATCCTCGACTCGAGATCATCATAGTATTCGTATGATGATGAGTTATACTTCGACTTATTCCTTAAGACCCTTAGGTATATCAAAGGGTATGCTTGGGTATAATAAGTCAGTATATGGAGATAATGTATGATCAATAAAGAATCTACCACTTAATAAAAAAAAAGAAGAGAAATGTCCTATGTGATTCGATAAATGACAACCCAAAGAGTCCTCGGTTAAGGCGTAATGAAATTAGAAAGGAGTTTCTAATTTGCATTATTTGAGTCAGGCATTTAAGATCGAAATACATATAATTAAATAAAATAAGACTCGACAAGAATTCCATGCCTTATATTTAATCGGGACATCAGATGGTGGAAGGATTGAATCAGATTTGCAGAATATTTACTCAAAGGTTCTTTTATGATTAATGTTGAAATCTATATTATCCGGAAAGTCGCTGATCGCTAGGAGGCTTATCCCTATCAGAGAATAAATATTATTTATTTAAATAAATTAATTGTTTAATTTATTTATTTAAATAAGATTAGAATTGTTCTAATTGATTTATTCACAACCGCTTAATAATACGGAGAACCTAAAGGGTCACACCATAAAAGGAAGAATAATTATTTAAGAAGTTAATGGCATAATCGTAATAATATAGTTATGTATATTTAATTTAATCTATGGTGATAGAATAAATTAAATAGCTTAATATTTATTATTTAATATTTTAGAAATATTAAATATAAATTAATAAGAGGAGTCTTTATTATTATTATTATTATTATTATTATTTTAATTTCTAAAAGAGTTTAGAAATTAATTTAATATAAGTACTCTCATTTATTCCTAATCGATTAGAAGGAAAATTAGTTAAAGGAGTTTAATTAATTATCCCTAATAAGATTAGGGAGCTTAATTAATTAAAAGAATTTAATTAATTAAATAAAACCCAATTCCTTAATTGTTAAGGTGGGTTGCCCACATCTATAAATAAGAGGAGTCTTATTATGGGTGATGGGGTTGTCAATTTTTTCAACATACGCGTAATAATTCCAATTTGTCGAGAGTACGCCTTTTTCTATGTAGATAGAAAAACTAGGGTTTAGCCAACCACCCTTCTTCTTGAATTTTTTATTCTTCCTCGTGGATCACCTCTAGAGGCCAAACACTTGGGTGGCTAACGCCGATCAAAGGAAGGAACCAAACCCCATGGATTCAAGTTGAACGCGAAAAGGATTGAGGTGAACTTGTACCGAGGAAGCTCGATCTTCAAGGGTATGATTTTTTTCTTTATCTTTTCGCTTAATTAATAATTATGCATAAAGGGTGATCCGTATATATGGTTTGTAAAATTTTAAACTCGATTTTACACGCTTCCGCTTTTTTTGCAATTTGATCAAGGCTTCATGAATATTACAAACCTAACAAAGATTCATTATTTATTTAAAAAAAAAAAAAAAAATCATTTGTTAATTTTTTTTTTTATAATATTATATATATATATATATATTGGTTAACTATATATATTAAATATATATATATATAGTATATATATATATATATATATATATATATATATATATATATATATATATATATATATATATATATATATATATATATATATATATATATATATATATATATATATATATATATATATATATATATATATATATATATATTTATTTTAATTTAAAATAAATTTTAATATTAAAAATAAAAGATTTATTTTAATTTTAAAATTAAATTTCATGCTAACTAATTAGAGTTGGAATTGGATTCCATGATAACTAAATAAAGGAGAGTTGAAATTGGATTCTATTTTTCCTTAAATAAAGGAGTTTATTTAGATATGAAATAGATTTCATATTATTCAAAATAAAGGAGTTTATTTGTGAATAGAAAGAAAATCCATTTTCTTAAATAAAGGAGTTTATTTAAATATGAAATAATTTCATAAATAAGATTTCATATTATTCAAAATAAAGGAGTTTATTTATGAATAAAAGAATAATCCGTTTTCCTTTATATAAAATTTTTTTACATGGAATTAGATTCCATAATTAATTAAAATAAAAGAGTTTATTTTAATTAAAGATTTTTTTATTATACATGGAATTGGATTCCATAATTAATTAAAATAAAGGAGTTTATTTTGATTAAAGATTTTGATTAAAATAAAATAGTTTATTTTATTCAAAATTGGATAAATTAAAATAAAATAGTTTTATTTTGATTTAAATTTGGATTAAAATAAAGGAGTTTATTTTGATTCAAAAATAGATTTTATACTAACTAAATTTGCCCATTAAATGATATCAATATATATATTAAATGTTTATTATTCATAAGATGAATGTTATTTATCGATGCATATGGTGATGTGTATGATAATAAATGGGATTGATTATGACTATCGAATTAATGTGATTGATTTTATTTTAGTTGATGCATGAATGTATGGGTTTTATTAAATGGGGTCTCATAGACTGCGCCTTCTCTAATTTTTTCTTAATGTAAATTCTATCTCCTCCTATGTATTTCCCTCGATCACGATCAAGGTTTCTATTTATTTTAAATAGTTTTGTAATAGAATAGTTAGAATTAATTTTGAAAAATTGGAGATCAAGGAGGAGCAAGGAGTCAATGCCATGAAGACCCGCTTGTAATGGAGCCCGGTTTAAATGTAATAGTTATATTTAAATATTATTTCTTGCACCCCTAGGGGAGCTCAACCTTTTGTTCACTTGGTGGCTCTAGTGAACCAAACTAGAATAAAAGTCCATAATCAATCCGTAGAATATATATTATTCTATACTATATATATATATATATATATATATATATATATATATATATATGCAAACATGCTTCGCATGTTCATTAATACGACGCGATTTTATATATATATATATATAACGCTAAAACAAGATGAGACAAATTAATAACAAACCCCTCAATTTTTATATTAAGTCCTAAGCGCTCAAAGATATTTGGAATATCGAACGTCCGCTTTCTAAAGATGATAAAATTAATAGAGTATTAAATATTTAATATGAGTTTGTTGTGTCACCACAAGGCAAGTATTAAGTATTTAAGATGTTAATTTATCACATTTGATGCTTATAAAGAAAATTGAACAATATTGTTTTGTCAGGTCACCACAAGGATGATATTTTTCTTTTTGAATATATGGAGTGCTAGTTCGACTTAACTTGATAATTTTGATTCTGGATGTGCCACCACTGATCAAAATAATCTAAGAGGCAAAAGAAAAGGAGTCAGATAGTTGATGTAATTGACAAAAGTTGTCTACCTATTTATTTATATATAGTTTGTCAGGTCACCACAAGGCTATATACATTTGAAATGGGATCCTTATTCTCACTAGCAAATCTTTAATTAGATTTTGCCGAACTATATATATTGAGGGTAATATAGTTTGAAGAAAATAGTGGAGATACCAATTTAAAACAAGACCTAATTTATTTTGGTAATTAATAAAAGAATGTATGTTAAAATGTTGTTAATTACAAATTCATTTACAAAATTTTACAATGTCTAAAATTACTATCATCGCTAAGCATATTAGATGCTAAATTAATCGCAATCAAATTAAACTGGATTGGTTAAGGAATTTGAGAATAGTTCTCATAGTCAAAAGCTATCTTATGTCCTTAATACGCCTATCCTCGCAATGGTTGCAGCATAATGCCTCGAGGAAGAGATCGCTACTTTTAGAAAGTGGCAAGATGATGCACAATTGGCTCAACGCATCATGCTCGCATCCACGAGTAAACGAGCTTCAAATACAAGATGAAACTATGGATGCTCCTACTATATTCCCGCACATCAAGTAGTTGATGGTGAGGAAAGTAGGACCGATAGATATCGACATATCTAAGGAGCTCTTCCGATCTAGAATGGCCAATGGCACTATAAAGATGCATAAAAAAGTCCTTAACATAATCAATTTGATCGATCAATTAGACAACCGGTTTTGTCATGGATGGAGAGTTGAGCCAAGATTTGATCTTGCACTCACTCCCTGACTCTTTCACAATTGTTGTGAATTTTTCATATGAACAAGCTAGATATCGCCTTTCACCGATTTGCTTAACATGTTGAAAAATGTCGAGAGTCACTTTCCAACCAAGAAAGATCAAGTCTTACCGGTAGGGCCAAAGGATCTTCCTAAAAGAAGAACGATTCAAAGAAGGTAAATAGAAAGGCATAAACAAAGGATAATAAGAACAAAACCGATATGGATAAAAAAAGGAGTTTGCTTCCACCGCAATAAGCCCGACACCGAAAGAAAACTGCGAGAAGCATCTTTGCAGAGGCTAACCAAAGAAGCTTAGTGAAGTTTCTACATAATACAATTTTTGTTCATGATTGAAATAAATTTTTCTTTAAGTCAAGGTTCTACTTGGGTATTGATACCGATTTTGGTTATCATAATAAATATAGATTTATGAAGGACCAAGCAGAAGTAGAAAGTTAAACAAATATAAGTAATCCTATGTGTGGAAAATGAAGCAAAGGTTGCCATATTAGCTATAGAAACTTATAGTTTAGCAATGCCTACGGCAAATCTATTAAGTCAATAAGTTGTTATTGTATTCCAGCTTCTTGTTAAAAATATTATTTCCATTTTATTGTTGGACAATGAAATCTTTGGTATTATAATTAAGAACAATTGTTGTTCTATTTATAATAATAATGTTTTGTATAGAATCGAATATTACTTAATAAATTTTGTATACTGACTTACATGAAAATAATTTTGCATATTGAACAAATTAGTATAAGAAAAGGAGATGATCATTCAAAGAGTCAATGTGTGTATTTGTTAAAATACAAGTGTGAATTATTCGAAAGGTTCAAAGAATTTAGAAGTGAAACAAATTGGCAAAGTATTAAGATTCTTTGATTAGATCAAGGAATAAATACTTGTGCAATAAGTTTCTAGATCATCTCAAATGGTTTTCTCATAATGGACACATCCCGATACGCAATAATTGATTGATGTATCCGAATGAAAAATCGTACTTGTTGGACATGGTGCGGTCCATAATGATTTTACCGACATTCCAAAGATCCTTCTCGGATAATGTCCTAGAAATGGTCAGACATCTCACGAAAATGGTAACCTCAAAATCCTACCCAAAGACTCCATAAAAGTTATGGATGGGGAGGATTCCTAATCTTAAGTATGTTAAGATAAGGGGTTGTCCAACTTATGTGAAAAGGTTTCAAAGGATAAGCTTGGGACAAGATTTGACAAGTGTCGATTTGTGGGACATCCTAAAGTAAGTTTAGGTATATGTTCTATAATCCTACTTAGCAAAAGGTGTTTGTTATGAAACACGCTTTCTAAGATAAAGGTGTTTATCATTAAAGGGGCTAGTGGAGGATAATAGATCTTGAAGAGTTCAAGAACCACAAAACACTATAAGTCAAATAAGAGGAACTCAGATGAATTTATTGTACCACAACCGAATCAGAACTGAATAGTACCAAGATACCTAGAGGTATGGATTCATCATAGATGATGATGATGAGGTACACATCATAGAAGATGATGATCCAAAGATTATATACGATGATGATAAGTGTTGTAGACACTTAGAGAAATGGATTGAAACAACTTTCTCAAATATGGAACATTCGTTTTGATGAGGCAATCAAAAGAGTTTGATTTTATCAAAAAAATAAGAATGAACCTAGTGTGTAAAAAGGGTCAAGGGAGCATCGTGACATTCCTAGTATTATATGTTGATATACTACTGATAAGGAATGACATACCAATGCTACAATCAAGAAAGATAAAGTTGTCTAAACATTCCTCCATGAATGATTTGGGAAGAGTATCTTAATTGGGGATAAAATCTATATAGATAGATTTAAGAGGATGCTCGACTTAACCCAAGGAACGATATTCATTTGATGCTAAAGTCGCTTAGCATGGCAAACTCAAGAGATGTCTCATGTCGATGAGCTATGGAGTGTATCTCTCTTAATAGTCCCCACAGACTCGAAAAGAGAGAGATCGCATGAGTGACAATCATGTATGCAATGAAATGTACGAGACCCGATGTCGATCACCATATTATGGAGAAGTTCACTATGAGTCGCTGAAAAACATCTTAAAGTGCTTAACCCAAGACTAAGGATGTGATCATATTCATGGTGGGTCTAAATTAAAACTAGAGGGCTTAATGCACTCAAGTTTTTCGCATTGCACTCAAGATTTACATAAAAATCCACTTTTAAGGTAAAGTGTTACCTTGAACAAGGTGGTGCAAAGAATTGAAAGGTTCCAAACAAAGAAAGAGTTGCGGGTTTAGTGATAAAGACAAAGTATATAGCTATAAATGAAGTCGCAAGTTGATTGTTTGGATTAAAAGTTCATTACGTAACTAGAATAGTTCCTAAGTCTCATCTTGGATCTAAACATGTCAGGGCACTTTCATTTGATTATTAGAATCATCGAAAGATGGGAAATCACTATAGAGATAGTGGACTCTCATGAACAACATTACATATCCATTAACTAAAGCTTATCCAACAAAGCAGGATAATCGCCACTTAGAGAAGAAGAAGAGTATAAGATACCATGACGATCGGGTTTTAGTGCAAGTGGGAGATTGAAAGTAGTATGCACACAAGCCAATCATGTTTGATGATAAAGCATATACTTTGTAACAATAATCTTATTCATTTATTAATAAAAAGTATTAATTTATTAAAGGCTTTTAATTATCTACATGATGTCGCTTTTATAATATGTGATAAACCCATAGTTTTAAGCAATGCTTTTAGAATAATGATGATGATCATTCTAATGAGATCTAAATTCTTAGAAAGCTTAAAACTAAAATAGTTCCCAATCATTGATTACTAAATTGGGGATTAGTGAATCCGGATAGATCGGTACATACGCTGTTTGCTCATTGATGAGGATGATTGATCTCATGATCATTTGTGTGGAGACACTAAAGCAAGTATGTAGGTGCTTATTAGAGAATAAGTTCACCGAACGTGGCTCGCTAAGGAATACCTAATGGAGTTTTATTTGCCCATCAATAGGAATTCTCAGAGTGATAGTAGTACAAGTGATCCTTGACTCGAGATCATCATAGATCTCGTGTATGATGAGTTATACTTTGACTTATTCCTTAAGACCCTTAGGGTATATCAAAGGGTATGCTTGGGTATAATAAGTCGTATATGGAGATAATGTATGATCAATAAAGAATCTACCACTTCTAATAAAAGAAGAGAAATGTCCTATGTGATTCGATAAATGACAACCCAAGTAGTCCTCGGCGGCGGCGTAATGAAATTAGAAAGGAGTTTCTAATTTGCATTATTTGAGTCATGCATTTAAGGATCGAAATACATATAATTAAATAAAATAAGACTTGACAAGAATTCCATGCCTTATATTTAATCGGGACATCAGATGGTGGAAGGATTGAATTGTACTTGAATTATTTACTCAAAGGTTCTTTTTATGATTAATGTTGAAATCTATATTATCCGGAAAGTCGCTGATCGCTAGGGAGGCTTATCCCTATCAGAGAATAAATATTATTTATTTAAATAAATTAATTATTTAATTTATTTATTTAAATAAGATTAGAATTGTTCTAATTGATTTATTCACAACCTATTTAATATGGAGAACCTAAAGGGTCACACCATAAAAGGAAGAATAATTATTTAAGAAGTTAATGGCATAATCGTAATAATATATTATATATATTTAATTTAATCTATGGTGATAGAATAAATTAAATAGCTTAATATTTATTATTTAATATTTTAGAAATATTAAATATAAATTAATAAGAGGAGTCTTATTAATATTATTACAATTATTATTATTTTAATTTCTAAAAGAGTTTAGAAATTAATTTAATATAAGTATTCTCATTTATTCCTAATCGATTAGAAGGAAAATTAGTTAAAGGAGTTTAATTAATTATCCCTAATAAGATTAGGGAGCTTAATTAATTAAAAGAATTTAATTAATTAAATAAAACCCAATTCCTTAATTGTTAAGGTGGGTTGCCCACATCTATAAATAAGAGGAGTCTTATTATGGGTGAGGGGTTATCAATTTTTCACAACGACATAATTCCAATTTGTTGGAGAGTACGCCTTTTCTATGAGATAGAAAACTAGGGTTTGAGCCAAATACCCATCTTCTTGAATTCTTTATTTTTCCTCGGTGGATCACCTCTGAGGCCAAACACTGGGTGGCTAATGCCGATCAAAGGAAGGAACCAAACCCGGTGGATTCAAGTTGAACGCGAAAAGGATTGAGAGGTGAACTTGTACCGAGGAAGCTCGATCTTCAAGGGTATGATTTTATTCTTTATCTTTTCGCTTAATTAATAATTATGCATAAAGGGTGATCCGTATATGGTTTGTAAAATTTTTAAACTCGATTTACACGCTTCCCGCTTTTTTTATGCAATTTGATTATATTTCATATGAATTTACAAACCTAACGCTCGCATTTTTATGATGCATATTTGATTAATGGTCAAAGAACGTTGACCGGCATTGACAATATTCTTAGATAACCAAACCCCAGGATAACACAAGTTTGATAACTCGGATGTAGTATTACATCAATAGTACATGATCAATATCTAATATGGTCCGAAACTTGCTTTATCAAAGAATCGAAATCGATTCGAAGGAAAGCTTGATTGAACATCGATCGTCCGGTGTTCTTGGTGCTCAAGAACACATTTAGCGACAGTTTTGTTGTTTAAGGCACCTATAGCGACACTTTGTTCATAAAATTATTGTTTTTATTAAATAATTAGAAAAAAAATAGTTTTTAATTAAGAAAAATACAAAATAAATTCCTAAAAATTATTTTAAAATCCGAAAATTAGTTTTTAATAATTTTTAATATATTTCATAAATATCTAAAATTTTGAAATATTAAATGTATTTAATTTATTTAATTGTTATATTAAATAAATTATTTAAAAATGATTTTATTACTTGAAAAAATCATTTAAAATTATATTATGGTATAAGAAAATATTTTAAGTTATTTTCAATGACTTTTAATATTTTGTGATAAAATTTTATTAATAAATTAATATTAATGATACTTAAGTTATTTAATAAATGTATTAAATAAATTATGAAAAATAGAATTAATGATTTAAAAATCATTTAAAGTATTATAAAAATATTTTAAGTTATAAAATATTACTTTTGATATTTTGACATGAAAAATATTAATATTTAAATAATAATGATATTAGATTTATTTTATTTTTATATTAAATAAATTAGTTTAAAAATGATTTTAATATTATAAAAATCATTTTAAATGAAAATAAAGTGTTTAATGATATTTTAAGTTATAACATATAACTTTTGATATTTAAAGGATAATTTCATTAATAATTTAATATTAATGATATTAATTTAATAATAAATGACATTAAGTTTATTTAATAATTATATTAAATAAATAGTTAAAAATTGTTTTATTAATTTAAAAATCATTTAAAAAAGGATATAAATGAATTAAAAATATTTTTAGTTATAATTAATGACTTTTAATATTTTGATAAATAATGCATTAATATTTTAATATTAATGGTAATTATGTAAAAATGATTTTAAATGTTTTAAAAGTCATTTAAGGATAATATAAATACTTTAAAAGTATTTTAAGTTATTATAAATAACTTTAATATTTTGACAATGGTTTCATTAATAGATTAATATTAATTAAATATTAATGATAATAGAATTGTTTGATATTTAAATTATTTTATAATGATTCCGGTGTTTGAAAATTCGTGATAAATTATAATAAATGTTTAAAAATTATTGTAAGTCAGTTAAAAATGATACGACTTTTATTTAATAGTCTAAATAGATATTGAACTTTGATATAGAGTCTTAGACTCGATAATTACCAAATAAAGCCGTCAGTAGGCCAACAGGTTTCAAAAATTGATCTGGATTTGCGTAATGTGTCTATATTAATATTTGTTTATGATTCAATGAATGTGAAATATGTGTGACAATGTGATTAGGTTATATGCTGACTGCAATAAGCAGTGTTATGTGTTATTGTATGTTATTCTAAACGATCAAATGATCTTATTAATGATAGGTTTCGGTATAAAAGATAAAACTAAGTAGCGTGTTATGGCGGCGGAGACCAAAAAGTATCCTACCTTTGCATTTTCTTTATGCAATGCACATGAGTAAGAATGTTTCAGAACTATATTATTATTTTACTAGATTATTAACCCTATTATGATATATTCTATATCCGATCATTGTTTATCAACATGATGTTATATTATATAATTCAGATATATTCTGTTCGTTAATTTCTAAATATGGTTATACAAGTGTCCCCACTTGGATAATCATTGTATTTAATCAAATGTTGATATAAATATATATATATATATATATATATATATATATTGATCCCTAGTATGAATACAGTAAAAGTCGTCTAAGCTATTTGACCTAGTTAGACACAAATTCAGAAATATCGTTGAATATGATAAAATTCTTTTGTATCCAATCAAATTGTTTTGGTTCGGATTTTGACTAATTATGAACATCCCGAACATGGGAAAAATTTTATACGCCAAGGCGGACAAAGGATGAATGATAATATCGTTCTTGTAATGTAGTATTGATCAATACAGGGTCCATGGGATGTACACCCTCATGCCCGTAAGTTATAATTTATTTTTGTAGATGAAGTTCTCATCTAACCTTTTGAAAATGTAAAATAATGTTCATAATCTGTCGACTACCCTATATATATATAGTCAATGCGTAGTTTCAAAAACCTTAATATAGAAATAATATATGGTTATGATTGGTTCAGTTTACTTCACAACTTTTAATTCGTTGTAGAAGTGATGTACAAAGAAAACATTTAATTTATTCAACTAATTATATTTATAATTGTTATTACTTGCTGGGCACCCAAATGCTCATTCTTGCTTTAAATTTAAATATTTTCAGCTAGGCATGACTAACCTGAAGGTTCGGACAAGAACAAGTGAAAAGGAAAGCAAACGTGATATGATTATTGGTATCTTTTGTAATAGTTAGACTATATTAAGATAATGATATGTATTATTTATCATGTAAAGAATGTAGTAAAGGTTGCGTACTTGGGATTAGACTCTGATAAATGTAAGTTAAGTTTGATATTTATATTATTGTTATTATTATTAGTATTATTTCCGCTCATAGAAATGGTATAGTAAAGCACTGAATTCGGGTTTCAAGTACCTGAATTTGGGGGCGTTACAGTCAAAACATTCCAATTAATCTCACATCATGCTTCAGGCAACAATTTTTCTCCCTCTAATTATGGGAAGATTATTTCATTAAAATGACATTCCTCAAAACGTGCCTTAAAAACATCACCAGTTAGAGGTTTAATATATCCAATAATAGATGGGGAATCAAAACCCGTATAAATTTTAAGTCTACATTAAGGACCCATCTTTGTGCGATGTGGGGGTGCAATAAGTACATATACAACACAACCAAATGTGTGTAAGTGAAAAATATTTGGTTGTTGGCCAAGCACAAATTGCAATGGTGAGAATTTATGATAAGCAGTTGGCCTAATGCGAACTAATGATGCAACATGTAAAATAGCATGACCCCAAGTAGAAACTGGTAATTTTGATTTCATAAACAAAGGTCGAGCAATAATTTGAAGCCTCTTGATAAGAAATTCAGCAAAACCATTTTGAGTATGTGTATGGGCAACAGGATGTTCAACATCAATTCTAATTGACATGCAATAATCATTAAAAGTTTGAGATATGAATTCACCAGCACTATCTAAACAAATTTTCCTAATTGGATAATCAATAAATTATGGTTGCAACCTAATTATTTAAGCAAGAAATCCAGCAAATACAACATTTCTTATAGAAAGTAAACATACATGTGACCATCTGGTTAATGCATAAATTAAAACTATAAATTAAAACCATAAAATACTTGAATGGACCACAAGATGGGTGCATTGGTCCACATATATCACCCTGAATTCTTTCTAAGAAAGATGAGCACTCAATAACAATCTTTGAATGCGATGGTCTAGTAATTAATTTACCTTGAGAACATGCACTACATGGATAATCAGTAGTTAAAAGAATCTTTTGGTTCTTTAAGGGATGTCTATGGGAGTTATCAATCATTCGATTCATCATTATAGATCCAGGATGACCAAGACGATCATGCCAAAGTATAAAACCTTTGGGTTCGAACACTTCTGGTGTATTGCAACATTTGTTTCAATTGTTCTCATTGTACTATAATATAACCTAAAAGAAAAAATAGGTAGTTTTCTAGTATGAGTTTCTGGCCTGATACTATTAAAGTAATATAAAAAAATTCTTTACTGCCTTCGTTATTGGTTTCAATATGATAACCATTATAACGTATATCCATAAAACTGAGTAAATTGCTGCTTGATTTAGAAGAATATAAAGCATCCTCAATACAAAGTTTTGTGCCCTTTAGCAACATTATAATCGCTCTTCCAGAACCTTCAATTAAGTTTGATGCACCTGATATGGTTTTGCATAATTTTAAATTTTGAAAATTATTTTTATCGTTAAGGATCGTATGAGTTGTTGCGCTATCCGCTAGACAACAATCTTCCCTAGTTATTGTGAAATTGATTTTACCAGTTGAACCGTACATCTTAATATATACAAAACATAAATTAAACTTTATTACTTTAAACATATTAAGATAAAAATATTTATTAAAATTGCATAATATAATAAAAGAAAAAAATAATTAATTGGTATGGACATTTTCATCACCAGACATACTTATTAAAATGCAATAATATACTAAAAGAAAATAATTAATTGGTATGGACATTTTCATCACCAGACATACTTATTAAAATGCAATAATATACTAAAAGAAAATAACTAATTGGTATGGACATTTTCATCACCAATCAAATTGTCAAATTTTCCATCAACGTTCTCATAGAAATCAAGGGCATCAAGATAAGTCATATTCACTCCATTTGGAAGGTGAAGATAATTCATGGGATCTTCAACATCACTATGATCAATAAAGTTTGTTTCAATTCCTTTTCCCTTTTTTATGGAGGCTTGGTATAGATCTACCAAATGTTTAGAATAGGAACGTGACCAATGACCTTCCATTCCATACCTATAACACTTATTTTCATGACAATTTGATGGTTTATTTTCTAAACCCTTACCATTTTGATTCTTCTGATCGTAAGGTGTCTTATTCTCTTTTGAAGAATAATGAGTTCGATCCTCTCCATATTAATTATTCCTTCCAAGCCCAAGATAACGACCACGAACATAATTTTCCTCTATGTTTATCAAATGAGGTTTCATTCACTTCAGGGAATGGAGTAGAACTGGTCGGTCGAGATTGGTGATTTTTCAGCAAAAGCTCATTATTTTGTTTAGTCACTAGATGACATGATATTAGTTTAGAATATATCATTAACTTACGCTCTCAATATTGCTACTTCAGGACCATATTCGAGGCATGAAATGTAGTAAATATTTTCTCTAACATATCTTCATCAGTGATTTTCTCCCCACATAATTTTAATAGTGAGATTATTTTAAAAAGTACAGAATTGTACTCACTCACATTTTTAAAATCTTTCAACCTCAGGTTCAACCAATTATAGCGAGATTTTGGGAGGATTACAGATTTTTTATTCTCATATCTTTCTTTTAAATCATTCCATAAGATAATAAGATCTTTTACAATAAGCTACTCAGATTTTAATTCTTCATGGAGATGATGGCGAATAAAAAGTCATTGATTTTGCAAGATCTTGCAGGGATGCATGATTGCCAACTTTAATTGTATCTCAAAGATTCTTTGCCTCTAGGTGAATCTCAGTATCAAGGGTCCATGACAAGTAATTCTTGCACGAGATGTCAAGAACAGCAAATTCAAGTTTTGTAAGGTTCGATATTTATTAAAAATACATGTAATAATATGAAATACTACTAGTTAGTAATAATTAAGCATATTTGAAAATGAGGGGGATATATAAATAATATTCGGGTCAGGAGATGTGTAGCCTACTGCATAGCACATACAATTATATATAGTATATTATATATAGTAGTAACATATATATGTTGGAATTTGAGCCTAAATTAATGAAGGTGTCATTGATTATTTTTAATGATTCAATATATTATTGTGTTCTACTCCATGAGTAGATTAAATTAAGCATTTAGAAGCTCAAATCCATAGAGTAATGAATGAGATATTAACGCTCAAAGATCACACTTGGAAATGATAAAATATAATAAATACGTGTGGGAAAAACCAAGTCCCACATAGGTTAGGAATTAAAATTTTAATATATTTATATACAAGGAAAGTGCTCTTGGGTTTGGGCCCAAAGGGGCACCCACTTTTGTGGAAGGGAGAGGACCTAGCCAAGGATAGGTTCGAACTTACACGCGTGCGCCGCCGCCGCCGTCCGTCCGTACAAGATATTGTTATGTTTACTTATTGAGAAGTAAAGATGAGGCTTTGGAAATGTTTAAACATTACAAAAACGAGGTTGAGAATCAACTTGATAAAAAGATCAAGATAGTTAGAAGTGATAGAGGTGGGGAATATGAATTTCTATTTGTTGAAATTTGTTCACAACATGGTATAATACACCAAACAACTGCACCTTATTCACCACAACAAAATGGTGTTGGAGAAAGGAAAAATATAACTTTAAAAGAAATGATGAATGCATTGTTATTAAGTTCTAGGCTACCTCAGAATTTGTGGGGGGGTAATTCTTGCAGCAAATTATATTCTTAACCGTATACCTCAAAAGAAGTCTAATGTAACACCCTATAAATTATGGAAAGGACGTAAGCCGTCTTATAAACACTTAAAAGTGTGGGGGGATTTAGCAAAAGTAATGGTTCCTCCACCCAAAAAGGTGAAAATAGGACCAAAAACAATAGATTGTATATTCATTGGTTATGCTAATAATAGCAGTGCATATAGATTTTTGGTTAATAAATCAAAAATAGAGGAAATACATGAAAATATGATTATTGAGTCAAAAGATGCTGAATTCTTTGAAACAGTATTTCCTAATAAAAATGAACAAGAGTTAAGTTCTAACGAATAAGAAACAAGTTCAAATAAAAGAACTTATGATGTTGTTAATGAAAGTAATCATGTTTTAGAATTTATTGATGAACCTAGACGTAGTAAACGTGCTAGAACATCAAAATCTTTTGGTCCGGATTTTCTAACCTATTTGTTAGAAAATGAGCCTCAAACCTATAAAGAAGCAATATCGAGTCCTAAAGCTCCATATTGGAAAGAGGCTATAAATAGTGAAGTAGAATCCATTTTGCATAATCGTACATGGGAATTAGTAGATCTCCCACCAGGCTCTAAACCTCTTGGATATAAGTAGATATTCAAGAAGAAAATGAAAGCGGATGGATCTATAGACAAATATAAATGCAAAACTTGTAATTAAAGGATACATGCAAAAGGAGGGTTTAGATTATTATGATACTTATTCTCCTGTGACAAGAATATCCTCGATTAGGATGTTAATAGCCATTGCAACTATATATAATTTAGAAATACATCAGATGGATGTAAAAATAGCTTTCTTGAATGGAGATTTAGAAGAAGAAATCTACATAGAACAACTAGAAGGATTTATTGTTCCAGGACAAGAAAAGAAAGTTTGTTGGCTTGTAAAGTCTCTTTATGGATTAAAACAAGCACCTAAACAATGGCATGAAAAATTTGATAATACAATGTTATCAAATGGTTTCAAAATAAATGAGTGTGACAAATGTGTGTATGTCAAGGACACTAAGAATGGGTATGTTATTATTTGTCTTTATATATATGATATGCTCATTATGGGTAGTAATAATGATATCATTAAAACTACTAAAAGAATGTTAAATAATATGTTTGACATGAAAGACATGGGTGTTGCCGATGTAATATTTGGAATTAAAATTTCTAAAACATCAGATGGATTAGTGTTATCACAATCACACTATATTGAGAAAATACTCAAGAAATTCAATCAATATGATTGCAATCCTGTGGGAACACCGGTAGATATAAATCTACACTTGTCTAAAAATAAATGAGAGAGCATATCACAAAACACGAGTATGCACAAATAATTGGAAGCCTTATGTACTTAATGAATTGTACACGTCCTGACATAGCACAAGCTGTCAATAAATTGAGTAGATTTACAAGCAATCCAGGACAATATCATTGGAAAGCGATTATAAGAGTTTTAAGGTATTTAAAATATACTCAAAATTTTGGATTGCACTACTCAAGATATCCAGCAGTACTTGAAGGATATTGTGATGCAAATTGGATATCGGATACAAAAGACTCTAAATCCACTAGTGGTTTTGTATTTACACTAGGTGGAGGAGCAGTATCATGGAAATCTAAACAAACATGCATTGCTCGATCAACGATGTAATCTGAGTTTATTACATTGGATAAGGATGGAGAAAAAGCTGAATGGCTTCGTAACTTTTTAGAAGATATTCATATGTGGACTAAACCTATGTCGCCTATTTGTATCCATTGTGTTAGTCAATTAGCAATTGGAAGGGCACAGAGTCACATGTATAGTGGTAAGTCTAGACATATTCATCGTAAACATAATACCATAAAATAATTGCTCTCTAACGGCATTATATCTATTGAGTACATAAAGTCAAAAGAAAATATAGCGGATCCATTGACTAAAGGTTTGACTAGAGAGCAAGTAAAAATAACTTCGAGGGGAATGGGTTTAAAGCCTATAAACAAGGATCGTCATGATTGAAACCCAACCTAGTTGACTAGAAATCCCAAGATCTAGGTTCAAAGGGACAACTAAATTGTGAATGATTCAACCAAATCACTGTGAAGAAATTAATTTCTTCTGCTCAATCCTATGATACGAGATAGTGATACCTGCAACGGTTACAGGATAAGTTATGCTTTTAATGATTCTTAAATCTTGATAAACAAGTGGAGTATGGCAGGATACTCTTATTAAGAATCACCTATGTGAGTGTGAACTGGGCTAATTCTATGAGAAGGATAAGGCTATACTTCTCTAAAGCACTCATAAATCCGGGATTGTTCGGGGCCAAAATGAACAAAATCATGAGAACCAAATAATGTCTAGAAAGATTCTGTGTGAATTACTATTGTCTCGATTTACATAAACGATTGGACAGTTCAAGACATCACGTTCACTGGACAACTAGTAAACCCAATAATTTTCACAAGGGAAGGTTCAAAGCCAAAAGCTACCTCTCTCGATATAGACAATTTCTAATTCTGTCTCTCTCTCAGAGTCTGCATAACATTTGCATAAGGCTGGCAGTCAATATCATTCATGTGGGGGATTGTTGGAATTTGAGCCTAAATTAACGAAGGTGTCATTATTTATTTTTAATGATTCCATATTATAATGTGTTCTACTCCATGAGTAGATTAAATTATGCACTTGGAAGCTCAAATCCATGGAGTAATGAATGTGATATTAACTCCCAAAAATCACACTTGGAAATGATAAAATATAATAAATACATGTGGGAAAAATCAAGTCCCACATAAGTTAGGAATTAAAATTTTAATATATTTATATACAAGGGAAGTGTTCTTGAGTTTGGGCCCCAAGGGGCACCCCACTTTTGTGGAAGGGAGAGGACCTAGCCAAGGCTAGGTTCAAACCCACACGTCCCCGCCGTCTGTCCGGTCGGCCTGGCTTGACACGTGGGTCGTGGGTCCTGTATATAATTTTTTAGTAAAAATTTATATAAATTTTTAATTAAAAATTATTTAAATTTTATTTATTTAATTCTTTTATCAAAACTGTGTCGTTTTGAAGAGTGGTATTTATTATATTATCAAAACTGTGTCGTTTTGAGAAGCGGTATCTGCTGAAAGGGTATAATTTTGAGAGGACGGCCGAAAACTACATTGTTTTTGTTGCGCCTTTTCTTCTAAGCCTAAAACTACGTAGTTTGTATTATGTTAATGCTTAAATTACGTCGTTTTAAGGGGCCAAATAAATACGCCTATTCTGTAAATGGTCAAAACTACGTCGTTTTGACCAAAAAATACAAATAGTACCTTTTCAGTAGCTTACCATGCCCTTTCAAAGATCCAAAGGGTCACCAAATCTCCTATAAATAGATAGGACGGGCCAGCCATTTCATTGATTCAATTTTCAAGCATTCAAGCATATTAGAGTTTTTCAAGCCTTATTTCTTCATTAGTTTCTTAGTTAATTTTGTGAGAGAGAGTCTGAGCATTACTTTGGTTCGTAGAGTATACCTTTTGTAGTGCTACTAAGGTATACGGAGTCATTGTATCATGGGAGACAAGTGCTATTAACTCTAAGCACTATACGGAGGGCATAATTATCTTAAAGACATAGTACCAAGTACTAGCCTTGACAAATAATTTTCTTGAGTTCTATTGAGATAAGTTCATATAAATATATATATATATATATATATATATATAATTTCCAAAAAGAGGTTACTAACAATATATATATATATATGCCCATAATTTTCATTGTAAATAAATAAAATGAGACCATTGATATAGGACATACTTGGTCATGTTGCATGAACCCGCCAAAGTTATTCTCTCTCTATATACACTATGTTTTATCATATACGATTTTACTAAAATAGTACTATATATACATGATCAAATTTAATTATAATAAAATAATACTTAGAGTGAGTTGATAGAACATCCTTTTCAAATATTTGTAGATACTCGTGTTGATAACGTGTTATGAAATGATAGATAAAACAATTAAGAAGAGAACAATATAAAGCCTTTTAATTTTCTAACAATATGAAGCCTTTTAATTTTCTTGTGGGCTTCCACCATTTGTTTTGGTTGCTACATTCCCAAACTTCTGCCTTTTCATTTTTCCAATTCGTTCACCTTCCAATTACTTTATTTTTGTGGGCCCAAGTATAAATTAGGGTTCACATATGACCTAAAAGAATTGAATGACAAACGGAATGGCAGAAATAAATTAGCATGACCCGAGAGAAGTCTTCACGTGTTCCAAGGCAGAAGACTCATGGAGGCGACTTATTTTGGGAATTGATTGAGGGGTAGGATTGGTGGCTAGAAGGGCAGGACGATCTGGGCATTACTCTGATGACTAAGGGTAAGCCTAGAATTTCCTTGAGGACATGAGCTTAGCACATGACAACTCTCCAGAAAACCCTATAAATACCCCTTCCACTCCATTGGGAAGGGGGCTCTCTCTTTTGGACTTCTCTTCAGACTCAAAACTTGGACCTTTTGGAAGACTAGGAGACTTGGAGATTCTCTCTCAACTCGAAGACTCAAGAAGGCTCTCTGAATCCTTGTTACACTAACAAGGTTCTCGAATTCTAAGAGTTCTGCCATGTGTCATTGGAGTAATCACTCACCTGTTCTTCTCCCCTCTTCAATCAATAAATTAATTCTGTACTTTTTGTGGATTTCTCTCCTCCTCAGCCAACACGAAACCCTAACCCTAGAAAGGTACAATTTCCTTACCCACATTTCTTTGGAGACTCTGCTGGGGAGGTGTAGAATTCGTGAAGGGTATGCCCACAACTCGAAGTGGGAGAACAGCAGGAAGAGCTTTACCAACAAATAGCATTACCTCACCGGATCCAGTTCCAAGGCAAGCAAATCAAGCTCTCCAAGGAATTAATCTAGATCTCGATCAACCCGTCCCCGAAGACTCTTCGAAGGAAGTTCAACATCACCATACATGGCTGATCAACAACCAACGATTGTCAAGCAGACAGGCGCGGGAAGGCAAGACGAGGAAGCAAGTAGAAAGCAGACAAATGATGTGCAACTGGAGATGCTTAAGGCATTGAAGGAAGCACGAGAAGGACAAGGAATGATGATGGCTATGATGCTAGAGATGAAAAGGAAACAAGAGGAAATGGGGAATTTACGCCAATAGTTGATGCAAATCCCCACTTTTAAGGCCATGTTTCCAAGCAGTTCGTAGGAAGAACAATCAGGAGTGGAGGACAACAACAAGAATAACAGAGAGAATCATACTGTACCTCCATTAACGGAAAATTAGTCAGTTCAAATCATCAACTTGGAACCCCAAAATAGTGATGACATGCCACGACCCAGACTGGAAGCAACTCAGCCTCAGAAAAACATCATCACGACCATTCTCCCCATATTTTCACAAGTGCGGGTACCAACCATCCCAAGACACGTCCAACAAACAAGCCAACAAGCACAACTAATGAAAGCTTTGCACGATGCAAGTGTGTATCAACCAATTTCTTTACCATACACACCGCCAATACAATAATACGTCACAACACCACAAAGAGTCCATGCCACGAGCTAATATGTGACGAAGGATGATATGATCGATGTTGTTGGGAGATTACATATTTAAAATTTGATGTTGAAAGTTAATAGTCATTATTATATGTAAAGTCTTTCGAAGGAGCACATGTACAAGGACTTAGCGATAGATCAAATTTTTTAGGTTGATCTGGACTTTAATGTTTATCATTCTATAAATGAATGTATAGAAGAAAAGATCAAAGCTGTTAGGTTGATCTATAACTTGAGATATAATAGATAAGCTTCAACTGAATCGTAGTCTATCAAGATGATCAAGAGATTGCAGAGGACAAGGCAGAATTGTAAAGCATTGAGGATCGTAGTGTATCTGCTTTGAAGGGCCTCTCCGAAGTCATAGAGTAGTCCTAACGCTTGTCGAGCCAAGTTAGAGTTCGTAGAGTGCTCTCGGAAGCGTAGAGTCTGCAAGTCAAGCAAGTGAAGATCGTAGTGTACCAGTACTTAAGAGAAATCATAGTGTTCTCATCTATCAGCTCCATATCAAGTACCAAGGTGGCAAGACACCATGATCAGAATCAAAGAGCTATAGACGTTGAAAGATAAATCACAACAAATATGGAATGAGCTATAGACGTTGAAGACCTCGGGAGTCCCAATGACACAACAATCATCCTTAGTATATAACAAAGAAACGTATTGAAGAAGCTAAGGAAAGTACTATGGGTCAGTAGAAAACACCTTTTCAGGTGTTAGGTGAGATAATAGTCTGTTGTGTCAGTGGGCCAGTCTGCTAATTAGAAGTTGTGCAGAAAGTCTCCATCAAAGCTCAAAAATGTTAAATGCATTTAATGCTTCAACGGATGTCTTCAACGGATACATTTCAAAGTCAGCATATATACAAAACATCAGCAGATGAAAGAATTAAGCAAGCACTAAACAAAAAGCTGAAGAACACTCAACGATCAAACTCTGCGATCAGAAAAAGGAAAGCTTGCTTAGATACTCAGTGCTTTCGAACACAAGCTTAACGAAAACTGAGTAGCACCATTCAAGAACTGAACTATTATCAAGTGAAGGAAAAAGTTCCAAGTCAGAAAGACTTGAAGAGTTCTAAGTGAACTGAGAAGTACCAAGTTTGTTGGACTTGAAGAGTTCAATAGTGAACTAAGAAGTTCCAAGACTGCTGGTCTTGAAGTAATCTGTGAGATTCAGAAGTTATAAAGATATCCTTAGTGGATTTCCTACTCGAGGAGTAGAAGAGTGGACTAGGAGCTTTGAATGCTCTGAACCACTTAAAATCACTGTGTCTCTTATATTCTTTTCATAACTGCTATAACTGTCATAACTGCTTTACTCCTATTAATTCATTATATCTTAAAGGGAAAACAAACAAATCTTAATTCCGTTGTGCTTAAATCATTATCAAAACTAACAAGTATTTTGAAAAGAAAGAATTTAAAATATTTATTCAACCCCCCCCCCCTTCTAGATAACTATTGTGCCTTTGGGAACTAACAATTGGTATCAGAGCAAGTTCTATCAAATAGCCTACAAAGCTTAAGTAGATCCAATGGCACATCTGATAAGCGAATCAAAGACTGGAGGAGGAAGCAAGCCACCTATGTGTAACAAAGATAAGTTCGCCAACTGGAAAGTTCGTATGCAAGCCTATATGGATTCAATAGATGAAGATTTATTTGAAACTGTTCAAAATGGACCCTACATTCCTACCAAGCTTGCTCCTACTATAGACGACCCAAATAGAATTCAGATTAAGGTCAAAGAAGAATGGACTGACAACAAAAAGAAAGTTGTCCAACTTGCCAAAAAGGCCAAAAATATCTTATTCCAATCTTTAGAAGATGACCTGTTTGAGAATGTGGTCAATAGTAAAACATCAAAGGAAGTATGGGAAGCATTGCTCATCATGCATGAAGGAATAGAAGAAGTCAGAGAAAACAAGAAATCTCTCCTAACTCAACAATATGAACTGTTTGCACACGTTCAAGGAGAAAATGTCACTTTCACCTACGAAAGATTTAATATACTGCTCAACTCTCTTCGAGCCTATGGAAAAATCTATCCAAATAAAGATCTAATCATAAAGTTCATGAGAGCTTTACCTAGCAAGTGGGATGCCAAAACCATTGCAATCAGAGAGTCAAAGAATCTCCATGAAATGACTGTTCAACAGTTATATAGCAACCTTCTCACATATGAACTGGAACTGACTCAACGAGCAGAAACTCTATCTGAAGGAAGAAAAAAAGATAAAGGAGTTGCTCTCAAAGTAAAAGATAACATCTCTAAAGCTAACACTAAGAATGACTCAGACTATGATGAAGATGATGATGAGGATTTCGCAATGTTGGCGAAAAGACTCAGAAGGTTCGTGCGTCAAGGCAAAAGCAGCAAACCTAAGAAGTTCAACAACTACAACAGTCAGGAACAAGTAAATGACTTATGCTACAACTGCAAAAAGCCTGGCCATTTCATTGCAAACTGCAGCAAGCCTCTCAGAGGAGAACTCAAGAAAAGATCAAATTCAAAGAAAGAATTCAAAGGCAACAAGAGGCTCTAGAAGAAAGAAAAAGGTATTGTGGTCGGAGGATCATGGAGTGACTCAAACAACGACTCAACTCCCGAATCTGGAGATGATGAAGATCCTCAAGTGGAAAATCTTTGTCTGATGGCCAAACATGCAAAGGATAAAAAGAGCTCTGACATACTTGAAGTAAGTATAGATGAGGTATTTGACTTTAACTCTCTTGATGTAGACATTAATGACTTAAGAACTGCTCTACATGGCATAACATCTGATCTGCATCAATACATGAAATGGTTCAGAGTTCTGTCCAAAGATTATTCTCTTCTTCAAAAAGAGAAAGAGAAAGTTCAAGAAGAACTGGAAACAGCTCTTCTAAGTACTAACTCTCTCTCCAAATTTGAAGTTGAGAATAAGTTCTTAAAACAGACAAATGAACTTAATGCACAAAGAGAGTCAAGTTTGACATCTAAAATTGAGTAACTAGAAAGGACAATCTCTACATGGAATAAATCCTCTTCTTCCATGGACTCCCTGATCTCCAATCAGAGAAGTGCATCTGACATAACAGGTTTAGGTTTTGGGGAACCGACCTCAGAACCATATGTGGAAAAGATAAAGGAAACTAGCTCTAGTAATGTTTCAAGTAGAAGCATTACATTTGTGAAATCCTCAGAGAAGGAAGAACCAATCCAACCCTCCTCTTTAGATCAAACCTATGTTCCAAGGAATAAAGGATCTCATGCTAGCCTAGGTTTTAGAAGAGAGAAGAGCAACTCGGCCTCTACTCTGCAACCTCGAAGGGTCGTAGAGTAGAGTAAAATTGACTCCACGAACCAATTGGGAAGGAACAGTAGAGTTAAGCCTCACTCTTCACGAATCATGAAACATAAGGACATATAGGAAAAGGAAAATAAGTATAAAGGAAGGATTGCTAAAAAACCACATAAGTCTAAATGGAGGAAGAATCCACACACACACACATAAGCATGCATCATACTAGATGCTTTGTATGTAATAAGACTGGTCATAAGGCTGCAATATGCTACCATAATCATATGCATGTGAAACCCAAAATTAAGCAAATTTGGGTTCCCAAGAGTACTAACAGATTAGGACCCATGCAAGTATAGGTACCAAAATGAGAGTTATATCTTACCACAGGAACCAAGCTTCACGATCACAACCTGGTATCTGGACAATGGATGCTCAAGGCACAAGGCAGGGAACAAAGCGCTTCTGTCTAATTACATAGAGAAGAAAGGTCCGTCAGTCATCTTCGGAGACAATAGCTCTGGCAAGACAAGAGGATATGGTTCAGCTGGGAATGGTACAATATCTTTTAGTAAAGTAGCCTATGTGGAAGGTTTATGACACAATCTTCTGAGCATAACCTAACTCTGCAATAAGGGTCATCAAGTCACTTTTCTCAACAATTAATGTTAAGTCAGAGACCTGAAGACATCCTCTATAAAATTGACTAGAACAAGAGAAGGCAACGTATATACTGTCAATCTTGATCAACTAAGCTCGGACGAGATGATATGCTTTCTGGCTAAAGCATTTGAAGAAATGAGCTGGTTATGGCATAGAAGACTGTCTCATCTCAACTTCAAAAGCATGTCTAAACTGGCCTCAAAAGATCTAGTTGCAGGCTTACCCAAGTTCAGCTTTGTCAAAGAAAGGCCTTGCAATGCCTGTCAACTTGGAAAGCAGACTAGAAGCTCATTTAAGAGCAAAACTGTCAACTCAATTGACAAGCCCCTACAGCTGCTTCACATGGATCTATTTGGGCCAATTCCAACAACGAGCCTTGGAGGGAAGAGATACTCAGTGGTCGTAGTGGATGACTACACCAGATTCACATGGGTGTTCTTTTTAAACTCAAAAGATTAAACTAGCTCCCAACTAATCAAAATGTTCAGACTAGTGATGAATGAGAGAGAGGAGAAAATCAAGGCTATAAGAAGTGATCATGACAGAGAATTTGACTTCTCTGAGATGGACCAGTTCTACACAGACAATGGCATCAGTCACAACTTCTCAGCTCCATGAACAACTCAGTAAAATGGAGTAGCTGAGAAGAAGAACAGAACGTTGATAGAGGCTGGAAGAACTCTACTAGCTACAACCCATCTGCCTGAATACTTCTGGGCAGAAGCTGTCAACACTACATGCTATACTCAGAACAGATTTCGTGTACACTCTACGTTAAAGAAGATTCCCTACGAACTGTGGAAAGAAAGAAAGCCAAGTGTCATCTACGTTCATGTGTTTGGTTGTGCATGTTATATACTCAACAATGGAAAATAGTATCTGACAAAGTTCCAACCCAAATCTGACGAAGGAATCTTTCTCGGATATGCCACAGACAGTAAAGCTTATAGAGTGTTCAACAAGAAAACACTAAGTGTTGAAGTCTCAATTCAAATTATCTTTGATGAAACAAACTTGGACAAAACAATGTCTCAAGACACTACGAGTGATAATTCAGACACTACGAGTGATAATTCAGACACTATGAACGAGGTCGTCGAGCTCAACACCACGATCGTAGTTCCAAAAAATGAAAACGTTGAGCAAGAAGAGGAGATTATAGAGAAAACTACGCAAGACAACGAACCTCCATATCAAGAAGTTGAAATTGATCTTAAAGGTCACAGACAAGAAGGCATCAGGACAGATGTTTCAACGGGAAATAGATGGGCAAGAGATCACACTCAAGACTTAATCAATGGATACCCAAATGCAAGAGTCAAAACAAGAGCTGCCACCCAAAATGAGTGTTTCTATCTGAGCTTTTTGTCATAAATGGAACCCAAGAAGATAGAAAAGGCTATGGAAGAATCCATTTGGATAGAAGCCATGCAAGAAGAACTAAATCAGTTTGAAAGAAGCAAAGTATGGAGATTAGTTCCAAGACCAAAGAGTCATCCTGTCATTGGCATTAAGTGGGTCTTTAGGAACAAGATGGATGAAGATGGAGTAATAATAAGGAATAAGGCAAGACTAGTGGCCAAATGTTACTCTCAGGAAGAAGGCATTGGCTACAATGAGACCTTTGCACCTGTTGCCAAATTAGAAGTCATTAGAATATTCCTTGCCTTTACTACTCACATGAAATTCAAAGTTTTTCAGATGGATGTCAAAAGTGTATTCCTGAATGGTGAACTCCAAGAAGAAGTATATGTAGAGTAAACTCCAGGTTTCATCAATCCATCTCTCTCTAATTATGTTTATAGATTAGACAAAGCCCTATATGGTCTTAAACAAGCACCTAGAGCATGGTATGAAACATTAACTAACTTTCTTATTGAAAATGGGTTCACTGGAGGTAGAGTAGACACCACATTATTTCTTAGAAAGCATAAAGACAAAATCTTATTAGTTCAAATATATGTTGATGACATTATCTTTGGCTCTACTGATGAAAAATTATGTAAGAGATTTTCCAAGCTTATGCAGAGCAAGTTTGAAATGAGCATGATGGGTGAGCTGAACTTCATTCTTGGATTGCAAGTAAAGCAGACTGATGAAGGAATCTTCATAAACCAAGCCAAGTACATTAAAGACTTACTTAAAAAGTATGGCATGGAATCAGCCTCTCCTATGAAAACCTCAATTGCTCCAGCAACTAAGCTTGATAAAGATGAAAAAGGTAAAAGTATTGATATAACTCAATACAGAGTTATGATAGGCTCTCTTCTATATCTAACTGCCAGTAGACCAGACATAATGTTTGCAATATGCATATGTGCTAGATTTCAAGCTAATCCTAAGGAGTCACACTTAATTGCAGTAAAAAGGATTTTCAGGTATTTCAAGGGTACACCTCACTTGTGACTTTGGTATCCCAAGGAGTCCTCCTTTGAACTAACAGAATATACAAATTCTAACTTTGCAGGTTGCAAAATAGACAGAAAAAGTACCAGTGGTGCCTGTCAATTGCTAAGAAATATACTTGTGTCCTGGTTTAGCAAAAAGAAAAACTTAGTATCTACATCAACAGTAAAAGCTGAATATATTGCTGCTGGCAGCTGTTGTGCTCAAATCTTATGGATGAAAAATCAACTAGCAGATTATGGGTTTAATTTCAAATCTATACATGTTCATTGTGATAACGCAAGTGCCATAGCAATAACACACAATCCTGTCATGCATTCAAGGACTAAGCATATAGAAATAAGATATTATTTTATTAGGGATCATGTTCAAAATGAAACCATATCTTTATAATACATCCCTACTAAAAATCAACTTGCTGATGTCTTTACAAAGCCTCTAGATGAATCCAGGTTTAATAAGTTAATAAGTGAGCTAGGCATACTAAATCTACAACCATAAAATCTATGTTCTAGTCTGTGCTAACCATGAAGATATGAAGGCTATGTTCAAAATTGTAGATAGGACCAAAGAAAATCCACGATTGTAAAGTTGCAATGACATGAAAGACCATGATTGTAGAGCCTCCTCAACATGACAAAGAAGCATCCTGTGATGACTAAAGTTCCAACAAATCCAAGCAATCTCTCTGTCAAACGCCTCAGGGACAAACCTAATCCTTAGTTCATTCTAAGAGGTTGGCCCTTCTTGAGCTACCTTAACTCAAAAGAAATGCTAAGTCAAAAGTTCATCACAAGGAACAGAGCAGATAATGTTCGTACAACAAATTCAGTAGTGGACTCAATGATCACAATGACAACCTCAACGACCGTAGTGCTACCTCGACGATTGTAGTCCTCCCAAAGACTACACTAGCTCAGGAGAAGTTAAGGGCAAATCAGTATTTTCCACACAAGTTAAAATCGTGGAGGCAAGCAGAACTCGACACATGTCACACTACGCAGATCGAGTGGAGGGAAGTTACAAGTATAGTTTAAAAAGGCCTTTTTGAAAACTCACCTCAGAAGTTTAAAAAGCTTATTTCTCTCTCTCTCTACCAGCAGAAACCCTAGCTTTCAAAATCGCTCAATCATCCTCGGTCTGAAAGAAATCAAAAGCGCTTTAAATGTCATCACCGTTATTCTGACTCTATTTTGACGAGTTCAAGACAACTGATCCCAAATTTCACAAAACATTATCTCTGATAAAGAAAGCTGGTCTTGAAGAAACTCTGGGTACAAGCACATGGATCTACCCAAAGTTAATAAAAGAGTTCTACAGGAATGGAACGTTTGAGAACGATGTCATCACCACAAGGGTTAAGGACGTGGAAATTAAACTCAAAGCTGAAGATATAAACCTAGCCCTAGGTTTCAAATCTTAAGGATTTCCATTCATACAAGGCATCGATTTTCATAAAGGATTAAAGAAGATGCATCACAAAAAGTTTCCGACTGTCAGAGGGTACAAAAAGAAAGAGTTCCCCCAAAGGTATGAATTTTTGGCTGACATTGTTGGGAAATGCATATATTGCAAGAGCTCTGGGCTTGACTCTGTGAACGAAGTGCAGCTTAAGCTCATGACAACAATCAGTTGTGGGATTCAACTCAACTATGGAGCCCTACTACTCGACTGGATTGGGAAATGGATGCTCAGTTTGAAGAAGTCAAAGAGCTCTGGAAAGATGCTCTACGGGAGATTTATAAGCATCATCCTACAGTCAGCATTGGGAGATAAGATTGGGGATGATGAAGGAGAATCTATCAATCCAAACAGAAGAATGACGCAGCAGTTGTTTGAGAACTAGAAAAGAAATCCAACAAAAAAAATGTAAGGATGATGTCTGAGTCCAGTGGAAGAACTGGTGATGCAAAGGAGTCCGGGATTCCAGGAAACATGTCAGTTGTAAGGGAGACTGAAGAAGAAGAAATCAATAAGGAAGAACCCATTGCTTTAATCAAAAAAAGCAAGGGTAAAAGAAAAATGAAGGCTCAAATGGCAGAGGAGACTCAAGGTTCAACTACTGATCTACCTCAAGAGTGTTCTGGCACTGAAACTCTGAGGAACTTAAAAAGGAAAGAACAGAATTCTGATGAAGATGAAGATAGAGCTACCATCTCTCAGCTTCTTAAGAAGAGAAAACACAGTTCACCCAGCCACAAGTCAAAGAAGCCATCTGTCTCCTCGATCGTAGAGTCTCTACCGATCGTAGAGACCAGACTGGACACCACTCCCAAAAAAGATGCTGCAACAGCTTCTCAAGTTGATCAATCATTCAAAGTTGAAGCTGAAGAAAGTGCTAAGGCTATGGCTCAGCCTAGGAAGCCAAGAAGAAAACTGGTCAAGAAGTACATCCTTGTCAATGAAGGAGTGCTAAAAGAAGAAGAAGACAGAAAGATAGCTGTTGAGAAAGGATTACCCGAAGCTGAGAAGGGGCTATCCAAAGAAAGTCAAAAGAACACAGCTCAAGTTGAAGGGGAGCTGCCTGAAGTTCTTACGCTAGAGAATGCTCCAGCTGAGGGGGAGTTATATGAGATGCAAGTAAATGATCTAGCTGAGTGGAGGCATCATGAAGTCCCTATGTTAGAAGAAGCTGCACCTCAGGAGGAACTGCCAAGAGATCATCAGGAATCTCCCTCAGTTCCTCAAGAGATTCTAGCTTCAGAAACTGCAGAAATAGAAAGAAGTGAAGCTATGGAGGATGAGAGAGAAGAAAAGTAAGGAAGTCAAGTGGAGGTAATTGTTAAAGTGGAATCTTCACAATAAGACAGAGAAGAAGAAGAGGATGATGAGGTTGAGATTATAGTTGTGGGCTGTGATGGTTATAGGAGAGCCAACAACAATCAATTGTTTTCCTATCTACCTATGATTCCCTTTCACAGAGCCGAAATTCTCAACTCCTGGGTTCACATATTCTGGACCTTCAAAGCCTATTCATCAATTTTGGTGCTAGCTCATGGATTCCCAGGCAAAATTAACTTTGCCCAAAAACTGATCACCAACAGCCCCTCTTCAGAATATTGGCATGAGGTACAAACTATTCCCATCTCTTTCAGGGTAAATCACTGCCCACCATCATTTTTTAACCAATTTTATGAATTACCAAGATGGTTGGAAGTTATACTTCATCCACTCAATCAATTCCCAGTTACAGAAGCCCAACATTCGGTAACTGATGAACCAAATGTGCCCAACTTTGTGATGATCCAATCTCCTATCATCTCTCCCTCTATGATTCTTGAGCCACATCCAATCATAGAGTCACCTACATAAGTCGTCGAGTCACCTGTTAAGATCGTAGACTCAATCCCTTTTGAAGCTCAGCCTCACACACCTGCCCCTCCATCAGACATACCATCTTCCTCAACCAACGACTATTTCTGTCTTGATCTTGCTCTCTACCAAATGCAAGGTCAACACTCAAAAGCCTCTCCTCCAAATAATCCACAACTCCTTGAGCTTATATCCGATCTCCCTACCAAAATGGAGTTGTCAGAAGCAACTAAGAAAGTGACCAAGGACATACAAGAAGATCTTGAAGTTCACTCTGAACTTGTTCATATGAGGCTAACTCATTTGATTGATGCTGCCAATGCTCTCCCAAATAACCTAAGTTCTGAACTGACAAAAAAGCTTAGGGAGATAATAAAAGAGATGATTCAGAGTATCAATGAAAGGGATCAAATTAACTTTTAGCTGCCCGAAAGCACCTTATTCTACAAAATACTCAACTTTCTAATAAAAAATCTCACGAGTCTAAAGACCCAAATGAAAGAATTCCAAGCATTCTCCATGGGTCAAATGCAACAAACAAAAAATGTCATGGCTATTCTGCAAAAGAGAGAAGCTCGAACTGACTCTCTGATTTAGGAAAATTGTGCAGACATTGTTCAATCCCAGACTCAACTCAACGAACTATTCCAAGGCATGACTCGACTATCTGAAGATATTCGAACCCTTGATGCTGATATAAAGGGAGAGAATAAAGGGGAAAGGGAAAAAGGAAGAGGCAAAGGCAAAAATTTTCAATCCTTCAGAAGTCCTCCTACAAAATAGCCTTAACATCAGACTCCACGATTTGAACAACATCAAATTATCATGGCACAACCACTAAGGAGTAAAGGGCCTTCTCCCAGCTCACAAGAGGTGACCACCATAGGCCTAAGAATGCCAATTGGAGATCCCACATTCATGAATAGGCATGGTCATCATGAAAGACTAAGTCAAAGCGAGCTGGAAGATATAGCATGGAGAGACGAAGTGAGCAGGAGAAGAAGAGCTCAAGAGTATGCAAATCCTCCAAGGAACAAAAGGCAGAAGAAATAGAGATAAGTTAAAACTCATTTCTTATTGATGTAACAAAGCTTAATTATAATATATGTCTTAACAAACATCAATAAATTCATGCTTATTCTCTAGAGGTTTCAGCTACTCACTAAAACACTAAGTCATATTTACTTTTTAGCAACTGCATCTAGAAATTAATAATCATGATATAAATCTCCTTGGTTATGTCAACATCAAATAGGGGGAGATTGTTGGGAGATTGCATATTTAAAATTTGATGTTGAAAGTTAATAGTCATGATTATATGTAAAGTCCTTTAAAGGAGCACATATACAAGGACTTAGTAATAGATCAAATTTGTTAGGTTGATCTGGACTTTAATGTTTATCATTCTGTAAATGAATGTATAGAAGAAAAGATCAAAGTTGTTAGGTTGATCTATATCTTGAGATGTAATAGATAGGCTTCAATTGAATCGTAATCTATCAAGATGATCAAGAGATTGCAGAAGACAAGGCAGAATCGTAGAGCATTGAGGATCGTAGTGTATCTTCTTTGAAGGGCCTCTCCAAAGTCGTAGAGTAGTCCTAAAGCTTGCCGAGCCAAGTCAGAGTTCGTAAAGTGCTCTCGGAAGCGTAGAGTCTACAAGTCAAGCAAGTGAAGATCGTAGTATACCACTACTTAAGAGAAATCGTAGTGTTCTCAGCTATCAGCATCAGATCAAGTACCAAGGTGGCAAGACACCATGATCAAAATCATAGAGCTTCATCTGTCTGTGTCAGAACCATCGAGCCTCGAACATTTGTTTAAAGATAAATAAAAACAAATATGGAATGAGATATAGACGTTGAAGACCTTGGGAGTCCCAATGACACAACAGTCATCCTTAGTATATAACAAAGAAACATATTGAAGAAGCTAAGGAAAGTACTATGGGTCAGCAGAAAATACCTTTTCAGGTGTTAGGTGAGATAGCAATCTGTTGTGTCAGTGAGCCAGTCTGCTAATCAGAAGTTGTGCATAAAGTCTCCATCAAAGCTCAGAAATGTCAAATGCATTTAATGCTTCAACGGATACATTTCAAAGGCATCATATATACAAAACATCAGCAGATGAAAGAATTAAGCAAGCACTGAACAAAAAGCTGAAGAACACTCAACGATTAAACTCTACGATTTGAAAAAGGAAAGCTTGCTCAGCTACTCAGTTCTTTCGAACACAAGCTTAACGGCAACTGAGTAGAACCATTCAAGAACTCAACTATTATCAAGTGAAGGAAAAAGTTCCAAGTCAGAAAGACTTGAAGAGTTGAATAGTGAACTAAGAAGTTCCAAGACTGCTGGTCTTGAAGGAATCTGTGAGATTCAGAAGTTGTAAAGATATCCTTAGTGGATTTCCTACTCGAGGAGTAGAAGAGTGGACTAGGAGCTTTGAATGCTCTGAACCACTTAAAATCACCGTGTCTCTTATATTCTTGTCATAACTGCTATAACTGTCACAACTACTTTACTCCTATTAATTTATTATATCTTGAAGAGAAAACAATCAAATCTTAATTTTGTTGTTCTTAAATCATTATCAAAACTAACAAGTATTTTGAAAAGAAAGAATTTAAAATATCTATTCACCACCCCCCCCTTCTAGATAACTATTGTGCCTCTGGGAACTAACAGATGTGATCAATCAACTTCACAGGCAGACATTCCAACCTTCGGACTTAGACTTTACTCCACCTTACCCAGCACATATTCAAAGACAACCTTACCCGGCAGGGTATATCAAGCATTCCCTGCAATTTCCAAAATATAATGGGGAGAAAGAAAATGCCAGGGAACATATGGCCAGGTTTGTGGAGTTGATGTCCCCATGGTTAGGATACGATGAAATGAATAATCACAATTTGTTGATGAGGGAATTCAAAAAGACTTTGACGGATAATGCCTTCAGTTGGTACAACAACTGGGAGAAGGGATAAGTCCGTGATTGGGATGATCTAAAATTACAATTTTTTAAGAAATTTTTTTATGTGCAGAAACAGGTAACCATTGTAGAGCTCATACGATTCAAGTAGAAGCCAAACGAGGAGTTATTCGCTTACGTGGACAGGTTCAGGGCCCAAGAATAGAAGTGTGCAGAGACAATTAAAGAAAAGAACTTGGTCAACATATGCAACAATGGTGCTTTAGACGCCTTCAAGCCCCACCTCATTACCAAGGCTTGTGATTCATTTGCGACCCTATCATCTTTTGCACAAGACTTGGGAGGAATCATGACATTGCCTACCAGCCATACGATGGTTACATGGAAGGGAAAGAGGGATAGCAACTATGGCTTTGGCGAATTCTCAGTCAAAACCATAATAGGCCAATAGGGAGAAGAATGAGAAATTTGAGCGAAGTCGAGAAAAGCATGGGGACAAGTATACCAGAATGCCAGTTCTAGAGGCTATCACATGCAGCGAGAAGGCATTCAGGGGCCTTTACAAACAATGGGTTGAGCCCGATTAGTCGTAATAGAAGAGATGAAAAGAAGACCGAACTTCTGTGTATACCACCAATACGCAAGACATTCCACTATGGACTGTTATAGTCTACGGAGGATATACCATGAGAAGTTGGCGGGCGGGGAGATTGAACTAAGAAAAGAAACGTGTAACACTATCACCTATGGTGCAGTCCCGGAAGTCAAGAACCCAAATACTGGCTCTACCATCGATAGAACTCTGAATTACAGATATAAGAGTTGATGAATTAAAAATCAACCCAAGATGGTGGTCCACCAAAAATGGTGGTTTAAGTCCTCAGGAGTATCCTTTGCCAAGTAATTGGATGACCAAGGGAGGAGGCACAAGAATTGACGAATTAAAAAAAATCCACCCAAGATGGTGGTCCACTCTAAATGGTGGTCAAGTCCTCATAGACTGCACTTGCCAAGAAATTGGATGACCCAAGTGACGAGGCACCCAATTTTAAGTCCTCATAAATTGCACTTGCCAAGAAATTGGATGACCCAAGTGATGAGGCACCCGATTTCAAGTCCTCGTAGACTGCACTTGCCAAGTAATTGGACGACCCAAGTGACGAGGCGCCCAATTTCAAGTCCTCGTAGATCTCACTTGCAAAGAAATTGGATGACCCAAGTGACGAGGCACCGAGTGTTACGCTTTATCATTAAAAGTGAATGAGGCACCTGACTATAAGTCCTCAGACCCGAAAAGTTATACTTTCAACTTTAAAAGTAATCGAGGCACCTAACTATAAGTCCTTGGAAGTTATAATTTCAACTTCAAAAGAAATCGAGGCACCTGACTATAAGTCCTCAAAAGTTACACTTTCAACTCTAAAAGTGATTGAGGCACATGAGTATAAGCCCTCAACCCCGAAAAAAAGTTACATTTTATCTCTAAAAGTGGCGAACGTTATGCTTTCTCTGACAGAAGCAAGATTTATTTGAAAAGTTACTCTTTTTGTTAAAAGCAATCTGATTATCAATAAATTGTCAAACTTTCACTTAAACTTGAATATTTTTTCTGATTTATTAAAAAGAAAAGTATAGATTCAACTGTTGGTTTTCATGAAATCGAAAAGAAAAAAAAACATGTTTTTTCTTTAACAAAATTTATGTTTGCTGTTTTATGAGGCCTATTGTTGTCTTGGAGTATCACTACTAGAAAAATAAGAATATGTGACGCAATTTTGTGACAGTTTTTAAAAACAATCACAAAAGATAGTAATTTGTGATGGTCTTTTTAAGCAATCACAAAATAATAGTATATATGACGACTCTTAGTAATGACTAATCCTGCCATCAATGTATTATAATTGTGATGGTCATGTCAATCACACCAAATTTTTCACACAAAATAAATTTTCACCCTTTTCGTGATTGCATTTAAGCTATCACTAATATTTTAATGTAAGAAATAATCAAAATAATATTTTATGACGGCCATTACAATCATTAAAATAGATTATTTTTTGTAACGACTTTTATTTTTAATTACAAAAAGAAGGTATTTTGTGATGGAATTTTCAAGCCATCACAAAACAATAAAATATATGATGGCTTTCAGTGATGACTAATTTTACCATCATTATAGAGAATTTGTGACTGTCATTGCAATCACCAAATCTTATGTGGAAGTAATTTTGTTTAGTAAGTCAAATCATATATGTTTCCTTATATATTTTGTTTAAAAATTATAATCATGATCTGGGCTTTGGTGTAGTGGCAATACTCGTTATTTAGTTTACAAATGGGGGAAGGGTTCAAATCTTACAAGTATCATTCGATACAATTAATATAGTAAAATAAATTATACGTAAATAGATATTCACATTCTTACCTTTGAGCTCTAGTCTTGTTTTTTTGTGATGACTTTGACAATCACAATAGATTACGTGTTTATATGATTATATTAATCATCACAAAAGCAGTAAGCATTTGCGTGATTGCCAAAACCATCACGTAAAACCTTTCATGATGGGTGTATACAAGACGACCATTGTGATGCTTAAAGCCATCACGTAAACCTTTCGTGATGGTTTTTCTACTTTTTGTGATGGATTTTGGCCATAATAAATGTCCATTTTTTTAGTAGTGTATTAATTTGAATAACTTAAGATTCAATATTAAATATTGAGTTTTAAGGAATCATTCAAATTAAAGGCAATCAATAAGGATAAAGAAACTCTATTTTGATAAATGAAATATGTGTAAATGAGTTTCTGATACAGGTAAACGAAAAGACTACAAAAGGCCATGATTTAAAGGCCATGACATATCAAATTGAAAAGGGAAAATAGCTAAAGCCTCTATGTCAGCAATGGCAGTCTCATGAATCCTAAGATTTTTTGCTCTCAGCTCCCTAACCTCTTGGGTAGTTGACTCTAAGTCCCATCGCTGACACTCTACATCCTAAAGCTTGGACTTTAGATCCCGAGACTTGGCCTCCAATTTTCTTGCAGCTTCGTCAAGATCTGAGAGTTGTACCGAAAAGCAGTCATTCTCACACTTATGTATAGTAACCTCCGAACAAAGTGCAACAATATAAAAATTTGACTTGAGAAGATCCAGCCTAGTACGAAAAGGAGACATATCAACACCCACGGATGCAAGGTTGTCTACATCATCGCTAAATTGCTTCAAGTCCTCGACTCGGAAAGAACCTAATGGGAACATCATCATCCTCTTCATCAGCATTGGCCTTCTTGATGACTTCTTAATTCTGAGGAAGCGAGAAATTTTAAGAGAGAATAAGAAGGATTAGATTGAAGATTTTCCAAGATATCCAGGGAGAGCTCCTCTAGGGCTCGTCCTCCTAGGGTTTTCCCCATAGAGGTTCCCTCTAATTGGACTTTCATTTTCGAGACTTGCAAAAAATCTAGCTCCGTGAATTGTTTAGAAACTTGAATCAAGATTTCAACACTTGGAACATTTTGCGCGATCATCCCACCAAAGGTGTGACTCACGTGAAGGGGAAAAATGCTTACTAGTAGATGACATAGACATCCTCCAGATTAGGGGTACCGAATTCCCCCTAAGCAGTGATGAATGTGCATGTAGAGGAGCACCAAAGTGAAATCAACATGGTAAGAGCATTGGTTCTATTGGCGGGGAAAGTCCCTTCATAGTTGAATGCAAAGAAGAATGTTAACCCTCTCTTTAGTATATCCACATAGTCACATTCCCAAGCATCTCGTCGGTTCAATACTGCCTTACCTAAAGGCGACCAGATGAATCGGACAAGAAGCGAATGGGATTGAAAGGGTACTTGTGTTCCTCTATGCATATACGGGGAATGCAATCGAAATGGGGAAAGTAATCACAACATTCAAAAGCTGCTGCATATAGAAACAAGTCTTCCTTCTTTGGAGAAAAAAAATTGGACGGTCATAAGCCTGAACGTGCTCCCAAAAGACTCCGGAAGGACCAAAAGAAGGGAACCCTTCCCCAATTATTGAGGAACGGGGCCTCCTTGGCGATTTCTGGGTCTGTAGAATGTTCAATGGAGATCAAGGGCCTACAAGCAAGAATAATTCAGCATAAGGGCTCTGAAGAGCAAAGAAATGATGGCAAGGAAGGCATTTGAACTTGAGTCATAGCAAAGAAGGAAGTCTGAGATTTAATCTTAAAAACACCTGAAAGAAGAAGCAAAAAAGAGCACGAACATTAGAAGCCATTCAAATAAAAAAGGGTAGAGGAAGAACAAAAAAATGTGAAGAAGGAGGCCACTAGGTTTGGTTCCCCTATGGTTTGGCCCCTTGGGTTTAGCCACCTAGGGAGCTCTTCCTTTCTTACATTTAACTTCTTCTTTCTCGTTGAATCAACCTCTTGGGATGAATGCTACTTCACTAGAAAAAACAAAAGTTGTGGTCTTTCTTTGAGAATATTCGGAGAAAAAGTCAAGATCCTGTTAAGGTGAAGTGACTTTTTCTTTAAGAATATCCGAGCCAAGACCCTTGTTAAGGTGAAATGGCCCGGAACAAATACTTCCTTATTGTGATGTTGCCTTTTCTTTGAGAATATCCGAGCCAAGATCCTTGTTAAGGTGAAATGGCCCGGAATAGATGTTTCCTCCTTACAGTATTGATTTTTCTTTGAGAATATCTGAGCCAAGATCCTTGTTAAGGTGAAATGGCCCGGAATAGATGCTTCCTTATTGCAGTGGAAAAAAGTGTAGCCTTTTCTATTTCTAGACCAAAATCCTTGTTAAGGGCTCAAGGTAGAAGATGCGACATGGGTGCTCAAACAGCCAATAGTTTCTCCTCAAAACTGTAATTAAACCATATCAGAAACCTCAGTCTGTATAAGCCTCATATGTGATATGTGTCTGATACTATCAAAAATATATATGTGATCTTACTAAAAAAGCGGTGGATGATGATCACAATGGAAACTTGTGCAATTAAAATTTTAGAGCAATCTTTTTCCTACAAAAGTGGAGTATACATGACAAAGCTTTTCAAGCCCTGTTGGTAAATCTGATTACCTTATTATGGGACGTGATTATTACGCTCTCCCCTCGGTGGCTATAGCGAATCAGAACTATTAAATTTGGGTTTAAAGTCATAAGGTATATATATATATATATATATATATATATATATATATATTAAGCATATTAAGTCAAGCTCTTTTGATAGCGTGAAGGCTTGAAGGCTTGAAGGCCTATAAGAAATTCAATTTTTTCCTTCCTCTATAAATATATATATTGTTATTTTCTAATATATATATATATATATATATATATATATATATATATATATATATCTATAATTCTATAATGTATACAATCTCACTTTGACTTGCAGTATATTACAAGTCTTTGTTTCTTTTGTCGGTAACACTTAAAAGCCGACCATGGAGATCTTTTTTAATTTAATCGTGTCACTTGGCAACTTTATTCTTCCTTTATGGATATATAAATGATCTTTTCCATGGCAACAATAATTTGCTTGAAATTGAGGCAGAAGTAAATATTTTATTTTTCCAATATTTTCAGAAAATATTTTTCAAATTCCTTCTTAATTTTATTTTATTTTCCAATTTTTGTGCTTCAATGATGAATGCATAAATTACCATAAGATCATGTTTCTCTCCATCTTACCATATTAGTAATTTGAACTTGGAGATTCTTCATCCATTCCTTTTGTATCAATCATTTTGATATATCAATTCTTTATAGGCATCCATGAACTTACATATCATAGTAATTATGTTATTAAAGTGATAGGGTTATTTCCTGATAAAAATTTTAAGGCGGAATAGTAGGGATGGTGACTCATCCGAGAAGATGATCAATAAAATGACCTTCCCAAGATCCACAGAGACAGAGTCAATTCCAAAACCAAGAAGACGTCTTGAGTCTTCAACAACGATGATGATGGCCCACGCCATCGTGAGCTTTTTGCTTTTACATAAAGCAAAAAGTCTTTTACTTTAGTTAAAATGTAAAAGTAAAAGTAAAAGAATAACTTTTGCTTTTACTTAAGTTAAATGTTTTTAACTTTAGTTAAATGTTTCTTACATTTACCCATGTAAAAGTAAATGTAAAATGTTTCTTCGTTTTACTTTTTACTTTAGTAAATTACTTTACTTGATTAATGTAATAGTGATTCTGCGTGAATCAAATAGTAATTTACTTTTTCGCTTTTCTATTTAAAGAAACTCAGTGTTAGAGTTTCTTTAAAACTAAATCGATTGAAGCCTCGAGCTTCTCTCTGTGTTTCTTGAGTCTCCTCTCCTTCTCTCTAGAGTTGGCAGAAAGGCGAAGCCTTCACTTGATCTTCTTAGTTAAAGATGAAGAAGAAGTCTTCAATACTTCCTTCTTCCCTTAAACATTTAGTCTAGGAATTAATGTAATCCATTCCCAAATGTTTATAATCTGAAAGAGATTACTTTCTGGATTAACCTAGGTCATCTTCTTAATCTTTTCTTTCTTACATTAAAGTTTTTCTTTAAAAACTTATCCATTTATTATATGGTATCGAGCCACACGGTTGGTTCTTGATCTTTGCTCGGTGGTTTCGATTAAAAAGCAGTTTGATTTGTTTACTTAAATGTTTTTCAAACTTTTTCTTCTTTCGCTCCACTTTCAATCGCCTGACTTCTTTCAGAAAACACTAAGATCGCCATAAGTCCCGACTAATGCCGTTTTGTAAGTCTCGATTGGGAGCGATTAAGGCTAAAGGGAACCTTTAGATCTACGAATGCGAGTTTACTTAAAGGCGAGAACGGTTCGAGTTTAAGAGGAATGACAAGAAAAGAATTTTGTTTAAACAGTTAACAAATTAGTCTTCTGCTTAGATCGATTCTTGATAGATCGGGACCAATCGAGTGATCCTTTGTTTGATTTCATCCGATCTGTTTTTAAAACAAAAATTTTACAAAATCTAAGAAATTTTGAAGATTTTGACCAATTTTCAGATGAAAATTTTTCCTCCTTCTTTATAAACTCAAATTTTTGGGGATAGGGTTATTTCTGGATAAAAAATTTTAAAAGGCCCGCTAATAGTAGGGATGGTGACTCATCCGAGAAGATGATCAATGCGGCACTGCCAAAGATCCACAGAGACGGACCGGTCGACCAAGAAGGCACGCCAGGGAGTCTCTTGATCGGCCAAACGATGATGGCCCACGCCATCATGACTTTTACTTTTACTTAAAGCAAAAGTCTTTTACTTTAGTAAATGTAAAAGTAAAAAGTAAAAGAATAACTTTTCGCTTTTACTTAAGTTAAATGTTTTTAACTTTAGTTAAATGTTTCTTACATTTACCCATGTAAAAGTAAATGTAAAATGTTTCTTACGTTTTACTTTTACTTTAGTAAATTACTTTTACTTGATTAATGTAATAGTGATTCTGCGTGAATCGAAATAGTAATTTACTTTTCGAGTTTTCTATTTAAACAACTTTCGAAGTGTTTAGAGTTGTTTAGAAGCTTAATTCATTGAAGCCTCGAGGCTTCTCTCTGTGAAGCTCTTCCGGGTCCTCTCCTTCTCTCTAGAGAGTTGGCAAGAGGCAAAACATTTAATCTCGGCCGATCTTCTTAGTAAGAAGATGAAGGCGAAGTCCTCAATACTTGATCTTCCTTAAACATTTAATCTAGGAATTAATGTAATCCCTTCCCAAATGTTTATATTACAAGAAAGAGATTACTTTTACGGATTAACAAGTCGTCTTCTTAATCTTTTCTTTCTTACATTAAAGTTTTTCTTTTAAAAACTTATCGCCCATTTTGTTATATGGTATCGAGCCACACGGTTGGTTCTTGATGCTATCACTTTTATTGGTTTCGATTGAAAAGCAGTTTGATTTGTTTACTTAAATGTATTTTTCAAACTTTTCTTCTTTTGCTCCACTTTCAATCGCTTTGACTTGTGTAAAACACCTAAGATCGCCATAAGTCCAGACTAATGCCGTTTGTAAGTCTCAATTGGGAGCGATTAAGGCTAAAGGGAACCTTTAGATCTGAGTGCAAGTTTACTTAAAAGCGAAACGGTTCGAGTTTAAGAGGAATGACAAAAGAAAGAATTTTTGTTTAAGCAGTTAACAAATTAGTCTTACATTTAGATCGATTCTTGATAGATCGGGACCATCGAGTGATCCTTTGTTTGAATTTCATCGATCTGTTTTTAAACAAAGAATTTTTACAAAATCTAAGAAATTTTGAAGATTTTGACCAATTTTCTAGATGAAAATTTTTCCTCCTTCTTTATAAACTTTCAAATTTTTGGGGTTTGATAGGGTTATTTCACGGATAAAAATTTTAAAGCGGAATAGTAGGGGATGGTGACTCATCCGAGAAGATGATCAACTTGACCTTCCGGCATCCACAGAGACGGACGATCGACGAAGAAGGCGCCGGAGGAGTCTTGATCGTACCAAACAATGATGGCCTGCGCCATTGACCGACTTTAACTTTTACTTAAAGCAAAAGTCTTTTACTAGTAAATGTAAAAGTAAAAGTAAAAGAATAACTTTTGCTTTTACTTAAGTTAAATGTTTTTAACTTTAGTTAAATATTTCTTACATTTACCCATGTAAAAGTAAATGTAAAATGTTTCTTACGTTTTACTTTTACTTTAGTAAATTACTTTACTTGATTAATGTAATAGTGATTCTGCGTGAATCAAATAGTAATTTACTTTTCGTTTTCTATTTAAACAACTCGAAGTGTTTAGAGTTGTTTAAAGCAAATTCGATTGAAGCCTCGGGCTTCTCTCTAGAAAAGCTCTTGAGGTCCTCTCCTTCTCTCTGAGAGTTAGCAGAAATGAAGCCTTGACTTGATCTTCTTAGTTAAAAGATGAAGAAGAAGTCTTCATACTTCCTTCTTCCCTTAAACATTTAGTCTAGGAATTAATGTAATCCTTCCCAAATGTTTATAATCTGAAAGAGATTACTTCTTAGATTCACGGTCATCTTCTTAATCTTTTCTTTTTTTTACATTAAAGTTTTTCTTTTAAAACTTAAAACTTTTCTTCTTTTGCTCCACTTTCAGTCGCTTTGACTTTTGTAAAAAACACCTAAGATGCATAATGTAAGTCCCACGTTAATGCAGTTTGTAAGTCTCAATTGGGAGCGATGTAAAGGCTAAAAGGAACCTTTAGATCTCTGAATGCGAGTTTACTTAAGCGAAACGATTCGAGGTTTAAGAGGAATGACAAAGAAAAGAATTTTTGTTTAAGCAGTTAACAAATTAGTCTTACATTTAGATCGATTCTTGATAGATCGGGGACCAATCAGTGATCCTTTGTTTGATTTCATCGATGCATTTTTTAAACAAAAATTTTTACAAAATCTAAGAAATTTTGAAAATTTTGACCCGATTTCGGTGAAAATTTTTTCCTCCTTCTTTATAAACCAAATTTTGGGGCGTGATAGGGATATTTCTGGATAAAAATTTTAAAGAAGCGGAATAGTAGGGGATGGTGACTCATACGAAGAAGATGATCAGCGGACACCTTCAAGCATCTGAGGCGGACGATGTAAACGAAAGGCGCGGAAGGTCTTGATCCTTAAACAGTGGTGATATTGCCGCCATCATCTCTTTTACTTTAGTAAATGTAAAAGTAAAAGTAAAAATAACTTTGCTTTTACTTAAGTTAAATATTTTAACTTTAGTTAAATGTTTCTTACATTTACCCGTATAAAGTAAATGTAAAATGTTTCTTACGTTTTACTTTTACTTTAGTAAATTACTTTACTTGAGTTAATGTAATAGTGATTCTGCGTGAATCGAATAGTAATTTACTTTTCGGTTTTCTATTTAAACAACTCGAGTGTTTAGAGTTGTTTGAAAGCTTAGTCAGTTGAAGCCTCGGGCTTCTCTCTGCAGAAGCTCTTAGGGGTCCTCTCCTTCTCTCTTGAGTTAGCAGGAGGCGAAGCTTTGACTTGATCTTCTTAGTTAAAGATGAAGAAGAAGTCTTGATACTTCCTTCTTCCCTTAAACATTTAGTCTAGGAATTAATGTAATCCCTTCCAAATGTTTAAGACTTTTTGCTTTAAGTAAAAGCAAAAGTGATGATGATTTGGGGCCATCAGCATCGATTGTTGAAGACTCCTCTGGCGTCTTCTTGGTTTCTTGGTCGAAAATCTCTCTGTAGATCTTGGGAAGGTCTTGTTGATCATCTTCTCGGATGAGTCACCATCCCCTACTATATAATGATGACGAAAGTTTTTATTAAAGAAAAAACTTTAATGAGAAAAAGAGAAAAGATTAAAAGAAGATGGGAATTGAATCGGTAAAAGTAATCTCTTTCTTGTATTATAAACATTTGGGAAGGGATTACATTAATTCCTAGACTAAATGTTTAAGGGAAGAAGGAAGTATTGAAGACTTCTCAAAAAGTAAAAGCGTAAGAAACATTTTACATTTACTTTTACAATGGGTAAATGTAAGAAACATTTAACTAAAGTTAAAAACATTTAACTTAAGTAAAAGCAAAAGTTATTCTTTTACTTTTACTTTTACATTTACTAAAGTAAAAGACTTTGCTTTAAGTAAAGCAAATACGGCTTCGATGCCATCATCGTTTGGCCGATCAAGACTTCCTGCTGGCGCCTTCTTGGTTTATCGTCCGTCTCTGTGATGCCATGGTGTGTTGATCATCTTCTGAGATGAGTCACCATCCCTACTATTCGCCTCTCTTAAAATTTTTATCCAAGAAATAACCTCATCGACTTACAAATTTCGAGTTTATAAAGAAGGAGGAAAAATTTCTCTCGAAAAATGGTCAAAATCTTCAAAATTTCTTAGATTTTGTAAAAAATTTTTGTTTAAAACAAATCGATCGAATGATGAAACGAAAGGATCACTTCGATTGAATCCTCGATCTATCGAGAAATCGATCTAAACAGTAAGACTAATTTGTTAACTGCTTAAACAAAAATTCTTTGGCTGATCTTCCTCTTAAACTCGAACTGTTCTCGCTTTAAATGAAACTCGCATCTGTGAGATCTAATGATACCTTAGCCTAAAAGCGCCCCAACTCGAGTCTTACAACGGCATAACGGGACTTATGGCGCATCTTAGGTGTTTTACAAAGTCGCCATCGAAAAGTGGAGCAAAAGAAGAAAAAGTTTGAAAAAACATTTAAGTAAACAAATCAAACTGCTTTTAATCGAAACCAATTGACATAAAGATCAAGAACCAAATCGTGGCTCGATAATTATATGATAAATGAAAAAAGTTTTTATTAAAAGAAAAACTTTAATAAAAAAAAAAAAGATTAAGAAGATGACCAAGTGAATTCCAGAAAGTAACCTTTTCTTTGTATTATAAACATTTGGGAAGGGATTACATTAATTCCTGAACTAAAATGTTTAAGGGAAGAAGGAAGTATCAAGACTTCTTCTTCATCTTTAATTAAGAAGATCGGTCGAAAGCTTCGCCTCTGGCCAATAACTCTGTAGAGAGGAGAGAGAGGACCTCTAAGAGCTTCTTGAGAGAAGCTCCGAGGCTTCAACTGACTAAGCCTAAACAACTCTTAAACACTTCGAAGTTGTTTAAATAGAAAACCTAAAAGTAAATTACTATCGATTCAATGCTGGAATCACTATTACATTAACTCAAGTAAAAGTAATTTACTAAAGTAAAAGTAAAACGTAAAGTAAACATTTTTTACATTTACTTTTATAATGGAAAATGTAAAGGCTTACATTTAACTAAAGAAAACTATTTAACTTAAGTAAAAGCAAAAGTTATTCTTTTACTTTTTACTTTTTACATTTACTAAGTAAAAGACTTTTGCTTTAAAGTAAAAAATAAAGTCGACATGGTCGGGCCATCACTCGTCGTTGATCAAGACTCCTCCGGCGCTTCTTACTTTACCGGGTCTGTCTTCTTAGATGCTTGGAAGGTCTTTTGATCATCTTCTCGTATTTGAGTCACCATCCCTACTATTCCGCCTTTAAAATTTTTATCCAGTGAAATAACCTTTTTTAACAAAATGGCTCAATTGTATTAATTTTTCATGCTATGTACAAACCATGAACTGAAAATAAACAAGAACTTACAAATTTAAAACATTTAACTAGAGAAGTGGAGAGAAGAGGGTTAGTAGTCGAATCAGAGGTAGAAACCAAAGATTTTTATCGAGAGAGAGAGGCTCAGAGTCTTTGAGGTTTCAAAACTTGATCTCGCCAAAATGAGCTTCCGCCTCTTCCTTTTACTATCATTAAGGAAAGTGGAATTCGTTTATTTACTTGGGTAAAGTAAAAACATTTCACTTAAGTAAAAGTGAATTACTAAAGTAAAAGCGAAAGGAAGTAAGAAACATTTCACTTAGGTAAAAGTGAATTACTAAAGTAAAAGCAAGCTTATGTAAAAGTACGCATAAGGTAAACGTAGATGAACATGAACAAAGGCTACTTCGACTATTGGCGTTTGCTTTCGTCATTAACTTTGACTCTGATCTGGAAAAAAGAGCCTCTTTTATCATTGAGGCTACTTTCTTTACCGGGTGGTGATCGAATAAAGAAGTGGCTGGCTTTATGAAAAGCTTAATAGTGATCATCTCGAATAAGATCATCGGCCGTAAGAAAGGTGCGTTCCATCTAATGATCGATTGGCTGTATCACGTAAGGTGAAAGAATGGGTGAACAGTAGAATGTCGCAAATGGGTCCCGAGCATCCTCAAGGTTGATGGTGCCATAGGGTCGTATGTGCATCATCATCTTCTCGTGAAATCGCTAACCGAGTCATTTTTAAAGAAGTCGAGGAGTGCCTAGAGGCTTCTTCGTAACTCATCAATTCTTTTATCGAGGGCTCAAGTAATAAGTTTTAACTCACTCCTGAGCAAATCCTTGAAATCGAGATATACATGAATGGAGTGATCCCAGAGGACCTGTTTTGACTTTGATTCTTTGAAATCTTTTTTCCACTTGAGGAAGAGGGATCTAAAAGAAATGGCTTTAACTTTCTTTCGAAAGGACCTGGGGAAATGATCGAACTCGAATAGAGCAACAGAAATTCTTGCTGAACCCCGACAATGATTTCATAACATCGAACTTATCCCACCCATTTGATGTAGAAAAAAGCGGAAAGTCGAGGGGAGTGGATCGTAGACAATCACCGAATTACTAGCAACAGAGGGCGGAGAAACACCAGATGTGCTATTTAAGGATCCATGGAACCTTATATATAAGAGGAGAGTAGAGGAATATTCTCATATATATATATATAAGGAGGTCATAGTAGAACCATGCCTATACCACCAAAGGACGAACCAATAAGGGATTGGACTTTTGAATTTACGATCGAATTGAATAAACCCGTGAATGACTATGGTCTCGCTTCGATGAAGGAGAACCTTATACCAAGCTTCAATATAATCATAAAACAAAAGGATAACTATGATTAGTGAGATCCATTAGATCTAGAGGGATGTTTCAATTCCCAATCTTAAATCAAGGAATTGCTTAATATACAAAGAATGATAAAGAACTTTTGATTTATCATTGCTTTCATAAATTGGCTTTTATATTTATACTGGGCCAAGAATGTCCTTATAATAAACAAGAGACTTATAAGGAGCTACTGAGGAAAATGCCAAACGTGAGGGAAAATCGGCAGCAAGCTTTCGATCGGGATCATTCTTTGGTTTCATGTAGGTTCAAATGTGAAACAAATAACTTCCCATTTGAAAGCACATGCTCAAGAGGAGTTGATTAGGAGTTGCAGCATTTGCGTCTTCACTTGGATTACCAACGGGTCAATACAGTTCAAAGTTTTATTTACTAAGTCAATCAGATGGGCTTGGGGATTGTCCCCTGCACGGTAAAAAATTTGTTCTGATCGATAAACCGGCAGCATCGCTAGTACCAAGCGTACCTGACGATTATCGCCTACTAGATGATTCACTTTGGCTACTAGGGCGAATCTTCAATTTGGAGATGATCCTCCTCAAACTCATGATCAGATAGACCAGATGAACAAATTCTCCGTAAGAAAATCAGAATAGAATTATTTTTTCCTTTAATGTATTCAATATCAAAAAAAATGCTTATCAGGCCGCAATCTGTAGCTTGATAAAGAACGCTTAGAGGGACTAAATTTTCAACATCTTTACTAAATGTACTGTCGATTTGGCAAATAACGCGAACCAGGAATTTCATTTAATAAGTCATTTTGAATTTATTAATACATAATACCAATGAAAGTATTTCTTTAATAATACTATATTTTGATCAGGTAACATTCCACGAAAATGAAATCGTAAATAAATTTGTTCAGGGGGAACTCTGGATGTTATTTTTTTGAGCTTAAGAATGCTCAATCCAATATTATCTCCCGAAGCGCTTAGGCCTCAACAATTTTGAACGCTGGAATCATTGAAATGCCATAAGTAGTAAATGTCTTACGATATTTTTAACTCATTGACTGAAGTAAGAAGCCGGCAGGATTATTTTGAAACGTCAAAGAGGGTTGCAAATTTCCCGAGATTCAGAGAACTTGGCTTATATAAAAAGAATGGTGCCAAGAAATCTTCTAGTGATCTTATTCCACATTTTATCCTAAACTCACAATAATCAATAGCTCTGCTCAATAAATCTCCTCGTTCCAATGAAGATATTAGTTAACTTATTCGGAACTCAAATAAAATGATTTGAAGGAGAAAGCAACAAGACCATTTACTTTGATAGTAGTGAAGAACGAATCTTGGGAAGGTCTTGTTGATCATCTTCTCGGGATGAGTCACCATCCCCTACTTTGATCATCTTCTCGATGAGTCACCATCCCTACTAATTCAAAGTTCAACCAAAGATGCTAATATCCGGATCCCTAGAACAATTCTATGGAAAGATATTACATTACCAAGCCAATGGATTTTACCAAGTGAAATACCACAAAGAAACTGTAGTAAACAACGTAGTGAACATTGAAAACATAAGGCAATTTTCGATGGAACTATCAAAGTTAGCTTTGAGCGTTCTAGAAGACCGATTATCATAGAGGACTATTCTAGTTCTTGACTCCTTCTATGAATCTACCTAGAAGAGATTACGAAGTTCTTAGTAACCCTTCTATAAGGGACATTAAGTTAAAGGAGTTTTAAATCAAGGTCAAGCAAGTCATCCTTGTTATTCTTGTCACCCTCGTAATTACCCAAATAGGAAGAAAGCTCTTCTTCTCTCCGGCTCATCCGAGCTTCCTACTCGATCGATTTTGATGTTCCAATTAATAATCAATTAAGAGTCATTAAGAAAGAATTTGTGTTAGATTGATTAATCTTGTGAATGATTTTAACTCCAAGTCTAATAAAATTAAAAGACATCAATTTAGAAAAAATCACCCAACTGAGAAAGAAAGAGATAAAATTGTTAATAAATGGAAGAAATTTATTAATAGTGAAAAAATTAATATTACCTTCTATGATTGGTATGAGCAGTATCAATTTAAATGCAATGTTATAACTAAAACTCAATGGGTCAAAGAAGACAAGTCTAAGGTCTCGTCTAGTCACCCACCCTTAGAAAGTGTCTTAATTTCAGTAAAAAATACTTCAGTAACAGCCAGCCCATTTAAAATCTCTAATGGAATTAATGATGATAAAAAAATCATTGAACAGTTAAATTTTAGTAACCAATACCTAGCAACCTGTAGGAAAAACAAGCTAGAGCGAGATTGAAGAAAATTTGAAGAAAATATTATTAAAAACCGAGTCAAAAATTGTTCAACCACTATTAAAACTACGAAAATAGAAAAAATTAGGATTACCTAATAAAGACGTTGATCTTACGGTAGCCATTGATCGAGTTGTTTAAAAATTAAAACAAAGACCCAACGAAAAAGCGGTACTATATTGCTATTATTGATCGATTAACTCGATAATGAAAGCGATGAGTCGATCGATAGTCAATCACCTACCTCATCAAGATAAGATATCAATGAACAGCTTAAATAAGTTAACGTCCATAATACTAGTATGACCAGAATTGGTATTCTAGACCAACTCCTCCAGTTTTGCAATTTGAAGAAAGAAACCTAGATAAACAATTTTCGGTTTAAATACAATAAAATTTATGAATGGAATATTGATGGGTTTAGTGAACAAGAAATCCTCAATAAGTTAAATCATATGTCCATGGTAGCAAATACTATCTAACAAAATTCAACACTCTTACTCAACCAGAGATATTGTTGAATTATTGGCTAGTGGATTCTGGTATTCTCGTGTCTTGGTGGGAAAAACATCTCACTTGAAGATTCTAGATTATCTATAATCCATGCAGCTCGCTTGAATCTTTGAAGGCAACCCGATTTTTGATGAAACTATAGGAATAGGCCACACGATGGAGTAAATACTTTGATTTATACTATAATAAAACACTTTGTAGGAACCCCGAAGAACATCAATGAAAGAATCCACGATCGCCTAAGTAATCTCACTTGTCCCACTCTAAGTGACTTTAGATGGTACAAAGATGTTTTTACTTCTAGAGTTATGATGAGAAATGACGATAATAAACCTTTCCGGAAAGAAAAATTTGTTAATGGTTTACCAGTCTTATTTGCTCACAAAGTTAAGTGAAGAACTTAGTAAAATTTAGGATATATTGATTATGATAATCTCACTTATGGTGACATAATCGCTTATATTCAAAAGATAGGATTAAAATGTGTATTGATTTTAAGTTAGCCAAACAAGCTAGTAAAGACAAGAAAAAGGCTAAATATGAGCTAAGATATTCTTCATGCGAGCAATATGGTTTACCTCCACGTGGGCTGCAAATGCAGGCAAAGCACGAGCGTAAACATATCGACTCTCATAAAAGTCATAGGCGTCACAAGAAAAGACGCAGTCATCATAAAGATAAGAATCAAGATAATTATTATAATAAGCCCAAACACATTAATAAAAAACATAATAAAAGAACTAAAAAATTTGATAAAAGTAAAATTGTGTGCCACAATTGTGGGCAAAAGGGTCATTATAAAAGTGAATGCAAAATAAAATAGAAGCTATCTCAGTTAAATATTACTGAAGAAGATACTGAATATATATTAGAGTTAATGAGAATAGAAAATGAAGTTAGTAACAATGAAGACTCTAACATTTCATATTCCTCTGATACTAACAAGAAAAATAATTCAAGCAGTAATATACGTGACGGAAGTCACCATCCATAAGTAATAATTGCGGCGAAAATTGTTGCACTAAAAAGATTAATGTAATTAACAAGGATGATGAAGAGAGTTCTTTGTTAATTGACTTGATTAAATAAAATCAACGATCCTAAGTTAAAAGCCCAATACACAAAACAGTTAAAAGATTTATTAACTAAAGACAATAGAGAAAATGATAAGTTTATTAAAGCTAAAGAGAAACCAATTTTTAGTCTTAATAAAACTTTGGAAAGATTTAAATCTCCAGTTAAAGAAGTCAGTCTTTCAGAATTAAATCAGGAAGTTAATAAATTAAAGAAAGAAATTGCTAATTTAAAAATAGAAGTCTCTACTCTAAGGAAAGACTTAGATAGAAAGCCTGATCTTCAGATCAATGATTCCTCATCAAGTGATGAAAATCACGATGAACCAGAATCATCTGGTACTAAAGCTATTTCAGACTTATTTATTCAAGGTCTTTCGCTTAAAAGAATTAAAGACATCACCATTCAGAAATGGTATGTTTCTATTAACCTAGTTGTGGATAAAAACTTTTCAATACAACTTCTGCCTTGGTAGATACAAAGTATTTAAATTGTATCCAGGAAGGTCTAATCCCAACTAAATATTACAAAAAAACCAGTGAAAAATTGAATTCAGCTAATGGTAGTCAAATGGAAATAAAATATAAATTACCTAAAGTACATATTTGTCAAGATAACATGTGTTTCAAAACATCTTTTGTTCTGATTCGCAATCTTACAGATAAAATTATTTTGGGTTTACCATTTATATATTTATTATACCCTTTTACAACTAGTATGAAGGACTTACCCTGTAAACATTTAGGAAAGAAAATAACATTTAAATTTCTTATTAAACCAAAAGAAAGAGATTTAAAATACATTCAAGAAGAATCCATTTCTAAGTCATTGAATTTAATAAACTGTAAATTTACACATTTGATAGGTATATTATTTTGTTCTCAAAATAATATGAATGATTTGATTTTATATAAAGAATGATTTTATTCTATTTTCCAAAATAAAATAAGATTTTATTTACTTAGTAATATATATATATATATATATATCTGAGACGAGATCGGTCCTGGGACTCCGGACTTTGATCAAATCCGAACCTTTTTTTTTTTTTTTGCTTTTTTTTAAAATAACTAAAAAAAAATTATGGAACTTGAATTTTTACATAATATAGTGTTTTGGGTGCGATTTGGATACATATAACAAAACATGTATGTATAGTGTATATATATATATATTGGGGTCCGTATTTTAGTCCTGTCCAGGAGTCCGGATAGGATCGGCTCTCATATATATATATATATATATATATATATATATATATATATATATATATATATATATATATCTACCATCTTAGATAGGATAAAAGACCAGCCTTATTTTGAGCCACTTCATGATAATCTTATGTCAGGGTCTGGAAATTCTCGTAAATATTGTGATTACCATCAGGCAGCTGGACATGAGACTAATGACTGTTGGAATCTAAAGGAGTTCATTGAAAGAAATGTCCAAAGTGGTACATTGGTTTAGTATGTGGCAGGAAGAGAGCCTCAAAGACAACAGCAGAGGGATATTAGGCATGTTCAGGCTGCTCAACCAGTTCCACCTGTACAACCAGCTCTTAACCAACCAGCCAGGCATGTTGTTGATATAATTACTGGAGGAACTATTGGTAAGGTTGCTGGAAAAAAGTGACGAGGATACTAGATTCGGTCATGTCGGTGGCAGGTACATTCCCGAAGACTTAAAGACCGTATCCAGGTTCGTTAATTTTTTTACCGATGATGATTTCCCTTTTGAGCCCATCGAACCCCACGAAGGAGCTTTGGTGATTACTGCACAAATGGGTTCAATGGATATGAAGAGGATGATGATTGATAATGGATATTCTGTACGCCCATGCTTACCAGAGGATGCATTTAGATGGAAGAAAGATGGAAATCGGGTAGAAAACTCCATTATATGGTTTCAGCAATGATCCTTTTAAGGTAGCAGGAACTATTGAGTTGCAGTTATCTTCGGCACGGCTCCTCAGCAGGTAGAAATTATGTACAAATTTTATATAGTGCACGTAGATTCAGCTTATAATGCTATTTAGGGAAGACCCACCTTGACAGCTCTTCAGGCGGTAACGTTGATCCCCCATTTCAAAATTAAGTTTTTGACGCCAAATGGGGTCAACAAACAGAAGCAAACTATGGCCATCGAGATCAAACCATTTACTGAAAGAAACATGGAGCCATTGGTTATGCCAGCTGATGAGACTGAAGAGTTTGAACTAATTCTTGGAAAGAAGGACAAGATGGTGAAAATAGGTTCAAGTTTGTTGGAACCTTTTTGGATGAACCTGGTGGAATTACTTCGGTGTTATACAGATATCTTTTGCCTGGGTTCCTAGTGATATGCCTAGAGTAAGCAGAAAGGTTGCTGAGCATCGGTTACAAATGGACCCAGTAAAGAAGCCGGTTCGGCAAAAGAGGAGGATCTGTGCACCTGAGAGGCAAAAGATAATTGACGAAGAAATTGCCAAGTTATTGGCTACAAATTTTATATTCGAGATTGATTATCCAGAATGGATGACAAATATAGTTCTGGTACAAAAGCAGAATGGCAAATGGCGTGCCTATATAGATTACACTGATCTGAACAAAGCTTGTCCAAAAGACTTTTATCCCCTGCCTCACATAGATCAGCTCATCGATGCAACTTCGGGATATACCTTACTTAGTTTTATGGATGCCTTCTCAGGGTATCATCATATTTCTATGTGTAAAGAAGACATCCTGAAGACAACATTTATTACTCATAGGTCGGTGTACGCATATAAGAAAATGACATTTGGTTTACTAAATACGGGAGCTATATATCAGAGGATGATGAACTATGTTTTCACAAGACAGTTGAGAAAGAATATGGAAGTTTATGTTGACGATATGATTGTGAAGAGTATGACAGTGCTAGGACATTTTGATGATTTAGAGGAGTGTTTCCAGACGGTACGTCGTTATAATCTGAAGCTGAATCTGACCAAATGTACCTTCAGACTCGGTGCAGGAAAATTTCTAGGTTACCTGGTTAGCAAAAGGGGTATAGAAGCAAATCCAAAAAAAATCCAGGCTATTATGAATATGAAGTCTCCTCAATCTTACAAAGACGTTCAGCATTTGATGGGTAGAATAGCAGCTTTTAGGAGGTTCATGTCCAAATCGGCAGAAAGACGTTTGTCGTTCTTTGACACGCTGAAAGGGTCGAAGAATGCTAAGACATTTTAATGGACTTCGGAGTATAAAGACGTTTTCCAAGGAATAAAGAAGTATTTGTCTTCGGCGCCTTTATTGGAGAAGCCAGTTCCTGTTGAACCATTGTATTTTTATTTGGCGGTAAGTTCATTGGCAGTAGGAGTGGTTCTGGTGCGAGAAGTTGGGGGTAAACAGCACCCGATTTATTATATAAGTCATGCCCTTAGGGACACTAAAACAAGATATCCAAACATTGAGAAATTTGCCTTTGATTTGATAACAGCTAGTCGAAAGCTTTGACAATATTTCCAAGGTCGGATGGTAATAGTATACACAGATCAGCCCCTAAAAAAGGTGTTAAGTAAGCCTGAGGTTTCGGGAAGACTTGTTGTGTGGACGATGGAGTTGTCTTAATTTTTCATAGAATATCATCCTTAGACAGCTATTAAAGGTCAAGCATTGGCTGATTTTGTGGTTGAATGTTCGTTTTCTGAAGCTGATGATAGTTTGGGCGAAGTTGAAGGATTTGACAAAGCAGTTGTAGTACTTCAGCAGATGCAGAGTTTATAGACATTGTATGAAGATGGGTCTTCAACTTTGGATGTTAGTGGAGCTGGAATAATATTGACAAGTCCGAAGGGATTCAAAGTACAGCAGACCATTAGATTCGGGTTTAGGGCAACGAACAATGAGGCTGAGTATGAAGTAGTATTAGCTGGATTGCGGTTAGCAAAGAGTCTTAAAGTTCAGAGACTGGTTATCTACAGTGACTCTCAGTTTATAAGACCCCAACTTATTATAAATTAAATTAAATTTCCTCTACTTATTATTTTGAAATAGTAAGGGTTTATTTGATTAATGTGGTTAGTTATGGGTAAAATGCGCAAATATTTTAAATAAGTAAGTGGTTATAAAATATTCATTGTTGTTTGTGAATATTCGTTTGGTCGTTGAATATTCTTCATTGTCGAGGGAATATTCGTAAATGACGGCAGCCAGTGACCTTTGTAAGGGCCCCATAACTAAAAGCGATTGGATGAAGCAAACGACAAGTATAAGTTGTTTATAAATAACGGCATAGTTATTCTAATTAATCTTTGTTGGAATACCCGGTGGTTAAAACACAACAATACGCGTTGTTGCAAGCAAGATGCTACAGTATTGCACCAATTATTGATTCTTACGTGAAGGCACTACTCAATAATTGTTACGAGTAATTAATGTTCAATATTTTATTTTATTGATTCAATAATTGCTATCTACCGATATTTTATATTATTGTTGTTTTAATAATTGTCACTACACAGTATTTTTCATTATTAGATTAATAATTCATATTATTTGAATAATATTATTAGATAACATTATTGGCAATGTCTAGAAAGTTCTGTCTAAGGAGAGGTTTGGTCACCTAATTGCGCTACCATGAGGAGAAATCCTTATTGAAAGCCCTCTTTCTGAGGAACTACCGATTGTCGATATTGTGATTCTGTAATATTATTTGTGGATAATTAATTATTGATTTATATAATAAGGAAAATATTCATTTTATGTGGATATAAATGGAGAAATTTTTTAATGTGACAATTGTTAAAAATTGATAATTTATCTTTTCTGATAAAATAATTCATTTAAATATATTATTATATTTTAATAATATAATAATGGTGATATTTTTATAATGAATGTAGGATATATGAATAAATGAGGAGGGAGAGTATTTTTGTTGCAATAAATGTTAAAAACATGTTAAACATGTTTGTGGGCCCATTTCTTGAATAAAATTTGATTATAGTCTGTAAAATCGCCCGTTTATGGATTTCGGTCAATTTCTGTTTGGAATATGGAAAAACTTTCTTCTGCAAAGTTGTAAAGAATTAAATTTCCTATGGAATGGACATAAGATTTGAATTTTTCTGATAAAAGGGCTATTTATTATGAATTATTGAAGTTCTAGAATAATTGATTTTTGAAGTTTTAAATATTTTTAAAAGAAAAACATTTTTTTCATTTGTGGGGCATGTGTTAAATGATTAAAATCAGCTGGTGGTGTGCTTAGGAATTTAGTTTATAAATAATATTATTTTATTAAATTTTCTGCTTTGGTGTTCTAAGCATTTTTCTATAAATAGAATGCTTAGGTTAGAATTGAAAATCACACCAAAAACTGAAGTTTTCTCTCTCTATATTATCGAGCATACTCTTATGAGTATTTTGATATCTTGAGTGTTGCTATACGGTGCAAGTTTCCTTCAGCATTATATCTGATATTCCAGCCAGAAGTACTATTCTTTCGAGGTAAGGGATGTTATTTTTTTTTAAATGATATTATTTCTTCTAATATCATTATGCCGGATTATTGGTAAGATTTTTCTTGTGAAGTTTTTGTCTTTTAGTGTCAGAGTTACTATTCACGTATACGGCACTATTCACAGAAAAATTAAATTTTTATTTATTTTTCTAAAATATCGATTATGGATACTAGCTTTGATTGTATCCATATTTTGATCATTCTTGAATTTTACTTCACTATGGTTATTTATGAAGTATTTTTGAACTTGGACTATTTAAAGTACGAATCCTTAATATTTGTTCTTCTGTTTCACTGGATTCGTTTTCTTTAAAATATTTTTCATCATCCTCAGTCCTAAATGATGATATTATTGAATATCTTTGGCCTGTAGTGCAAAGATGGTTGATTTTCTTATGAATATCTTTGGCCTGTAGTGCAAAGATGTACAGGTGTTGAGATGAACATCACCGACTGATAAATATCTTTGGGCCTGTAGTGCAAAGATAAATATTTGATTCAAGATGTATATTGATTGATGTTACAGATATAAAATATTGATGATGGACTTTTAAATAACTCTTCTATGAATTATTATTTCCACTGCGAATATTGATCTGAAACTTGTTGTCTATTGTATTTTATCAGATTTTTCCCTGTTGAAGACTAACGATAATTTGTTCTATATTATCTTAGTCATAATATTCTTTACTGGGCTAGTTGAGCTCACCCTTTTCCTTTTTGTTCCATTTTTCTTCTCAGGAGGCGAGAATATAGCGGGAACTAGTTGGGGTGTAGAGTGATGGTTCAAGACAATTGTTTTAGTAGTCCTCACCATTTTGTAAAATAGTGTATCAATAATTGTATGAGGACTTATTTGAGTGTGGATATTGTCTAGATGACAATATTTGTATTTAAACTCACAATATATGTGTTGTTGTAGTTTGCACGACAATTGTATCAATGAAGTTGTTGATGTTTCTGTACCATGTATTTGGCGACTTAGAATGGGTTGGATGAATGGACCTATTTTGGGGCGTCACATAGTTGGTTATTAAGCAAGTTTCAGGGGAATATGAAGCTCGGGGTTCAAGAATGGTTAAGTATCTAACAGAGTTAAAAGATCGGCTCCAGTATTTCAGTGCTTACGAGTTTCAGGGAGTGGATAGAAATGATAATTTAATTGTTGATGCGTTGTCAAAGTTGGCTACTACTAAAGCAAGCACTTTTGATGGTTCCGTATATTTGGAGACTTTGAAATAACCTAGTATCCAACATGAAATAGTGATGTGTGTTGTGAGACCTCGAATTTTATTTATGAAATAAAATTATTCAATTTTTTTATAATTATTCTATTTACTAAATGGTTAAATTGATAAAAGGTTAAAGTTAAGGGTGATATTTGAAAATTTTACAAAGTAAGCAAGTTTTTATTCATTGTGTCGGGGAATATTCGATTGGTTGGGGAATATTCATTTTCATAGAGAATATTCGTTCGACGGCATAATCATTGGTGGACCCCCCAACGGAAGTATTGTCGTATTTAGAAAACGACGGATTTATCTTTTATTAAAAATAACGGCGAAAGTGTTACCGTTAAAAAGCTGTTGAACTACCCTTAGTAAAAAGTACGATGAATACGCGTGGTTGCGTATAGTAGCACACGGTATTGATATTGATGCTTACGTGAGAAGTCACTCAGTTATACTCAATTATTGCTATAGTAATTGCTACATCATATCTCTCATATTATTGATTCAATTATTGTCACAGTATCATCCGCATAATATATTATATTATTAAATCAATAATTGAGATGACAAAGTTATTCATATTATTATTTGCAATATTTACAATGTCTGTAAGTTACATCAATGAGAGGTTAGATAATCTAATTATTGCGCTATGATAGGAGAAATCCTTATCTGAAAGGCCCTCTTTCCGGGAACGACTGGTTGTTAAATATTGTGAGTTATAATGTTAATGATGAATAAGTTCGTGTTGATTAAAGATGAAATTGATAGTTCCAATCGTGTTGGAATTATTAGTGTTAGTGAAAATCGACATTTATTTCGATAATAATTGATGTCCGGAGGTTATATTGACCAATCGGGTAATTAACCTGGATAAATGAGAAATTAATTGCTATTAATTCACATGCTTATAACTATGTGTTCACATGTGTGTACTATTGATTAACATGATTTACTATTAGGGAGTTGGTGCAAGTTTGATAATACTTGTATGACTAAGTTAAAAATGGAGGTATAGTTGAAGGTACTAATACTATAATTAATTTTTCACATGTTTAGAACTATTGAGTCACATGATTTACTATTGATTCACATGATTTACTATTAGGGGAGGTGGTGCAAGTTTGATAATACTTGCATGACTAAATTAAAAATGAAGGAAAAGATGAGGGTATTATACTGTAATATTTCGAGCCCCAAAATGTGCAATTATGGAAACTATATTTTCTTATAAATAGAAGCTCATTCATTCATTATTTTACACCAATTCACTAAAGCTATAGAGCAATTATTATAGAGAGAAATTATAGAGAGAAAGAAGAAGAGAAGTTTGCTACCTCACTATTCCAGTATCCAGTTTTTTTCTAAGGTAAGGGGTACTATTCTTTCGTATTCATAAAGAGAGTTATTTTCTTTCAATACTCGTAAGGGTTGTTATTCCATTCTTTATTATTATGTTGGAATAACCTATATATGAGAAGTACCGCATACATGGTGAAATTCTTCTGTTATTCCATTCATTATTATTCTATTGGAATAACCTGTCTGTGCGGTCTATCGCATGCCTGGTGAATTTTGTTCTTATTCCATTCTTTATTATTCTGTTGAATATCACATGCATGCGGATTACGCATGACCTGGTTACATTCTTTATTATTCTGTTGGAATATCCTGTCTCTACGGATTACGCATGACCTGGTTCCATTCTTTATTATTCTGTTTAGGAATAACCTGTCTGTACGGTCTATCGCATGCATGGTGAATTTTTCTGTTATTCCATTCTTTATTATTCTGTTGGAATAACCTGTCTATGTGGATTACCGCATGCATGGTGAATTAATGATCCTTTGTATTCATTCTTTATTAAATTGTGGAAATGATCTCTACGTGGATTACCGCATGGCTGGTGAAAATCTATTTGCAGTTTAGTATAATCTATTATACTCGTATGAGATATCATTTCTTTTGTACTCGTCATGGAATATCATTTTCTTTGGTATTTTTTTTACGAGTTACTATTCACGGGTTACTATTCACTGTTTACTATTCACTCTAGTATTATTTACTCGGGTATTCGGGCACTTTTTGTGTCGGAGTACTATTCACGAGTTACTATTCACGGGTTACTATTCACCCAAATTACTATTCACCCGAATATTATTCACTCGGGTATTTGGGGTAATTTTCATGCCGGGGAACTATTGATGAGGTACTATTCCCGAAGTACTATTCATAGGGTACTATTGCGGGGTACTATTTACCCGAAAAATATATTTCTTTTCTGTCCAAATTATTTTTGGTACATGAATATTATTCTTGAATTTTACTCCACAAAGCACTATCATGTTGACAATTTGGATATTTTTAAACTCTGGATAAATTTAAAGTCTTTAATATTTATCCTTGATTTCGTTTGATTAATGCTTATATCATTGTCATCATCCTCATGCTTATATTGTGATGAAAGTCATCTTTGGCTTACGTGCATAGATGGACTGTTGATTATTGATTTTACAGTAGTATATCTTTGGCTTACGTGCTAAGATGAACTGTTGATTGATATTTTTGGTCGTAGTGCAAAGATGAACTGATAATTGATAGCTTTGGCCCGTAGTGCAAAGATGGACAAGTGTATAACATGATCATGACCACTTGTGATACTAATGAATATCCTTGGTCGTAGTGCAGGGATAATTCGATGATATGATTGGCAGGATCATGACCATTAGCTAATAGTTGAATGTCTTTGGCCGTAGTGCACTGACAGGCAATTGATTGGTATGATCATGACCATTGGTTTATAGTTGAATATCTTCGGCCAGTAGTGCAAAGATAGACAACTGATTGGTATGATCATTGTTATTACATTTGAATATCTTTAACCTTTGGGGTAAGGATATTGAGTAAATGTTCTATTAAGCCTTTGTGGCAAGGAGAAATTGTTGACTCACATTATTATAAACATGAATTGTGAATTTAACTAACATCTTTGGTGGTTCAGGTGAAGACAGGTGATGATAGTTCTTTTTATCTTGGGTATAACAAAGAACTGTTGATGAGTATTACAGGAATGAAATATTAACGATGGACTTTTAATCTAGAAGAGATAGTAGACATTATGTTCTACTTGACTCTTCTAATGGATTGTTTATTCCGCTGCAGTAAAACTTGATGTTTATTGTATTTTATCAGTTTAACACTGTTAAAGGCTAAGGATAATTTATTCTGCATTATCTTAGTCATAATATTTCTTACTGGGCTAGTTGAGCTCACCCTTTTCTTTCACTATTCTCTTCAGGAAATGAGAATATAGCTGGGACAAGTCGGGGAATGGAGTGATGGCCCGAGATGGTGGCTATAGTAGTCCTCGCTATTTTTATAAAATAGTGTGATAATAATTGTAATGAGGACTCCATTGAGTGTGGATATTGTCTAGAAGGCAATATTCGTGTTTAAACTCTCAGCTATGTTCTGTCGTATTTTACACGATAGTTGTATAATTAAGTTTGTATTTGGTTTATGTACCATGTGTATCTGACGACCCAAGATGGGTGATGTATACCTGTTTTGGGGGCGTCACATGTGTGGAGTGGTCTAATTATTGGATGACCTCATATTTAGAATATATAGCAGATGGTGTCCTTCCTTCGGATCAGATGTTGACTAAGAAATTGAAGTATAAGATTGCCAATTTCATACTTATTGATGGTTATCTTTATCGAATGGCTTATTCATCTCCATTATTAAAGTTTTTAGTTCCTTCTAAAGCCGATTATGTCCTTCGGGAGGTTCATAAAGGTATTTGTGGTGATCATATGGCCGCAAAGTCATTAGCCAACAAAGTACTTCAACAGGTATTTGTGGTGATCGTATTGGCCCACAATTTTTCAAGAGGCCACTGATTATGTGAAGAGGTGTCGGAAATGCCAGTTAAATAGTCTGATTCCACTTCAGCCACCAGAAGAGTTATACTTGATTTTATCTCCTATACCTTTTGTTGTCTGGGGGTTAGATATACCAGGTCCATTGCAGAAAGTGAAAGGATAGGACAGTTTTGTTATAGTAACAATTGATTATATGACCATATGGGTGGAAGAAATTCCACTTAGGATGATAACGGAGCAGGAATGTTTAAAATTTTTAAAGGAATACATAGTGTTTTGTTTCGGCATTCCTAAGGTGGTAATCTCAGATAATGGATGCCAGTTTGTGGGCTCAAAGTTTGAAGCATCCTTGAAGAAATTGGGGATTTAGCATAGAATGTGACACCCCCAAAATAGGTATACATCACCCATCTTGGGTCGCCAAATACATGGTACATAAATCCAAATATAACTTAATTATACAACAGTCGTGTAAAATACGACATAACATAGCTGAGAGTTTAAACAAGAATATTGTCATCTAGACAATATCCACACTCAATGGTGTCCTCATTACAATTATTATCACATTCTTCCGTAGAATAGTGAGGACTACTAAAGCCATTTATCCCGGACCATCACTCCATTCCCCGACTAAATCCCAAATATATTCTCATTTCTGAAGAGAACAATGAAAGAAAGGGTGAGCTCAACTAGCCTAGTAAGAAATATTATGACTAAGATAATGCGAATAAATTATCCTTATCCTTCAACAAAGATAACAACCCGATAGAATACAATAGACAACAAGTTTTAGATCAATAATCTGCAGTAGTGAAATAAGCAATCCATTAGAAGAGTCAAGTAGACCATAAAATCTACTATCTTCTATGATTTAAAAGTTTTTCATCAACTTTATCATTTGAGATTCAAACAATAAATAAACCACATCATCCCTGCACCACGGACAAGGATATTCATGTAATCATCAATGGTCATGATTATACTGAATAATCCTTGGTCATAATTATACCAACAACTGTCCATCAATGAACTACAGGCCAATGAGGACTCTTACCACATCATTCGTCACATTATGGTCATGATTATACCGAATAATCCCTGGTCATAATCATACCAACTCCATTTATGCACGTAAGCCAAAGATGACTTTAATCACAATATAAACATGAGGATGATGACAATGACATAATAATTCAATAAAACAAGTTCAAGGATAAATTTTAAATATTTATAATTTAATTTATCCAGAACTTAATAACGTCCAAATTGTCAACATGATACTGCTTTATGGATTAAAATTCAAGAATAATATTCATGAACCAAAAATAATTTGGACAGAAAAGAAATATATTTTTCGGGTGAATAGTACCCCGTGAATAGTACTTCAGAATAGTACCCCATGAATAGTACCCCGAAACAAAAAGTGTCCCGAATACCCGAGTGAATGATACTAGAGTAAATAGTAATCGGGTGAATAGTAACTCGTGAATAGTACTCCAGCACAAAAAGTGCCCCCAATACCTGTGTGAATAATACTAGTGAATAGTAATCGGGTGAATAGTAACCCGTGAATAGTAACTCGTAACAAAAAAATACCAAAAAAAATGATATTTCATGACGAGTACAAAAGAAATGATATCCCAGATGAGTATAATAGAATATACGAAACTACAAATGGATTTTCATCCGCCATGCGGTAATCCACGTAGACAGATCATTTCCATAATTTAATAAAGAATGAATACGAAAGGTCATTCACCATGCATGCGATAGTCCACATAGACATGTTATTCCAACAAAATAATAAAGAATGGAATAACAAAAGAATTCACCAGGCATGTGATAGACCGCACAGACAGGTTATTCCCAACATAATAATAAAGAATGGAATAACAAAAGAAATCACCAGGCATGCGATAGACCGCACAGACAGGTTATTCCCAATAGAATAATAAATAATGGAACCAGGTCATGCGTAATACGCACAGACAGGATATTTTAACAGAATAATAAAGAATGGAACCAGGTCATGCGTAATCCGCAAAGACAGGATATTCCAACAGAATAATAAAGAATGGAATAACAACAGAATTCACCAGGCATGCAATAGACTGCACAGACAGGTTATTCCAACAGAATAATAAAGAATGGAATAATAGAAGAATTTCACCATGTATGCGGTACTTCGCATAGATAGGTTATTCCAACATAATAATAAAGAATGGAATAACAGAAGCTCTCTTCATGAATATGAAAGAAATAATACCCCTTACCTCAGAAGAAAATTGGATCTTTGGAATAGTGAGGAGGTGTGACTTCTCTCTTCTTTTCTTTCTATAATTTCTCTTTATAATAATTGCTCTATAGAGTTAGTGAATTGGTGAAAAATAATGAAGGAATGAGCTTCTATTTATAGGAAAATATTGTTTCGATAATTGCACGTTTTGGGGCTCAAAAGATTATAGTATAATACCTTCCTCTTTTCCTTCATTTTTAATTTAGTCCTGTAAGTATTATCAAACTTGCACCACCTCCCCTAATAGTAAATCATGTGAATCAATAGTTCTAGACATGTGAAAATACGAATTACAGTATAGTACCTCCATCTATACCTCCATTTTTTACTTATTCATGCAAGTATTATCAATATTGCACCAACACCCCTAATAGTAAATGAATATGAATCAATAGTACACATATGTGAACAAATAGTTATAATCATGTGAATAAATTGCAATTAATTGCTCATTTATTCGGTTAATTACCCGATTGGTCAATATAACCTCCAGACATCAATTATTATCGAAATAAATATCAATTTCCACTAACACTAATAATTCCCACACAATGGAACTATCAATTTCATCTTTAATCGACACAAACTTATTCATCATTAATATTATAACTCACAATATTTAACAACCAGGTCGTTCCCAGGAAAGAGGGGGCTTTCCGATAAGGATTTCTCCTTATTGGCGCGCAATTAGGTGACCAAACCTCTCCTTGACAGAACTTCTAGACATTGTCAATATTTCAAATAATAATATGAATAACTTTTTTGTCTCAATTACTGATTTAATAATATATATTATGCAGATGATACTGTGACAATAATTGAATCAATAATATGAGAGATATGACGTAGCAATTACTGTAGCAATAATTGAGTATAACTGAGTGACTTCTTACGTAAGCATCAATAATCAATACCATGTGCTACTATGCAACCAATGCCAGACATCGTACTTTTACTACCGGGTAGTTCAACAGTTTTAATTCAGTAACACTTTCGCATTGTTATAAAATATAATTTTGTTATTTTTTTACTACGACAATACATCCGTTGTGGGGTCCACTAATGATTGTGCCGTAAATTTAATATTCTCTCGTTAAAATGAATATTCCCCACCAATCGAATATTATATAACAACTTGCTTACTTTTGCAAAATTTATAAATATTACCCACAACTATAACATTATATCAAATTCACACCATAATATTCAAAAAAATATTTCGAGAAATTTAAATCTTTATTCATAAAATTTGGGGTCTCACAATCTCCCTTCCTTATGAAATTTTGCCCTCAAAATTTTTGTACGTACCTGGTATGATGAGGATACCTTGACTTCATTTCAGATTCTAACTCTTGAGGTATAACCTTTGAGTATTGAATACGATCCTTCTTATCCAAGATTTTAACACGTATCTCCTCATACGTTAAATCTTCTGCCATCTCGTCTAGTTCTAATTCAATAATGTGGTTCAGGTCGTCCACATATTTACGTAACATCGATACGTGAAAAACGTTATGAACACGCGACATACTTGGCGGTAAAACGAGGCTATAGGACACAGTTCCTACTCGATCAAGGATTTCAAATGGGCCAATTAAATTGAGGGTTAAGATAATGCCTTCTTGAACCTTCTTCTTCACATTCATCAGATTCGGGTGTGTAGTTTGAGCGGCTTTAACTTTATCGATTAAGGTTGATTCTACTCATATATTTGTTATCTTCACGTGGGTCCCTAGAGTCTTTAACTCTATCTTCATCATTTATAAGTTATACGAAATGGGTCTTTGTGTTAACAACATCGCACTCGTAAACGCATACGATCTTCTACTCAACGCGTCAGCTACCACGTTCGCTCTTCCACAATGATATTGAATGGTATAGTTGTAATCTTCAACAGCTCGAGCCAACGTCCTCATGCATGATATACGCTCATTTTGGTTGAAGAAATATTTAAGGGTTTTAGAAATGGGTTTTGTACTGGGGTCAATACAAAATTCGATTTTATGCTCTAGGGTTAGGCTAAGAAGTCTTCAAGAATACGTAAGGAAATTTATTAACAATAGAAATATCATTCAAAACTGTGACTCTAATCCAAGACTTAGATAGTACATCACATTGATACCTATCAAATTGCCATCATCATTCACAGTGTCCCCTATGGAAAGTTTAGCTTCGGTACATTCCACACAAGGAAATCACCAGCGAAAGGCTCGGGGCTATTTACTTATGGCTTGATATGACAATGATTGACTTTAGTGGTTTGATTGCTTGAATTCGTATAATAGGTTGGTTAGGAATATGAAAGCTAACAACCTTACGAAAAGCATGATGAGTAGTTAACCAATCGATTCCAAAAATCACATCAAAGGCAAGTATTTTCAAAGAGATAAGATCGACAGGTAACGTGAAAGTGTCAATTTGAATCAACAAGATTTATAAACAGTAGAGGTAACGAAGATTTCTCCCAATGGAGTTTCAACTAATAAGTCAAAGTCTAACTTCTCAGGGGTCAAATTTAAACGTTGAGCGCAAGTAAAAGAGATAAAAGAATGGGTAGAACCGGTATCTAATAAGGTATAGACTTCGCAAGAATGTATAATTAACTAACCCGTACTAACTTCGTTCGGGTTACTCGCTTTTGGAGAAGTCGCGAAAAATGCTCTTCCTGAAACCACCGACTTTGTTTTGTCTGTATCCGCCTTTGGTGCCACTGTCCAGGCTGGACTTGACTTTGGTGCACGACAAAATCGGGTTAGGTGACCTTCTTTTCCATAATTATAACATGCTTTGGACTGCATCGTGCAGCTTGGACTGATATGTCCCTCCCCTCCACATTTGAAGCATACAATTGGTGGTCGTTCTCCTTCCTTGAAAATGGGTGTTGGTGCTACTGTCTTTCCATCATTGTTGAACCTTCTCTTCTTGAAATTTCCACTCCTACTATCTTAGCCATGATTACCACCAAAGTGGTTACCATTCTTGGCATGATAATTTCCCCCACGATGGTTATCATTGTTCCGATGGCCATTGCCACCGGTACGATTATTATGGTGTTGTTGGTCGTTGCCTTTGGGTTGTGCCGACTCATTATCGCGCTCCAATAATTTAGCCCTATTCACAACATCTTAATATAAATAAAGTTTGTGAGAAATGAGGTATTGATGTATATCGGGTTTCAAACCTCTTAGAAACATTCGCGTCATTTGCTCCTCATTATCGACCAAATGGGATCCAAACCGGGATAACTCCGCAAATTTAGCCTCGTATTACGATACGGTCATATTATTTTGCTCCAACTTGATGAATTCCACCTCCTTCATGTGAAGATTACTTTCAGGAAAGTAATTGTCATTGAACAACTCTTGGAACTTCTCCCAAGACATCTTGAGTGCGTCAGGCTGGGTATGTTTTACAGATTCCCACCAGTAATCTGCTTCACAACGTAACATAAAGGTGGCAAAGGGAACCTTTTGTTCCTCGGAGCATCCCAAGACATCAAATATCTTGGTGATCTGCTTTAACCACGTCTCCGCCATAAGTGGTTCTAGCTTTCCCAAAAACTCCGGCGGTCCCAGCTCCTTGAACTGCTTAGCGGTGACCAACCGTGGGTTGCCAGTGTTTCCACCTGAATTTTGAACAGGAGTCTTTCTCGCCTGATGTTGCAAGAATTGCATAAAGCCTCTAAATATTTCATCGTTCATTATCTGATCAGTGTTGTTATTTACCTGAGGATTATTGTCTTCCTGTTGCACATTATCCTGGGTATTGATCGTTGGTGACTCAACGGTCTCATGTGCTTCATTCCTGATTGCAACATTTTCATATGCCATTTTCAAACATTGTCACAAAACAAGGGTTAATTGACATATCACATATTATCCCTATACACTGACCAACCAATTAAATACCAAATAAACTTAGGTAGGTCATACTAGCGAAGGAATTCCTCGTCTCTCCCCTCCTAGTTCTTGTCTCACATCTCAGCCAGGGATCATATCCCTAAGCTTTGATACCAACTGTGACTCCCCCAAAACAGGTATACATCACCCATCTTGGGTCGCCAAATACATGGTACATAAATCCAAATAAAACTTAATTATACAACAGTCTTGTAAAATACGACATAACATAGCTGAGAGTTTAAATAAGAATATTGTCATCTAGACAATATCCACACCCAATGGTGTCCTCATTACAATTATTATCACATTATTCTATAGAATAGTGAGGACTACTAAAGCCATTTATCCTGGATCATCACTCCATTCCCCGACTCGTCCTAGCTATATTCTCATTTCCTGAAGAGAACAATGAAAGAAAAGGTGAGCTCAACTAGCCCAATAAGAAATATTATGACTAAGATAATGCAGAATAAATTATCCTTAGCCTTCAACAGTATAACAACTGATAGAATATAATAGACAACAAGTTTTAGATCAACAACTGCAGCGGAAATAAGCAATCCATTAGAAGAGTCAAGTAGAGCATAAAATCTACTATCTTCTATGATTTAAAAAGTTTTTCATCGACTTTATCGCTGAGACTTAGCTTAATAAATAAACCACATCATCCCTGCACCACGGCCAAGGATATTCATGTAATCATCAATGGTCATGATTATACCGAATAATCCCTGGTCATAATCATACCAACAACTGTCCATCAATGAACTAAAGGCAATTAGGACTTTTACCACATCATTCGTCACATTACGGTCATGATTATACCGAATAATCCCTGGTCATAATCATACCAAGTCTATCTATGCACGTATGCCAAAGATGACTTTAATCACAATATAAACATGAGGATGATGACAATGACATAATAATTCAATAAAACAAGTTCAAGGATAAATTTTAAAGATTTATAATTTAATTTATCCAGAACTCAATAACGTCCAAATTGTCAACATGATACTGTTTTGTGGAGTAAAATTCAAGAATAATATTCATGTACCAAAAATAATTTGGACAGAAAAGAAATATATTTTTTGCGTGAATAGTACCCCATGAATAGTACTTCGGGAATAGTACCCCATGAATAGTACCCCGACACAAAAAGTGTCCCGAATACCCGAGTGAATGATACTAGAGTGAATAGTAATCGGGTGAATAGTAACTCATGAATAGTATTCCGGCACGAAAAGTGCCCCGAATACCCGAGTGAATAATACTAGAGTGAATAGTAATCGGGTGAATAGTAACCCGTTAATTGTGACGCCCCCAAAACAGGTATACATCACCCATCTTTGGTCGCCAGATACATGGTACATGAATTCAAATACAACTTAATTATACAACAGTCGTGTAAAATACGACATAACATAGCTGAGAGTTTCAATAAGAATATTGTCATCTAGACAATATCCACACTCAATGGAGTCCTCATTACATTTATGTCACACTATTTAACAGAATAGTGAGAACTACTAATGCTATCATCTGGACCGTCATTCCGTTCCCCGACTCGTCCCAGCTATATTCTCATTTCCTGAAGAGAACAGTGAAAGAAAGGGTGAGCTCAACTAGCCCAGTAAGAAATATTATAACTAAGATAATGCAGAATAAATTATCCTTAGCCTTCAACAATATAACAACTGATAGAATACAATAGACAACAAGTTTTATATCAACAACTGCAGCAAAAATAAGCAATCCATTGGAAGAGTCAAGTAGATCATAAAATCTACTATCTTCTATAATTTAAAAAGTTTTTTATCAACTTTATCATTTGGAGACTCGACAATAATAAATAAAATCGAATCATCCCCGCACTACTACGGCCAAGGATATTCATGTAATCATCAATGGTCATGATTATACCGAATAATCCCTGGTCATAATCATACCAACAACTGTCCATCAATGAACTACAGGCCAATGAGGACTTTCACCGCATCATTCGTCACATTATGGTCATGATTATACCGAATAATCCCTGGTCATAATCATACCAAGTCATTCTATGAACGTAAGCCAAAGATGACTTTCATCATAATATAAGCATGAGGATGATGATGACAATGACATAATAATTCAATAGAACAAGTTCAAGGATAAATTTTAAAGTTTTATAATTTAATTTATCCAGAAATCAATAACGTCCAAATTGTCAACATGATACTACTTTGTAGAGTAAAATTCAAGAATAATATTCATGTACCAAAAATAATTTGGACAGAAAAGAGATATATTTTTCGGGTGAATAGTACCCCGTGAATAGTACCCCGACACGAAAAGTGTCCCGAATACCCGAATAAATGATACTAGAGTGAATAGTAATCGGGTGAATAGTAACCCATGAAGAGTAACTCGTGAATAGTACTCCAGCACGAAAAGTATCCCGAATACCCGAGTGAATAATACCAGAGTGAATATTAACTGGGTGAATAGTAACCTGTGAATAGTAACTCATAAAAAAATACCAAAGAAAATTATATTCCATGACGAGTACAAAAGAAATGATATCTCAGACGAGTATAATAGAATATACAGAAACTACAAATGAATTTTCACCCGCCATACGGCAATCCACGTAGACAGATCATTTTCACATTTTAATAAAGAATGAATACGGAGGATCATTCACCATGCATGCGGTAATCCACATAGACAAGTTATTCCAACAGAATAATAAAGAATAGAACTAGGTCATGCGTAATCTTCATGTATGTGATATTCCAATGAATAATAAAGAACGGAACTGTGTCATGCGTAATCCGCACAAACAGGATATTCCAACGTAATAATAAAGAATGAAATAACAATGAATTCAAAGGTAATGCGATAGATCGATATGCATGAAAGTTATTCCAACGTAATAATAAAGAATCAATAATGTAGAAGAATTTCACCATGTATGCGATACTTGGCATGGTGTTATTCCAACATAATAATAAAGAATGGAATAATAGCTCTTACGAGTATTGAAAGAAAATAATTCTCTTTATGAATACGAAAAGAAATAATACCCTTACCTTAGAAGAAAAGCTGGATACCGGAAATAGTGAGGTAGCGTACTTCTTCTTCTTTCTCTCTAAATTTACATACATAATAAATGCTCTATAGCTTTAGTGAATTGGTGAAAAATAATGAAGGAATGAGTTTCTATTTATAGGAAAATATAGTTTCAATAATTGGACATTTTGGGGCTCGAAATATTACAGTATAATACCTTCATCTTTTTCTTCATTTTTAATTTAGTCCTGCAAGTATTATCAAACTTGCACCACCTCCCCTAATAGTAAATCATGTTAATCAATAGTAAGTCATGTGACTCAATAGTTCTAAACATGTGAAAAAATAATTACAGTATAATACCTTCATCTTTACCTCCATTTTTAATTTAGTCATACAAGTATTATCAATCTTGCACCAACTCCCCTAATAGTAAATCATGTGAACAAATAGTTATAATCATGTGAATCAGTAGCAATTAATTACTCATTTATCCGGAGAATTACCCGATTGGTCAATATAACCTCCAGACATCAATTATTATCGAAAAAAATGTCGATTTTCACTAACACTAATAATTCCAACACAATGGAACTATCAATTTCATCTTTAATCAACACGAACTTATTCATCATTAATATTATAATTCACAATATTTAACAACCAGGTCGTTCCCAGAAAAGAGGGGGCTTTCTGATAAGGATTTCTCCTTATTGGCGCGCAATTAGGTGACCAAACCTCTCCTTGACAGAACTTCTCGACATTGTCAATATTACAAATAATAATATGAATAACTTTGTAGTCTCAATTATTGATTTAATAATATAACATATTATACAGATGATACTGTGACAATAATTGAATCAATAATATGAGAGATATGATGCATCAATTACTGTAGCAATAATTGAGTATAACTGAGTGACTTCTTACGTAAGCATTAATAATCAATATCGTGTGTTATTATGCAACCACGCGTATTACTGTACTTTTACTACCGGGTAGTTCAACAGTTTTAACCATAACACTTTCGCCGTTATTTTTATAAAATAATAATTCTGTCATTTTCTAACTACGACAATACTTCCGTAGTGGGGTCCACCAATTATTGTGCCGTCGTACGAATATTCCCTGTTAAAACGAATATTCCCCGACCAATCGAATATTATATAACAACGTGCTTACTTTGAAAAAATTTCACATATCATCCTTAACTTTAACCTTTTATCATTTTAACCATTTACTAAATAGAATAATTATAAGAAAATTGAGTACTTTCATTTCATAAAATTCGGGGTCTCACATGAATACCAAAGAAAATGATATTTCATGACGAGTACAAAAGAAATGATATCCCAGATGAGTATAATAGAATATACAAAACTGCAAATGGATTTTCAACCGCCATGCAGTAATCCACGTAGACAGATAATTTCCACAATTTAATAAAGAATGAATATGAAAGGTCATTCACCATGCATGTGGTAATCTGCGTAGACAGGTTATTCCAACAGAATAATAAAGAATGGAATAACAAAAGAATTCACCAAAGCGTCACGATAGACCACACAGCATGAAAGTTATTCCCAATGTAATAATAAAGAATGGAATAATAGAAGAATTCACCGTGCATGTGATAAACCGCACAAACAAAAGTTATTCCCAATGTAATAATAAATAATGGAACCAATGTCATGTGTAATACGCATTGCGAGACAAGATATTTCAACGAATAATAACGAATGGAACCGTAATGCGTAATTAAATGCAGACGGGATATTCTAATGTAATAATAAAGAGTGGAATAATGTAAGAATTTCACCACGTATGCGATTTTTTGTGATGTATGACGAGTTATTCCAACATAATAATAAAGAATGGAATAACAGAAGAATTTCACCATGTATGTGGTACTTCGTATAGAAGGGTTATTCCAACATAATAATAAAGAATGGAATAACAGAAGCTCTCTTCATGAATACAAAAGAAATAATACCCCTTACCTCAGAAGAAAATTGGATACTGGAATAGTGAGGTAACAGACTTCTCTTCTTCTTTCTCTCTATAATTTCTCTCTATAATAATTGCTCTATAGCTTTAATGAATTGGTAAAAAATAATGAAGGAATGAGCTTCTATTTATAGGAAAATGTAGTTTCGATAATTGCACATTTTGGGGATAAAAATATTACAGTATAATACCTTCCTCTTTTCCTTCATTTTTAATTTAGTCCTGGAAGTATTATCAAACTTGCACCACCTACCCTAAACTTGCACCACCTACCCTAATAGTAAATCATGTGAATCAATAGTAAATCATGTGAATCAATAGTTCTAGACATGTGAAAATACGAATTACAGTATAGTACCTCCATCTATACCTCCATTTTTAACTTAGTCATGCAAGTATTATCAATCTTGCACCAACTCCCCTAATAGTAAATGAATGTGAATCAATAGTACACACATGTGAACAAATAGTTATAATCATGTGAATCAATAGCAATTAATTGCTCATTTATCCGGTTAATTACCTGATTGGTCAATATAACCTCCAGACATCAATTATTATCGAAATAAATGTCGATTTCCACTAACACTAATAATAACCACACAATAAAACTATCAATTTCATATTTAATCATCACGAACTTATTCATCATTAATATTATAACTCACAATATTTAACAACCAGGTCGTTCCCAGGAAAGAGGGGGCTTTTCGATAAGGATTTCTCCTTATTGACGCGCAATTAGGTGACCAAACCTCTTTTTGACAGAACTTCTAGACATTGTCAATATTTCAAATAATAATATGAATAACTTTGCCGTCTCAATTATTGATTTAATAATACATATATTATGCAGATGATACTGTGATAATAATTGAATCAATAATATGAGAGATATGATGCGACAATTCATCAGTAGTAATAATTGAGTATAACCGAGTGACTTCTTACGTAAGCATCAATAATCAATACCGTGCGCTACTATGCAACCACGCGTATTACTGTACTTTTACTACCGGGTAGTTCAACAATTTTAACGGTAACACTTTCGCCGTTATAAAAAGATAGTTCTGTTGTTTTCTTATTACGACAATACATCCGTTGTGGGGTCCACCAATGATTGTGCCGTCGTACGAATATTCCCTATTAAAACGAATATTCCCAGACCAATCGAATATTATATAACAACTTGCTTACTTTGCAAAATTTATAAATATTACCCACAACTATAACATTATATCAAATCCACATCATAATATTCAAAAAAATATTTTGAGAAATTTAAATCTTTATTTATAAAATTTGGGGTCTCACATAGAAGGACATCGGTTGCTCATCTACAATCAAATGGGCAAGTTGAGGTAACTAATAGAACCCTTCTGAATGGAATCAAGCGAAGACTGGATAAAGCGAAAGGAAGATGGCCTGAAGAACTACCTAGCGTGTTATGGGCTTATCATACTACATCAAGAACTACAACTGAAGATTCACCTTTTAGGCTGGCTTATGATATAGATGCATTAATTCCTGTGGATATTGGATCTATAAGTCTTCGGGTCAGTCAATTTAAGGAAGTGTATAATGATGAAGGACTTAAGGTCAACCTGGATTTACTCGAAGAAGTTAGGGAAGCAGCCTTGATCAGATTGGATGCATATCAACGACGTGTGGCTAAACACTTCAATAAAGGGGTAAAAGTTTAGAGGTTTAAAGTGGGGGATTTTGTTCTTAGAAAAGTTAAAGCATCCACACCTCAGAATTTGGGAAAGTTAATGCCGAATTGGGAAGGTCCTTATGAGGTTGTTGAAGTGCCGAAGCCATGGACTTATCGGTTGCGATCATTAGATGGGTCTAAAATCAAGAATACTTGGCATGCTGGAAGGCTTCAAAAATATTTTCAGTAGGAATGGTGTCAGTGTACAGGAGTCTGTAATTATACCAATAGTTGTTAATAAAAGAAGCTTTTTCTCCAATGTTGTTTTATTTATGGGATGTATGGAGGTTCGGTTGGATCTGTTCATCCTTTAGACGGTGAACACGATTTGTTTGACCATATGATGGTGAACAAAAATTTTTATGGAGGTTCGGTTGGATTTGTTCGATCTTGTGATGGTGAACCAAATTATATGGACGTTCGGTTGGTTATGTTCATCCTTTAAACGGTGCACACGATTTTTTTGACCATATGATGGTGAACAAAAAATTTTATGGAGGTTCGGTTGGATTTGTTCGATCTTATGATGGTGAACCAAATTTTATGGAGGTTCGATAGGATCTGTTCATCCTTTAGACGGTGAACACAATTTGTTTGACCATATGATGGTGAACAAAAAAAATTTTGGAGGTTCGGTGGAATGTTCATCCTTTAGATGATGAACAAAACTTGTTCACCCTAAAGTTGGTAAACATAATATGTTCATCCTTAAGATGGCGAACAGGCATGTTAGGAGGTTCAGTTGGATCTATTCGTCCTAAATATTGCAAATTAGATTATTGAAGAACTATTCTACACTTCGGTAATGAATAAGTATTACTTTGTGTTTTTACTTAATTTCATTTGGTGAAGTGTTGAGTTCAGAATGTTTAGTTATTTGATGAAGTTTTGGGTTCAGGTAACTTGATTATTTAAATAACATTGTAAACTAAGAAGTAAAAGGTAGAAGTCAATAGCATTTCATTAATATTAAAGTGATTACAAAAAGATAGTAAAATTTTTACAAAAGTTCTAAAGTTAAAAGTGAAGGAAGGTCATCTTCAGGCATTATCCTCATCTTCATCGTCCGAAGAGTTGGATTCACTGAGGCAGCAGCGAGTTTAGCCTTGCCTTTTCTTCGGGCTACTTCATAACCCTCGGCATACATCTGAATTATCTCATTGTTCAGCTTAGACGATTTGTGGTATTCAGCCTTGATTTCTTTATGAAGCTCTTCGGTAAGTGGGGGACCAAGAGCTTTGAGTTCCCGAAGTTCAATTTCAAGTTTGCGTTGGTATGCAAGATGTCGTTCTTCAGTAACTTTGGCATTGTTAATTTCCTTTGCCAAGCTCTAGTTAGATTGTGCTCCTCATTTTTCTGAACCAGATCTACATTCACTTCAACAGTCATTCGATGAATGGCTTCGGTTGTCTCTAGTTGTTCTTTAACTTTGGCAAGATCCTTTCTGAAGCATTCATTATTAAAGAGAACAATATCATGTTGACTTCTCTCTTTCGCCAAAGCAGACTTCAGAATTTCATTTTCTTTTCGGGCAGCATCCTCTTCAACTTCAGCTTCTTTATATCTTTGATGGAGGTGCCCGAAGATACCATTTGCCTACAGTTATTCAGACTTAATCAATGAATTTTAAGTAAATATACATGAATACAAATAGATAAGTCATAGACAACTTACTCTGGCTTGATGCATCATACCAGCTTTAATTAATTCAATAATGGAGTTGTTGTCAAAGTGGTGGTCATCAATGTCACGTACGAAGGCATTATAGAGATGAAAAGGGAAGTCTTCATTGAGATCTGGCCATAAAGTGGGAGATGCCATAGTTTCAGGCCTAGCCTCAGAAGAAGATGGACTTTGTGGAGAGGGTACAGGTTATTCGGGGGGAGGTGGAATATTGGTTGTTGTAGGTTCAGGTGGTGGTGTCGGTTGGCTATCGGAAGTGTGTTTTCTTTTTCGACAAGAGAAGGAGTAAGTTCAACTTGTTCTTTGGGCTCTTCTTCCAAAATATTGATTTCAACAGGAATAACTGGAGGTTGAACGACTTTGGATGAGGGTACTCTAAGTTCTTTAGCGAAAAGGGGGTTATTTTGGCCCTCTTCTTTTTTATTCTAAGGACTCGAGTACGTTCGTCGATGGGCATGTCAAGGAGACTTTCATTTAAGGTTGGGACCGGTACATATTTTGGTTTTTTGGCAGTTCTTTTTCTTTGGCGAGGTTGGCTTATTTCTACAGTGGGAATTGGTTCAGAAATTTGGGGTTTAGAAGTCAAAGGTTCAGTAATTGGGGGTTTGGTAGGAGTTTCAGAAGATAGGGCAAAAAGGAAAGCTTCAAGGTCTTTTTGATCAGAGGAGGACGACTTAATAAGAGATACTGTAAAGAATGTGGAATGATAGTTCAAAGTAAATACAAAAGAAAATGTGAAAAATTATACAACAATTGATTTCGGGACTTAAATTTGTGGTCATACAACCATGCCTGCTTACTTAGAGGACCGAAACTGCATTCCTTCATAGGAAACTTCTCTAGAAGAATTATCATTTCACTTACACATTCTTCTAGAATATTGCCAAAGTCTGCAGAGAGGCGTTCGGTAGTAGTCCAATCTGGGATAGAAGAGAGCTCCGGTCCTTTGACAAAAAACCACTCCTTATGCCATCCTTTGTTTCTTGAAGGAGTATCTATCAATGATCACCTCTCAAACTTCTTATTAGGCTTCAGGGATTGTTTACTCAGCATTTTGAAACCTCGTTCCCGAGATTTATTGGCAGTGTAGATAGAGAAGAAGAAATCAAGAGTAGGTGTAATTCCTAACTCATGACAGAAAGCAATGAAAGTAAGGACGTGAATGTAGGAATTGGGGACAAGTTGAGCAAATCCCACACCCATAAACCCTAGAAGGGTTACAAGTAAGGCGTGAAGAGGAAAACAAACTCCTCTCTCTAGGAGAGTGAGAGGAATGGTAGTCCAACCATCTGGACGTTGGTACATCCTTACGGTAGAAGAGGGCAACCTCAGATGGTGGGTATCTAGAATCAAATAGCGTTCTCGGATGATACAAAGATCATCCTCTAAAAGTGCAGAGGGTGTATTGGCATGAGGAAATTTCTCTTCACTTTTGAAGAATAGAGAAGGATTAGGGATAGGTTTCGGTGGTGGATTTTTGCTGGAAGTAGCAGAGGACTTGGGGTTTGTTTCTGAAGTGACATTAGTAGGGTTTTGAGCAAGTGGGATGGAGGCAATCGGTGTTACAGAGATGGGGATGGCATCATCTGAAGTTTGAGAAGCCATTGTTGACAGATTGTAGAAAGAAAGATAAATCAGGAGGAAAAAGGAAGCAACAACACTTTGAAATTCAAATTAGCAAGTAATACAGTTAAAATTGGGGAAATAAAGTTTTATAGTGGCTATCCTTTCAGTTATTTCTGAAACTCGAGGGCGACTCATTTAATGATGGCAATGATGGTGAATTTGGAGAGTTGGTGTACGGATTTGGGTTTCTTGCTGATTAGGCTTTCGGATTTGGATTTTTTATTGATTGGGCTTGATTTGGTTTCATGTGGGCTTCTTTAATTCTTAGGCCACTTTTATATACTCTTTTATTAAACATTTTGTTTAATAAAAGACTAGGGGCAATGTTAGGCCACAATATTTTGGACTTATTGGGCCACTTTTTATCTGGGCCTTTGGAGTATTGGGTCGGACCATTAGGAGAACATTTGGGCTTGAACTGGAAGTTACTAAAGGGATAAGCATTAGATTGTTAAGCCCAGTACCTTAATTGATAAGGATTTGGATTAATCTTAGTTAGTGGGGGACATTGTTATGACCAGCAGGTGGTATGCATGCAATTAGCTAAGATCATTTGGTGTTAGCTGCATGGAAGACGGTGGAATCAATATATCAGTACAGAGTACTTCACAGGGAAGGTAACTGATATTCTTATCACAAAAAAACACTAGAGCTAAACACCTCCATTGTTAAACCTTGTGTCAGCCTGTACAGACTCTCACGCCGGAGCTATCCCCCGACGGTCCAAGATGTCAAGCTTCTGGTATTGATTTTTTTACTGTGTAGGTTTGGACGGGCTTTTCGGTGATTGAGGCATGTAGAAAGATCTTGGCGTTAACAGGTTGATTCGATAGTTTATTATTGAGTCATATGTTTGTACTTTGTACTTTAATATCAATATCGACACGGGTATCTATATTTACTTATTTATTGGATGTCAAACATAGAATGGATTAAAGTATGACTTGGATATGTCTAATGTTTTTGTACAGTGTTGACGAGCCAATTGTTCGGAGTCTCAATGGTTGCTAAGTTGCTGACCACCAAATTATTAAATGTCGGGTTTTTGAAGTCATGCATGCACTTTGGTTATACAGTAGTAATGCTAATACACTTCGATAATCTTATCGGTTATGACTTCAGAGTCTCTTTTCCATACTCCATTGTGCTTCGGTAGTTCCCCTGTACCTGGGTTAATCTTTGACTTGGGTCAACACTTCTGGTTGAGGATTTGATTGTCTTTTATCTTCGGTTATAAAGTTCTTAAAATCTTTAAATCCATATAGCACCAAGGGAGTTATGTTTCAATGATGATGGTGATCAGGCTTCCTTGCTACGGAGACTTTTTGTGAAGCTAGTGGTAGCAAAGTGTTCAAAGACGGAGGCAGTGGAAGTGGCGATTCGATTAATCTTCGGCAGTTTACCTTCAGATTTCGGCGTCCTTAAAAAAATCAAAACAGAATGAGATTCACTTCTGAAGGTTACGAGCAGATAAACAAAATCGATCGCATGACCGGGATTGAACAGTGGGAGCAAGGAAGGGAGATTGGCTGATGATTCATTATCGGTTTGAGGTTGATAATGCGTTGGGTTGGAAGACATCGTTATAATGGGCTACAGAGGATCAGATCAAAATGTTTATTTGGCGTTCCCATTATCAGTCTTGCACATGATAAAATTGATTAGGGATTCAGAAAACTCGATCAAGGCTTTAGCGAAATTAATGGCTTTGGAGGTAAAATTGGTGGACTAGTCGTATCTCTTCGGCATAACAACAAAATTAGCAGGAGAAAATATTTTTGGGCAAGATATAAGATTGGTATCTGATTTATGCTTCATTATTTATTCTGAATTGGCTGGGGGGCAGGATACACAAGCTTGGTGTAAGCTTCAACGATCTGAGATGTTCATCTATGATACTTTGAATTATGTCATATCGGCTTCATTCTGGCTTTGGCTATCTACTTTGTTATTTTTGGAGGTTCGGTGGAACCTGTTCATCCTAAAGATGGTGAACAGAGTCTGTTCATCCTAAAGATGGCAAACATGTTTGTCTGGAGGTTCGGTGGAACCTATTCATCCTAAAGATGGTGAACATGGCATGTTCGTCCTAAAGATGGCGAAGAGGTTTGTCTGGAGGTTCGGTGGAACCTGTTCGTCCTTAAGATGGGGAACAGGATTATTGGCGGTTCGGTTGGATCTGTTCATCCTAAAGATGGTGAACAAAGTCCTAATTCGTCCTAAAGATGGCGAACAGGATTATTGGCAGTTCGGTTGGATCTGTTCATCCTAACGATGGTGAACAGAGTTATAATTCATCCTAAAGATGGCGAACATGATTATTAGCGGTTCGGTTGGATCTGTTCATCCTAAAGATGGTGAAAAGAGTTCTGATTCATCCTAAAGATGATGAACAAAATTATTGGCGGTTCGGTTGGATCTTTTCATCCTAAATATGGTGAAAAGAGTCCTGATTCGTCCTAAAGATGGCGAACATGATTATTGGCGGTTCGGTTGGATCTGTTTATCCTAAAGATGTTGAACAAAACCTGATTCGTCCTAAAGACGACAAACAGGATTGTTGGGAGGTTCGGTTAGATCTGTTCATCCTAAAGATGGTGAACAGAACATGTTCGTTCTTATGATGGCGAACAGGATTAATTGGTGTTCGGTTGGATGTTCAGTTCTTTGGAACAAAATTTATTGGTCGGTTATTTATCTATCTTCGGTTGTTATAAGGTTGGTTCAGTTGTGATAAGGTTGGCTTGATTATCTATGTATCCGGTCATAATAAGGATGGTCTTTTATATCTTCGGTAGTGATAAGGTTAGTTCGGTTGTTGTAAGGATGGTTCAGTTGTGATAAGGTTGGATCGATTATCTGTGTATTCGGTCGTGAAAAGGATGGCCTTTTATATCTTCGGAAGTGATAAGGTTGGTTCGGTTGGTATAAGGTTGGTTCTTTATATCTTCGTTAGTGATAATGTGACACCCCCAAAATAGGTCCAATCCACCCAACCCATTCTGAGTCGCCAAATAAATGGTACAGGAAATAACTATAACTTCACTATTACAATTGTCATGCAAAATACGATAACACATATACTGTGATTTTTAATTACAATTGTGAATGTCATCCCTTTACTTGGATAGCACCTCACATTGATACCTTACATAAAGGTACAGTCAATAACTGTTTTAGAAATGAAAATCTTTAGAAAATGCTCAAGGAAACCTTCGTACATGGGAGGCCTTGCATCTAAGTTGTAATAGAAATCATATGACTCGAGAATTATCCTTGGTTAACCCAATAGACCCCAAAGAAAAAAGAGAAGATTGCAATCATGTTCTTTCCAATGGTGAATCTTCTCTTGCCATTTAATTATCTCCATTGTCTCCAATTGAGAATTATATTTCAACCAAACTCCAAGATTAAATAGGTAGTTCTCATAGATATAATCAGCAAGTGGATGTACACAACCCTGTCTTATGATAACACAAAGTCGCAGGTCATTAGACATCTTGTATGATAGTGGAAAAACACCCTTCCAAAGTTGGGTTCACCTCATCCTATTTCGTTCACCAAAATCAACGGTTAAATGACGTATAAAATACGACACACTTATCTCAAATTCTCAATAAAATTATTTTCATACAGTTTTAGGGGAAACCTCAACAGCTATAGACCACCATTCTATTCCCTTGTTACCCACGCTCGACCCAGCTACACTCTTATTACCTGAAAGGAATTGGGAAACAAAAGGGTGAGCACAACTAGCCTAGTAAAGAATATCATGACTAAAGATAATTAAATTATCAATAGCCTTCGTCAGTAATGAATCAGAGATTTAGAACATATGGTAGATGATAAAACTTTTCAACCATAGTTGCAGCGGAACGAGCAATCCATTAGAATAGTCAAATAGACCATAAAGTCTATTATCTTCTCCATGTTAAAAGTTCACCAATAATGTTTTAACCTTGTAACATCAGTTAATAGTTCCTATCTACAATCACGTGAATAACTCATAATCATAATTGTAGTTCTAAATTCCTCTTCTCATCCAGGACGAAGATAATTTTCATCACCTGTCTTTACCTGAAACATCAAAGATCATGGTTATACCAAATCACAGTTCATGTTCATAATCATACTAATAAATTCATCTTTGCACTACGGGCCAAAGATATTCATCAACAATTCATCTTTTCACTACAGGCCAAAGATATTTAACAACGGGACATCTTTGCACTACGGGTCAAAGATATTCAACAACAGGTCATCTTTGCACTACGGGCCAAAGATATTCATCAACAATTCATCTTTGCACTACATGCCTAAGATATTCAACAACAGGTCATCTTTGCACTACGGGCCAAAGATATTAATATATCAAAGAAATATATAATCATTTCAGGATTTATATAAACAATAATTATAACCATGTTGATCAATTCACCTTTGCACTTAAGCTAAAGATATTCAATTATAAATTCAATGGTCATGATCATACCAATCAACAATTCATCTTTGCACTACTGGCCAAAGGGAACCCATAGTCACGATCATACCAATAATCTACCCATCTTTACACTCCAGTGAAAGAGAAATTTCATCACCAGGGATATAAAAATATTATATATGATAATAAAAGCAATATGATCAAAACAAGGATTTAATTTCAAGAGTAAGATTCATAAATCAATGATAATTTGGTCAGAAAAAGAAACCAATTTTGTCGTGAATAGTATCCCATGAATAGTAACTCGTGAATAGTAACTCGTGAATAGTAACTCATGAATAGTAACCCATATTCGTATATAGTATCGTATACGTAAATAATGTTGTATATGTAAATAGTGCCATATACATGAATAGTGTCGTATACATGAATAGTGTCGTATATATGAATAGTAACCCCATCACGAAAAGATAAAAATTTCCCAATAAAATTCATACCAATATTTCGGTATAATGTTATTGAAAGAAATAACATCATTTATGCAAAAAATAACATCCATTACCTCAAAAGAATAGTACTTCTGGCTGGAATTTCAAATATAGTGTAACGACCCCAAAATTCATACAATTTAATTCTCAACTTCGGCCGTTAACAATACATTCAACCTCTAATTTTTACATCATTAAACGATAATACAACCATTGAAATTTTTGGAATAATTAAAATTTTCTATTACAAACTATTCTCGTTCCCAGAACTTTCAACCTTTACATCTAAATATCTCAGAATGATTGTAATACTACAAGAGTTTACATCGCAAAATGATATTACAATTCAACATTAATACATTATTCGGAACCTTAAACATGGTTCAAATAATAATAACTCAGCCAAAGTATATAAATCTTCAAGTGTCACATCTGATTCATATCTTTCAAGTAGCACATAACTTTACCTTAAATCTTTAACCTGCAAAAGTAGTTATTTGCAAGTTTGAGCTCGACAGCCCAGTAAAATCTAACAGTTTTCATGCATCACATAGCACATAATAACATGCTCAACATATATCTCATAAACATTGGACTAACATAACATACATGTTGCATTTCATATAACAAGTATACAGATTAAGTTCCTTACTCAATCAATATTCATTATTCAATCAACGTAGTCATAAATTGACTTTAATGTTTCATACTTTCAATATATATAGAACACATCATGTGTAAGACCCCAACTTTTATGAATAAAGATGAATTTTTCTATAAATATCATTTTTGAATATTAAGGTTTGAATTTGTTATAATGTTATAGTTGTGGGTAATATTTATAAATTTTGCAAAGTAAGCAAGTTGTTATATAATATTCGATTGGTCGGGGAATATTCATTTTAACAGGGAATATTCGTACGATGTCACAATCATTGGTGGACCCCACAACGGAAGTATTATCGAAGTTAGAAAACGACAAAAATATCCTTTTATAAAAATAACGGCAGAAGTTTTACTGTTAACTGTTGAAATACCCGGTGTTAAAAGTAAAGTAATACGCGTGGTTGCATAGTAGCACACGGTATTGATTATTGATGCTTACGTGAGAAGTCACTCAGTTTTGTTCAATTATTGCTACAGTAATTGCTGCATAGTAACTCACGTTATTTGATTCAATTATTGTTGATATTTTGTATTATTAAATCAATAATTGAGACAATACAATTATTCATATTATTATTTACAATATTGACGATGTCTAGAAAGTTCTGTCGATGAGAGGTTTGGTCACCTAATTGCGCGCTAATAGGGAGAACTTCTTATTGGAAAGCCCCCTCTTTCTTGGGAACGACCTGGTTGTTAAATATTGCAAATTATAATAATGATGATAAATGTTGTTAAAAATATTGAGGGGGTTTTTATGAAGTATTTATGTAAATTTTGCTTATTTTATGGATCCCCATTTACCCATTTTTCAAAATAATCGATAAAAAATTATTTAATATAATAAAGGTGGGGCCAAATATCGAGCCCACATTTGGAAGAAAAATGGAAATGTAGCGGGGTGGAGGTTACGTATATATAAGGTAATGTTATATATATATATATATATATATATATATATATATATATATATATATTTAACATGAGCTTAAAATAAGTCACGGATGATCCCACAATAATATATATATATATATATATATAATATAATATTATATTTTATTTCAAAGTTTTTATTTTATTAGAATATTTTATTGCATAGTACAGTATAGTAAAATAAAAAAAAATTAAAATTTTCAATCGGCCGAACGCCCATGACCTTTCCTTCACTATGTGTCCAAATTGTATCCTTTCCATTCTCCTATAAATAGGATGCTTAGTTAGAATTGAAAATCACACCAGAATTAGAGAATTCTTCTTCTATAATATTGAGCGTATTTCTTTCGAGTTTTAGGAAGCTTTGAGCGTAGAAAATAGTATAGGTTTTCTTCAAGAATATCTCCGCTATACAAGTTGGAATACTCTTCTTTTCAAGGTAAGGGATGTTATTTTTGTTCAATATTCGCTTGAAATAATATTTTCTTCCATACTCTGTAGTATGTAAGTAATATTATTTCGTTTCAGATTTCAAATTCTATATACTCATTTGGTTAAAGTTTTGGCTTCTATACTCCATGAAATTAGTAAAATATCCTTAAAATTTGTGTTTCATCCAGTATCTTTTCATGGAAATATTATTCTGAACATTCTTGACAAGTTTTAACTTTTTCATGTCGTAGTACTATTGACAGGGTACTATTCCCGAATTACTATTCACGGGGTACTATTCACTCGAGTATTATTCACCCGGGGTACTATTTATGATAAAAATTGATTCGTTTTCGGTTCAAATTATTTTTGGTACAATATTATTCTTGAATTTTACTCCACAAAGCAATATCATGTTGACAATTTGGACGTTATTGAATTCTAGATAAATTAAATTATAAATCTTTAAAAATTTATCATTTGCTTACTTTTAATTGAATTCTTATATCATTGTCATCATCCTCATGTTTATATTGTTATGAAAGTCATCTTTGGCCTGTAGTGCATAGATGGACTTAGTATGATTATGACCAAGGATTATTCGGTATAATCATGACCGTAATGTTACAAATAATGTGGTAAAAGTCCTCATTAGCCCGTAGTGCATTGATGGACAATTGTTGGCATGATCATGACCATGACCATTGATGAATACACGAATATCCTTGGCCCATAGTGCATGGATAACTCGTGGTCGTGATACTAATGAATATCCTTGGCCGTAGTGCAGGGGTGATTCGATGATGTGGATTATTTATTGTCGAGTCTCAAATGATAAAAGTGATGAAAAACCTTTTAAATCATAGAAGATAGTAGATATCATGCTCTACTTGACTATTCTAATGGATTGCTTGTTCCGCTGCAGTTAAACTTGATGTCTATTGTATTTTATCAGTTTAACACTGTTGAAAGCTAACGATAATTTATTCTGCATTATCTTAGTCATAATATTTCTTACTGGGCTAGTTGAGCTCACCCTTTTCTTTCATTGTTCTCTTCAGGAAATCAGAATATAGCTGGGACTAGTCGGGGAACGGAGTGATGGTCCAGATGTTTGCATTAGTAGTCCTCACTATTCTATGAAATAGGGTAATAATAAATGTATTGAGGACTCCATTTGAGTTTGAATACTGTCTAGAAGACAATATTCGTATTAAAACTCTCAGTTTATGTTTTGTCGTATTTTACACGACAGTTGTATTATTAAGTTGTATTTGAATTTTGTACCATGTATTTGGCGACTCAAGATGGATGATGTATACCAATTTTGGGAGCGTCACAGTTGGTATCAAAGCTTAGGGATATGATCCCTGGCTAAGATGTGAGATAAGAACTAGGAGGGGAGAGACGGGGAATTCCTTTGCTAGTATGACCTACCTAAGTTTAATTGGTATTTAATTGGTCGGTCAAAGTATAGGGATAATATGTTATATGTCAATTAAACCTTGTTTTGTAGCAGTATTTGAAAATGACATCCGAGAATATTGAGAATGGCAATGGAGCATAGGAGACCGTTGAGTCACCACAGATCAATACCCAGGATAATGTGCAACAGGAAGACAATAATCCTCGGGTAAACAACAATACCGATCAAATGATGAATGATGGAATGTTCAGAGGCTTTATGTTATTCATACAACATCAGGCGAGAGCGACTCTTGTCCAAAATGTAGGTGGAAACACTGGCAACTCTTGGACGGTCACCGCTAAGCAGTTCAAGGAGCTGGGACCACTGGAGTTTATTGGAGAGCCAAAACCACTTAAGGCGGAGACGTGGATAAAGCAGATCGCCAAGATATTTGATGTCTTGGGATGCTCTGAGGGGCAAAAGGTTCCCTTTGCCACCTTCATGTTGCGAAGAGGGGCATATTACTGGTGGTAATCTGTAAAGCGTACTCAACCTGCCGCACTGAATATGACTTGGGAGAAGTTCCAAGAACTGTTCAATGAAAAGTACTTTCCTGAAAGTATTCGTCACATAAAAGAGGTAGAGTTCATTAAACTGGAGCAAAACAACATGACCGTGTCGCAGTACGAAGCCAAGTTTGCCGAGTGTGAAATTGAATTTTGTATCGACCTTGAACCCGATACAAAAACCCTCAAATATTTTTTTCACCCAAAACGAATGTAACATGCGCTAAAGTCGTTGGCTCAAGCTGTTGAAGATTACGATTATACCATTCAATATCATCGTGGAAGAGCAAACATGGTAGCTGATGCATTGAGTAGAAGATCGTATACGTTTACGAGTGTGATGTTGTTAACACTAAAACCCATTTTGTATAACTTACAAATAATGAAGATAGAATTAAAGACTCCAAGAACCTACTTGAAGATAGCGAATATATGATTAGTACTGACTTTAATCGATAAAGTTAAAGTCGCTCAAGCTACAGACTCAGAGCTTATGAAGGTGAAGAAGAAGGTTCAAGAGGGTGTTATTCTAGAATCAAGAATCGACGAAGAGAGGAAATCTCAACCCTCAACTTTATTGGTCTATTTGAAATCATCGATCGAGTAGGAACTGTGGCGTATAGACTCACCTTATCACCAAGTATGTCACGTGTTCATAATGTTTTTTTAACATATCGATGTTACATAAATATGTGGACGACCCAAACCACATTATTGAGTTAGAACCGGACAAAATAGCGGAAGATTTAACGTATGAAGAAGTTCCTGTTAAAATATTGGATAAGAAGGAATAATTCTACGCTCAAAGGTTATACCACAAGAGTTAAAATCTAAACAAGGTATCCTCACCTCTTCGGCATACCAGGTATGTACCCTAATTTCGAGGGCGAAATTTCATAAAAATGGGAGGTTGTAAGACCCCAACTTTTATGAATAAAGATGAATTTTTTTATAAATATCATTTTTGAATATTAAGGTTTGAATTTGTTATAATGTTATAGTTGTGGGTAATATTTATAAATTTTGTAAAGTAAGCAAGTTGTTATATAATATTCGATTGGTCGGGGAATATTCATTTTAATAGGGAATATTCGTATGATGGCATAATCATTGGTGGACCCCACAACGGAAGTATTGTCGGAGTTAGAAAACGATAGAAATATCTATTTATAAAAATAACGGCAGAAGTTTTACTGTTAACTGTTGAAATACCCTGTGTTAAAAGTAAAGTAATACGCGTGGTTGCATAGTAGCACACGGTATTGATTATTGATGCTTACGTGAGAATTCACTCAGTTTTATTCAATTATTGCTACAGTAATTGATGCATGGTAACTCACGTTATTTGATTCAATTATTGTCGATATTTTATATTATTAAATAAATAATTGAGACGATACAATTATTCATATTATTATTTGCAATATTGACAATGTCTAGAAAGTTATTGTCGATGAGAGGTTTGGTCACCTAATTGCGCGCCAATAGGGAGAAATCCTTATTGGAAAGCTCCATCTTTCCTGGGAAGGACCTGATTGTTAAATATTGTGAATAATAATAATGATGATAAATGTTGTTAAAAATATTGAGGGGATTTTTGTGAAGTATTTATGTAAATTTTGCTTATTTTATGGACCCCCATTTACCCATTTTTCAAAATAATCGGTAAAAAATTATTTAATATAATAAAGGTGGGGCCACATGTGGGGGCCACATATGGGGCCCATATGTGGAAGAAAAATGGAAATGGGGGGGGATGGAAGTTACGTATATATAAGGTAATGTTATATAAATATATATATATATATATATATATATATTTTTGGAAAAAGTTGCCAGAGGGATTACAAAATGGATTCACGGGGATCATCCCGTGACTTATTTTAAGCTCATGTTATATATTTAAATATATATATATATATAATATTTTATTTAAAATTTTTCATTTTATTAGAATATTTTATTGCATAGTACAGCATAGTAAAATCAAAATTTTTAAAATTTTCAATCGGCTGAACGCCCGTGACTTTTCCTTCACTATGCGTTCAAATAGTATCCTTTCCATTCTCCTATAAATAGGATGCTTAGTTAGAATTGAAAATCACACCAGAATCAGAGAATTCTTCCTTTATAATATTGAGTGTATTTCTTTCGAGTTATAGGAAGCTTTGAGAGTAGAAAACAGTATAGGTTTTCTTCAAGAATATCTCCGTTATACCAGTTTGAATACTCTTCTTTTCAAGGTAAGGGATGTTATTTTTGTTCAATATTCACTTGAAATAATATTTTCTTCCATACTTTGTAGTATGTAAGTAATATTATTTCGTTTAAGATTTTGAATTCTATACTCATTTGGTTAAAGTTTTGGCTTCTATACTCCATGAAATTAGTAGAATATCCTTAAAATTTACGTTTCATCCAGTATCTTTTCATGGAAATATTATTCTAAACATTCTTGACAAGTTTTAACTTTTTCATGCCAGAGTACTATTAACGGGGTACTATTCCCGAATTACTATTCACGGGGAACTATTCACTCGAGTACTATTCACTCGAGATACTATTTATGATAAAAAAATTGATTCGTTTTCGATCCAAATTATTTTTGGTACAATATTATTCTTGAATTTTACTCCACAAAGCAGTATCATGTTGACAATTTAGACGTTATTGAATTCTGGATAAGTTAAATTATAAATCTTTAAATATTTATCATTTTCTTACTTTTAATTGAATTCTTATATCATTGTCATCATCCTCATGCTTATATTGTTATGAAAGTCATCTTTGGCCCATAGTGCATAGATGGACTTGGTATGATTATGACCAGGGATTATTCGGTATAATCATGACCATAATGTTACAAATGATGTGGTAAAAGTCATCATTTGCCCGTAGTGCATTGATGGACAGTTGTTGGCATGATCATGACCATTAATGAATACACGAATATCCTTGGCCCGTAGTGCATGGATAATTCATGGTCGTGATACTAATGAATATCCTTGGTCAGTAGTGTGAGGTGATTCGATGATGTGGATTATTTATTGTTTGAGTCTCAAATGATAAAAGTGATAAAAAACCTTTTAAATCATAGAAGATAGTAGATATCATGCTCTACTTGACTCTTCTAATGGATTGCTTGTTCCGCTGCAGTTAAACTTGATGTCTATTGTATTTTATCAGTTTAACACTTTTTACGTTTATTAACACTTATCACGGCGTTTCGACGTTTATTCGTCACACGCCCGATTTGTCTCTCTTGTGTATGCTTACTATGCTTCTACAACTTATCTAATACATTATTTATTAATGTTAAGCATCATTATGTTTACTAAAATTCATGTTTTATAACTTAGGACAACATCTTTTATCGTTAAAAGCACTACACATGCATACGTGCATGCCCGACGCCCTCTGATTGCCCCTGAAAACATAACAGTCCTAAAGATGACCATTTTGTCCACTGTTCCCAACATTTAAATTGAAAATCTTAAGAACATAAGTTGTAGGTCTACTCGTCCTCGTTCCAGATCATCTTGAATCACCTCAATCGGAGTTCGTATGAAAACTGTATGCTCATTTTAGTAAAACATGTCCGATCAGTTTTTTTTTCAAAATTTGGCTAGACAGACTACCCTCCGCCGGGGTGGGGTTTTTTTACTAGGGGGCCCGCCGGTGCGGGGGTACCTTCTGCGTTTTTGCAATTTTTGATCTAGAACACTACAGAAAGCCAAATTAGGCCTACAAAGTCCTTTTTAACAGCCATACCAACCTACCCAAGGTGTAATATGTTTACACAAACATAAACTAATGTTTCTAACATGTTTCTAACCACATAAACATCAAATATTACAACCTTTAATTTCACTATTTCTCTTATTTCCTCTTCTTTTGACATTCATAGCGAAATTCTTCACTGTGAATTCATTTTTAAACCAATTCAAGTAATTCCAATTATGATAACTCATATTCTTAACATACTAACATAATACATGATCAATTTCAACAATAAATCCTAACCAAGCATCAATTTGATAGTTTCAAAAGCCATTTTTCAGAAATTAATTCACAGAAAATCATTATGAACAAAATTCCTCTTGTTTTCAAAATTACATGGATTGAATTGCTAGAACAACCATATAACTAATAATATATCATAATATAACCCATATTACACATAACTCATGCTCACATCAAAGATTTAAGCACAATTTTCAACATAACTTCATAATCAAACACTATAAACATGATTTCATCATGTTCATCATATCTTTGTGAATTGAAACTTCTGAACAACTATAAAAATCTCATGTAAGCATAAACATGAGAACATATGAACACCATATATGCATATAAATTCACAATCATGAAAACCTAATTTTATAAAGTCTAATATACAAAACATCTTAATTTAGTGTAAGGGTTAGTTTAATACCTTTCTAGGTTGAATTAGAAGAAAAGATGGAAATAATGAAAGCTTTTCTTTTGTTTTCTCAAAGTTTCCCTTCTTCTTCTTCTTCTTCTTCCTCTTCTTCTTCTTCTTCTCCATCTCTGTATTCTCTCTTCTTCTCTTTTACTAATGCGTAATATAAACTGATATATGATAATATAATATACGTATACTTATAATACATATTAATATATAACATAAATACATATATAACCGATGTTAGTTATATTATTTGAAAATCAAAAGTCATAAGGCTTGTTTGGCTAAACCACTTTAAAAATTAATAACTTACAACCCTTATGCCTTGTTTGGTAAAACTACTTAAAATAATGACTTAATCATTCCTTAAGCCTTGTTTGGCAAAACAAGATTAAAACAAGAATTTTAAAAGCTCTAAGGCTTTGTTTGGTAAAACCAAATTTAAAACTCTTTTAATTTATGTTAATAACTCATTTATCATATTGTTTTATTATCACAATTTATTTAATCAAATTCTAATATTCAATTTAATTAAATCTAATAACAATTACCATCAAATATATTTATATTCATTCACCATTTTAATTAAGTGAATTACTCTCATTATTTATGAAATTTTAATACATACCAATTTCATTGCCATAAAGCATAATAATCGAATTATATTATTTCATAATATAATTTTCAACTTAATTAAATTAACTAATATTATTTAGTTAATTACCTTCCCATAAAAATCTCATTTAATTTCTTTAATAGTTAAATTAACTATTAAACCATATTTTCCAAACATATACATCTCTTTTATATTCACACTTAATCTCTTCACACTAAATCACATATTTCAAGATAAATTGTAAATATATATACTTACCCACACTCAAAACACATAATTCAAAACATATTTACATTTCATAATAAGAATTTTAATTATTAAATTCTTATTTTAATAACTTATAAAAATTCGGGTTGTCACATTCTTCCCTCCTTATAAGGATTTCGTCCTCGGAATCACCGAAACCCTCCCTTACTAAGGTTTTCACAAAATCTCTTTCACAATTATCGTTGAATAACTTCAACACATTAACTTAGAAAAAAGTTTTACATATATATATACTTCATTCATTTCTTCAACAACTTTTAGGTTTTATTACATAACCTTCAATTAAACACAGTCATATATCAAATATTATATATTCTTTAACCCATTCATTTCCTATTCTAAGGATTGTTATCATAAACACTCGGGATATTACATTCACCCTTTCTTCTAAGAATTTCATCCTCGAAATTTTATTTATTAATCTTCATTCATTCAATCTATCAAAATAGATTTTACGTTAATACTTTATTCATTCATTGGGTTCTATAACCACTTCTTTCCACAAAGATCTTTCTACAATTATTAAACTTTTCTATTAAAAGTTTTACATTATTCTTTGATAACTCATCTCCTTCTCATTTCAAAATTTCTTTTCTCACTTATTTAATATATTCATCATTCAATGTTGCATTTTACGACTTACTTCTTTCTAAAGAATATCATCCTTACCACATTCACCTTTTAGAATAGCAAAAATCTTCCATAATTGCTCAATAATTGGGAAGCAGTATGAATAACTCAGGAATTTAAAAGATTCCAAATCATGTTGAGGGATCACAAGACCTTGAACTACGTCCACGGTTATAAGTACTCTTTCAACTTAAACCTTAACAGTCATTAGACTATAGGGACTCCCGTACTTAGGGTGTTAAGCCCTTCGTACGATGTATTGTGCACAAACATCTAAACGCATCGCATAAAAATAATTCCCCCATAATAGGGTTGTTCTTATCTATTTTTAGAGATGTAACTGAGGGTCACAAGACCACGAACTATATCCACGGTTACAAGTAATCTTTCAACTTTAACCTTAATAGTAATACTGTAGGGACTCCCTGTACTTAGGGTGATCAGCCCTTCGTATTCATGTATTTGTGCACAAACATCTAAACGCCTCCGCAGAATCCCTATAAAAGGGTTGTTCATCTCAGCATTTCAACATCTGAATCCGCACCAAAACAATTTGGTTTGGCAAAACTTCTCAAGAAACGCTTGAATTTCATGAACATCTTTCAATAATCGTCGAGCTAAATCAAATAGCATAGACTTCTACAATAATTCGGACATCAATTGAAATATACATATATATATATATATATATATATTCTCATATCTCAAAGAAATCTCAAAAATCCTTTTATGGCGTCATGATTATGACGTTGTCATACTACATCTCACCATAGTGGGCTGACGATCATATGATCACATTCAACACCAGGTTCCATTGCATTGATGACTCCATCGTTTTTCATATCACCCGATACATATAATTAAAATATATTTTGAAAATTAAAAAATCATTTTTTTTTCTAGCCGAAACAAGCAGCATAGATACGCGAATAATAGCAATGTTTTAAAAATTCTTTATTTCACTAGTGTGATCCAACATTTTTTCAAAAATCAAAAGTACAACCATCGGCACAAAGTCAATAAATCTCAAAAGTCTAGCATAGCTAGTAGATTTAGAATATCTAATTTTCTCCATCAATTTCAATCTTTATACTAAATAATCTTGTATTTCAACTTACCATCCTCCTATACCCCCAATATAGTTCATCAAACTTACCACACATTGGAAGTTCAGGAACTTGCCATAATAATATGAGTTTAAGAACTTGTCCTAATCAGACCATAGGCATCCATTCGCTTAGGGGTACAAAACATACCATATTATTATGAGTCACGAACTTACCATATGCATTAGTTTTAAGAACCGCACCTAATCCTAATAATATCTGACTAATCTTAATAGTTTCTAACTATCAAATATACACATGAGAAAAGAATCACCTTTTCGCCACATATACATTGATAGCGCGACACCAACATTCCAATGATTATCAATGTGATAAACTAAGTGCAAGCACAAAACCCTCGCCCATACAAAGGTTTGTACAACTCAACCATCACATGAGTCCTCAATTGAAATCCCACCTAACTCTATTTTACTTATAACTTTCTCTTTGCTCGATACGAATTTTTCATACCTCATCATCTATAACTCCTCGTGAGTTATCTCGTACTATTTCATAGTACATTATCTTCATAGCATCAAGCTATAATTATTCAAACATTACAGACCATCTTTCTTTTATAACTTAAACAGATCACGTTGTGATCTTATTCTATAATCATCTCCCTTAAAATTCTTTTCTGAACTTGTGATCGTTTTGTTTTACGATCCTCTTTCTTTCCCTTTTTCATCATTTACGACATTATTCGTTATCTTGGCTATTGCCATTTCTTATCTTTATATCTCTTCAAGATTCTTCTTCGAATTTTCTTGTTTATATAACAATTCTTACTTTAAGAATTTCTAACTTCATTTACATTGCTCAACATTTCATTTGAGTTCCACATTTTCATCATACGTATCCATTTTCTATACATGATACACATCGAGTCTCTAATAGTTTCAATATGGTACGATGTTCGGTAAAATATAATTACGCACAACACGCAAGTATACGTGGTCAACAAGTAATAAAGTGAAAGTAGAGTATCGTTCCCACGAGGAATTGTTTAATAAAAAACACCAGTACTAACCCGTAACCAACTCAATCTTATTTAAACAAATGAATTTCAAATTATATAATTAAACTATTATTAAATTCCACTAGTTAAATTAAGATTACGGAGATTTAAGATCACAACTTCACTTATTGCTTCATTTAAGTTAACACGCTTCTCATCAATTATTTTCTATCCTGAATTGTTAATCAAGAACACTAAAGCAGATAAAACCACCTCTCGATGCATAATACCCATACTCACTTAAATCCACAGATGATAGAATTAAGCAAGACACCTTAATTAACTAATCCACTATATCTCTATGTGAATTACAATTAAAAAGGATTTAAAGCAGAAGTTCTCTATAAGATTACATATGGCGTAAAGGCATATGTCTATCATAAACACGAATTATGAATTCCATCTATGCAGAAATCACAAACACATGCTATTATGATTAGATCTAAATCTAAACTTCATCTCTCGAGTTCATATAGATTATCACGGTAATTGATGGCCAATCAATTAAACAATTAAGTCCAAATCACAATAGACAATCCTCACAATAGAACATAATAATTGATAGCGAAGCATATTAAAATAAACTACACAATAAGATCCATTGTAATCTCAAATAAAGAATTAGTTCATTGAATTAAAACTAAGAATCCACACTTGAATACATATTAAAAGATAAGAATAAAAGAAGATGAGAAGATAGAATCTATTGTCTATAGATTTTATGCTCTCTCCTTGCTCCTACTTTGAATCTTCAATGGTCTCCAAGTCGCTTCAATCTCCAAATCTCATAAAAACTAGTGTTTTCTCATATTCTACTCTAATTTATTCTAATGGAATCCTCTCTCTCTTTCTCTCTTCTAATCTATGTATTCTCTCCTCCTTTATATGTCTTTTTATATGTCTTTAAGTCCTCTTGGAAGTCCTTGAGTAAATCAGATCGAAACAATCCTTCTTGAACTCAAATTTGGACAAAAAATGACTTTTTTGCCCATACCCCCACCCTGACAAGGGTCCCTACTATTTTGCAGCTGGTATGCCCACCCCGGCGGGCATTTTGTGAAGGGAAAGCCCGCCCCGGCGGGGGTCACTTTTCTGCTCTGACATACTTTGGAAAATGGTCATAACTTCTTCGTCTGAACTCCGATTTTGATGATTCAAGATGTTCCGGAAAGAGGAGACGTAGATCTACGACTTTCATTCTTTGAGAATTTCAAAATAAGGAATGGAGAAATGTTGAAATTGGATCTGAAATGGCTGTTATGTAAATGGTCACCCAAAATAGTGAAGTTCAACGTCCGTTGGTACAAAGGTCATAACTCTTGCATCCGAACTCCGTATGGAATGATTCAAGATGTTCCTGAAATCTAAGAAGAAGCTCTAAAATATAATCCAAGTTCCAAGTCAAGAACATGAAAAAAACATAAAAGCCCAAATGATATCCGGATTGCTTTTCTTTGCGTTTTCCTTATTTTTCCTTACCAATAATCGCTCACACCGCTCTCAATCATATAACCTACAAAATGAACACAAAATGCATGAAAAGTAACTAAGAAACATGAGTATAAGCAACTAATTCAAGTAACAGATACCGGATAAGTAGGTATAAAATCTACTTATCAAATACCCCCAAACTTAAACCTTTGTTTGTCCTCAAACAAAAACATAAAACAACAATGCTATGTAATACAACTAATCTATATGCTTACGAATCCTGCAGTAATGACAGAAATAAGTCTAATCAACTGGCCTTAGAGAAATCAAGTAAACATGATAATACATCATATCAAAACAAATCAATAATTTCTCAATTAATCGTCAAATCTTAGACTGTTATCACTAATATAGTGCGTGTGTGCTCCACAACAATATTAACTAATATAAAATCAAATTTAGCACATGTGAAACCTTCAGAATAAGAGAAGTCAATTTAGAATCTTCAGAATATGATAGATCAAATTACCAAAACCGTAAGCAACCTTCCTCCAAACACTTGGCTTTATAACATGGATATCAGTTAACATGTGTTAAATTTGATTTTATATCCGGTAACATTATTGTGGAGCACACACGCACTATATTAGTGATAACAGTCTAAGATTTGATGATTGATTGGGAAATTATTGATTTATTTTGATATGGTGTATTATCATGTTTACTTGATTTCTCTAAGGCCGGTTGATTAGACTTGTTTCTATCATTACTGCTGGATTCGTAAGCATGTAGATTAGTTGCATTTCATAGCATTGTTGTTTTGTGTTTTTGCTTGAGGATAATCAAAGGTTTAAGTTTGGGGGTATTTGATAAGTAGGTTTTATACCTACTTATCCGGTATCTATTACTTGAATTAGTTGCTTAAACCTATGTTTCTTAGTTACTTTTTATACATTGTATGTTATTTTGTAGGTTATGCCATAAAATTGGCATGAAGAAGCAAGGAGAAGCAATTCGGACATCTTTTGGACTAAAATATGCAAGTAAATACAAGAAGGGGAGATTGCAGGACTTTTAACACCAAGGTAGATGCATGTTCTTGGCTTGGAACTTGGATTATATTGTAGAGCTTCTTCTTAGCTTTTCGGAACATCTTGAATCATCCCAATCGGAGTTTGGATGCGAGACTTATGGCCTTTTTATCAACGAAGATCAAAGCTAAGAGTTCTCATGCTTGCAATTTACATAGCATCTACTTCAATCTCGATTTCGATCTTTTTTTGGCCATAATTTCTCAATTCTTAAAGAATGAAAGTTGTAGATCTCGTCGATAACTTCGATTTGATAGGTGGCAGGCCTCGTAACACCTCCCAAATCAAAAGTTATGGCCATTTTACCAGACGACACTGCGGCAGAAAAAGGACCCCTACCGGGGCGGGCTTTCCCTTCACAAAATGCCGCTTGTATGTATGCATACCATCTGAAAAACAAGAGGGACCCCCAATCGGCGGGCCCTTTAGTTTATAACCCCGCGCACGAAGGGGTATGCGTAGAAAAGTCATTTTTTGTCCAGATTTGAGTCCAAGAAGGATTGTTTCGATCCTATTGACTCAAGGACTTCCAAGAGGACTTACAGACATATAAAAAGGCATATAAAGGAGGAGAGAATACATAGATTAGAGGGGGGAGAGGATTCCATTAGATTAGAGTAGAGTAGAATAAGAGAAAACACTAGTTCTTATGAGATTTGGAGATTGAAGCACTTGGAAGCCATTGGAGATCCAGATCAAGAGCGAGACGGAGGATGAATTTGCCAACAACAGATTCACTTCTTTTCCTTAATCTTGTTCTTATCTTTTAATGTGTATTCAAGTGTGAATTCCTAGTTTTAATTCAATAAACTAATTCTTTGTTTGAGATTATAATGGATCTTATTGTGTAGTTTATTTTAATATGTTTCGCTATAAATTATTATATTCTATTGTGAGGATTGTCTGTTATGATTTGGACGTAATTGTTTAATTGATTAGCCATCAATTACCATGATAATCTATATGAACTCGAGAGATGAAGTTTAGATTTAGATCTGATCATGATAGCATGTGTTTATGATTTCTGCATAGATGGAATTCATGATTCGTGTTTAGGATAGAGATGTGCCTTTATGCCATTTGTAATCTTATAGAGAACTTGTGCTTTAAATCCTTTTTAATTGTAATTCACATAGAGATATAGTGGATTAGTTAATTAGGGTGTCTTGCTTAATTCTATCATATGTGGATTTAAGTGAGTATGGGTATTATACATTGAGAGGTGGTTTTATCTGCTTTAATGTTCTTGATTAACAATTCAAAATAAAGAATAATTGATGAGAAGGGTGTTAACTTAAATGAAGCAATAAGTGAAGTTGTGATCTTAAATCTCTGTAATCTTAATTTAACTAGTGGAATTTAATAGTAGTTTAATTATATAATTTGAATTTCATTCGTTTAAATAAGATTAAAATGGTTATATGTTAGTACTTGGTAATTCTTGTTAACTAATTCCTCGTGGGAACGATACTCTACTTTCACTGTATTACTTGTTGACCACGTATACTTGCATGTTGTGCGTAATTATATTTTACCCAACAAGTTTTTGGCGCCGTTGCCGAGAAATTAGTTTAATATTTTTTACCAATATTAATTTCAATCAAATTAGCCTTAATTTAGACATTTTTATTTTTATTTTTAATTCTCTTCCTATATTTCTCTTGTTTCAGGTACCATGCAAGATTCAATTATCAAAGGCCATATTCGAGTATGGCTTAACCAAGGGGAGCGGGGATTGATGGACTCAATGCATTTTCTGCATTATCAGCGCAGCTTGAGACACTTTGAAGGAGGTTGGACGTTGTTGTAGCCCAACGTAATCGAAGGATAGCAGTTACTTGCAATTATTGTGCTGGTAATCATCCGAGTCATCAATGCACCGTTAGTTTTGGGCCGGGACAACACGGTGGTGAATACCTCAATGATTATACATATGCTAATTATCATCAAGTTTGGGGGTATCACCCAGATTCGTCATGGAGCTATACTTATGAAGACCAATACTACGCTCCAAATCCAACATACACACCGGAATTTTCATGTAAACCTCCGTTGCCACAAGAAGAAAAGTTAAATTTAGAGGAATTATTGTCAAAGCTCATAGCAAACCAAGAGGAGAGGATGATGAGTCAAGAAATATCGAGCCACAATTTTCAGCACCAGATGGAACAACTCATCACCACTTCAACTCATGGTCCTCAATACATGGATTCCAAAACTAAGACAGATAATTCGAGATTGGAGGAATTGTTGTCCAAGTTCATACCATCAAATGAGGAGACGTAACTTCTCTACTCTAACATCCTTTGGTAAAATGGCCATAACTTCTTCGTCTGAACTCCGATTTTGATGATTGAAGATGTTCTGTAAAGAGGAGACATAGATCTACAACTTTCATTCTTTGAGATTTTCGAAATAAGGAATGGAGAAATGTTGAAATGGGCTCTGAAGTGGCTGCTATGTAAATGGTCACCCAAAATAGTGAAGTTCAACGTCCGTTAGTACAAAGGTCATAACTCTTGCATTTGAACTCCGATTGGAATGATTCAAGATGTTCCTAAAATCTAAGAAGAAGTTCTACAATATAATCCAAGTTCCAAGCCAAGAACATGAAAAAAACATAAAAGCCCAAACGATGTCCGGATTGCTTTTCTTTGCGTTTTCCTTGTTTTTCCTTACCAATAGTCTCTCACACCGCTCCCAAACATATAACCTACAAAATGAACACAAATGCATGAAAATTAACTAAGAAACATGAGTATAAGTAACTAATTCAAGTAATAAATACCGGATAAGTAGGTATAAAACCTACTTATGATACGCTGAGTGGTTTCCCACAAACAACTAACAAACTAGGTTCCGAGTTGCTAGTTCATATATACCTCCGCTTTGTGAAGGAATCGTATAGCCCAGATACCATACATCAACTATTAAAGATTACAATTGCACCATACTTAAATATAACTTTTTATTCTTAACTTCTTTATCATTCTCTTCTTATAGACATCGTCTATTTATTATCATCTTACATCCTTATTATTGGAGTTGGGTAACCCCACATTTATATTCCTTATAACTCTGTGATATTCTTCTTTGAATCCTCTCACGCATGCTTTAATCCCTTCTTTATAAATTTCTTAAATTACTTCTTATTATTCAAACTCTATCTGAGCTTATTCTTTCATTATTTTAACCTCTCTTCTCTAAGGTTATAGCCTAAGGTACTCTTACTTGAGGTTTCTAACCTATCAGCTTTGATACCAACTGTAACGACCCCAAAATTTATACAATTTAATTCTCGACTTCGGTCGTTAACAATAAATTCAACCTCTAATTTTTACATCATTAAACGATAATACAACCATTGAAATTTGCGGAATAATTAAAATTTTCTATTACAAACTATTCTCGTTCCCAGAACTTTCAACCTTTACATCTAAATATCTCAAAACCATTGTAATACTACAAGAGTTTACATCGCAAAACGATATTATATTTCAATATTAATACATTATTCGGAACCTTAAACATGGTTCAAATAATAATAACTAAGCCAAAGTATATAAATCTTCAAGTACACATCTGATTCATATCTTTCAAGTAGCACATAACTTTACCTTAAATCTTTAACCTGTAAAAGTGGTTATTTGCAAGGTTGAGCTTGACTGCCCAGCAAAATCTAACAGTTTTCATGCATCACATAGCACATAATAACATGCTCAACATATATCTCATAAACATTGGACTAACATAACATACATGTTGCATTTCATATAACAAGTATAAAGATTGAGTTTCTTAGTCAATCAACATTCATTATTCAATCAACGTAGTCATAAATTGAATTTAACGTTTCATACTTTCAATATATATAGAACACATCATGCTCTTTGCAACAAATATTTAAACCAGTTCATCATCAAGTTCACATAACAAATAGGAATTGAAAGACTTGCCTTGATCGTTGTTTACCAATAATAGTTTAACAACTTACAGTTATCTGCACTTCACGTGCCCTACACAAATATATAACCATACACATCAACTATTAGTCACATAACAACACATAGTAATTGTAATGTAAACTCTACTCCACATCTCATAATCCTTCCTGTTAATTAGCACACAATGTTCAATTAGATTGTGTTAACTTTTTGACTTATGTAATATTCAAAATTCATTCAAGTGTTTAAATCTTGCTAGGAATCATTATTGGTTTTATATTAAACCCATTTCATATTTTATAATATTCATTTCATTTTACTTAAAACACTGTTTACGTTCATTAACACTTATCACATCATTTCGACGTTTATTCGTCACACGCCCGATTTGTCTCTCTTGTGTATGCTTACTATGCTTCTACAACTTATCTAATACATTATTTATTAATTTTAAGCATCATTATGTTTACTAAAATTCATGTTTTATAACTTAGAACAACATCTTTTATCGTCAAAAGCAATACACATGCATACATACATGCCCGACGCCCTCCGATTGCCCCCGAAAACACAACAATCCTAAAGATGACAATTTTGACCACTATTCCCAACATCAAATTGAAAATCTTAAAGAACAAAAGTTTTATTTCTACTCGCCCTCATTCCGGATCATCTTGAATCACCTCAATCGGAGTTCGTATGAAAACTTTATGCTCGTTTTAGTAAACCATGTCCGGTCAGTTTTTTTTTAAAAAAAATTGGCTAGACAGACTACCTTCACGTAAGTGGGTTTTTGTATTAGGGACTCAAGGCAAGGGGGTCGCTTCTGCGTTTTTGCAATTTTTGATCTAGAACACTACAGAAAGCCAAATTAGGCCTACAAACTCCTTTCTAACAACCATACCAACTTACCCAAGGTGTAATATATTTATAGAAACATAAATTAATGTTTCTAACACGTTTCTAACCATATAAAAAACATAAATATCAAAGATTACAACCTTTAATTACACTATTTCTTTTATTTCCTCTTCTTTTGACATTCATATTGAAATTCTTCATTGTGAATTCGTTTTTAAACCAATTCAAGTAATTCCAATTGTGATAACTCATATTCTTAATATAATAACATAATACATGATCAATTTCAACAATAAATTATAACAAAACATCAATTTGATAGTTTCAAAAGCCATTTTTCAGAAATTAATTCATATAAAATCATTGTAAACAAAATTCCTCTTGTTTATCAAAATTACATGGATTGGATTGCTAGAACAACCATATAACTAATAATATATCATAATATAACCCATATTACACATAACTCATGCTCACATCAATGATTTAAGCACAATTTTCAACATAACTTCATAATCAAACACTATGAACATGATTTCATCATGTTCATCGTATCTTTGTGAATTGAAACTTTTGAACAACTATAAAAATCTAATGTAAGCGTATACATGAGAAAATATGAACACCATATATGCATATAAATTCACAATCATGAAAACCTAATTTTACAAAGACTTATATACAAAACATCTTAATTTAGTATAAGGGTTAGTTAGATACCTTTCTAGGTTGAATTAGAAGAAAAGATGGAGATAATGAAAGCTTTTCTTTTGTTTTCTCAAGGTTTCCCTTCTTCTTCCTCTTCTTCTTCTTCTTCTTCTTCTTCTTCTTCTTCTTCTTCTTCTTATTCTTCTCTTCTTCTCTTTTACTAATACGTAATATAAACTGATATATGATAATATAATATATGTATACTTATAATACCTATTAATATACAACATAAATACATATATAACTGATGCCAGTTATATTATTTGAAAATCAAAATCCATAAGGCTTGTTTGGCTAAACCACTTTAAAAATTAATAACTTACAACCCTTATGCCTTGTTTGGTAAAACCACTTAAAATAATGACTTAATCATTCCTTAAGTCTTGTTTGACAAAACAAGATTAAAACAAGAATTTTAAAAGCTCTAAGGCTTTGTTTGGAAAAACCAAATTTAAAACTCTTTTAATTTATGTTAATAACTCATTTATCATATAGTTTTATTGTCACAATTTATTTAATCAAATTCTAATATTCAATTTAATTAAATCTAATAACAATTACCATCAAATATATTTATATTCATTAACCATTTTAATTAAGTGAATTACTCTCATTATTTATGAAATTTTAATGCATACCAATTTCATTTCCATAAAGCATAATAATCGAATTATATTATTTCATAATATAATTTTCAACTTAATTAAATTAACTAATATTATTAAGTTAATTACCTTCTCGTAATAATCTCATTTAATTTTTTATTAATTAAATTAACTATTAAACCTTTTTTTCCAAACATATACATTTCTTTTATATTCACACTTAATCTCTTCACACTAAATCACATATTTCAAGATAAATTGCAAATATATACTTACCCACACTCAAAACACATAATTCAAAATATATAAATTTCATAATAAGAATTTTAATTATTAAATTTTTATTTTAATAACTTATAAAAATTCAGGTTGTCACATATAGTGCTGAAAGAAACTTGCACTGAATAGCAACTCTCAATGTATCAAAATACTCAAAAAAATACGCTCGATATAATAGAGAGAGCAAACTTCAGATTCTGGTGTGATTTTTAATTTTAACTAAGCACCTTATTTATAGGAAAATACTAGAACGCCAAAAGAGACTAAATTAATAAATAAAAAAAATTCTATGCACATTTATTTGACCAAATTATCAGCCATCACAAGTGGGGCCCACTAAATTTAGAATTTCCACACCAACCAAAAGTGGGGCCCACCCATGTTTTTAAGAAAAAATATTTATTTCCAAAACTTCAATAATTCATAATAAATAGTTTTTTTATCAGAAAAATACAAATTTTATGTACATTCCATAGGAAATTAAATTCTCTAAAGCTTTGTAAAAGAAAGTTTTTTCAAATTCCAAACAAAAAATGTCCAAAATCCACATACGGATGATTTTTAATACCTCCATTCTGACAAAATACTGATAAAACACCCCCATTCTGACAAAATACTGATAAAATACCTCAGCATTAATTCCTTCATTTTTATCCACATAAAAAAATATCTTTCCTTATCATATAAATTAATAATTAATTATTCACAAATAATATTAAAGAATCACAATTATGACAACCAAATCGTTCTCAGGAAAGAATGGGTTTTCCAATAAGTACTGGCGCGCAATTAGAGGACTAAACCCCTTTTCTAGACAGAAATTCCTTAGACATTGCCAATAATGCTATCTAATAATATTATTCAAATAATATGAATTATTAATCTGATAATGGGAAATATCATGCGTTGACAATTATCAAACAACAATAATATAAAATATCAACGTAGCAATTATTGAATCAATAAAATAAAATATTGAATAGTAATTACTGTAACAATTATTGAGCAGTGCCTTCTTATGTAAGAATTAATAATTCAAAAATACTAAGCAATACCGTGTGCTACTGTTCAACAACGTGTATTACTTTACTTTACTCACCGGGTATTCTAACAGTTTCAACGGTAACAACTACGTCGTTATTTATAAAAACTCATACTTGTCATTTTTTTTCATCCGACAATAATTCTGTTATGGGGCCCATAAATGGTTGCGTCGTCGTACGAATATTTTCCGACATCAAGAATATTCCACGACCAAACGAATATTCCCCGACAACAATGAGTATTTTATAACCACTTGCTTATTTTGAAAAAATTTATATATATCACCCTTAACTTTAAACTTTTATCAATTTAACCATTTACTGAATAATAATTATAAGAAAAATTGAATACTTTTATTTCATAAAATGCAGGGTCTTACAGATAAGGTTGGTTTGGTTGGTATAAGGTTGGTTTTTTATATCTTCGATAGTGATAGGGTTGGTTCGGTTGGTATAAGGTTTGTTCTTTATATCTAGTGATAAGGTTGATTCGTTTGGTATAAGGTTGGTTCTTTATATCTTCGGTAGTGATAAGGGCAATTGTTTATCTATCTTAGGTGTGACGCCCCCAAAATAGGTATACATCACCCATCTTGGGTAGTCAAATATATGGTACAGAATACAACTACAAACTTAATTATACAATTGTCGTGTAGAATACGACAAAACATAAGCTGAGAGTTTTAACACGAATATTATCTTCTAGACAATATCCAAACTCAATTGAGTCCTCATTATAATTATTATCACACTATTTCATAGAATAGGGAGGACTACTATAGTCACTTATCCTAGACCATCACTCCATTTCCCGACTCGTCCCAGCTATATTCTCATTTTCTGAAGAGAACAATAAAACAAAAGGATGAGCTCAACTAGCCCAGTAAGAAATATTATGACTAAGATAATGCAGAATAAATTATCATTAGCCTTCAACAGTATAACAACTGATAGAATACAATAGACAACAAGTTTTAGATCAACAACTGCAGCGGAATAAGCAATCCATTAGAATAGTCAAGTAGAGCATGATATCTACTATCTTCTATGATTTAAAAGTTTACCATCAATTTTATTGCTAAGACTCAGCTTAATAAATAATCCACATTACTGAATTATCCATGCACTACGGGCCAAGGATATTCATGTTTTCACCAATGGTCATGATCATGTCGAACAACAATTCATCTTTGCACCCTTGGCCGAAGAGAACGCATTGTTATGATCATACCAACATCTATCCATCAATGCACTACGGGCCAATGAGGACTTTTATCACATCATTTGTAACATTACGGTCATGATTATACCGAATAATCCCTGGTCATAATAATACCAATCAACAGTCCATCTATGCACGTAAGCCATAGATGACTTTCATCACAATATAAACATGAGGATGATGACAATGATATAAGAATTCAATTAAATGAAAGCAAGGATAAATTTTAAAGATTTATAATTTAATTTATCCAGAATTCAATAATATCCAAATTATCAACACGATACTACTTTGTAGAGTAAAATTCAAGAATAATTGTATCAAAAATTATTTGGACCGAAAAGAAATTAATTTTTGTCATGAATAGTACTCCTGGTGAATAGTACCCGAGTGAATAGTACCATATGAATAGTACTTCAGGAATAGTACTTTTTAAATAGTACCCCGTGAATAGTACCTCGTGAATAGTACTTTTTCAATAGTACTTTGTGAATAGTACTTTTTCAATAGTATCGTACTTATGAATAGTACCGTATTTATGAATAGTACCCATAAATAGTACTCTGTGAATAGTATCGTACATATGAATAGTACCGTATAAATGAATAGTATCCATGAATAGTACTCCGGCATGAAAAGCTTAAAATTTAACAAAAATGTTCATAAAAATATCCTTGTGAAACGATACTAGATGAAGCACAAATTTCAAGGATATTCTACTAATTTCACGGAATATAGAAGCAATACTTTAACAAAATGAGTGTAGAATTCAGAATTTGAAATAAAATAATATTACTTAAATACTATAGAGTATAGAAGAAAATATTATTTCATACAGATATTGAACAAAAATAATATCCCTTATGAATACGAAAGAAATAATACCCCTTACCTTAGTAGAAGGCTGGATACTGCAATAGTGAAGTAGCAGAATACTCTTCTTCTTTCTGTCTATAGTTTCTCTCTCTATAGCTTCTGTCTATAGTTTCTCTCTCTATAATTGCTCTTGTGAGTTTTAGTGAATTGGTGAGAATGAAAGAAGAATGAGCTTCTATTTATAGGAAAACATAGTTTCGATAATTGCACGTTTTGGGGCTCGAATTATTATAGTATAGTACCTTCATCTTTTCTTCCATTTTTAATTTAGTCCTACAAGTATTATCAAACTTGGACCACCTCCCCTAATAGTACATACATGTGAATCAATAGTTCCATTCATGTGAACAAATAGTTATATGGCAAAGGTTCAAAAATGCCCCTGATGTTTACACGGATGTCCCACTTCCACCCTAAACTAATTTTTTTTCCAAAATTACCCTTAACGTTTCAAAAAGAAGGTCACACTTGCCCCTGCAATTAACAGAAGACAAACGGGGTTAAAATGTGATGACGTGGCAGGCTTAAATATAAAACATATTCTAAGTAAAACAATATATATCATTTAATCAAAACAAAAAAAATACTAAAATTCAAAATAAAAAAAGCATAACATATTTACATCATTTAATCAAAATAATAAAATTCAAATTATTTTGTTAACTAGTTAAATAAAATAAGTTGTATAACATATTTACATCATTTAATAAAAATATTAAAATTCAAAACATAACATATTTACATCAAATACTAATTAAAAAAAACTAAAATACTAATTGAAAAAATCAAATTAAAAAATAAATTAAAAAATAAAATTTAAATTATTTGTTAATTAATCAAAACAACAAAAATTCAAAATCAAATTAAAAAATACTAAAATTTAAATTATTTGTTAATTAATCAAAACAACAAAAATTCAAATTACACCATTAAAATACTAAAATCATAATACTAAATACTAATTGTTATAAAAATTTTAAATTTCTAAAATTATAATACTAAATAATATTTTTAAATTACTAAAATATTAAAAATATTAAAAATTGATATGATTTTAAAAATTGATAATACTCCAGCTTTAAAATTTGATAATACTAAAATATTTTTAAATTGACATGATTTTAAAAATTAATATTAAAATTACTAAAATAATCATAATACTCCGCTTTTGAATTTTAAAATTATTATTTAGTTTTGAATTTTAAAATAATCATAATACTCAGCTTTAAAAATACTAATTGATATAAAATAACGTTAAAATACTAATTGATATAAAATATCGTTAAAATACTAATTGATATAAAATACTAATTAGTATTAAATAATGTTAATATTTTTATATCTTTTAGTTTTAAATAATGTCATCAATTTATTAATATAAAATACTAATTAGTATTAAATAACGTTAATATTTTTATATCTTTTAGTATTTTATAGCAATTATTATTTAAGATTATGAATTTAGTATTTTAATGATGTAATTTGAATTTTTGTTGTTTTGATTAATTAACAAAATAAATTGAATTTTAGTATTTTTTTAATTTGTTTTTTAGTATTTTTGTAATTAGTATTTTAGTATTTTTTTTTAATTAGTATTTTAGTATTTTTTTTAATTAGTATTTGATGTAAATATGTTATGTTTTGAATTTTAGTATTCGATTAAATGATGTAAATATGTTATACAACTTATTTTATTTAATTAGTTGTTTTGATTAGTTAACAAAATAATTTGAATTTTATTATTTTGATTAAATGATGTAAATATATTTTGCTTTTTTATTTTGAATTTTAGTATTTTTGTTTTGATTAAATGATATATATTTTTTTATTTAGAATATGTTTTATATTTAAGTCTATCACGGCATCACATTTTAACCCTGTTTATCTTATGTTAACGGCAGAGGCATGGGTGACCTGCTTTTTGAAATGTTAAGGGTACTTTTGGAAGAAAAAAAATTAGTTTAGGGTGGAAGTGGGACATCTGTGTAAACATCAGGGGCATTTTTGAACCTTTGCTCAATAGTTATATGCATGTGAACTAATAGCAATTAATTTTTCATTTATCCAATTAATTACCCGATTGGTCAATATAACCTCTAGAAATTAATTATTATCAAAATAATTGTCGATTTCCACCAATACTATAGAAATATCAATTTCATCTTTAATCAACACGAACTTATTCATCATTAATATTATAACTCACAATATTTAACAACAAGATCATTCACAGGAAAGAGGGGGATTTCCGATAAGGATTTCTCCCTATTGGCGCGCAATTAGGTGACCAAACCTCTCATCAACAGAACTTTCTATACATCGTCAATATTGCAAATAATAATATGAATAACTTTGTCGTCTCAATTATTGATTTAATAATAATAAATATTATGCAGATGATATTGTGACAATAATTGAATCAATAATATGAGAGATATTATGCAGCAATTACTATAGCAATAATCGAGTATAATTGAGTGACTTCTCACGTAAGCATCAATAATAAAAGATATTATACAATATCGTGTACTACTATGCAACCATGCGTATTACTGTACTTTTACTACCGGGTAGTTCAACAGTTGAACGGCAAAACTTTCGACGTTATTTTTATAAAAGATATTTCTGTTATTTTCTAACTCCGACAATACTTCCGTTGTGGGGTCCACCAATGATTGTGCCGTCGTACGAATATTCCTTGTTAAAACGAATATTTCCCGACCAATCGAATCTTTTATAACCACTTGCTTACTTTGCAAAATTTGTAAATATTACTCACAGCTATAACATTATATCAAATCCACACCATAATATTCAAAAATATATTTCGAGAAAAATTAATCTTTATTCATAAAAGTTGGGGCCTTACAACCTCCCCTTCTTATGAAATTTTATCCTCGAAATTGGGGTACGTACCTGGTATGTCGAAGAGGTGAGGATACCTCATTTTCATTTCAAATTCTAACTCTTGAGGTATAACCTTTGAGCGTAGAATAGGATCCTTCTTATCCAAGATTTTAACAAGTATATCCTCATACGTTAAATCTTATGCTATCTCGTCTAGTTCTAATTCAATAATGTGGTTTGGGTCGTCCACATATTTACGTAACATCAATACGTGAAAAACGTTATAAACACGCAACATACTTGGCGGTAAAGAGAGTCTATAAGCCATAGTTCCTACTTGGTCGAGGATTTCAAATAGACCAATAAAATTGAGGGTTGAGATTTCCTCTCTTCGTCAATTATTGCTTCTAGAATAACACCCTCTTCTTTTTCACATTCATCAGCTCTGAGTCTGTAGCTTGAGCCGCTTTAACTTTATCGATTAAAGTCGGTTCTAATTGTATATTCATCATCTTCTCGTGGGTCTCTAGAGTCTTTAAATCTATCTCCATCCTTTGTAAATCATACAAATGGGTCTTTATGTTAACAATATCGCACTCATAAACGCATATGATCTTCTACTCAACGCGTCAGCTACCACGCTTGCTTTTTCTACGATGGTATTGAATGGTATTATCGTAATCTTTCAACAGCTCGAGCCAACGTCTTTGGCGCATGATACATTCATTTTAGTTGAAGAAATATTTGAGGTTTTAGAAATGGGTTTTGTACTGGGGTCAATACAAAATTCAATTTCACGCTCTAGGGGTAGGCTAGGAAGTTCTTCAGGGAATACGTCAGGAAATTTATTAACGATAGAAATATCATTCAAAACTGTGACTCTCATCCAAGACTTGGATAGCACGTCACATTGATACCTATCAATTGCCACCGTTGTTCATGGCGTCTCCTACGGAGAGTCTGGCTTTGGTGCATTCCAAGAATTAGAAGTTACCAACGAAAGGTTTGGGGCTCTTTACTTATGGCTTAATATGATAATGATTAACTTTAGTGGTTTGGTTACTTGAATTCGCATAACAGGTTGGTTAGGAAGGCTAACAACCTTACGAAAATAATCAATTTTAGCATGATGAGTAGTTAACCAGCCGATTCCTAAAATCACATCAAAGGCAAGTATTTTTAAAGGAATAAGATCGACAGGTAACGTGAGGGTACCAATTTAAATCAAACAAAATTTATAAATAGTGGATGTAACGAAGGTTTTTCCTAATGGAGTTTCAACAGATACATCAAAGTCTAATTTCTCAAGAGTCAAGTTCAAACGTTGAGCGCTAGTAGGAGAAATAAAAGAATGGGTAGAACCGGTATCGAATAAGGTATAGACTTCACAAGAGTTTATGATTAACTTACCCATGATAACTTCGTTCGAATTCCTCGACAAACGCTCTCACTTAAACTACCGGCTTTGACTTGTCTAGGACATCCTTTTGTGTCACCATCCCAGTTGGACTTGACTTCACTACACGATAAAATTGAACTAGGTGACCTTCTCTTCTGCAATTGAAACACGCTTTGGGTTGTTGCGTACAGTTTGGACGGATGTGTCCCTCTTTTCTGCATTTGAAACATACGATCGGTGGTCGTTCTCCTTCCTTCAAAACAATTGTCGGTGCTGCTGTCAATGTCTTTTCGTCATTGTTGAATCTTTTCTTCTTAAAATTGTTCCCACTTAGTTCACCTTTTCTATTATCTTGGCCATGATTACCACCGAAGTGGTTACCATTTCTTCCCTGATAATTTCCATCACGATGGTTATCGTTGGTCCGATGCCCGTTGCCACCGGTAAAATTATTATCGTGTTGTTGGTCGTTGCCTTTTGGTTGAGCTGACTCATAATCGCGTTCTTATAACTGAGCCCTATTCACAACATCTGAATATAAACAAATTTCATGAAAAATGAGGTATTGACATATTTCGGGTTTCAAACCTCTTAGAAACATTCACGTCATTCGCTCCTCATTATCTACCAAATGGGATGCAAACCGGGACAACTCGGCAAACTTAGCATCGTACTAGGACACGATCATATTGTTTTGCTCCAGCTTGATGAACTCTACCTCCTTCATGTGACGAATACTTTTGGGAAAGTACTTGTCATTGAACAGTTCTTGGAACTTCTCCCAAGACATCCTTAGTGTGGCAGGTTGAGTACGTTTTATAGATTCCCACCAATGAACTGTCTCTTCTTGTAACATAAAGGTGGAAAAGGGAACCTTTTGCTCCTCTAAGCATTTCAAGAAATCAAATATCTTGGTGATCTGCTTTATCCACGTCTCTGCCTTAAGTGGTTCTGGCTTTCCCAAAAACTCTGGTGGTCCCAGCTCCTTAAACTGCTTAGCGGTGACCAGCTGTGAGTTGTCAGTGTTTCCACATGCATTTTGAATAGAAGTCTCTCTCGTTTGGTTTTGCATAAATTCTAGAAAACTCTTAAATGTATCATCGTTCGTCATTTGGTCAATGTTGTTGTTTACACGATGATTATTGCCTTCCTGATGCACATTATCCTGGTTATTGATCGTCGGTGACTCAACGGTCTCATGTGCTTCATTGATTATCTCAACATTTTCAGATGTCATTCTCAAACACTGTCACAAAACAAGGGTTAATTGATATACCATAATATATCCCTATATTTTGACCGACCAATTAAATAGCAAATAAACTTAGGGAGGTCATACTAGCGAAGGATTTACCCGTCTCTCCCCTCCTAGTTTTAGTCTCACATCTCAGCCAGGGATCATATCCCTAAGCTTTGATACCAACTGTGATGCCCCCAAAATAGGTATACATCACCCGTCTTGGGTCACCAAATACATGGTACAGAATAAAACTACAAACTTAATTATACAATTGTCGTATAGAATACGACAAAACATAAGCTGAGAGTTTTAACACGACTATTGTCTTCTAGACAATATCCAAACTCAATGGAGTCCTCATTACAATTATTATCACACTATTTCATAGAATAGTGAGGACTACTATAGTCACTTATCCTGGACCATCACTCCATTCCCTGACTCATCCCAACTATATTCTCATTTCCTGAAGAAAACAATAAAACAAAAGGATGAGCTCAACTAGCCCAATAAGAAATATTATGACTAAGATAAAGCAGAATAAATTATCCTTAGCCTTCAGCAGTATAACAACTGATAGAATACAATAGACAACAAGTTTTAGATCAACAACTGCAGCGGAATAAACAATCCATTAGAAGAGTCAAGTAGAGCATGATATCTACTATCTTCTATGATTTAAAAGTTTACCATCAATTTTATTGTTGAGACTCGGCTTAATAAATAATCCACATCACTGAATTATCCATACATTACGGGCCAAGGATATTCATTAGTATCACAACCACGAATTATCCATGCACTACGGGCTAATGATATTCGTGTTTTCACCAATGGTCATGATCATGCCAAACAATAATTAATCTTTGCACCCTTGGCCGAAGAGAACACATGATTATGATCATACCAACATATGTCCATCAATGCACTACGGGCCAATGAGGACTTTTACCACATCATTTGTAACATTATGGTTATGATTATACCGAATAATCCCTGGTCATAATCATACCAATCAACAGTCCATCTATGCACGTAAGCCACAGATGACTTTCATCACAATATAAGCATGAGGATGATGAATGAGGATGATGACAATGATATAAGAATTCAATTAAATGAAAGCAAGGATAAATTTTAAAGATTTATAATTTAATTTATCCAGAATTCAATAATATCCAAATTGCCAACATGATACTGCTTTGTAGAGTAAAATTCAAGAATGATATTGTATCAAAAATTATTTGGACCGAAAAGAAATTAATTTTTGTCATGATAGTACTCCGGGTGAATAGTACCTGAGTGAATAGTATCCCGTGAATAGTACTTTAGGAATAGTACTTTTTGAATAGTACCCCGTGAATAGTACTTTATAAATAGTACCGTACTTATGAATAGTACCGTATTTATGAATAGTACCCATGAATGGTACTCTGTGAATAGTACCGTACATATGAATAGTGTCGTATAAATGAATAGTACCCATGAATAGTACTCCAGCATGAAAAGCTTAAAATTTAACAAGAATGTTCAGAAAAATATCCTTGTGAAATGATACTAGATGAAGCACAAATTTCAAGGATATTCTACTAATTTCACGGAATATAGAAGCAATACTTTAACAAAATAAGTATAGAATTCAGAATTTAAAATAAAATAATATTACTTACATACTATAGAGTATGGAAGAAAATATTATTTCATACGGATATTGAACAAAAATAATATTCCTTATGAATACGAAAGAAATAATACCCCTTACCTTAGTAGAAGGCTGGATACTGCAATAGTGAAGTAGCAGAATACTCTTCTTCTTTCTCTCTATAGTTTCTCTCTCTATAGCTTCTCTCTATAGCTTCTCTCTCTATAATTGCTCTTGTGAGTCTTAGTGAATTGGTGAAAATAAAAGAAGAATGAGCTTCTATTTATAGAAAACATAATTTCGATAATTACACGTTTTGGGGCTCGAATTATTACAGTATAATACCTTCATCTTTTCCTCTATTTTTAATTTAGTCCTACAAGTATTATCAAACTTGCACCACCTCCCATAATAGTACATGGATGTGAATCAATGGTTCCATTCATGTGAACAAATAGTTATATGCATGTGAACTAATAGCAATTAATTGCTCATTTATCCGATTAATTACCCGATTGGTCAATTTAACCTCCAAAAATCAATTATTATCGAAATAATTATCGATTTCCACCAACACTAATAATCCCAATGCAATGGAAATATCAATTTCATCTTTAATCAACACGAACTTATTCATCATTAATATTATAACTCACAATATTAAACAACCAGATCATTCCCAGGAAAGAGGGGGCTTTTCGATAAGGATTTCTCCGTATTGGTGCGCAATTAGGTGACCAAACTTCTCCTCGATAGAACTTTCTAGACATCGTCAATATTGCAAATAATAATATGAATAACTTCGTCTTCTCAATTATTGATTTAATAATAATAAATATTATGCAGATGATACTGTGACGTTAATTGAATTAATAATATGAGAGATATTATGCAGCAATTACTATAGCAATAATTGAGTATAACTGAGTGACTTCTCACGTAAGCATCAATAATCAAAGATACTATACAATACCGCAGTGCTACTACTTATGCACCACCCAGACATTCATTGTACTTTTACTACCGGGTAGTTCAACAGTTTAACGTTAAAACTTTCGCCATTATTTTTATAAAAGATACTTCTGTCGTTTTCTAACTCCGACAATACTTCCGTTGTGGGATCCACCAATGATTGTGCCGTCGTACGAATATTCCTTGTTAAAACGAATATTCCCCGACCAATCGAATATTTTATAACCACTTGCTTACTTTGTAAAATTTGTAAACATTACCCACAACTATAATATTATATCAAATCCATACCATAATATTCAAAAATATATTTCGAGAAAAATTAATTTTTATTCATAAAAGTTGGGGTCTTACATTATGAGTAAACATGAGGAGTGAGGCGGCAATATTGGGAGCCAAAGATACTCGTTTGGCGTATGGAGTTCGGGTGTGATAGTTCATCTTCGGAAGATATGGATTTTCGGTTGGTATAAATTTGTATACTCTCTTATTTTAAGTTCCTTATAAATAAGAGACTGGGGGGCAATGTTGGGATGTGATTATTTGGGTCTAGCTACTGTGTAGCCCAATTTATTTAATGGACTAGATTCGGAGTTGGCCCATATATTTATTTTTATAGTGGGAGAATCCTTAGTGAAGTAAGATTGTGTTTCCTTATTTAGTGGGATAAGGAGATCTAACTTGAGAAGGAAGCAATCAATCATAAGGTGACTCTGAAAAGGATTTTTACTCCTAATTGGATTCAGGTGGACATGACATCTATAAATACAACAATAAGCAAAGGATGGAGGATATACATAACACAATAGCATATGACACAAATAAACACTTTGTACTCTCCATATTATTATAGTGGATTTCTCTCTCTCTCTCTGGTTTTTTTTCAGATGGGTTTTCACGTAAATTCTTGTGTTCATATTTTATAATTCTTTGTTTATGTTTATGTGAGTGTATTTCGTGAGTTTGATTTCACACTAATACAATCAATCGTTAGCGCGATTTTAGCCTGCTGTTGTGGTGATTTCGTCAGGCGTATAAAATTTGACGTTAATAATTTTTTTCACATAAAAATAAGACTCATTCACTATTTATGTAAAAAAAAAATTATATAAAAATATCTGTTACCTTAAATAATTGTTGTTTTTTGTAACTTTGGTATCAAATCACTGAAGTTGACAAGAAAGAAGAATAGTGTCAGCCTCAAATAATGTGTAGTTGCCAGTTGGTATGTTTGATCATTAGTTGTTCTTATAAATTTGTTGGGGTTGGGGAGTTGGGTGGACTAATTCCATTAGTTATAATGCTATTCAGAGACTTTTTGGCACTGAAAATGCTTCTTGTGCAAAATGTATCATCAGTTTTGTCGGCAAATGTAGACAAACCATCAGCTTGTTTTCTACTCGAGTATTTTCGTATATAAGTGAATTCATTTATTATTAAATTATGTATAAATAGCATTATATTAATTTTTATATGAAAATATGAATTTCCTTTTTACATATAAATATGTGGGGTTAGGTGGACCAATTCCATTAATATTTCTCAATTTCAGTAACTTTTCGGCACTGAAATTGTTTGTTGTGCAAAATGTATCAACACTTTTAGTTGTTAAATAGTACTTTCTTTGCCCACCTCGGCTGTCCAGCAATATTTTTCTAGTTAGAAACAGGTTTGGAATCTGAATGTGCCTCCTAAGGTTCGTAATTTTGTTGGCATTGTTGTTTAGACGTGTTACCTACCATGGCTCAGTTGATTAATCGAAGAGTGGAGGTACACAATGTTTGTCAGATGTGTAATGGTAGTCCTGAGAGTATCTTTCATCTTTTTATTCAATGTCCCTTTGCTCAACAAGTGTGGAGAGGATCCTTATGTGGTTTGATTTTTCCTCCTCAACCAAACTTCATTTCCTGGTTTAATTATTTACTGCAGACCCTATCTTTTGACCCTGTTTCGACAACTGCAATGGTGCTTTGGTCAATTTGGCAAGCTCAAAACGATGTGGTTTGGAATCAAAAGCAAAGATCTGCCCAATCTATTTTGCTTGCTGCTGCGACAGTCCACACCCAATGGCAAGCTCGCTTTTCAGCTGCTACACTTCATCGAGTGAATTCTAATCAGGTTTGTAATCTTAATTGGTGCAAGCTTTCGTCTGGATTTGTTAAGTGTAATTTTGATGCGGCTCTTTTCCCTAGTCAGAATAAGGTGGGTTTTGGTTTGATTATTAGGGATGAGTTTGGGTCATTTGTTACAGCTAAAAATGGTTTATTAAATTGTACTCAAGATCTAGCTCTTGTTGAAGCCCTTTCTTGTAGAGAGACCCTCAGTTGGCTTAAGGCTCGTCATTTTTCCAAAGTTGTGATGGAAACTAATTGTCAGGTTCTTCAACAAGCTTTAGCCCATCCAACTACGGATTTCTCTTTGTTTGGTTTGATTACTCGAGATTGTTCTTATGCTCTTTCGGCTTTGAATAATAGTAGTATTTGTTTTGCTAAACGATCAGCTAACCAAGCAGCGCATTTGTTAGCCAAAGTTCTTTGTTTATGATCGGTCCTGAGGAGTAGGTCCCGTCCTCCTCCGTTTATTTTCGATGTTCTCGTTTCCGATTTAATATAATTGGTTCCTCTTTGTTTCAAAAAAAAAATAGTACTTTCTTTTGTCTTTTAATATAAGATTTTTTAGAATTATGCACAGGTATTAAAAAAATAATTGTATAATATTAAATATTATATCAAATATTTATATTATCCTTGTATTAGAAAAAAAGATTATTATTTATTGGACAAAAAATAGTGAAAGAACCAAAATTATACTCCCTCCGTCCCATAGTTATAGGCTGATTTTCCATTTTGAGATGTCCCAATATATAAGCTACTTATTATTTATAAAATTTAGTTGGTTCATTATTTTACTTTTATGCCCTTATAATAAATATTCAACCATTACTCTTTTTTTGAAGAAACAACCTTTAATGTCAATATTTTTATCACCACATTTAATATTGTTGTATTCTCAATAAAAGAATTCAACTTTTTAGGCTTTACTAGTTTAATATATTTTGTGTATAAAAGGCAATTGTACCAGCAATCAATGAAGTTAAGAGTTTCAATGTGATAAGTAAGGAGTAATTAATTTATTCATTAATTCTATATTAAGGGGTATATGTGGAAAATTTCTGTTAAAAATTAACTTAAACTGATTTTCTTAACTATGTGGCAAAAGAAATTAGCCTATAACTATGGGATGGAGAGAGTATTTAATACTTGAAGTAATATTAATATTGAAAACTAAATAATTAATGTTTAATTAAAATTTTAAAACATCATATATTAATGGACAAAAAAACTTCTTTAAAAAATCTTATATTAAAAGATGGAGGAAATAGTACCCCAGGAATGTGATCCATTCTCTAGGATGAGATTCCTTTGTTCCCCAAGTGTCCCCTCTTTGTTTTTGTAATTTTTTTATTAGTATGGGTATTCACGAAAAGTGACATCTTTTTAGAAAAAAATAATAATAATTTAATGATTTTAAAAAATAAAGTTTTTTAAAATAATTTTGTAGTTATTTTTATGTACTCTTTTCATTCCAAAATAAATACAAGATCATTTTTGACTTTTTAAAGTCAATTTAAAATATTTTTGACATAAATTTATTTAATTTTAATTAAGACAATAATAAATATTATAAACTCTCTACAAAATATTAACAATTATAAGATTTATTTGTTTTAATATTTAATAAATCTCATTAATTTTGAGTTTGAGAACATTTAAAATTGAATTTCAAAAGTAAAAAAATCATCTTATAAATTGAAACGAAATAAGTATTTTTAATTTTTATTTTTGAAATTTATATTTGATGAATTTTATTATTCCTTATGTTTCACAATAAACATGTCAAATTTGTCAATTATTTTGTTCTACAAAAAAATCCTCCTTTTATTTATAAAATGACACAATATTTTAAAAATTGTCATCATAATTTCATTAAATCTCACCATTATTAAACTAACAAGTCATTATATTTAATAGTAAATATGAAATAAAATATATTATTAATATTTATATATACTACAAACGAAACTATTTTTGTATAACATATTAAATAATTTTACTATCTTTTATTATATATATTTAATTATAAAGGGTGTCTCTCATGATAAACTTTTTGCGTCCGCCCCTGAATGTGCACAAACCATCAGTTTGCTTCTACTTAGATGGAACAATTACATTTTCTATTATATTTTTAAAAATTATTATAATAATAGTGTACTAATAAAATATTTATATAATTAATGCATTTAAAGTTTTATTTATAAAATTAGTGCATTCTTATCCCTTTAATTTAGTTGAGTGTTTTAATAGATTGCAATTCAGCACTTTCTCTCTCCTCCCTTCTATTCCCCTCTGCCGAACTCCTTTCCATAACCATCCATAACTGGCAGTCTGGCAGTAAAGTTTTCCAGAACTTTATCTTCCAAAACATTAAATGCTTTAATATTTCTCTCTCTTCTCAACAAACAGATATCAAAAAATTTATTATAGATTTTTTTTATTATAATTAATTGGGTTAACAATTAATTATAAAAAAATCTATTATAGATTTTTTTTTTAAATGTGATTAGTAGCCAAACCTTTATACAAATGTAACAAATTCGGTTTTATTGGGTTTACTAATTAATTAAAAAAATCTATTATAGAATTTTTTTTCATGATGTCAATTAGTAGCCAAATCTTAATCTAAAAATGTAACCAATTCAGTTTTATTGGAGTTCTCGATTAATTATAAAAAATCTATTATAGATTTTTTTTTTTAATAATCTTGATTCTTAGCTTAAACCTTAATACAAATGTAACCAATAAAAACTAAAATGGTTATCTTTGTATGAAAGTTTTGGCTACCAACTACACTGAAATTTCTCTTGGTTACCCACAAAAACTAAAATGGTTATCTTTGTATAAATGTTTGGCTACCAACTACACTAAAAATTATCCTCTTCTCTTTTTAATTTCTGGACTAAATCAACATTCGTCATAATTGCAGTTATGTAAATGCTAATAATGAAAATAAAACATAAAAGAAAACATAAGAAAGAGCAAAAGGAATTAACTGAGAATGGAAATTTGCATAGATTTCTGGATAAAGATGACTTCTACAATAATGAGCTAAATATACGCTTCCTCTACAATATTGACAAAATACTAACAACTACAAAGACTGGGAGATCTTTGGCCGTAATGGATGACTTCTACAATAATGAGCTGTTCTGTTGACAATATGTGGCCGTAATGGATAAGGAGATCGGCATCCAGGGCGGCGGCGGAGAGATCATCGACGCAGCAGGCGCCGTAGGTGACATCACCGAGGACGAAGCAACGGTCCATGGCGGCAAAGGAAGTGGGAATGTCGGAGATGACAAGTGAGTGAGTACATCAAAACCCCTACATCACGCCCTATAAAGAGAGACAGGGAGTGAAGAAGAAGAAGAAGAAGAAGAAGAAGAAGAAGAAGAAGAGACTGAAGAAGACTTACAAGATCTACATCTTCAAGGTGCTGAAGCTGCAACGAAAGAGGAGGACGAAGGGGAGGAGAGAGGAGGCAGTAAGGGAGATAAAGAGAATGAGCGGATGAGTGTTTTCCCTAAATTAAGGAATCTTAATTGCACTAATATTATAAATAAATATGAAAAAATTATTATTTTTGTAATTATTTTGGTAATGCACTAATAGTGTAATTACTTACTAAATATTGTATATTATTGTAAAGGACCCTATTTTTATATGTACAAATAATACTCTATATGATTCAAATTATTTTATCATTATTGATTTTTATAAATTAATTTGAGATATTTTTAAATTCAAAATTAAGATGATTCACTAAAAAATATATGGAATAATAAAGTTTACAATGAGTAATATTTTTTTAACAATTTCTAATATTCATCAATTAAATTAAAAGACGAGTCTCTCTCACATGAAGATATAATTCACTCAGTATTCATGTAAAAGAGATAATATGAAAATATCAATTTTTTATGTGAAAATACCAATTTCCTTCTACAGAAGTGAATAAAAAGCATTGAAGGGGACAAATTATTTAGGACAATTTTTTATTTCTCTAATTAAGTATACGCTAGATAAAGGTTAAAGTCAAATAAACTTTAGCAAAATGCTCACAAATCATTTCTGCCAAAAAATTACGACTAAAGCCCATATTTTAATTTTTTATTTTATAAACTTAATTGGGCTTTGACATATATTGGGCTTTAATACATTGACGTAAGTTGATAATGGGCTCCAAAATGGTTTATTGTTCTTTTATTTAATACCTTTGCAACTAGCAGTTGTATCATTTATTCGGGGAAAATAAAAACCAAATATTGGATATAAATTTGATAAATATTTACGACCTTTAACATTATTTCATTTTCTCAAATATTATCCAACTGTAATTAGTAAGTATATCTACAAAATTTATATTTTCTGACAATTTTGTTATTTTTCATAATTTTGTTTATGGAAAATGGTATATATTGCGAATATTTATATTGATTTTTTGATTGTCAGTTACGTATATAAATATTAGTGGTAATTTTTTTTGGAGAGATGTGTAATAAGTTGGACTTTTCTATAATTTCTGTCAATATCATGTATTGATAAATTTCGCAATTATAAATTGACCTAAATTTATCGCAATGATTTTTTTTTTTTAATTGAGTGAGGAGTATGGTGAACTTGACAAGTTTATAATATACAAATGATGTAAAACCCTAACTTTTTATGAATAAAGATTTAATTTCTCTAATTATTATTTTGACTAATAAGGTGTTGATTTGATATAATGCTTTAGTTATGGGTGAAATATATAAATTTTACAAAATAAGCAAGTGGTCATAAAATATTCGTTTGATCGGGGAATATTCTTTTTCTCGGGGAATATCCGTACGACGGCACAATCATTGGTGGACCACATAACGGAATAACTGTCGGATATAAAAAGCGACAGAAATAACCTTGTTATAAAAATAATGGCAAAACTTTTACCGTTAACTATTAAAATACCCGGTGATAAAAGTACAGTAATATGCGTGGTTGCACAGTAGCACACGGTATTGCACATTATTTTTAGATTATTAATTCTTACGTAAGAAGTCACTCAGTTTCATTCAATAATTGCCATAGTAATTGTTGCACAGTATCTCATATTATTGATTCAATTATTGTCACAGTATCATCTGCACAATATTTTATATTATTAAATCAATAATTGACACGACACAATTATTTATATTATTAGTTAGACTAAAAGACAAATTGCAACCCAAACTTTATACCACTATTGATTTTGCACCTCAAACTGAAAAAGGTGTCTAAGTACACCCCCAAACTTCAATTTACTTAATAAAAGACACACTTGAATCACTTAACCGGTCAAAAGTGACCGGCTAAGGCTGTAATGTTTATAACAGAGGGGTAAAGTTGGTAGTTCTCCATTTTCAACCTCAGACCTTCCTCTCTACACCAAACAAACAATGTCCTGAAGTATACTATAAGTTACCAAAATCAGCAACTCCCTCTTTCTCTCTCCAAATCCAAAAACTGCCCTGAACTGCAAACTTCATCATCAATGGCGTGAAGCAAAAACCTATAATCACTAAAATCCTTGCGTGCCCGAAACAATCAGTCAATTGGGTTGCCTCAAAATCTAAATTCTTCATATCTTATATCAACTTTTTTAGTCATTTTGATTTTGATTTAAAGAGTGAAGAAGAGTGAGAGTGATTTTGGAGAGAGAAAATAGAAAGAGTGTTATGTGTATGAAGACGAAGAGAAGGAGAGAGTGGTGTGTTCTATTTTTGTTCCTAAATTAATATCTTTTGAGTAGCCCAGAAAATAAGAATTTTGAGTAACCCCGATGCTAAATTGTCTCTCCTAAGTATGGAACTGTACCGTCCCCTCAGAGTAGCTCTTGTGAGCAGGGTCCTAATACAAAATTGCTACTTGCAAACCCTGTGGAGTTACAGAATTCGCACCTTCATCATACAGTTGGCAAGTTAAATACCAACTTTAGCAGCATGACTAACTTTGTAGAACAAGATTAATGGGACTAAATTTGTAGAACAAGATTAAAGTGCCCTCACCAGGATCAGTAAAAATGCCCTTACGCATGCATGATATAGCTGCTTCGTTTGGGCATTTGGAATTTGTGAAGAAACTTCTTGAACTCAACCCTTCCTTCAGAACCCAAGCATGAACTTCCTTCCCAAGCTTCATACTCTTTAAACCAGAGCAACACTCACAATACCAACAAACATGCGCTGACTCCACCTGAATCCTTCCTCAGCCATGTAGCAAAACAACTTGATTGCCTCCTTCTCATGCCCATTTTGGCGTAGCCCAAAATTTAAGTGTTCCAAGAAACAATATCATTTAACTCCAGTTCTATCCAAAAAAGATTTTGGGCCATCTCCAACTCACATTCTCTGCAACAAGCAGCAACCATTGCATTCCTGGGCACCAAATCAATAACTCCACCATCACATCCATCAAACACTCGACACGCTTCTTGAAAACACCCACATTTCGAATACATGTAAACTAGTACACTCACAGCAAACCCACTTAAATTATTGGCAATTTTCACCATAAAAGAATGCAACTGCCTTCCATAAGATACGATACACAACTTTGCCGTCAGGTTAAGCATTACAGTGACCGTAAACTCATCAATTTCAGCTTCATCTCTCACTGACTGCATTTCAAGAAACAATTTAACCGCCTCACTCACACACCAATTTGAGGAAAGAGGTTGGTTATATAATTGTGCGCTAATAAGGATAAATCCTTATTGGAAAGCCCCCTCTTTCCTGGAAATGATCTGGTTGTTAATATTGTGAGCTTATAATATTATTTATAAATAATTATTATGTGGTGGATATTGATTTAATTTTGATATAAATGAAGGAATGTAGTATGAAATATTTGTTGAAAGTTTGGCAATTATGTTCTCTGATAAAATATTCATTCAAATATATTATTATAATATATTATAATTTTTTTAAATAATATATATATATATATATATATATATATATATATATAAGCATGTGATTAAAGAGAATGAGTGAACAAATTGTATTTGGATGCATTGTTCAGAAGCAATATAGCTTGAATCGATTATAAATCCTTGAATCAAATTTTGCTATGACTCATTCTATTCGAATTATTGTATAAATATTTACATCTCGATTCGAATTCCTCTATGCATCACATAGTACAAATTTACAACTCAACATGTATTACACATCGTAAACTAGTATCATGTACATCTCTTAGAACCTAAACATAGTTCAAGAGCATATATTTAAATAAATAAATAAATCTCCTTCGATACTATTGAACTCTATCAATCAAATAGCACGTAATCTTTATCGTGAGTCCTTTACCTGCAAAAGTGGTTATTTGCAAGGGTGAGCTCGACAACCCATCAATTCTAACAGTTTTCATGCAACACATAGCATATAATAGCATATTCAGTTCATGCATTTATAATGAATTAATATTTACTACGCATGTTACTTCTCACATAATAGGCATAAAGATTTACTTCACAAGCATATAATCAAAGATCAACTTTCAAATTTCATACATATCTCATATGCATTCCATATATATACATCAACATTTGCATAACATAATATAGCTCAACTAACATTTATCGAATTCATATATCAAATAGGAACTGAAAGACTTGCATGGCTCGTAGTTTATAAACTACGATTTAACTGCTTATAGTTATCTGTACTTCGTGTATTCCTACACAGTTATATAATCATGGATTCATATCCATTAGTCATACATTTCATACATTCTTAATATAATAATATATAATGTTACATTATTCTCTATCTTGGTTTTTAAAACCTTCCCTTCGCTTTCTTAGTAAACTCTTAAAATAGCTATGTACATATATACTACACCTTAGTTGTGATGCCCCAAAAATAGGTATACATCACCCATTCTGAGTCACCAGATACATGGTACATAATTCAAATACAAACTTAATTATACAACCGTCGTGTAAAATACGACAAAACATAGCTGAGAGTTTAAACAAGAATATTGCCTTCTAGACAATATCCACACTCAATGGAGTCCTCATTACAATTATTATCACACTATTTTATAAAAATAGTGAGGACTAATATAGCCACCATCTCGGACCATCATTCCATTCCCCGACTAGTCCCAGCTATATATTCTCATTTCCTGAAGAGAACAGTGAAAGAAAAGGGTGAGCTCAATTAGCCCAGTAAAGAATATTATGACTTAGATAATTCATTTATCAATAGCCTTCATCAGAATAAATCAGAGATTTGGAACATATGGTAGATAATAAAAGTTTTCAACCATAATTGCAACGGAATCAACAATCCATTAGAAGAGTCAAGTAGAACATAATGTCTAATATCTCCTCCAAATTAAAAGTCCATCGTTAATATTTCATTCCTGTAATACCCATCAACACTTCTTTGTTGTACCCAAGAGAAAGAGAACTTGCATCATCTGTCTTCACCTTAGTAGAAGACTGGATACTACAATAGTGAAGTAGCAGAATACTCTTCTTCTTACTCTTTGTAGTTTCTCTCTCTATAGCTTCTCTTGTGAATCTCAGTGAATTGGTGAGAATGAAAGAAGAATTTAGCTTCTATTTATAGGAGAATGGACTAAATAGTAACTGATTCATGAACGGTCCATATTGATTTACTATTAGAACGGACGATTCATATTGATTACTATTAAAATCACAATCGACGGTCCAGATTGATTTACTTTTAAAACCACCACCGACGGTCCAAATTGATTTATTTTTAAAACCACCACCGACGGTCCAGATTGATTTACTATTAAAACCACCACCGACGGTCCAGATTGATTTACTATTAAAACCACCATCGACGGTCCATATTGATTTACTATTAAAACCACCACCAATGGTCCAGATTAATTTAACTTTTTACACTTTAGTACCCCTAAAGTTTTCCAAGTTTGCATTATTCCCCTCTAACTTTTGTAATTCACTTATCTTCAATAAACACATTCTTAATACTTCAACAATTATTCATCATTAATATTATAACTTACAATATTAACAACCAAATTATTCCTAGGTAAGAGTGGGCTTTCCGATAAAGATTTCTCCTTATTGGTGCGTAATTAGGTGACCAAACTCCTTTCCCCGACAGAACTTTCTAGACATTGTCAATAATGTAAATAATCATATGAATAAATGTGTTGTCTCAATTATTGATTTAATAATATAAAATATTATCTGATGATGATCTTGTGATAATAATTGAATCGGATAACACGAGATCTTATCACGTGAATTATTGTAGCAATAATTGAGTAAACTGAGTGGCTTCTTATGTAAGCATCAATACCGTGTGCTACTATGCAACCACACATATTACTGTATTTTTACCATCGGGTATTTCAACAATTTAATGGTAAAAATTTCGCCGTTATTTTTATAAAAAGTTATTTCTATCATTTTTTAACTCCGACAGTTATTCCGTTGTGGGGTCCACCAATGATGGTGTCGTCGTACGGATATTCTCCGACAAAAAAGAATATTCCCCGACCAAACGAATATTCCCCGACACAGCAAATATTTTATATCAACTTGCTTACTTTGTAAAATTTTCACATATCACCATTAACTTTAACCTTTTATCAATTTAACTATTTACTGAATAGAAAAATTAAATACTTTCATTTCATAAAATTTGGAGTCTTACAATCTCCCCTCCTGATGAGTAGCTTAAGAAAAATTAAATACCCTTAATTTATGCTTTACTATCTCAATCTATCCATGGATAGCTTAAGCACTGACTAAAACTCATATTACATCATACTAGTTACTAGTATATATATTCAAGAAAATGGTGATTATCCATCAAAGATATTTAATGTCACCAACTCACTATGATAAAATAATTTTATAAATTATTTAATTTCGATAGATAAATCTTATCCATCTTCTTATTAATTCATCTCTACAATTTATAACAAATATATAATAATGATATATATTTATTAAACATAACATCATTTATTACATAGATCATATTACCCTATGTAACATAATACAACATACCTCGTATCACACACACACACACACACACACACGTATATATATATATATATATATATATATATATATATATATATATATATATATATTTTGTTCAATCCATCTCATGCTTTAAGAATTTTATCTACTAAATTCTTATTTTAATATTTTCTAAAAATTTGGGTTCTTACATCCTCTCCCTCTTATAAGGATTCCTTCCTCGGAATCACCGAAACCTCCTCTACTTGGTGCTATTCTGAATCTTACATATTCTTTTGAATAATCTTATCCATTTTCTTTTCGGAAGTTTTTATTATTATTACTCTCTCCAATGCATTATACCACTTTTTCCTCTCTAAGGAACATTCTACTTACTACATTCATCCTTCAGAAGAATAAGAATCTTCCATAATTTTTTAATAATCGGGAAGTAGTATGAAAAATCTTAGATTTCAAATTTTGCTGAGGGGTCAAAAGACCGTGAACTCTTCTCTAACCAGAGTGTTTATCAATCACAAAGATTGAAAACACCCTCCTCACATACACTAGGTGGCCAGCCTATTGTACCACTACGTTGGGCCGCAACGTAGTGTTTTGTAATGACTATATGCGTTACGCTCGGAACCATTGTCCCCAAAAATATGTCCCCTTATAGGGTTGTTCACCTCAGCTTTTCAACATCTGAATTCGCACCAGAGCAATCTGGTTTGGCACAAACACTCAAGAATGCTTGAATTCCATAAATATTTTTCAACAACCGTCTAGCCGAATCAAATAGCTTAGACTTTTATCAAGAATTTGGACATCAATTGAAATAATTTAGCCAACTTAATTGACCTTCTTCATAATTTATAAGAAAACCAAAAATTCTTTTATGACGTCATGATACCGTACCAGATTAGTAGTATGTTAAGGATTCTGCCATTTTGTGACTTTGTCATATTACATCATACCATAGTGGGCTGATGATCTTTCGATCACAACCAACACTAGGTTCAACTGCATTGATGAGTCCATCGTTTACCATTTCTACACCATATCAAATGATGCACATGGTTAGAAATACATTATCAAAATTTTCAAATCATTTTTGTCTTAGCCGAAACAATTACCATAGACATATGAATAACATTATTATTTTTAAACATCATTGGTTCAATCACATGATCCAATGTTTTTCAAGAAAATAGAAGTGCAAACATCAGCACGAAGTTAATAAATTTTGAAAATCTAGCAGAGCTAGAAGATTTAGAAAATTCATGTTTCGCCATCAACTTCAATCTTTACTCCATTGCTTCATTCTATCAATCTCTAACACCATCAATGCTTACTATACTAAAATTTCTTAATTCTTACCTTAGAAGTTTTCTATACCCAGTATAGTTCATCAAACTTACCACACTTTGGAAGTTCAGGAACTTGCCACAATCATTTGAGTTTAAGAACTTATCCTAGTCAGACCATAGGCTTCCATTCACTGAGGTGTTCAAAACATACCATATGATCAAGAGTCACGAACTTATCATATGCATGAGTTTTAAGAACACGTGTAAGACCCCAATTTTTTATAAATAAAATTGAATTTCCTTTATTCATTATTTTGAAATAGTAAGGGGTGGATTTGATTAATGTGGTTAGTTATGGGTAAAATGTGCAAATTTTGCAAAATAAGCAAGTGGTTATAAAATATTCATTTTTGTCGGGGAGTATTCATTTGGTCATGGAATATTCTTATTGTCGGGGAATATTCGTACGACGGCGCAACCATTTGTGGGCCCCATAATGGAAAACTGTCGGATGAAGAAAATGACAAGTAAGAGTTTTTTATAAATAATGACGTAATTTTTACCGTTAACACTGTTGGAATACCTGGTGGTTAAAGTATAATACTACGCGTGGTTGCATAGTAGCACACGGTATTACACAGTATTTTTAGATTATCGATTCTTACGTAAGAAGGCACTACTCAATAATTGTTACAGTAATTACTGTTCAATATTTTATTTTATTGATTCAATAATTTCTACGTTGATATTTTATATTATTGTTGTTTTAATAATTGTCACTACACAGTATTTCCAATTATCAGATCAATAATTCATATTATTTGAATAATATTATTAGATAGCATTATTGGAAATGCCTAATGATGTTCTGTCTAGGAAAGGAGTTTGGTCACCTAATTGCGCGCCAGTAAGGAGAAATCCTTATCGGAAAACCCCCTCTTTCTTGGGAACGACCTGGTTATCATTATTGTGATTCTGTAATATTATTTATGAATAATTAATTATTGATTTATATGATAAGGAAATATTTATTTTATTTAGATATAAATGAAGGAATTAATGTTGAGGTGTTTTATCAGTATTTTGTCAGAATGGAGGTATTAAAAATTATCCGTATGTGGATTTCGGTCATTTTCTGTTTAAAATTTGGAAAAATTTATTTCTACAAGGTTGTAGAGAATTAAATTTCCTATGTAATAGACATAAAATTTGTATTTTTTTGATAAAAGGCTATTTATTATGAATTATTGAAGTTTCAGAAATAAATGTTTTTTTATTAAAAACATGGGTGGGCCCCACTTTTGTTTTTGTGGAAAAATGTGCTGAAAATTATTTCAAAGGTGGTGTGCTTCAAAGATGGAGTGCTGGAGAGAAAAAAAGCCTTCATAGGTAATTTTGTCAACTATGGCGTTTTGACATTTTCCTATAAATAAGGTGCTTAGTTAGAATTAAAAATTACAACAGAATCATAAGTTTTCTCTCTTTATAATATCGAGCGTATTTTTGTGAGTATTTAGATATCTTGAGTGTTGCTATTCAATGCAAGTTTCCTTCAACATTATATCCGATATTTCAGCCAGGCGTACTATTCTTTTGAGGTAAGGGATGTTATTTTCTTCGTAAATGATGTTATTTCTTTCAATATCATTATACTGAAATATTGGTATGAATTTTATTGTGAAATTTTTACCTTTTTGTGTCGGGATTACTATTCACATATACGACACTATTCACGTATACGTCACTATTCACGAATACAACACTATTCACAGAAAAATAAAATTTTCTATTCTTTGTCCAAGATGTCTATTATGGTTATTATCTTTGATTGTATCCATGTTTTGATCTTCATTCTTGAATTTTACTCCACTATAGTTTATTATGGAGTATTTTTGAACTTGGATTATCTAAAGTACGAATCCCTAATCTTTGTCCTTTTATCTCACTGGATTCGTTTCTTTAAAATATTTTTCATCATCCTCAGTCCTAAATGATGATATAACTGAATATCTTTCGCCTGTAGTGTAAAGATAAATGATTACCTGATGAATATCTTTGGCCCGTGGTGTAAAGATGGACAGGTGTTGAGATGAACATGACCAACTGGTGATACAAATGAATATCTTTGGCCCGTAAAGCAAAGATTAATATTTAGTTCGAGATGTATATTGATTGTTGTTACATGGATAAAATATTGATGATGGAATTTTAAATTATAGAAGATAGTAGATTTCATTCTCTACTTAACTCTTCTAATGAATTGTTATTTTTGCTGCGAATATTAATCTAAAACATGCAGTCCATTATATTTTATCTTATTTATTGAAGGCTAACGATAATTTGTTCTACATTATCTTAGTTATAATATTCTTTACTGGGCTAATTGAGCTCACCCTTTTCCTTTTTGTTCCATTTTTCTTCTCAGAAGACGAGAATATAGCGGGAACTAGTCGGGGTATAGAGTGATGTTTCAATATAGTTATTTAGCAGTCCTAACTATTTTGTAAAATAGTGTATCAATAATTGTAATGAGGACTTTATTTGATTGTGGATATTGTCTAGAAGACAATATTTGTATTTAAACTCACAGTATATGTGTTGTCGTATTTTGCACGACAATTGTAATAATGAAGTTGTAGTTTTTTTCTGTACCATGTATTTGGTGACTCAGAATGGGTTGTGTGGACCTATTTTGGGGGCGTCACAGTTGGTATCAGAGCTTAGGGATATGGTCTCTGGCGGAGATCGGGGAATAGAACTAGGAGGGGAGAGACGAGTAACTCCTTCGCTAGTGTGTCTTACCTAAGCTTATTTGTTGGTTGGTCAGAATATAGAAGTATTATGTGGTATGTCAATTTCTTTAATTAACCATTGTTTTGTGGCAGTATTTGAAAATGACATATGAAAATCAAGAGATGAACTCATATAGAGTTTTAAGTGATGAATCGAGGAGATTCATTTAAAGAATAAATATTGGAGTATAGTATTTTATTATAACAAAGATCTTATTAGGGAGTACTAATTAAGTTATTAAACTTGATTGTAGGATGTCAGGCGAAGAAGAAATTAGAGATATCAATGTGGTGAGTGAAGAATTAATAGTTGCACCTGAGCTAGTCGCAGAGGTAGCAGCTGAGAGTGATGAAGAAGAGGAACCTGAAGAGGATTTATTAGGAGAAATTTATTATCGAAATGTAGAATTACAAAATTGTATTCATGAGTTAGAAGAGCAGGCTGAAGAACGACAGACAGTCGTGGAACAAAGGGATGAAACAATTCAAAATTGTGTTACCCGAAATGTGATGCTTGAACAGAAGCACTCTTTGGCAGAGTATAAGATATTAAAGCTGGAATATGAGAATTCAAATGTTAAGTAGCAGTTGAAAGAAGAAACAAATGAACGAGTGAGGGTGAAGGATGTATGGGTAAAAGCCGCACGATGCGTTGATATTATGGAAAGAGAAGTCCGATCCAAGAAGGCTAAAATAGATGATATGTATTTCTCTTTTTGGACAGCAATTGGGAGAACCCAACATTGAGTTTTGAATTACCCTGTACATTGCGGTCAACCCCAATTCGATATGGATCGAAGATTAATAATTCAGATCATGGAGCAGGAGTACGATGAAGCAGTTGAAGGTGGAATATGCCCTATAGCGAAAGTCAATTCCAGCGGTAATGATGACACTAAAGGTTGTCTTGGACAAGTCAAAGTCGGTAGTTCAAGTGAGAGCGCTTTTTGTAACTTCCCAAAAAGCGAGGAACCGAACGAAGTTATCACGGGTAAGCTAATCATAAACTCTTGAGAAGTTTATACCTTATTAGATACTGGTTCTACCCATTCTTTTATCTCTCCTGCTTGTGCTCAACGTTTGAACTTGACCCTGAGAAATTAGACTTTGACTTATCTGTTGAAACTCCGTTAGGAGAAACTTTCATTACATCCACTGTTTATAAATCTTTCTTGATTCAAGTTGGCACCATCACATTACCTGTTGATCTAATCTCATTGAAAATACTTGCATTCGATGTGATTTTAAGGGATTGATTGGTTAACTACTCATCATGCTAAAATTGATTATTTTCGTAAGGATATTAGTTTTCATATTCCTAACCAACCTATTATGCGAATTCAAGCAACCAAACCACTAAAGTCGATAACTTTCATATCAAGCCATAAAGCCATTTTATTTATTGAAAAATGGATGTCAAGTTTTCTTAGCCCATGTCATGGATTTAAACAAAAATATGTCAGATTTGAATAATATTTCTGTTGTTAATGAATTTCCTGACGTATTTCCTGAAAAACTTCCTTTCCTACCCCAGAGCGTGATATTAAATTTGTATTGACCTTGAACCCGGTACAAAACCCATTTCTAAAATCTCATATAGAATGGCTCTTATTGAACTTCAAGAGTTAAAAACCCAACTACAAGAGTTGGTACCTGAGCCTCTATCTGGTAACTACCTTTGTGAAATGCACCGAAGCCAGACTCTCCGTAGGGGATGCCATATTTGTATGGTGGTAAACTGATAGGTGCCATTGTGACGTGCTATCCAAGGTTGGGATATAAATCACATTTAAGAGTAACCTATGTTAGTAATCGAAATACGTAGCTTCTTAAGCTTAGCTGGTTATTATCAGAGATTCGTGGAAGGATTTTTTTTTTGAATTTCCACTCTATTAACTCAGCTGACTCGTAAATATACAAAATTCAGATGGAGCGAGGAATGCGAGAACGGTTTCTAAGAGCTTAAGAGGAGACTCATTTCGGCACCTGTTCTAATAATATCATCTGGTTTGGATGGATTTGTTATCTACAACGATGCTTTAGGCAAAGGGTTAGGATGTGTTCTCATACAACATGAGAAAGTCATAACCTATGCCTCGCGACAACTCAGAGAATATGGAGACACTACCTGTATAGGGAGAAAGTGGAGATTTATACGGATCATAAGAGCCTTAAATATTTCTTCACCCAAAAGGAACTCAACATGCGGCAATGACATTGGCTCGATCTGTTGAAAGATTACGACCATACCATCCGATACCATCCTTGAAAAGCAAACATGGTAGCTGACGCATTGAGTAGAAGATCGTATGTGGGTACGAGTGCAATGTTGTTAACACAAAGACCCATTTTGTACGACTTACAAATGATGGAGATAGAGTTGAAGACTCTAGGGACCCACGTGATAATGTCAAATATATGAGTAAAACTGGCCTTAATCGATAAATTTAAAGCTACTCAAGCTACAGACCTGAAGCTGATGAATATGAAGAAGAAGGTGCAAGAAGTCGTTATTCCAAAAGCGAGAATCGACAATGTGAGGAAAGCTCAAACCTTCGATTTATTGGTCCATTTGAAATCCTCGATCGAGTAGGAACTGTGGCCTATAGACTCGCTATACCGCCAAGTATGTCACGTGTTTATAACGTTTTTTATATATCTATACTTTGTAAATATGTGAAAGACCCAAACCACATTATTGAGTTAGAACCAGATGAGATAGCCGAAGATTTAACGTACGAGGAGGTACTTGTCAAGATCTTGGATAGGAAAGAACATGTCCTACGCACAAAGGTTATACCACAAGTCAAAGTTTTGTGGAGGAACCATGCTATTGAGGAAATGACCTGGGAGTTGGAATCGAAAATGAAAGTAAGGTATCCTCACCTTTTCGAAACACCAGGTACGTACGTTAATTTTGAGAACGAAATTTCATAAGGAGGTGAGGTTGTAAGACCCCCAACTTTTTATAAATAAAATTGAATTTCCTCTATTCATTATTTTGAAATAGTAAGGGGTGGATTTGATTAATGTTATTAGTTATGGGTAAAATGAGCAAATTTTACAAAATAAGCAAGTGGTTATAAAATATTCATTGTTGTTGGAGAATATTCATTTGGTCGTGGAATATTCTTGTTGTCAGAAAATATTCGTACGACGACGCAACCATTTATGGGCCCCATAATGGAAAGCTTTCGGATGAAGAAAATGATAATTATGTATTTTTTATAAATAATGACGTAGTTGTCACCGTTAACATTGTTGGAATACATAGTGGTTAAAGTACAGTAATATACGTGGTTGCATAGTAGCACACGGTATTGCACAGTATTTTTGGATTATTGATTCTTACGTAAGAAGGCACTACTCAATAATTTTTACAGTAATTAATGTTCAATATTTTATTTTATTAATTCAATAATTGCTACGTTGATATTTTATATTATTGTTGTTTCAATAATTGTCACTGCACAGTATTTCCCATTATCATATCAATAATTCATATTATTTGAATAATATTATTAGATAGTATTATTGGTAATGTATAAGGAAGTTCTGTCTAGGAAAAGGGTTTGGTCACCTAATTGCGCGTTAGTAAGGAGAAATTCTTATCAGAAAGCCCCCTCTTTTCTCGGAACGACTGGGTTGTCATTATTATGATTCTATAACATTATTTGTGAATAATTAATTATTGATTTATATGATAAAGAAATATTTATTTTATTGGGATATAAATAAGGTAATTAATGATGAGGTATTTTATTAGTATTTTGTCAGAATGGAGGTATTAAAAATCATCCGAATGTGGATTTCAGTCATTTTCTGTTTGGAATTTAGAAAAACTTTCTTCTACAAAGTTGTAGAGAATTAAATTTCCTATTAGATAGATATAAAATTTATATTTTTCTGATAATAGGGCTATTTATTGTGAATTATTGAAGTTTTGGAAATAAATATTTTTTTTATTAAAAACATGGGTGGGCCCCACTTTTGTTTTTTTTGGAAAAATGTGCTGAAAATTATTTCAAAGGTGGTGTGCTTCAAAGATGGAGTGCTAGAGAGAAAAAAAAAGCCTCCGTAGGTAATTTTATCAACTATGGTGTTTTGGTATTTTTCTATAAATAAGGTGGTTAGTTAGAATTGAAAATCACACCAGAGTCATAAGTTTTCTCTCTCTATAATATCGAGCGTATTTAGATATCTTGAGTGTTGCTATTCAGTACAAGTTTCCTTCAGCATTATATCCGATATTTCAGCCAAAAGTACTATTCTTTGAGGTAATGGATGTTATTTCCTTTATAAATGATGTTATTTCTTTCAATATCATTATACCGAAATATTGGTATAAATTTTATTGTGAAATTTTTACCGTTTTTATTTTGAGGTTACTATTCACATATACGACACTATTCACGTATACGGCACTATTCACTAATACGACACTATTCATAAAAAAATAAAATTTTCTCTTCCTTGTCCAAGATGTCTATTATGGTTATTATCTTTAATTGTATCCATGTTTTGATCTTCATTCTTGAATTTTACTCCACTATGGTTTATTATCGAGTATTTGTAAACATGGATTATCTTAAGTACGAATCCCTAATCTTTGTCCTTTTATCTCACTGAATTCGTTTCTTTAAAATATTTTTCATCATCCTCAGTCCAAAATGATAATATAACTGAATATCTTTGGCCTGTAGTACAAAGATAAATGATTACCTAATGAATAACTTTGGCTCGTGGTGCAAAGATGGACAGGTTTTGAGATGAACATGACCAACTAGTGATACAAATGAATATCTTTGGCCCGTAAAGTAAAGATGAATATTTGGTTTGAGATGTATATTGATTGTTATTACAAGGATAAAATATTAATGATGGACTTTTAAATCATAGAAGATAGTAGATTTTATTCTCTACTTAACTCTTCTAATGAATTGTTATTTTTGCTGCGAATATTGATCTAAAACTTGTTGTCTATTATATTTTATCTGATTTATTAAAGGCTAACGATAATTTGTTCTACATTATCTTAGTCATAATATTCTTTATTGGGCTAGTTGAGCTCACTCTTTTCCTTTTTGTTCCATTTTTCTTCTCAGGAGGCGAGAATATAGCGGGAACTAGTCGGTGTATAGAGTGATGTTTTAAGATAGTTGTTTAGCAATCCTCACAATTTTGTAAAATAATGTATCAATAATTGTAATGAGGACTTTATTTGAGTGTGGATATTGTCTAGAAGATAATATTTTTATTTAAACTCACAATATATATGTGTTGTCGTATTTTGCACGACAATTGTAATAATGAAGTTGTAGTTATTTTCTGTACCATGTATTTGGCGACTCAGAATGGATTGTGTGGATCTATTTTGGGGGTGCCACAACTCACACCTAATCTTAATATTCTCTATCTTAATCTTAATAGTCTCTATCTATCAAATATGATATGAGAAAAGAATCACCTTCTCACCATAAGCATATGGATAGCGCGACACCGACATTCCATTGATTATCATTGTGAGGAACTGAGCGTGAGCATAAAGCCTCCGCCCATACAGAGGTTTGTACAACTTAGCTCTCACATGAGTCCTCAATTAAAATTCCACCTAACTCTATCTCACGCTTAACTTTCTCTTTGATCGATACGAATTCTTCGTATCCTATCATATAAAACTCCTCATGAGTTCATCTGTACCGCTTCATAGTACCTTCTCTTATAGCATCAAGCTATACCCACTTAGTCGTTACAGACTATTTATCATTTTATAGCTCATTCTGATCACGCTGTGATCATCGGTTTACCTTAGGGTTCTTTCCCATTTTGACCTAAACTCCATTCGAGTTCATTTTTTTTATCTTATAGACAAATCTATAATATACAAATGATGTAAGACCCCAACTTTTTATAAATACACATTCAATTTCTCTAATTATTATTTTGAATAATAAGGTATTAATTTGATATAATGTTTTAGTTATGGGTGAAATGTGCAAATTTTACAAAGTAAGCAAGTAGTTGTAAAATATTTGTTTGATCGGGAGAATATTCTTTTTGTCGGGGAATATCCGTACGACGGCGCAATCATTGGTGGACCACATAACGGAATAACTATCGGATATAGAAAGCGACAGAAATAACCTTTTTATAAAAATAACGGCAAAACTTTTACTATTAACTGTTAAAATACCCAGTGATAAAAGTACAGTAATACGCGTGGTTGCACAGTAGCACACGGTATTGCACAATATTTTTAGATTATTGATTCTTATGTAAGAAGTCACTCAATTTCATTCAATAATTGCCACAGTAATTGTTACACAATATCTCATATTATTGATTCAATTATTGTCACAGTATCATCTGCACAATATTTTATATTATTAAATCAATAATTGACACGACACAATTATTTATATTATTAGTTAGCATTATTGACAATGTCTAGAAAGTTCTGTCGAGGAAAGAGGTTGGTTATATAATTGTGCGCCAATAAAGATAAATCCTTATCGGAAAGCCCCCTCTTTCCTGAGAATGATATGGTTGTTAATATTGTGAGCTTATAATATTATTTATAAATAATTATTATGTGGTGAATATTGGTTCAAGTTTGATATAAATGAAGGAATTTAGTATGAAATATTTGTTCAAAAGCAATGTAGCTTGTCCTTATTTTTCCTAAATTCGTTGGTAAGGATTTCTCCTGCAAACAAATTTCTCCAAATTGTGGGCCCCAACTATGAAAAATGAGAGGAGTTAGGCATATGCAAGAAATTTGGCGGAGAAAAGTTTGACAGGTTAGGCACTCTGGTTGTTTTTTTCTCCCTCCGTGCTGCACTATAAATAGGGGTAACCCTTCCTTCCTAAAACACACCTTCAATATCAAAAATTCTTATTCTATAGTATTGTGAGTATTTTTCTTGAGTATAAGGATACTTTGAGGGTAGTTTTTTTGTGCAAGATTTTCTTAGAATAATATCCGATATTCTAGTCAAATCCAGTTTCTACTATGGTAAATGATATTATTTTTTTTGCAATACTCATAAGAAATATTATTTTCTTTCATACTCCTAAATTTAAACTTACTATGGTAAGTATTGCTTCTATAATTCCTGAAATGATTAGAAATTCCTTAAGTTTTACGCTTTCGTCTAATATCATTTCACTGAAATATTAGTCTGAACTTTCTTATTAAATTTCAAACTTTTCATGTCTGGGTACTATTCATATGGTACTATTCATGGGCACTATTCATACATACGATATTATCATTTACCATACGATATTATTCACAAAAGAATTTAATTTTTTTTCTGTCCAAATTATTTTTGATACATGAATATCATTTTTGAATTTTACTCCACAAAGAGTTATCATATTGACAATTTAGACATTTTTAAACTCTGGATAAATTGAATTAGAAATTCTCTAATATTTATCCTTTATCTCACTTGATTGAATCTTTATATCATTGTCATTATCCCCATGCTTATATTGTACTGGAAGTCATCTTTGGCCTGTAGTGCAAAGATGGACTATTGATTGGTATGATTATGACCAGAAATTATGACGCCCCCAAATCCGAGTTCCTTCGAACCTCGGATCCGGTCCTCCACGATACTACCGTCGTTCAACTATTTATTTCTTTTATTCATAACTTAAAGAATATAACTTTGCTTATTACAATTTAAAATATAAATTCTTTCCATTTTCAGGATCTGTATAATGACCCCAAACTTTTAAAAGTTTTAAATCTTGGTCATTTACCATTCCTGCCTTACATCATATTCGATGTTCTAAAAATATGTGGAATAATTTAAACTTTTTCAATCTCCTTGGAAAAATCTTTTATTGATTTCCTAACTTGAATCGATTACAAATCCTTGAATCAAATTATGCTATGACTCATTCTATTCGAATTATTATATAAATTTTTACATCTCGATTCTAATTCCTCTATGCATCACATAGTACAAATTTATAACTCAACATGTATTACACATCGTAAACTACTATCATATACATCTCCTAGAACCTAAACATAGTTCAAGAGCATATATTTAAATAAATCAATCAATCTCCTTCGATACTATTGAACTCTATCAATCAAGTAACACGTAATCTTTACCGTGAGTCCTTAACTTGCAAAAGTGGTTATTTGCAAGGGTGAGTTTGACAGCCCAACAATTCTAATAGTTTTCATGCAGCACATAGCATATAATAGCATATTCAGTTCATGCATTCATAATCAATTAATATTTACTACGCGTGTTACTTCTCACATAATAGGCATAGAGATTTACTTCACAAGCATATAATCAAAGATCAACTTTCAAATTTCATACATATCTCATATGCATTCCATATATATACATCAATATTTGCATAGCATAATATAGCTCAACTAACAATTATCGAATTCATATATCAAATAGGAACTGAAAGACTTGCATGGCTCGTAGTTTATCAACTACGACTTAACTGCTTATAGTTATCTGCACTTCATGTATTCCTACACAGTTATATAATCATGGATTCATATCCATTAGTCATACATTTCATACATTCTTAATATAATAATATATAATGTTATATTGTTCTCTATCTTAGTTTTTAAAACCTTCCCTTCGCTTTCTTAGTAAACTCTTAAAATAGCTATGTATATATATACTACACCTTAGCTATACATGCTTCATATCAACATTCATAAATCTTTATCACATACTTGACTCACTATGTGTTCGACACCTTAGCGATCTACATCGTTTTTATATTTTGCAAACTTTAATAAATTTAACAAAATTGGGTTTTATATAACCATTACTTGTTCATATACTTAAATCATCACTTAAGTCAAGCATTGAAGCTTAAGACATTAATACACACATGTTTTAAGGTTCTGGTTACCATTAAAACTGTTTGGCAAAGACCGCCTTACAGAATCAGATGCTATGATTATAATTAGGCTTGGGATGGGCGCAAATTGTCTGGCCCCTGGCCAGACCAAAGTTGAGTATTTATTTTTTGGTTTCATCTGGGTTCTTAGCATACATGACACATAACTTATCCACATGTTAAGAGGTCTTAGCCCAAGTTGGGTGTCTCTTGTGTTTACTTTAAGTTATTTCCACACTTTAAAGACTTATTTGAAATTTTCCAACAAGGCTAAGTAGGTTCATGTACAAGGAATGAACTACCTTAACCATTTCATCACGCAAAGAAGTTAAATGCCTATAACGCGTATGCTCGTATTTATTCAACTCATTAGTATAGTTCATCATTTGAGAACTCATTAAAATTCATACTCCCACGACTTATATGGTGTCTAGCTAGATGATCACACATGTAAGCCATGTTTATACAAGCTTAGTTTCGCAAGGCGTTCAAGTTCACTTTTAAAAGTCATTCTAGGCCAAGATAAAGCAACTAGGTGCAACTTTAAATCTCATTTCATAGCTAACTAAGCCATATATTTATGTTATTACGTTTAGAACTTTAAGTATACAAGTTACTTTAAGTTTGTTCTCAAAGTTTCAAGTTTTTTTTAGAAATCATTTTCAACTAAGCTATTGTAAGTTGATAATAATTAAAGAAACTTTAAATCAATTCTCATGCTTAGATATACTCATAACTCAACAATATGTATGTGTTAAAATATCATAACTTCAAAGACTCAAGGTTCGTCAATATTTGTTTTTCAAAACTCCAAGTTTCTTTTCAAAACACATACTAAGTCATGCTAAAACATTCTATTATGAGTAAGGTAATCTTATATGTCATGTCTATTATTATTCATATTCATGTTTTATCACTTAGAATAACATATTCCATCGTCTAGAACACTATACTTGTGTATGTGCTCGTTTGACACCCTCCGATTGTCTCCAAATACATAATAGTAAAAATAATGATTGTTTTGACCCCTTATAACAATCTCAAACTAAAAACTTAAAGAAAAAAAGTTGTAGGTCTATTCTTCCTCGTTTCGGATCATCTTGAATCACCTTAATCGGAGTTCGTATGAAAACTTTATGCCTAATTTACTACAATGAGTCAAAGTAGTCTACTAACAATCGATATCCGTAAGAATCAAGACCCCAAATGGCGAAGCAATCATGCCCGGTGAGGTCTGACGACTTCTCAGACTCTATTCTTCGCGATTTTACAGACCCATACCCCTTCCGATTTTCATAACATGAGTTATACTCATCCAAATTAATTCGTTTTCGATTCTATGGGTTTGTAACTCATAAAAATACAACACACCAAATACCCAACAATTAACATAAACATTAACTAACCCAAATATTAATCTAAAACTCATGTTCACACTAAATGTTCATGTTTTAACAAATTTATCGAATTCATTCACTACGAATTCGTTTCTCAATCAAATTGGTCCGTTTAACTTTCGTTGTTTTTGTATATAACTGTATTAATAGTACCTAGCAACAATTCATGGATTATAACAATCCTTAGCCATCAATTTTGTGACTCAAAAGTAAGTTTTTCTTGTCATTTCTAAGGAATTGAAAACTTAGGAATCAAAAGCATATAAATTAGCATTATTACCTCTTGAATGCTTGCAATTATTAACTATAGTTCTTCAATTCTCCAATTGTTCCTCAAATCTCCAATTCTACTGACTCTCTAAAGCAAATTCTCAGAAAATTTAAACAAACGGGAAAGAGAATAAGGGAACTCTATTTATAGAGAATTCTCAACCCAGACAAAGCCTTTACATATTGTTTTGATTTAGCAGAAAGAAGAAGAAGCCAGTGAATGCTAAAGAGTTGGTTACCAACTCCTTCCCCAGCCATCCTTATAACAATGAGCACCTACCTTTATAGCTACTGTTCAATCTTGGTGGTTACGCAAAGAAGATATAGGATACTGTTTGGGTACAAATTTTGGGACAAGCTTATTTCTCAGCAACTAAAGCTTAGTTTAGTTCCTTTAATTCCCAAAATAAAATTTTAATGTGTTAATGCGACTACACTAAGTAAAATTAGGGATTATTTATGTACTCACATCATATACTCCATGTACATTAGTCCACATAATATTTTAATTGGGCTAAATATCATTCGATTGGGTATTCCCAACCCATTACTTCCTATCACACATAATTATCAAAATGATTAATATCAATCATCTATTATCTTTCCATTAATTCTCTTTTAATAATTCCAGTTAAACCTTTAGTCTAGTTTAACTTTAATACTTAGGCCATACGAGGCTCATTTATCCCACTTACTAGAGATATATAACTCAAGCTCATTATCTCTACTATAAAATATTAGGGGTCTAGGCCATGTTTGGCTTTTCCCCAATTCTACATTATTTTAATATTTATTTAATATAAAGCTTAGGTGTCACCTTACCTTAATACTTAATTACCTTAGATGAGCATATACTATGAACTTATACTCATAACATCTTTATCCAAATAACCATTTCCTTAATAATTATTATGTACTCCACTAATTAATATAATATAATATTCTATAATATCGCTTAATTAAACATATTTATTCCGGGTTAATTAATTAACTCTTATTCAAATATACATTCATGGACAACTTAATCATCATTTAAGATTTTATTATCCCTATGAGTCCTTAGTACCCATTTCTTAAAATTTAAATTACACAAATTTTCTCAGAACATCCTACAGACTAGCGCAGCTGTGCTGGTCATATGCTTGGAAATGGCGCAGCTGTGCCATACAAAGTTCAGACATAACAAGTTTCTGTTTTAGCAGAAATAGAATCTACGCTCCTAAATACTTCGCATATACCTCATAAATGGTAACTCATCTAAAATGATCAACCTCTTCTTTGATTCCACATCATGAATTACTATTTTCTTTAATAATTTAATTATCAAACTTCGAGTTTTAAAACTCTATTTTTCCTTAATAGTTTAACCAACTATGAAATCTCCTTTACGGGTTTCTTACCACAAAACTCAAATATAAAACACCCACTATAATCACATATTCACTATTTACTTAAGTGATTCTTAAATCCCTTCAAATTATATTATTTCATAATATAACTTCCACTTTAATATAAATTAACCAATATTTTTACTTTTTATTTAATTCTCATAATTAACTAATTTATGCTTTACTATCTCAATCTATCTATGGATAGCTTAAGCACTAACTAAAATTCATATTACATCATACTAGTTACTAGTATATATATTCAAGAAAATGGTGATTATCTATCAAAATATTTAATGTCACCAACTCACTATGATAAAATAATTTTATAGATTATTTAATTTCGATAGATAAATCTTATCCATCTTCTTATTAATTCATCTCTACAATTTATAACAAATATATAATAATGATATATATTTATTAAACACAACATCACTTATTACATAGCTCATATTACCTATGTAACACAATACAACATACCTCGTATCACACACACACACACACACACACACATATATATATATATATATATATTCTTGTTCAAACCCATCTCATGCTTTAAGAATTTTATCTACTAAATTTTTATTTTAATATTTTCTAAAAATTTGGGCTCTTATAGGAATTGTGTATTGGTATAATCATAATCTTTAATGTTACAGATAAAGTTTGTGGTGAAAGTTCTCTTTGGCCCATAGTGCATAGATGGACATGTGTTTAGCATGATCATGACCACTGGAGATACTAACGAATATCCTTGGTCCATAGTGCATGGATAATTCGTTGATTTGAAATATTTATTGAATGATGTTGCACGAATAAAATATTGATCACTACAAAAAAATGGGGCTTCAGCAACAACCGATTTTCGTTGCTAAAGGTGCCAAATTTCGTTGCATAAGGGTTTTGGCAACGACTTTACTATCGTTGCGTCTTTTGTTGCACAATGAGCGTTGCTAATTGTTCCGCAACGAATATTTTTTTTCGTTGCCAAAAGTAATACATTTTGCAACGAAATTTGACTTTCGTACAGAGACATCGATCCTTTAGCAACAAAATGTATTGTTGCAGAATAATTAAAATTTCATTGCTAAAAACCCCATTTCGTTGCAAAAGCCTGCTAATTGGCAACGAAATGAACTCTTTTTTTTGCAACGACCATGCATTTTCATTGTAATTGACACCATTTTGCAACGACATTTTTCGTTGCAGTAAATTATGAAAATTGTTGCCTAAGCTTGCTTTCGTTGTGGAATGTAAACTTTTAGCAACGATTTTTTGTTCTTGATTATATTTTTGTAGCGACATTATCTTTGAATTAATGTAACGAAAATGTTTGTTGCTGGTTATTTTTCAATAGCAACGAAAGTTGTAGATTAGCAACGACATTATATGTTGTTGTTTCTTTATATGTGCAACGAAAGTTGATATGATTTGCAAAGATAAAAAATATTGCCTTTTATGTTAGTATTAGCAACAATATCCTCTTCGTTGTTATTAGGTTAATTTTTCGTTGCCAAATATTATATTTTTAATGCCATGAGCAACGAAAATTTGTTGCTAAATGTATAAAAAATTGTTGCTATATTAAAACTTGTTCAATGCTTTGGTAACGAATTATATTGTTGCCAAATCATAATTTGACATTCTTTTTGTGTACCTGACTGGCTCAATGTCCCCATAGCAAATAATGACAAAAATACAAAAAACTAAAATATTATTAACTTAATAAAATCATCCACTACATAATCATTCATTATCTTTATAATTAACCATCTAAAGCTACCACAGTTCTTCAATCAAAGTATATATCTACATATATAGAGAGTACACTTCATAATTTAATCCCCTTGTCTTAGTAAACATAGCACGAAAATTTGATACCTAGTATTGTAAGGCAGGTCGTAGAAGCAGTCTTCCTGCACATATTTAAAAATAATAGCAAAGTCAGAAAAATGAAGCAAATAGGTCACCAGAGGCACTTAGTGCCAAAATCAATACACAAAGACAATAGAGTTGCTACGTGGTACTAATGTATACCGTATTGCTCATAAGCAAAAAAAGACAAATAGGCAATCACAATATCATTTGCTACAAATCCAAATAGAAAAGAACTTTCAGTGCGACTATATGATTGCTCTGTTACAAAAAAAAAATTGGAATCTTAATCGGCCATTTCATGAATTAATTTCAGTAAGCTTAGTGGTAAACATATTTTCTGTTACAAGACTTGTAGATTATTATTATATGTTGACCTCAAGTCAGAATTCAGTCACATTTAACAACCACAAGCATCACACAATCTTAAATACCATCATACAATCTTAAATAACAATGTTTAGATTTCTATATAGAAAGGACAACAATTATAGAAAAGTTGAGGCTATTAGTCAATGTGAAAAAACTTTTCTTGAGATGACAAATTTTCATACAGTATATGCCCCAAAGATGCTAGCTATAATCACAGACATCATAGATTTATTTACCAAGAATTCAACATGTTGCAGCAGACATTGGAAAGACAAAATTCACTTGCTATCCTTCCTGAGATGCTGAGAAATTAAAACAACTTGTTTACAGAGATTGACCTTTCGACAGAACTCTCCAGGTTGTACCGAGGAAATCTCAAAAAAGAAAAGAGGAGCATAATAATCCACCAACGTGAGGCACTGCAAGAACAAAACAACAGATGGAGATAGCTTAAACAACAGAAGAAAACAAGTGAATCACATGTCCTTACCTTTACACGAATATGAAGTTAGGTAGATATCTCACATATGATATCCCACTTTCGTTGTGTTCTGGCCATCGAACTTATCTCAAGATTCATCCTTCTAAATTTCTAATGTTAGATTGAATTGGCCATCCGACTATTTTGCTTGAGAAAGAAATTTCCTTTTACATTGTTTGGCACACCTTCATATAAATTAAACAAACTTATTTTTGTCACATGTTTTTAAAGACATCAATGGAATTCCGGGTGGGTTTGCTATTCATATTTTGGGATTATTGCAGGTTTGTAACTAGAACAAATATATTCAAAATGATTCGCTTGCACCAGTTGTGCACATGCACCTTCATCCTCGTTAATTAAATATATAAATTCTTGATACGTATCATAATTTTTTCTGTCAAATGAAGAAAACTAGAGGAGTGAAGAACAGACGGTCTAGTATATTTCACCTCCTTGTAAAAATAAGGTCAACTTTTTTCCCGCAGTTTTTAGTACACTCAATTTACTGAACAAATGTTCAACTTTAGAACTATTCACTAAACTACTCAATTTACTGAACACAAAGATATGTTACCAAGATAGAAAGTCAAATGAAGTTTCCTAGTAGTATATACTATATAATAAAACAATCAAACAGGAAATGTATCAAACTTAAATATATATACGCTTAGAATTAAGCACAAAAACTATGTAAATTGGTATTACAGATACTATTTTACGATTTCGTAAAAGAGAACACGCGTAAGAGAAGTTAAGAGCTAGCAGCATAATCATTGTGCAAAGAATGATGCATAACAAGATGTATTTCAGAGTGAATGAATGAAAGAGTGGGCATATCTCACATGTATTACGAGAACTGGATAACTAAAATTTCTTATTTTGTTGATATTTTGCAAATATTGAAAGGAGCCTTCTCAATACAACACCATGTATATAGAACATGGAATAAAGGGGTCATAATAAGAACAATGTCAAACTTGCTTTAAATATGTTAAACCAAAATGTCAACTTGACATTGTACAGAACACGTATTCCTGAAAGGATAGCACTATGTAGAACAACACCTCTCAACCTCTACAATTGAGAAGCCAAGTGTAGTGTGGGCCCACTTCCAACAGATTGACCATACAAAATGACATCCTCTTGCTTGATACCATATTTACTCTTCAAATAATTATATATAACTTCTATGTCATAGTATGTGTTTAACTCAGATGGCTAACAAAATTTAAACTTTATAAGCTTCAATATCATAGTGAAAATCATAAACTTGAATAATAAATTCATTATAATTTTCCTTACCTTACCAGAGGATGCTCCGTATCCTGAATAATCATAGTTGCAAAAGAGCGAAATAGATTATGTAAGTTATAAAGACAAGGTGGTTATTTGCTAGCTATAAGTTTAACAAATCTTCATCTCAAAGAGAGCATGTGTATTGTTAAAATCATGTCAGTTCCAAATAATTGAATGACTTACCCGCTTAAAAGCTAAAAACATAGAAAAGTAGAGGGATCTTCATAAAAACATCTCTAAATTTCAAAATTACTATGAACATACAACCAAAGCGATACACCCACACTGATATATAATTCCACAATGGGAACAAACTAGAAAATGGCCATTAGATCAGTTAAATAGATGTATACAACAAGAAGTCCATATGACAGAACAACATGAACAAATGAACAACATAATAAGTAAAGTAATAAATTACCAACTTCTCAAAAGAAATAAAAGTAAAAATTACAAAATGCTTCTAATTAATTACAAACAAACAAAAACCAACCCCAAACTTAACATATCATCAAAGCAAAATTAACCCATTAACACCTGATTTCTAAAATAAAACACAAACATACATGGGAAAAAACATGTAATGCAAACAGAAACACCCATTTCCATTAATATATTTATTTTTTGAATTAAATGGATATATACAATTATAATACATTCACGTACATAATTGTTCTGGATCCGCTCTTAAAGGGTTGTATTTTCAAATTACCAACTTTTATGCTCTTGCACACACTTTCAAAGAAAGGTATGTTATATTCTCAGTTCACCATAACTAAATAATAATCATAAGCCAACAAAAGGAAAATTAAAACATAAAACCTCTTCAATACAAGTAATTTTTGTTATTATTGAAACGAAATGAGTAACTTCCTCCATACCACATGGAACAAATGGAAAATTGTAGTACTGTAAATAAGAGAAGCTAGAATGAATTAAATAGTAATGCAATTTTTCACACCAAAATTGTAATCAAGATATTAGGTTCTAAGTTTACAGAAGGCATGCTTGCAAGGAAAGGGAAAAAAGTATCCAACGAAAAGAAAAAACTATGCAAAAGCTAGTATCAACTATCAGAAGAATAATTATGATCTACTTGAAAACTTCACAAACTCAATATATGTGAATAAATGATAGAGATAAGCGCTGGTGAAATACCTTCTATATTGTTTGTTGGAAGAGATGCTATGAGATCTAAAGGGCACAATGCTATGTTAGTGTAAATTTGGCGAAGTCGTAGAATAATGCTAGGTACAGTTGTATAATTGATAGTTACACTTTTTGCAGAGATGTAATCCCGGAAAACACTCCTAGCCTCTCCCTTCCATCCGATCATAAAGCTCTCTTTCTTCAGCCGAAAGATCCACAAAATAGGTCTCTATAATTTTAGGTGGCAATCCAATTAAGACTTTTTCTTTCATTCTCCTCAAGGTAATGGTTGCCATTATAGCCTAAATGATATAATCACATTACATCAGAATGACAAGAAACATTATTCCAAGTTAACAATCAAATAATAAACAAAAACTATCCAAAGAAATAAGAATGCATGACTACCAAAATGGAGAGAAAGAAATAAGAGGAAACTCAATGATCATTAATAGCGCATCTAAATGGTTTTTGTTCTTCAATTCAGAAAGATATGAGACCATTTGACATGATAATTAGAAGCCTTTACATTACTATGTACTTAAACATGAATAATCGGACAAATCTTTGCCATTCTCTTTCTCTCTCTAAAACATGATCAACCATACGAATCTTTCGATTCTCACGGCTGTTCACCCTTGAAAATCTAGTTCACTAAATCAAATCATGAATAAGTCAATTTTCAAATATATTGTGGCCTCATCGAGCACAACTCTATTCAATATAGCATGGTCCAAGATCCCTCTTGGGATTGTCAACCATGAAATTACTAACAATTTTTCAATTTGATAAAAAAGCAACATGTAAAATTTTAAAAAGAGATTATTGAAGTTGAAATCATTTGCATGTGGATTACATATGACAACAAATTCAGATCGATGTAAGAGCTCACCGGCTTGATATATGTATGTAAAATTAAGTATTTGTGTGTGTGCTCATTTTGGTTTGATGTGTGAGAAAGATAGACCCACACACAAAATAAAGATAGAAAAGCAAGTGTAAAGCCAAACAAATTGAAGTTATTAATGAAAGAGTAGAAAAAATTTGGTTGACACATTGAGCCACCCGTTAAATGACCGAAAGTGTGAGAGAGATGACTTGTGGGTTGTATGACTGAGTATTTAACATGACATCTCCACATACATAGAATCTACCATAAATTTTTAAATATATCACTATATCACTTCTTTGGTTTAATGCAATCCTTAAAGGTTACAAATTATCTTTGCTATTTCATTTCTCTACGTCTGACTAAAATTTAAAAGCAGATGAAATTGCTAACTCTTTGTATTCTATCTTTGTTAGACAAGGCTTTGTAACTTATCAAGAAGCTCCATTGATGGAGAAATCAAGTATAAATAAAGAAATGAGAGGAAAATATTAAAACAATGAGAGAGTAAGGGGAAAAGCCAACAAATTTAACAATTCAAAACCCGATTAACGCCATGAGGAAAGCAGTGAAGAAGAGAACATTGTTCCAAGCAAGAGAAATAAATGGTAGAGACTAAACCAAAGAATATGATGAACTGTAATTACAATACCATAGTAATATTTTGGCTTGGCTAAGCTGCATAATGGCTAAGGGCAATTGGATCAAAAAGCACTTTCCATCAAGATCCCCAACGCTCTTTGTCCTCCATACGCTCCTTACGGTTCCGGTTCCTCGTAATGCTCAATAACCTCGACAATTCTCACGCCCATGTAAATCTCTCCACTTCCAGCCTCTCCGTGATTCCCGAGTCAAGCTTGGTTCGAGAATCAAATCTTGAGGAGTAGTATTTGAGGCGTTATTGAAACGAGGAAAAAAATCGACCCGGTTCAAAAAACGGCTTCATATTCGCCCAAAGTTACAATAATCGGGTGCGATGATTTGGCGGTTCAGGTCTGACTTCAATGCTAGTTTGTCTCGTCCAATGAAGTTATACAACCGAAGCATGAAGTTTACCGCCAAGATTTCATCCGGATCAACCCGAAAGCTCGACGCATTAAGCTCTTGAAGCGGAGTTAAAAGCGGTTCAAACTCAAAATTCGAGATCCAATACCTTGGCGATTCCATAACCGATTCCGGTAGCATTCAAGTGATGCTTCCGGAGATTTCACCGATCTGTGCCGCGAGAATCATAGAGATCCCAATTTTAGTAGGTTTTCCGTTGGTTCGAGTCATGAAAGCTTGTAACAGAGCATTCGGTGATGCTTTGCTTGCTAAATAAATTCGTATTTGGTCTATAATGGGTAGCTTGGGTTTAATGGACGGTGAGGGGAGAAGAAGGTTGGGATCCGCATGATGAGGAAGAAGAAGGGGAGGAGAGATCGAGTCTTTATAGGCAAATCACCTTGCCTTCCACGAAAAATTCTTGGTCCCTAAGCCTTTTTTGGGGTGCACGGCTTCCACCCCCGAATCGCCACCCCTCTCTGCTTCATCTTTGTCAATTTTGTCTTCCTTCTCTTCCACTCCTGTTCTTTGTTCTTCCCCTTTTTACGAAATTGCCTAACTCTTGCTATATTGTTTTTTTTTTTCCCAATTAAGATTGTTATATGTTCAAAGGCTATGTTTGATTAGTTTAATTTATTAATCCCCTAGTTAGGTTTTTATTTGATTTGTTTAGTTTAAATTTTATTTTCTTTATTCAGATAATATAATTTATTATTTCCCATATTTACACACAATATATATATATATAGGGATAAATAACGTTTTGGTCACTGTACTGGGTCCGGTTTTCATTGTGGTTACCGAAACTTTTTTTGTTACAATCGAATAACTGTACTTTCAAAAATTTACAAAATGGTCATTCTGTTCGAAAAATGGACGGAATGCTGACTATGCAAGTTGACTCCATTTTTTTGCTTACGTGGAGCACAAAAAAGACAAGCAGGCGGATTATTATAGCACAAACTAACAAAACTATTAACTACTTCACCTAAACAATTCCAAAACTAATAATAATAATAATAAAATACTATTAATAGTAATAATTTTAAAATTACTTTTTTAAAAAAAGCTATTTTTTAAAAAATTACATTTTTAAAAAATGCATTTTTAAAAAATTACATTTTAAAATTCTATTTTTTTTAAAAGTCTGTTTTTTAAAAATTTCTGTTTTTTCAAAAAAAAATCTGTTTTTAAAAAATTCTACTTTTTAAAAAAGTAACGCTTTTTAAAAAATTAACATTTTAAAATTCTATTTTTTTTTTAAAAGCGGTTTTTTTAAAATTACTTTTTTTAAAAAAGTCACATTTTTAAAACAAATTGCTTTTAAAAAAACAATCAGTATTTTAAAATTTTGTATTTTTAAAAATTCCATTTATAAAAAAATAGAATTTTTAGAAAAATTAACATTTTTAAAAATTAGTTCGATTTAAAAAATATTAGTTCGATTTAAAAAAATAACATTTTTAAAAAATTAAAAATTCTATTTTTATAAAAAATTAACGTTTTTTTTTTTAAAATTAACGTTTTTTAAAAAAATAGACTTTTTAAAAAATATTAGTTCAGTTTAAAAAAAAAATAACGTTTTTAAAAATTAAAAAATTCTTTTTTTATAGAAAATTAACATTTTTTTAAAAATTGACTTTTTAAAAAAATATTAGTTTAGTTTAAAAAAAAGTAACATTTTAAAAAAATAAAAAATTCATTTTTTATAAAAAATTAACGTTTTTTAAAAAGCTAACTTTTAAAAAAATATTAATTGAGTTTAAAAAAATTAATATTTTTAAAAAATTAAAATTTCTATTTTATAAAAAATTAACGTTTTTTTTAAAAAATAGACTTTTAAAAAAAATAATATTTCGATTTAAATAAAGATAGGCGGAATCTTTAATGTCGACTAAGTTAACTCCATTTTTTTGCTTACGTAGGGCACAAAAAGACAAGAAGGCGGATTATTATAGCACAAACTAACAAAATTATTAACTACTTCACCTAAACAATTCCAATAATAATAATAATAATAATAATAATAATAATAATAATAATAATAATAATAATAATAATAATAATAATAATAATAATAATAATAATAATTCAAAATAATAATAATAATAATAATAATAATAAAATACTATTAATAGTAATAATTTTAAAATTACATTTTTTTAAAAAAGCTATTTTTTAAAAAATTACTTTTTTTAAAAAGTTGTTTCTAAAAAAATCTGCTTTTTAAAATTCTATTTTTTTAAAAAGGTCTGCATTTTTAAAATTTACATTTTTTAAAAAAATGCTTTTAAAAAAATTCTATTTTTAAAAATAGATTTTTTATAAAAAATAACGTTTTAAAAAAATTAACATTCTAAAATTATGTTTTTAAAAAAATTCAATTTTTAAAAAACACATTTTTAAAAATTTACATTTTTTTAAAAAGTCACATTTTTTAAAATGCGACTTTTTTTTAAAAAAATCGATATTTTAAAATTACATATTTTTTAAAAGTCTTTTTTTTAAAAATAGAATTTTTAATAAAATTAACGTTTTTAAAAAATTAGTTTAGTTTTAAAAAATATTAGTTAGGTTTAAAAAAATAACGTTTTTAAAAAAATTTAAAAATTCTCTTTATATAAAAATTAACGTTTTTTTAAAATTAACGTTTTTAAAAAAATGCAAATTTTAAAAAAAATATATTAGTTCGATTTAAAAAAAATTAACGTTTTTAAAAAATTAAAAATTACATTTTTATAAAAATTAACATTTTTTAAATTAACATTTTTAACAAAATGACTTTTTAAAAAAATATTAGTTCAATTAAAAAAAAATTAACGTTTTTAAAAATTAAAAATTACATTTTTTATAAAAATTAACGTTTTCTAAAATTAACGTTTTTTAAAAAAGAAATTTTTAAAAAAATATTAGTTCGGTTTAAAAAAATTAACTTTTTTAAAAGAGAAAAAATTTTGTTACCTTTAATAAAATGACTTTTTTTTAAAAGCAGACTTTTTAAAAAATAGAATTTTTTAAAAAACAGTTTTTAAAAAAATAGAATTTTAAAATTATTACTATTAATAGTATTTTATTATTATTATTATTATTATTATTATTATTTTGAAATTATTATTATTATTATTATTATTACTCCTCCATCCCAAATTAATTGCTTTCATTTTAATTTTTTAAAGTCAAATTGACCATTTTAAAACTAATCTTTTACTATTTTGCTAAAATATAGGTGAAGAGATTATAACCAAAAGAAAGTATATACAATTTATTACTAACCCTAATTTTTATAATTTTAGAAATATATTTATATATGCTTAATTATTAATTCTAAAAATAGTCAATTTGACTTAAAAAAGTTAAAGCTGAGCAATTAATTTGGGACGAATGAAGTATTAGTTTTGGAATTGTTTAAGTGAAGTAGTTAATAGTTTTGTTGGTTTGTGCTATAATAATCCTACCGCTTGCTTTTTTCTCAGCTCATGAAAATAAAAAATGGAGTCAACTTCTACGATCGAGATTCCGTCCATTTTTTGGACGGAAAATTGAATGGAATGACCATTTTGTAAGTTTTTAAAAGTACAGTTATTTGATTGTAACAAAAAAAGTTTCGGTAACCACAATGAAAATCAGACCCCAGTACAGTGACCAAAACGTTATTTATCCCTATATATATATATATATATATATATATATTATCTATATTGTTTATTATATTATGCTTATTTTCTTTTAAAAAAATAATATTTCTTAAACCAATTATTCTTTCGTGAAAAATTAATTCATATCAAACCAAGCTATGAGACCCCAAAATTTATGAATAAAGATTTAAATTTCTCGAAATATTTTTTTAATATTATGGTGTGGATTTGATATAATGTTATAGTTATGGGTAATATTTATAAATTTTGAAAAAGTACATGAAGTTGTTATATAATATTCGATTGGTGGGAATATTCGTTTAAATACTGGAATATTAAATGACGGCACACACAATCATTAGTGGACCCTACAATGGAATTATTGTCGGATTGAGAAAATGATAAAAATATTTTATGAAAATAACGGTGAAAGTTTTACATTGTTAATCGTTGAAACACCCGTGTTAAAAATGCAGAATACGGCGTGGTTGCATAGTAGCACTACGGTATTGATTATTGATGCTTATGTGAGAAGTCACTCGGTTTTGTTCAATTATTACTTGATGGTTGTTGCATAGTATCTCACGTTATTTAATTCAATTATTGTCGATATTTTATATATTATTAAATCAATAATTGAGCTAACAAAGTTATTAATATTATTATTTGCAATATTAACGATGTCTAGAAGTTACGCAATTGAGAGGTTTGGTAACCTAAATTTATGCTTGCGATAATAGGAGAAATCCTTATTGGAAAGCCCCTCTTTCTGGGAACGACACAGTGGATTAATATTGTGAATTATAATAATGATGATGAAGTTTTGTTTTATTAGTATTATTAATGTAATAAAACAAAAGCTTTTTATATAAAATGAATACTTTTATAAAGTTATTCGTTTTATTAGACTATAAATAGAATATATTATATTCTATTATGCGTAGTGTTTTCGTAGTAAAATCTTTTTATATAAAATAGAATACTTTTATAAAGTTATTTATTTTATTAGAAAATAATTAGAATATATTATATTTTATTATGCATAGTGTTTGCATAGTAAAATCTTTTTATATAAATGCGTAATACTTTTATAAAGTTATTCGTTTTATTAGATTATAAATAGAATATATTATATTTTATTTAAAAAATTTTGTTTTATTAGAATATTTTATAGTAAACCAATCTGACCGTCTGCTTAAAAAGTAAATCAATCTGGACCGTTCAGAATTAGTTACTATTCAATCCATTTTTCTATAAATGAAGCTCATTCCTTCATTATTTCTTACGAATTCAATTGAAACTCTAAAGAGAGAAACGTAGAGAATTTTTTTTCTTCTATAATCTTGAGCGTATTTCTTTAGAGTTTAAGAAAGCTTTGGCGTAGTGCAAGTTTCTTCAAGTATATCCCCGCCCTGCCCGATTTGAAGTACTCTTCTTTATAAGGTAAGGGTATTATTCTTTCGTATTTATGAAGAGAACTTCATTATTCCATTCTTTATTATTACATTGGAATAACTTTGTATCATGCTGGCTACCCTATACTTGGTGAAATTCTTCATTATTCCATTCTTTATTATTATGTTGAATAACTTTGTATATCACAAGTACCGCATACATGGTGAAATTCTTCATTATTCCATTCTTTATTATTATGTTGGAATATCACATCCGGTTAAGTATTCGCTGACTTGGTTCCTGTTGGTTGATTTCACAATCAAAACAAATGTGCAAGTATACACGATCAACAAGTAATATAGTGATAAAATAGAGTGTCGATCCCACAGAGAATTCTAATTAATAAACTCCAACTACTAGTACTATATAAATTCAATTTTATTTAAACAACCAATAATTGTGATTTTTAGAACTAATAAAACTAAACTAAACAAAGCAAATAAATTATTCTAAAAGAAAATAAATAAACAAACTAGGATTTGATCGAATTCAGATAAACAAGGATTAAGACTCCAATATCCCCAATTATGAATTATAAATCAATTATCTCAATTATTATGTCTACTGAATTGTTAACAGGAATTCTCAAATGCCAAAAGCCCTTTCTCAAGTGATCATTTGCCTTCTATTTAATCCAAGTTAATTTTGCTATATCTCTATGCAAAACAATTGAATTAAACTCGCTACAATCCCAATTCCATATGTGTTACATGCGACAAATAGATATTCTCATTCTATTCACAAACCTAATTATTCACCGTGCAAATAACTAAGTCACATGTCACCATGCCCAGTTCTAACCCTAGAATTCCTCTCTCAATTCCTTCTAGAGTAACAAGGTAATTATTGGCCAGATAATTAATCAATAAGCACAAATCTAGATGAACAATTCACTTCAACATAAATAATTGGAATAAATCAAATAATCAATTCATAATTATAAAAGGTTCCATTGGAATCTTAATAAAAGAAATTAGTTCATAACGAAAATTAAAACCAACAATAATTGATAAATCATCCTTAATAAATTACACAAATTAAAAGAATAAAGAAGAAGAGGAACTCCAAGTCCCCAAATCTTCATAATCTGCCCTTGCTCCTAGATTAATCTCCCAATTGTGTAGTATAAAATTTTTCCAATTCAATATAAATAAGCCTTATATACTTTACAACTTATTTCTCAATCCAACTCCAAATCAACTTTTAATTCCATATGCCAAACCAAATAAACGGAGGTCAACGCCGCGTACACCCGATCGACTATGGTCCAGGCCAGTATACCATTGCTACCGATTAACTAAAGAGAAGAGCGCCCGTAAGACCGTAATGCGAAGATGATCCCTAAGCCCAATTTTAGCTCCTATGCCCCAAATGTTCCAACAGCGCACAATCCTGCAACAACACAACTCAAACAAGTAAAATAACTCTAAAATGCTTTAAACATACAATAAATTAAGGTCAAACATATCCAATTTATGGGTATATTACCCAATCATCAGTTCCATTAATTATTATTACATTAGAATAACACATCGCATGCTTGATTACTATCGCATGCATGGTGATTTCATTGTTATTCCATTCTTTATTATTACATTGAAATATCACATCCGGTCTGCGAATTTAAAGCTTGACTGGTTCCGTTTCTTTATTATTACATCTGAATATCACATGCGTGCGTTTACGCATGACACAGTTCCATTCTTTATTATTACATTGGGAATAACTTTTATGCATGCGATCTATTGCACGCATGGTGAATCCTTCATATTATTCCATTCTTTATTATTCTGCATTGGAATAACTCGTCTATGTGGATTACCACATGCATGGTGAATGATCCTTTGTATTCATTCCTTATTAAATTGTGGAAATGATACATGTATCGTGGATTACTGCATGGCGAGCAAAAATCCATTTGCGCTTCATATATTCTATTATACTCGGTTGGTTAAAGTTTTGACTTCTATACTCCATGAAATTAGTGGAATATCCTTGATATTTGCGCTTCATCCAAAGATATCTTTTCATGAAAATATTCTTCTGAGCATTCTTGAATTTTACTCTACAAAGTAGTATCATGTTGACAATTTGGACGTTATTGAATTCTGGATAAATTAATTCTTTAACTTATTTTATTAGATTCTTATATCATTGTCATCATCCTCATATTTATATTATGTTGAAAGTCATCTCATGGCTGTGAGTGCATAGATGGACTTGGTATGATTATGACCGAGGATTAATCGGTATAATCATGGCCGTAATGTTACAAATGATGTGGTAAAAGTCCTCATTGGCCCGTAGTGCATTGATGGATGATTGTTGGCATGATCATGACCATTGATGAATACACGAATATCATTGGCCGTAGTTCATGGATAATTTTTGGTTGTGATACTAATGAATATCCTCGGTAGTAAAGCGGGGATGATGATGGATTATTTATTAAAATTTGAGTCCCAATGATAAAAGTGATGAAAAACCTTTTAAATCATAAAAGATAGTAGATTTTATTCTCTACTTGACTCTTTTAATGGATTGCTTGTTCATTGCAGATTAAACTTGATGTTTGTTATATTATATCAGTTTAACATTGTTGAAGGCTAACGATAATTTATTCTGTATTATCTTAGTCATAATATTTCTTACTGGGCTAGTTGAGCTCACCCTTTTACTTTCATTGTTCTTTTCAGGAAATGACAAAGTAGCAAGGACTAGTCGGGGAACGGAGTGACGGTCCAGATAATAGCATTAGTAGTCCTCACTATTCTGTTAAATAGTGTGATAATAAATGTAATGAGGACTCAATTGAGTGTGGATATTGTCTAGATGACAATATTTGTATTAAAACGCACAACATATGTTTTGTCGTATTTTACACGACTGTTGTATAATTAAATTGTATTTGAATTTTGTACCATGTATTTGGCGACTCAAAATAGGTGATGTATACCTATTTTGGGGGCGTCACAGTTGGTATCAAAGCTTAGGAATATGATCCCTGGCTGAGATGTGAGATAAGAACTAGGAGGGGAGAGACGGGGAATTCCTTCGCTAGTATGACCTACCTAAGTTTATTTGGCATTTAATTGGTCGGTCAGGATATAGGGATAATATGTGATATGTTAATTAACCCTTGTTTTGTGGCAGTGTTTGAAAATGGCATCCGAAAATGTTGAGAACATTAATGGAGCACAGGAGACCGTTGAGTCTCCACAATTCAATAATCAGGATAATGTGCATCAGGAAGACGACAATCCTCAGGCAAACAACAACACTGACCAGATGATGAACGATGGAATGTTCAGAGGCTTTATACAATTCATGCAACATCAGGCAAGAGCGCCTCCTATTCAAAATGCAGCTGGAAACACTAACAACTCTCGGACGGTCACCGCTAAGCAGTTCAACGAACTGGGACCACTAGAGTTTTTTGGAGAGCCAAAATCACTTAAGGCGAAGACGTGAATAAAGAAGATCTGCAATATATTTGATATCTTGGGATGCTTCGAGGAGCAAAAAGTTCCCTTTGCCACCCTCATGTTGCGTGCAGAGGCAGATTACTAGTGGGAATCTGTAAAACGTACTCAACCTGCCGCACTGAAGATGACTTGGGGGAAGTTCCAAGAATTGTTCAACGACAAGTACTTTCCCGAAAGTATTCGTCACATGAAAGAGGTAGAGTTCATCAAACTAGAGCAAAACAACATGACCATGTCACAGTACGAAGCCAAGTTCACTGAGTTGTCCCGGTTTGCATCCCATTTGGTTGATAATGAGGAGAGAATGACGCGAATGTTTCTAAGAGGTTTGAAACCCGAGATACGTCAATATCTTATCTCTCATAAACTGTGTTTGTATTCAGATGTTGTTAATAGGGCTCAGTTATTGGAGCGTGATAATGAGTCAACTCAACCAAAAGAGAGCAGCCGGCAAAATGATAATACTAGTGATAGCAGTCATCGAAGTGGTGACAATAATAGTGGAGGGAATCAACATGCCAGAAATGGTAACCACTTCGGTGGTAATCATGGCCAAAACAATAAGAATGGACATTTCAAGAAGAGGAGATTCAACAATGATGGAAAGACGTCAGCACCAGTGTGACGCCCCCAAAATAGGTCCATTCCATCCAACCCATTCTGAGTCGCCAAATACATGGTACAGAAATAACTACAACTTTATTATTACAACATATAAATGTGAGTTTAAATACGAGATATTGCCATCTGAACAATATCCACACGCAAATAAATCCCCATCATAATTATTGATACATTATTTTACAAAATGGTGAGGACTACTAAACAACTCTCTCTAGAACCTTCATTCCATACCCCGACTAGTACTCGCTACATTCTCGCCTCCCGAGAAGAAAAATGGAACAACAAGGAAAAGGGTGAGCTCAACTAGCCCAAGAAAAGAATATTATGACTAAGATAATATACAACAAATTATCGTTAGTCTTCAACAGGAAAAATCTAATAGAATACAATAGACAACAAATTTTAAATCAATATTCGCAATGAAATAATAATTCATTAGAAGAGTTAAGTAGAGAATGCAAACTACTATCTTCTATATATGAATTTAAAAGTTCATCGTCGATATTTTATCCTCGTAACATCAATCAATATACATCTCGAATCAAATATTCATCTTTTACTCTGAGGCCAAAGATATTCATCGATTAGTCATGTTCATCTAAACACTGCTTCATCTTTTGCACTACGGGCCAAAGATATTCTTCAAAATCATTAATCTTTTGCACTACAGTGCCAAAGATATTCCATAATATCATCATTTAAGATCAAGATGATGAAAAATATTTTTAAAAGAAACGAATCCAAAGAAACAAAATGACAAGGATTAAGGATTAAGGATTCGTACTTTGTTTTATCCACGTCCAAAAATACCTCAAAATAATCACAAGGTGGTGTAAAATTCAAGAATGATCAAAACATGGATATAATCAAAGCTAGTATCCGAATAGATATTTTAGACGAAAAGAAAAATTTTCATTTTTCTATGAATAGTCTTAAAATATTCGTGAATAGTGTCAGATATCGTGAATAGTCTCAGTATATCATGAATAGTAACTCAAACACCAAAAGATAGAAATTCCACAAAAAAACATCTTCACGCTTCATGAATAGTACTTTGAATAGTAACTCATGAATAGTAACTTCGTGAATAGTAACTCATGAATAGTAACCCCGACATGAAAAAGTTCCAAATTTGATAAAAAGTTCCAACCAATATTTCAAAGATAATGATATTGAAGAAATAATATCATTTGAGAAGAAAATAACATCCTTACCTCGAAAGACAAGATTTCTAGTTGAAACACCTGGATATAGGCTATGACTTGAACTTGCAAGTATAGCAATACTCAAAGTATACTCAAAATACTCACAAGAATACGCTCGATAATATAGAGAGAAAAACTTCAGCTTAAAGTGTGATTTTCAATTCTAACCTAAGCCCTATTTATAGAAATTGTTTAGAACACCAAAGCGTAAAATTGAATATAATATTAATATAATTATACAAATTTTCCTTAGCCCACCTTTTGGTCAAAAACACCAACCACACATGTTAATGATGTCCAAAAAATACAAAAACGTTTTTCTAACAAAAATAATTTAAACTCCAAAATCAATTCACACCCGATATACCAAACTTCAATAATTCACAATAAATAGATCTTTTATCGTAAAATTCGAATCTAAATGACTTTGTATAGGAAATTCAATTCTCTACAACTTTGCGTAAGAAAGTTTTCCAAATTCCAAATGTAAATTGATCGAAATTTACAAGCGGGTGATTTTACTGTTTTATAATCAAATTTCTATTCAATAATTGTGTCCACCAACACACAAAACATGTGTTAAACATTTAATGCAACAAAAATACTCTTCCTCCTCATATACTCATATATTCCACATTTATTGTAAAATATCACCATTAATATATTATTAAAATAATATATTTAAATGAATTATTTTATCGAGAAAAAGATAAAATATTAATTTTCAACAATTGTCATTTTAAAAATTTCTCCATCTATATCCACATAAAATCAATATTTTCCACATCATATAAATCAATAATTAATTATTCACAAATAATATTATGAAATCACATTATTGACAACCGTGCGCCTCCTCAGGAAAGAGGGCTTTCGATAAGAATTTCTCCTTAGTGGCATGCAATTAGGTGACCAAACCTCTCCTTAGATGTAACTTTCTAGACATTGCCAATAATGTTATCTAATAATATTATTCGAGATAATATGAATTATTGCTTCGATAATGAAAAATACGTGTAATGACAATTATTGAAAACGACAAAGAATATAAAATATCAACGCAACAATTATTAAATCAATAAAATACTAAATAAGAATTAATTCTGTAAACCATTATTGAGTAGTTCCTTCTTACGTAAGAATCAATAATTGGTGCAATACTGGTGTCTTCTTTCAACAACGCGTATTCATGTGTTTTAACCAATTTAGTATTCCAACAAGATATTAACGTAATAACTACGCCGTTATTTATAAACAACTTATATTTGTCATTTTCTTCATCCAATCGCTTTCCGTTATGGGGCCCATAAAAGATCAATACTTGTCAGCATTTAATATTCCCCGACAAAGATCTAATATTCCACGACCCAAACAAATATTCCCCGAACAATAATGAATATTTTATAACCACTTGCTTATTCAAATATTTGCGTATTTTACCCATAACTATCCACATTAATCAAATCGACCCTTACTATTTCAAAATAATAAATAGAGGAAAATAAATTTCATTTATTAATAATTTGGGGTCTTACAACCTCCCTCCTTATGAAATTTTGTCCTCGAAATTGACGTGACGTACTGGTGTTTCAAAAGATGAGAATACCTCGCTTTCATTTCCGCTTTCTAACTCCCGTGTCATTTCCTCAATAGCATGGTTTCTCCACAAAACTTTAACTTGTGGTATGACCTTCGTCGTAGGGACATGCTCCTTCCTATCCAAAATCTTGACAGTACCTCTTCATACGTTAAGTCTTCGGCTATCTCGTCCGGTTTCTAACTCAATAGCGTGGTTCGGTTCGTCCACATATTTTCGTAACATCGATCGTGAAAAACGTTATGAACACGCGTCATACTTGGCGGTAAAACGAGTCTATAGGCCACAGTTCCTATTCGATCGAGAATTTCAAATGGATTAATAAATCGAAGGTTTGAGCTTTCCTCACCTCACCGATTCTCGCTTTTGAAATAACAACTTCTTGCACCTCCTTCTTCAAATTTATCAGCTCCGGTGTGTAGCTTGAACAACTTTAACTTTATCGATTAAAGTTGATTATACTCGTATATCATCACGTGGGTACCTAGAGTTTTCATCTCCATCTCTATTATTTGTAAATTATACGAAATTAGACTTTGACAATATCGTACTCGTACTTGTATACGATCTTCTACTCAACACGTCAGCTACCACGTTCGCTTTTCCAAGATAGCATGGTCAGAACATGTGCTGAAATGAGTCTCCTCTTGAGTTCTTCGAAGCTCTTCCCACATTCCTTGCTCCATTCGAATTTTGTATCTCTACGAGTCAGCTGCGTTAATGGAATAGCGATTCGAGAATATCCTTCAACGAATCTCCGATAATAGCCAACTAAGCCTAGAAAGCTACGTATTTCAATTACCAACTTAGGTTGTTCTCAATCGTGACTCATATCCCAACCTTGGATAAGACGTTACAATGACACCTATCGGTTTACTATCGCATCGAATATGGTGTCCCCTACGAGAAGTGCGGCTTCGGTGCATTCCATAAAGGAAGTCACCAGATAAAGGGCTCAGTACCAAATTCTATAGTTGAATTTTTAACTCCTGAAGTTCAATAGAGCCATTCGATATGAGATTTTAGAAATGAGTTTTGTCTTAGGGTTCAAATTCGATACAAAATTTAATATCGAGCTTTGGGAGTAAGCCAAGAAATTCTTCAGGAAATACGTCAGGAAAAATAAATAACAATAGGAATATTATTCAAATCTGACGTGTCTTTATTCAAATCCATAACATGGACTAAGAAAACTTGACATCCGTAATAAACGAATGACTTCATGGCTTGATATGAAAATGTTTGATTACAATGGTTTGATTGCTTGAATTCGAATAACAAGTTGCTTAGGAATATGAAAACTAACAACCTTACGAAAGTAATCAATTTCGACATGATGAGTAGTTAACCTTAAAATCACATCAAAAGCAAATATCTCTATAGAAATAAGGTTAACAGGTAATGTGATAGTGCCAACTCAATCAAGCAAGATTTTTAAACAACGGATGTAATGAAAGTTTCTCCTAATGGAGTCTCCACAGATAGGTCAAAGTTTAATTTCTCCGTAGTCAAGTTCAAACGTTGAGCGCAAGCAAGAGAGATAAAAGAATGGGTAGAACTGGTATCTAGTAAGGTATAAACTTCGCAAGAATTTATAATTAACTAACCCATGCTAACTTCGTTCGGGTTCCTCGCATTTTGACCGATCACGACAAACGCTCTTCCAGGAACCGTTGACTTTGACTTTTCTGGGACATCCTTTTGAGTCACCATTCCCGCTGGACTGGGTTTTGATATCGTACAATCTCGAGAGATATGTCCTTCTTTTCCACAATTATAGCATACCTTTAACTTTTGTGGGCAGTTTGGGCTGATATGTCCCTCTTTCCCGCATTTGTAACATATAACCAGTGGTCTTTCTCCTCCCTTGGAACCAATTGCTGCCGGTACTGTCGTCTTCACATGGTCGTTGTTAAATCTCCTCTTTTTAAAATCTCCTCCCAACTCGCTTCTTCTATTTTCATGGCCACGATTACCACCAGTAGTGGTTCTACCGCCTTTAATACAGATTCTTCTTTCTCCGCCGGTTATCGTTATTCGATGACCGCTATCTTGGTATGATCCTCGGTTATGGTCCCTCGGTTGAACGTATTTCGTTATCTCGCTCTAACAACCGAGCCACATTGACAACAACATCTGAATAGAGAGAAAATTTATGAGAATGAGATCTTGATGTATCTGGGTTTCAAACCTCTCGAAACATCCGCGTATATACGTTCTTCATTCTCCACTAAATGAGGTGTAAACTCGATAACTCCGCGAACTTCGCCTCGTCTTTGGGACACCGCCATGTTATTCTCGCTCGATCTAATAAACTCTACTTCCTTCATACGACGAATACTTTCGTGGAAGTACTTGTCATTGAACTGCTTTCAAATGTCTCCCATGACATCTTTGAGTCGCAATGGATGGAGTACGCTTCATGAGACTCCCACCAAAATGATCCGCCTCGCCACGGAACATAAAGGTAGCGAATGGAACCTTCGTTCCTCCGTGCATCCCAAGACATCGAATATCTTGGTAATTTTCTTGACCCATGTTTTTACCATGATCGAATCTGCTTTCCCTTAAATTCGTGGTCCCAACTCTTTGAACTCTTGGTCAGTGACAACCCGTGAATTGCTATCATTTCCTCCCATTATTTTGAACACGAGTCTCTCTCGTGCGATTTTCTGCAGAATCGCAAAAAAGCTTCTAAACATCCCTCGTTCATCATCTCGCCAAGGGTGTTATTCACGAGGAGGTACATTGCCACTGTTATTACGTTCTCCTCGTTGGTAAGTCACAGGCATCTCCACGGTCTCATTTATTCCATCATTAATATTCTCAATCGACATTCTCAAATCTTGCTATAAAACAAGGGTTAATTAAGGAAATCAATATATCACATAATATCCCTATATACCGACCAACTAACAAATAAGCTTAGGTAGGACACACTAGCGAAGGATTTACTCGCCTCCCTCCTAGTTCTATTCCCCGATCTCCGCCAGAGATCATATCCTAAGCTCGATACCAACCGTGGCGCCCCCCAAAATAGGTCCATTCCATCCAACCCATTCTCGAGTCGCCAAATACATGGTGCGTAAATAACTACAACTTTATTATTACAACATATAAACCGTGAGTTTAAATACGATATTGCCATCTAGACAATATCCACACGCAAATAAATCCCCATCATAATTATTGATACATTATTTTACAAAAATGGTGAGGACTACTAAACAACTCTCTCTAGAACCTTCATTCCATACCCGACTAGTACTCGCTACATTCTCGCCTCCCGAGAAGAAAAAAAATGGAACAACAAGGAAAAGGGTGAGCTCAACTAGCCCAAGAAAGAATATTATGACTAAGATAATATACAACAAATTATCGTTAGTCTTCAACAGGGAAAATCTAATAGAATACAATAGACAACAAATTTTAAATCAATATTCATTAATGAAATAATAATTCATTAGAAGAGTTAAGTAGAGAATGCAAACTACTATCTTCTATGTATGAATTTAAAAGTTCATCGTCGATATTTTATCCTGTAACATCAATCAATATACATCCGGAATCAAATATTCATCTTTGCACTACAGCCAAAGATATTCATCGATTAATCATGTTCATCTAAACACTGCTCATCTTTGCACTACGGGCCAAAGATATTCTTCGAAATCATTCATCTTTTTACTACGTGCCAAAGATATTCTATAATATCATCATTTAAGACTCAAGATGATGAAAATATTTTTAAAGAAACGAATCCAGTGAAACAAAATGACAAGGATTAAGGATTCGTACTTTGTTTTATCCATGTCCAAAAATACCTCAAAAATAATCATAGTGGTGGAATGATCAAAATATGGATACAATCAAAGCTAGTATCCACAATAGATATTTTGACGAAAAAGGAAAATTTTCATTTTTGATGAATAATGTCGATTCGTGAATATAGTACCTTATACGTGAATAAAGTCCAGATACGTGAATAGTAACTCTCAGACACCAAAAGTTCTAAATTTGATAAAAACTTCAGATCAATATTTCAAAGATAATGATATTGAAGAAATAATATCATTATGAAAAAAAATATCCCTTACCTCGAAAGATCAAGACTTCTAATTTGAAACACCTGATATAAAGGCTATGACTTGAACTTGCATACCAGTATAGCAATACTCAAAATATACTCAAAATACTCACAAGAATACGCCGATAATATAGAGAGAAAATTTCGAGTTTAATGTGATTTTCAATTCTAACCTAAGCACCCTATTTATAGAAAAATGCTTTAGAACACCAAAGCGTAAAATTTAATAAAATATTAATATATATATTATAATTTCTATGCCCACTTTTAAGGATCTGAATTCAGCAAATTCCAACACATGCAAGACCCACAATAATGACAAAAAACGTTTTTCATATTTAAAATATTTTAAACTTCCAAAAATTAATTATTTTGGAGCTTCAGAACTTCAATAATTCATAATAAATAGCCCTTTTGTCAGAAAATTCAAAACTCTCAAATTTTTATAGGAAATTCAATTCTCTACAACTTTGCAGAAGAAAGTTTTTCCAAATTCCAAACAAAAATTGATCGAAATCCACAAACGGACCGATTTTACGGGCTATAATCAAATTTCACCAATAAATGGGGTCCACCGACATGTTTAACATGTTTTAAACATTTATTGCAACAAAAATACTCTTCCTCCTCGTATACTCATATATCCCACATTCGTTGTAAAAATATCACCATTATTATATTATTAAAATATAATAATATATTTAAATGAATTATTTTATCAGAAAAAGATAAAATTTCAATTTTCAACAATTGTCACATTAAAAATTTTCTCCATCTATATACACATAAAATCAATATTTTTCTCATCATATGAATCAATAATTAATTATTCACAAATAATATTACAGAATCACAATATTGATAACGAGTAGTTCAGCCTTCAGAGGGGGCTTTCAATAAGAATTTCTCCTTCTTGGCATTGATTAGGTGACCAAACCTCTCCTTGATGAACTTTCTAGACATTGCCAATAATGTTATCTAATAATATTATTCAGATAATATGAATTATTGCTTCGATAATGAAAAATACTGTGTAATGACAATTATTGAAACAACAGCAATATAAAATATCAACGCAGCAATTATTAAATCAATAAAATAAAATACTTTGAGCGAGAATTATCGTAACCATTATTGAGTAGTGCCTTCTTACGTAAGAATCAATAATTGGTGCAATACTGAGTGCTATCGTGTTTTTAACCAATTTAGTATTTTAACAAGATTAATCTGAGAATAACTACTGTAGTTATTTTTAAACAACTTATATTTGTCGCTTTCTTCATCCAATCGCTTTTTTAGTTATGGGGCCACACATGGTCGCTTAGCGTCGTCATTTAATATTCTCGACAAAGATCACGAATATTCCACGACCAAGCGAATATTCCCGACAACAATGAATATTTTATAACCACTTGCTTATTTTGAAATATTTGCGTATTTTACCCATAACTATCCACATTAATCAAATCAACCCTTACTATTTCAAAATAATAAATAGAGAAAATTAAATTTCATTAATAATAAGTTGGGGTCTTACATCTTCGGCATACCAGGTATGTACGTAAATTTCGAGGGTAAAATTTCATAAGGAGGGTAGATTGTGAGACCCCAAAATTTATGAATAAAGATTTAAATTTCTTGAAATTTTTTTTTAATATTATGGTGTGGATTTGATATAATGTTATAGTTGTGAGTAATATTTATAAATTTTGCAAAATACGCAAGTTGTTATATAATATTCGATTGGTCGGGGAATATTCGTTTTAACAGGGAATATTCGTACGACGGCACAATCATTGGTGGACCCCACAATAGAATTATTGTCAGATTGAGAAAATGACAAAAATATTTTATGAAAATAACGGCGAAAGTTTTACCGTTAATTGTTGAAACACCCGATGTTAAAAGTACAGGAATACGCGTGGTTGCATAGTAGCACACGGTATTAATTATTGATGCTTACGTGAGAAGTCACTCAGTTTTGTTCAATTATTACTTCAGTAATTATTGCATAGTATCTCACGTTATTTGATTCAATTATTGTCGATATTTTATATATTATTAAATCAATAATTGAGATAACAAAGTTATTAATATTATTATTTGCAATATTAACGATGTCTCAGAAGTTACGCTTGAGGAGAGGTTTGGTCACCTAATTGCACGTCGATAGGGAGAAATCCTTATTGAAAGCCCCCTCTTTCACAGGAACGACACAGTCGATTAATAGTGTGAATTATAATAATGATGATGAAGTTTTGTTTTATTAGTATTATTAATGTAATAAAATAGAAAAGCTTTTTATATATAAAATGTAATACTTTTATAAAGTTATTCGCTTTATTAGACTATAAATAAAATATATTATATTCTATTATGCATAGTGTTTTGCATAGTAAAATCTTTTTTATATAAAATAGAATACTTTTATAAAGTTATTTGTTTTATTAGACAATAATTAGAATATATTATATTTTATTATGCTTAAATGTTTACATAACGTTTGCATAGTATTTTCATAGTAAAATCTTTTTATATAAAATGTAATACTTTTATAAAGTTATTCGTTTTATTAGATTATAAATAGAATATATTTTATTTTATTTAAAAGATTTTGTTTTATTAGAATATTTTATAGTAAACCAATCTGACCGTCTGCTTAAAAGTAAATCAATCTGGACCGTTCAGGAATTAGTTACTATTCAATCCATTCTTCTATAAATAGAAGCTCATTCCTTCATTATTTCTTACGAATTCACTGAAACTCTAGAGAGAGAAACTGTAGAGAGAATTTTTCTTCTATAATCTTGAGCGTATTTCTTTAGAGTTTAAGAAAGCTTTGAGCGTAGTGCAAGTTTCTTCAAGTATATCCCCGCCCTACCCGTCGGAGTACTCTTCTTTATAAGGTAATGGGTATTATTCTTTGGTATTCATGAAGAGAACTTCTGTTATTGCATTCTTTATTATTCTGTTGGAATAACCTATATACACGGGCTACCCTATACTTGGTGAAATTCTTCTGTTATTCCATTCTTTATTATTATTATGTTGGAATAACCTATATATGCCAAGTCTTCGCATACATGTGAAATTCTTCATTATTCCTTTCTTTATTATTCTCGTTGAATATCTTGTGGGTCGTGACACGCCTGACTGGTTCCATTAATTATTATTCATTGGAATAACTTTGTGCATGCGATCTATCGCATGCGTGGTGATTTCATTGTTATTCCATTCTTTATTATTCATTTGGAATATCCTCGCTTGGTGTAATTTCGCTTTTACCTCGGTTCCGCTTCTTTATTATTACAGCCGAATATCCTGTTTGTGAGTTTACGCATGACTTCGGTTCTATTTTTTTTATTATTCGCTTGGGAATAACCTATACATGCGATCTATCGCATGCATGGTGAATACTTACATTATTCCATTCTTTATTATTCTCATTGGAATAACTTTTATACATAGATTACCACATGCATGGTGAATGATCCTTTGTATTCATTCCTTATTAAATTTTGGAAATGATCTTTATACGTGGATTACCGCATAGTAGGCGAAAATCCATTTGCAGTTTCATATATTCTATTATACTCAGTTGGTTAAAGTTTTGACTTCTATACTCCATGAAATTAGTGGAATATCCTTGATATTTGCGCTTCATCCAATATCTTTTTTCATGGAAATATTCTTCCGAGCATTCTTGAATTTTACTCTACAAAAGCAAAGATCATGTTGACAATTTGGACGTTATTAAATTCTGGATAAATTAATTCTTGAACTTGTTTTATTAGATTCTTATATCATTGTCATCATCCTCATGTTTATATTATGTTGAAAGTCATATGTGGCCTGTAGTGCATAGATGGACATGGTATGATTATGACCAGGGATTAATCGGTATAATCATGACCGTAATGTTACAAATGATGTGGTAAAAGTCCTCATTGGCCCGTAGTGCATTGATGGACAGTTGTTGGCATGATCATGACCATTGACGAATACACGAATATCCTTGGCCCGTAGTGCATGGATAATTTGTGGTTGTGATACTAATGAATATCCTTGGCTGTAGTGCTGGGATGATATGGATTATTTATTAAGCTGAGTCCCAACGATAAAAGTGATGAAAAACCTTTTAAATCATAAAATAAAGTAGATTTTATTCTCTACTTGACTCTTTTAATGGATTACTTGTTCCGCTGCAGTTAAACTTGATGTTTGTTATATTGTATCAGTTTAACACTGTTGAAGGCTAACGATAATTTATTCTGTATTATCTTAGTTATAATATTTCTTACTGGGCTAGTTGAGCTCACCCTTTTACTTTCATTGTTCTCTTCAGGAAATGAGAAAGTAGCAGGGACTAGTCGGGGAACAGAGTGACGGTCCAGATAATAGTATTAGTAGTCCTCACTATTCTGTTAAATAGTGTGATAATAAATGTGATGAGGACTCAGTTGAGTGTGGATATTGTCTAGATGACAATATTTTTATTAAAACTCACAGCATATGTTTTGTCGTAATTTACACGACTGTTGTATAATTAAGTTGTATTTGAATTTTGTACCATGTATTTGGCGACTCAAAATAGGTGATATATACCTATTTTGGGGGCGTCACACAAGCACTTAACATCACATATTCAAATACTAATTACATCGCACGTATTCACGTACACTGACAACATATATTCAATGCCGTATATATAATAAAAAAATTATTCACAAAATTCTTATTTTAATATATACTGAAAACTACTAAACGCCGTTTGAAATGGCGTTGAATTTTTGGATATTTTTTTGGCTAAAAATCTGAAAGGCAACCAACGCCACTTAAAAAATATATTTTTTTAAAAATGAATTTTAAAAAAATATATTTTATTTTTTTTAAGAAATTTGAAAAAAAATAAAAATGTGATCCAATGCCAAACTAACCAGCATTGTAACTTTTTTTAAAAAAATTTATAAAGCAAATTTGTAAACAAAAAGAGTAAGATGTAACATCACTTTAACCAACGTTGGAATCTTTTTCTTTTTTTTTTAATTTCTTTGATCTCTTGTACTTGTTTACAAACATTAATATTTTTTTATGTTTATTCTCTGTCATCGGCATTGGAAATGAAGGAGTATATAAGACTTCAGCTAAAAAAAAACTAAAATTTTAACGCCAATTAAAGTGACATTTCATCTTACTCTTCTTTTTTACAAATTCGTTTGTTTTAAAAAAAAATTAAATAAAATATGGATAAAATTGATATTACATTAATATGTAATCTTAAGTTAACTATTTACTTATATTAAATAATCTATTTTTTTACAATAATTTGTGCGTAATATCCTTAGTATTAAATGTCATATTTTTATTATTTATAAATATTTATATAATATCACTAGTCATGTATAGAAAATATGCAATTAGATGAGATTTTAAATCAATAATTTTATCATTTGACATTTTTTAAAATTCGCATAAAATCAATCATTACTTTCATTCTTGGAGTGAGGAAGTACTTGTAAGTATATATATATTTATAAATTTATCTCTAAATATTCATATAAATTTATCTTTAAAATTTATAAACAAATATTTATTTATAAATATTTCATCTAAAATTTATAAAATTTAGATATGAATATTTTTATAAATATTTATATGAATATTTAGAGATAAATTTATAAATATTTATATGAATATTTGTTTACATATATATATATATATATATATATATATATATATATAAAAAATATTCATAGTTACTTTATATAAATTTAGTTTAATGTTGAGATTTGTTTAGTTAACTAATAAATTAGAATGACTCAGTGGTAGCTTAATAGCCTAATAACCCATAAGTCTTACGTTTGAAACTTAGTTTGTGATATTTTTGCTTCTTATGTTATATTTTTTTTGTATTAGATAAATTTTATTACCATCTATATATATATATATATATTTTATAAATTTATCTCTAAATATTCATATAAATATTTATAAACAAATATTTATTTATACATTTATAAATATTTCATCTAAAATTTATAAAATTTAGATATGAATATTTGTTATAAATATTTATATGAATATCTAGAGATAAATTTATAAATAGTTATATGAATATTTGTTTACACACACACACACACACACACACACACACACACACACACACACACATATATATAGGCGAATATTGAACTTCATCTCAAAAAATATGTTGATGCATAGATTCTATATGTATAGGCGAGTATTGAACTTTATCTCAAAAAATATGTTGATGCATAGATTCGAACATAAGACCTTCAATTTCGAATATTGATCCAACGACCACCCGAGCACCTGGGCCTAGTTTCTATTATTTTGCAAGGATTAGTATTTAGTAATATTATTATTATTATGTTATATTATTATTATTATTATTATTATTATTATTATTATTATGACTGTTATTATTATTATTATTATTATTATTATTATTATTATTATTATTATTATTATTATTATTATTATTATTATTGTTGTTATTATTATTATTAGTACTATTATTATTATTATTATTAATATTATCTTAATTTAAGGCAACATTTTAATAAACATTGCAAAAGGTTGTATAAAATATGCAATCGAAAATAAAAATTGTTGTCAATGAATGTGGTCCATATTAAAGCAAACGAAATATAGCAACAAAAAATTTTCGCTAGCTTACTTAAGAGAGAAATCAAGTGGTTAGAAATTTTGCAACTAATTTCTAATCTAATTTTGTTTCCAAATTTTGCAACTACTTATAAATTTCGTTGCAAAAAGTGAAAACCTGGCATAATCTGCAACGAAGGACAAGTTTCGTTGCTAAACATACACTTTTAGCAACGACTTGTAAAGTCGTTGCCTGAAAAATCGTTGCTAAAGCCCCATTTTTAGCAACAAAAAAACTTTCGTTGCCTACGATAACGGGAAAGCAAGTGGCCAAAAATTTTGCAACGAATTTCTAATGAAATTTTTTCCCGCCAATGAATTTGTAACGAAATTTTGTAACGACTTATGAATTTCATTGCAAAAAGTGAAAGTCTGACATAATCTGCAACGAAGGACAAATTTCGTTGCTAAACATATACTTTTAGCAACGACTTATAAAGTCGTTGCCCGAAAAATCATTGGTAAATGCCCATTTTTTTTGTAGTGGATGATGGACTTTTAAATCATAGAAGATAGTAGATATCATGCTCTACTTGACTTTTTTAATAGATTGTTGTTTCTGCTGCAGTTGTACTCTAAACTTGTTGTCTATTGTATTCTATCTGATTTTTTTCTTGTTGAGGACTAAGGATAATTTGTTCTATATTATCTTAGTCATAATATTCTTTACTGGGCTAGTTAAGCTCACACTTTTCCTTTTTGTTCCATTGTTCTTCAGGAAATGAGAATATAGCTGCGACTAGTCGGAAAATATAGTGATGGTCCAAGATGATGGCTATAGTAGTCCTCACTATGTTATAAAATAGCGTGATAATAATTGTAATGAGGACTTCATTTGAGTTTGTATATTGTTTACGAGACAATATTCGTATTAAAACTCATAGTTTATGTAACGCCCCCATATCTATACTCCCACGGTATCTGATATGGTGTTTACATAAAATTAACATAATGCTTTTAAATCTATACACCCATGGTATCTGATTATAAGATTACATTAAATAGAGGGACTATCAGATACAATTCTCATAGATTCAAGATTCACAGTATCCCATAATAATTGGTAATTCTCAAAGGAACTATTACTGTGTTTGGATACCCTCACTTGAATATATGAACTGTATCTATGACTAGAGTCTATCTATCCGAAATTCAGAGTATCAGTAATAACATGAATAATCCATATTACTAATACCCTCACCTAGATGTATAGTTTAAGCCAACGAATTTATACTATCGTATCGATAGTAACTACTTATCCAAAATCCAGAGTATTAATAACAACATGAACAGTCCATGTTATTAATACCCCACTCAGCTAAATAGTTCCCAAGGATCTCAACTAGATTCGAAAAAGTCTAATTTTACATCTATATATGTAAGAAGATACAGTTGCGGAAATAAAAGATGTTATATATATCATAATATTAAGATTCGATTACATGATTCTCATAACGAGTTCTTATTACAAGGTATTCAAACAAACAAGAATATAATCTAATATATGTAGGGACGCTTCCCTTTATCTACTCCAGAAGTTCCAGGATTACAATCTAAAACTGCAAAGGGAATAATTTGCAAGGGTGAGCTATGACATGCTCAACAAGTTGTGTATTTATAACAATATAGGATTTGAAGAAATATAACAATTCAAATTTCAACTGATAGTTGTTACCATTCTGGATTTCTCTAATTTCAACCATTTTGGAATTTTTCTTATTTCATCGAGTCCACAAAGACTTAGAAATTTTGTTCGGATGTGAGATAGGGGATCACCCTATTCAACATCCTAGAGTATGCATATCACCTACAATTGCTCGAGATACACTAAAATTACTGTCAATATATGAATTGACTAAACTTCGCTCCCTTACGGGATACTCAACCTCAGTATAAGATTGTCTTACCAAAATAATTTGGTTTGACACAACAGTTTATGCTCAATAAACAATTCATTTCTTAGTTATGCTGGAACTATAGCAATAACTTTTCAATAATAAGGTAATTCAATTGTAGGTGTAGGATATTATATCAACAGCATATCAAGATAAAAAAAATCTTGTCAAACAATAAGCAGGGTTTAAGAAATTTGCTTTATAAGAGATTTAAGGATAGAGAACTTGCGCCTGAGCGTAGATCAGTCAAGTTATGTTATTCAAACATTAATAAGTACCTACGATATTCATATATATAAATCTAACACGTTAATATTGATAACAATATCCAATTATAACATTTATATAATATCGGGTTAGATTTAATAGGGTTTAGTATTTAATACCTTTGTTATATGGACTAAATTTTATTTATAACATTTATTTATCCATTATAATAAATTTTAAAATATTTAAAATATTTATTTATCTTTTAAATGATTTTTAAATCATTTATTTCTATTTATAAGTAACTAATATTTACCTAAAATTTTACAAAAATATTGATTATTATTATTAAATAATTTATATTCATTTATTATAATTTTTATAACATTAATAATATTTTTCCATAATTATTTAGTATTTATAAATAATTATTCTAATTTCTTTATTAATAAGTTAATTATTAATAATATCAAAATAATATAAAATAATTATTAAATTTATTTAAAAATATCGTAATTTATTTATAATAATTTAATATAATTTTTAAAACTGCTTTTTATAATTATTTATTAATTATTTATAATTTATTTTTAAAGAAAATAATTTAAAGTTTATCGCTAAAGCCCTACAAGGATGTAAAGTGTCGTCAGTAGGTGTTCTTGAGTTTCAAGGCGATTTGGTCGTGGTCGAGTGATCACTTTGACCATTAAATAACTAGCTACTGGTAATGATTTTCAGTTTGGTCAAGCATTGATGTTGTAGTACTCATACAATAATACAACATGAAACAAATCATAGACTCTAACTTACACATAACAAGAAGTTATAGAAGCTCAAAGTCATTGTCAGAGATGTTCTTGGGTTTCTGGGTAACCCAGAACAGAAGTCATGGCCGGTCAACAGTTTTGTGGCTTAAATATCTTCGATTCTGTGTATTAGATGTGTATTTTACTTGTTGTAATATGTAGTATATATATCAGGGTACATATATATAACATTACCAGGAACAGATCATAACTCTAAGGTCTCTAAATTGGTCCGGTCAAAGTACAAATTAGATGTTGTTCTTCATGTTCTTCAATTTTCGAAAAACTCGAAAAACTCTCGCTTACGCTTTTTCGGTCAATCTAATTTTGACCAATAATTTCAGTAAACCTATACGTTGTTTGTTCAATTAAAGATCATAGATATGTAGTATGTATAACAGGGTACTAATCTATAAAAAAACTTAAACAATTAACAATCGAAGAAGATTAAGCAATTTCATTAAAGTAAGCCGGTTCGATTGTTTTGAGTTTTCCGGGCAACCCAAAAACCAACATCCGTGAACCATTGACCCACTTTGATCGCTTATACTTGAAATCTACGGTTCAATCAACTGCTTTTCTTTTCCATATTAAAGACCTACTAACAGACTACAAATACCAATCGATTAACAGACCAAAACATAAACACACACGAATCTACAAGCCCTGACATTCGGCTGTCAGACCAAGTTTTACAAAATTTCCAGATTTCATAAAACACTTAATTAAGTCATCTAGATGTTATAAAAACGTGTTCTATCAATCTAACATACTTTCTAACATCCTAATACATAATTCTAAACATCTAAACAACAAATCTAACATAAGATCAAAGAGCAAATTATGAACTAGGGTTTGCACCTTTTCTTGAGCAATTTGTGATTCTAGCTTCTGATGTTGTTGTTGCTATCACCCAGGCTTGATTTGGTAGGTTTATAAGTGTATCTAGGCTTTGAGAATTCGTGAGTTTGCTCAGCCCTAAGGTTCCTATTTATAGAATTCTTCAATTTGGCTTTTTGGTCATTTTTCCACCTACTTGCCTCTATAAAAATCTAATTTGTGACTCTTCTGCTGCTTGGGAGTTTGAAAGCATGTCATGTGATGTTTTGGAATTTGAAATGGTGACTCCCAACCTACTTGTGAGCTAGTTGATCAAATTAGTAGCTTAATTAGGTTTAAATCTTCACTAATCTTGATTAGGATTTTGTTTCTAATGATTAGGAATGTTAATTAATGTTAATTAGTACCTAATTGATGTTTACTAACCATGATTAGGTGTTAAGATAAGCTAATTAGGGTTAGATTAACTAATTAGGGTTTAATTTATAAATTAGGATTAGGGTTTTGCTAATTAGGGTTAGGGTTTATTAATCTAGGATTGTTAACCTAAATTTCTTGCTAATCCTAACAAGCACGACAAAACGTTTTTTCAGTGTAAGCACGACAAAGCAACTTGTCAAAATAATTTTACCGAAAAGTCCGAATATAGAAAAAAATTTAAGCACGAGGTGTTAAGCACGACATTTTTTGGACAAAAATTTATTTGGTCAAATTTGTAAAACCAAGTATATATTAACACATAACACATTCAGAACAGAGAAATTTTATTTATATAATGGGATTTTACACTTATGAGTCTTATTAGGGTTTTGGGTTTTTACATTCACCCCCACTAATAAGAATTTTGTCCTCGAAATTACTGTATGTGTTAAGTAAATAATTGAGGATAATTCTCGCGCATTTTAACTTCAAGCTCCCATGTAGCTTCTTGAACGTTCTAATTTCTCCAGATTACTTTGATCGATGCTATCACTTTATTTCTCAGAACTTGCTCTTTACGGTCGACGATCTGCACAGGTTCCTCTACATAAGAAAGATCTTCCTCTATTTGGATGGGCTCATATTGTATAATGTGTTTATAATCAGGTTTATATGTTCGTAATACGGACACATGAAACACATTATGAATATGATTTAACTCAGGAGGTAGTGCTATTTCATAAGCAACTTCACTAACCCTTCTCAAAATTTCAAAAGGTCCAATGAATCTCGGACTTAATTTTCCCTTCTTGCCAAAACGTATCTTACCTTTCTAAGGAGATACTTTCAAGAATACGTGACTTCTTACGTTAAAGTTTCGTTGCTGACGATGTGGAACGGTGTATTTTCTTTGTCGATCTTGAGATGCTTGTAATCGTTGACGAATAATTCTGATAGTTTCAGTTGTTTGTTGAATTATCTCAGGTCCTAACATTTGTCTTTCCTCGACTTCATCTCAACATAAAGGTGTTCTATATTTACGTCCATATAAAACTTCATAGGGTGGCATACTTATGCTAACATGATAACTATTGTTATAGGTAAATTCGACTAAGGGTAACTGATCTTCCCAACTTCCTTTGAAGTCTATAATACAAGTTCTCAGTATATCTTCTAATGTTTGTATAGTTCTCTTACTCTGTCCATCAGTCTGTGGATGATAAGCTTTGCTTAATCTTAGTTGTGTTCCTAAGTGTTTCTAAAGGCTTTTCCAAAAATTAGAAGTAAATCTTGGATCTCGATCTGATACTATGGACACAGGTACTCCATGCCTAGAGATAATTTCATTGATGTAAAGTTTGGCAAGGTAATCTAGGTTATAAGTAATCTTAATAGGTAAAAAGTGAGCTGATTTTGTTAAACGGTCAACTATTACCCAAATGGCATTATGGCCCTTTTGTGTAGCTGGAAGACCAACAACAAAATCCATAGTTATATGTTCCCACTTCCACTTGGGAATTGGTAAGGGTTGAAGTAAACCACTCGGCTTTTGATGCTCAGCCTTAACCCTTTGACACGTGAGACATTTACTTACCCATTCAGCTATTTCTCTTTTCATGTTCGACCACCAAAAGTGTCGACTTAAATCTTTATACATTTTTGTCTTTGCCAGATGTATGGAAAATTTAGAATTATGAGCTTAGTTTAAAATTTCATCTTTTAAAGCTTGGTTTAACTTCAACCCAGATTCTATTTTCATATCTTATTATTCCATCCGCATCTATTCAAAATTTATTATACTTATCATGTGTTGAATTAGATTTAAACTTCCGACATTCTTCATCCTTCTCCCCAGTATCTCTTTAACTTTATAAAGCAGAGATGAAACTCCTTCTAAAATATACAATTTTTGGGTAGAGGTACTTGGACATTCCACCTCAATTTCTAACTTTTCAATGTCTTTTATTAACCTATTATTGGTGGTTAATACTTTCAATTTTTCCTGATTCTTTCTACTTAACGATCACCACAACATCATTTTACAGGAAAAAATAAGATTTCACAAAAAAAATCTTTATCGCTTCTAACCATCGCTCATGTCTTAAATTTAATTCCTTTTGTGTAAAAATATATTTCAGACTTTTATAATCTATATATATCTCGCACTTCTCCCCGTACAAGTAATGTCTCCAAATTTTTAGAGCAAAAACTACCGCGGCTAACTCTAAATCATGAGTAGGATACCTCTTCTCATAATCTTTGAGTTGTCGTGATGCATAAGCTATCACTTTCCCATGTTGCATCAACACACACCCTAAACCTCTGTGTGATGCGTCACTATATACTACAAGGCCTCCTGTATCATCTGGTAAGGATAACATTGGAGCCATGCTCAGTCGCTTCTTCAAATCTCGGAAGCTTTCCTCACATTTATCTGTCCAAACGTATTTCACCGTCTTTCGAGTTAAATTGGTTAATGGGGTTTCTATTTTTGAAAAATCTTTTAAAAACCGTCGATAATAACCCGCTAAATCGAGAAAACTTCGTACTTCTGTTGGAGTTGTTGGTTGTTCCCAATTCACAACCGTTTCGATCTTAGCTGGATCTATAGATATTCCATTCTTATCAATTACATGACCTAAAAATTGAACTCTCTTCAACCAGAATTCACACTTGGAAAACTTTGCATAAAGTTGTTCCTTTCGTAATATTTCCAATACGACTCTCAAGTGTTCAGTATGCTCTTCCCGTGTTTTTGAGTATACCAGAATATCATCGATAAACACTACAACAAATTTTTCCAAGCATGGTTTAAACACTCGATTCATTAAATCTATAAATGTTTCCGGTGCATTTGTTAATCCAAATAAAATTACAAGAAATTCATAATGTCCATAGCGTGTCCTAAACGCTGTTTTCGGCACATCCTCCATTCTTACCTTTAATTGATGATAACTTGTTCTAAGGTCAATTTTTGAAAAATGTTCAGCCCCTTTTAATTGGTCAAACAAATCATCAATCCTTGGTAAAGGATATTTATTTTTAATAGTTAACTTATTTAGCTCCTTATAGTCTATACATAATCTCATAGTTCCATCCTTCTTCTTTACAAACAGAACTGGTGTTCCCCAGGGTGAAACACTAGGTTGTATGTACTTTTTATCTAAGAGTTCCTATAATTGAATAAGTAACTCTTTCAGTTCTATAGGTGTCATTCTGTACGGTGCCTTAGAAACTGGCGTCGTTCCTGGTGCAAGATCAATGACGAACTCAATTTCCCTATCTGGAGGCAAACCTGGTAAGTCATCCAAAAATACATCGGGAAAATCTTTAACTATAGGTATTTGATCTAGTTTTACTCCTTCCTGTCAAGTATCAACTATATAGGCCAAATATCCTAAACAACCCTTTCTAAGTAATCTTTCTGCCTGAACTATAGTCAAACATCGAGATTGCTTAGGTGAACAACTACCGTTGAACACTACCTTTGACTTCGAAGCAGTCAAAAGGTTTATATATTTTTTATGACAATCAATCATCACGTTATGATTAACTAACCAATCCATTCCTAGAATTACATCAAATTCTCCCAACTGAATTGGTATCAAATCTACCTTAAAATTATGTCCTTTTATTACCACACTACAGTTTCTGAAAATAGTCTTAACCGGAAATTTTCATTATTAGCAATTTCTACACAAAATGGTTTGTCTAAATTTTCACAAGGCGTATTCAAGTTTGTAGAGAAATTTCTATACACAAACGAACATGTAGCACCAGAATCGAATAACACATATGCATTTAAAGTGTTGATAGGGATGATACCTGTCACCACGTCCTATGAAGCAACAGCATCCCTCACCGACATATTAAATGTTCTCGCGGTAGGTCGATTCTGAATTCCAACTGCAGCTACTGTTGATTGATTATTCTCTGATATTCTAACCCCTTTTCCTCCTTGATACTTAGGTTTGGGACAGTTCTTAGAAAAATGGTCCAATGAACCACAATTAAAACATTTATTTTTCCTTGGAAGAGGACACTGTGGAAAATAATGTCCCGACTATCCACAATTAAAACATTTGTTAAGAAGACATTCTCCTCCATGTTTCTTACCACAATTAGGACAAGGTTTAATAATATTATTACTAAAGTTGTTATTAGTATTTCCTATCTTTTTCCCCGAGTTGTTAGAAAAAGAATTATCCCATTTACGCTTGTTATTAAACCCACCTGAACTGGGTTCTGTCCTAATTTTCCCTTTTCATTCTGACTTCTCTTGTCCTGTTGAAATTTAGTAAGACTTTCATTCTCACTTTCGGTTATAGTGGCCTTCTCTAGTATTTCAGAGAAAGTTTTTATTTGAAGTACTGACATTCTACTCCGAATTTGAGGTTTTAAACCCTCCTGAAACCTACGAGTCTTTCTAAGTTCAGTGGTTACTTGATGTAGAGCAAACTTGGACAATTCATTAAACTTAGTTGTATACTAGGTTAAAATAAGATCTCCTTGTTTTAAATCCAAAAATTTTATTTCCATTCGGTCTTTCAGGGATTGGGAAAAATAGTTTTCAAAGAATAACTCTTTAAATCTATCCCAAGGAATAATTTCAGTTTCTACCTGACCTTTGGTTGATTCCCACCAATAATTAGCCTCACTCTTCAAGAAAAAGGTTGCAAAAGTTGTCTTTTGGTTATTACTAACATTGGTCACTAGAAAGAATTTCTCTATCTCAGAAATCCAAATCTGTGCATCTACAGGTTCTGATGTACCTTTAAATTCAGGTGGTCCAACTAATTTAAAGTCTTTAAAAGTTATGTTCTGGTTCACAGGTCTATTTACAACTCCTAGCATTAGGTCTACTAACTGCTGGGTTGAATTATCATCATTCATTTCTCTTTGGGGTCTTCTGGTTGGTGGCATGATTCTATATAAACCAATAAAATTCACATAATAATTTGAGTAACACAACATATTGTTTATTTTATATATCACAATAGTATTACACAACAACTTCATTGTAAGACCCCGAAATTTTTTAAATAAAAAGGAATTTCCTTTATTTATTATTTTGAAATAGTAAGGGTGGATTTGATTAATGTGGTTAGTTATGGGTAAAATGCGTAAATATTTCGAATAAGCAAGTGGTGATAAAATATTCATTATTTTCGGGGAATATTCGTTTGGTCGTGGAATATTCGTACTGTCGGGGAATATTCGTACGACGACGCAGTCTTTTGTGGGCCCCATAACGGAAAGCAATTGGATGAAGAAAACGACAAATAAAAGTTGTTTATAAATAAAGGCGTAGTTGTTACCGTTAATACTATTGGAATACCCGGTGGTTAAAACACACTAATACGCGTTGTTGAACAGTAGCTCACGGTATTGCACCAATTATTGATTCTTACGTAAGAAGGCACTACTCAATAATTGTTACAAATTATCGCTCAAGATTTTATTTTATTGATTCAATAATTGCTGCATTGATATTTTATATTACCGTTGTTTCAATAAATTGTCATTACACAAGATTTTCCATTATCTGAGCAATAATTTATATTATCTGAATAATATTATTAGAAAACATTATTGGCAATGTCTAGAAAGTTCGCTCTAAGGAGAGGTTTGGTCACCTAATTGCGGCCAAGAAGAGAGATCCTTATTGAAAGCCCCCTCTTTCCTCAGGAGCTACCGGTTGCACAAGATCTTGTGATTCTGTAATATTATTTGTGAATAATTAATTATTGATTTATATGATGAGGAAAATATTGATTTTATGTGGATATAGATGGAGAAAATTTTTAAAATGACAATTGTTGAAAATTAATATTTTATCATTTTCTGATAAAATAATTCATTTAAATATATTATTTTAATAATATATTAACGGTGATATTTTTATAATGAATGTGGGATATATGAGTATATGAGGAGGAAGAGTATTTTTGTGGCATTAAATGATTAACACATGTTTTGTGTGTCGGTGGACCCCATTTCTTGACTGAAATTTGATTATAGCTTGTAAAATCGTCCGTTTGTGGATTTCGGTCAATTTCTGTTTAGAATTTGGAAAAACTTTCTTCTGCAAAGTTGTAGAGAATTGAATTTCCTATAAAAACTCGCGAGAATCGAATTTTCTGATAAAATAGCTATTTATTATGAATTATTGAAGTTTCGGAGTTCCGAAATAATCGATTTTTGGGAGTTTTAATTAATTATTTTGAGAAAAACGTTTTTGGTGAGTTTGTGAACCTCATTTAACATGTGTTATGGCTGAAATCAGATTTCAAAAGTGGGCTAAGGAATTTTGTTTATAAATAATATTATTATATTCAATTTTCTGCTTTGGTGTTCTAAGCAATTTTCTATAAATAGGGTGCTTAGGTTAGAATTGAAAATCACACCAGAAATTGAAGTTTTCTCTCTATTTCTCTCTCGATATTTTGAGCGTATTCTTGTGAGTATACTTTGAGTGTTGCTATACGGTGCAAGTTCAAGTCATAGCCTATATCCGGTGTTTCAACTAGAAGTACTGTCTTTCGAGGTAAGGGATGTTATTTTCTTCTAAAATGATATTATTTCTTCAATATCATTATGCTTAAATATTGGTTGGAACTTTTTATCAAATTTGGAACTTTTTCATGTCGGGGTTACTATTCATGAGTTACTATTCACGAAGTTACTATTCATGAGTTACTATTCACGAGTTACTATTCACGAAAGTACTATTCATTAAGCGTGAAGATGTTTTTTGTGGAATTTCTATCTTTTGGTGTCTGAGTTACTATTCACGTGATACGACACTATTCACGATATATAGCACTTATTCACGAATACAGTATTATTCAATTTAAAAATGAAAATTTTTCTTTTCGCCTAAAATATCTATTCGGATACTAGCTTTGATTGTATCCATGTTTTGATCATTCTTGAATTTTACACCCCTATGATTATTTTTGAGTTATTTTTGATGTGGATAAAACAAAGTACAAATCCTTAATCCTTAATCCTTGTCATTTTGTTTCAATTTGGATTCGCTTTCTTTAAAAATATTTTTCATCATCTTCAGTCTTAAATGATGATATTATGGAATATCTTTGGCCTGTAGTGCAAAGATGAATGATTTCTGAAGAATATCTTTGGCCCGTAGTGCAAAGATGAATAGGTGTTTAGATGAACACGACCAACTGATGAATATCTTTGGCCTGTAGTGCAAAGATGAATATTTGATTCCAGATATATATTGATTGATGTTACAGGGATAAAATATCGATGATGAACTTTTAAATTCATATATAGAAGATAGTAGTTTGCATTCTCTACTTAACTCTTCTAATGAATTATTGTTTCCGCTGCAATTGTTGATTTAAAACTGGTTGTCTATTGTATTCTATTAGATTTTTTCCTGTTGGAGACTAACGATAATTTGTTGTATATTATCTTAGTCATAATATTCTTTACTGGGCTAGTTGAGCTCACCCTTTTCCTTGTTGCTCCATTTTTTCTTCTCAGGAGGCGAGAATGTAGCGAGTACTAGTCGGGGTATGGAATGAAGGTTCTAGAGAGAGTTGTTTATTAGTCCTCACCATTTTTGTAAAATAATGTATCAATAATTATGATGGGATTTATTTGCGTGTGGATATTGTCTAGATGGCAATATCTGTATTTAAACTCACAGTTTATATGTTGTAATAATAAAGTTATAGTTATTTCTGTACCATGTATTTGGTGACTCAGAATGGGTTGGATGGAATGGACCTATTTTGGGGGCGTCACATTTGGTATCAGAGCTATAAGTAAAGAGCCTCGAGCCTCTCGCTGATGACTTCCTGTTGATGGGGGATGCACCGAAACCAGACTCTCCGTAGGGGACTCAGATTCATGATGGCAAAACCGATAGGTATCAATGTGAGGTGCTGACACAAGTTGGTGTCCAGAGTCACAGTTGGTATCAGAGCTTAGGGATATGATCTCTGGCGAAGATCGGGGAATAGAACTAGGTGGGGAGAGACGAGTAAATCCTTCGCTAGTGTGTCCTACCTAAGCTTATTTGTTAGTTGGTTAGTATATAGGGATATTATGTGATATATTGATTTCCTTAATTAACCCTTATTTTATGACAGTATTTGAGAATGTCGACTGAGAATATTAACAGTGGAGTAAATGAGACCGTGGAGATGCATGTACTTACCAACGAGGAGAACGTGCAACAGGCTGGCAATGTACCTCCTATGAACAACACCACTGAGCAGATGATGAACGAGGGGATGTTTAGAAGCTTTTTGCAGTTCATGCAAAATCGGACGAGGGAGACTTGTGTTCAAAATATAGGAGGAAATGATAGCAATTCACGGTGGTCACAACAAGCAGTTCAAAGAGTTGGGACCACGAGTGCAGGAAAGCCTCGATCCGATTAAAGGCGAGACGTGGGTCAAACAAATTATCAAGATATTCGATGTCTTGGGATGCACGCGGAGGAATGAAGGTTCCATTCACCACCTTTATGTTCCGTGGAAGCGATTCTTGGTGGGAATCGTGAAGCGTACCCATCCAAACCGCACTCGTAGATGTCATGGGAGACGTTTGAAAAATAGTTCAATGACAAGTACTTCCACGAAAGTATTCGTCATATGAAGGAAGTGGAGTTTATTAGATCGAGCGAGAATAACATGATGGTGTCCCAAAGACGAGGCGAAGTTCGCGGAGTTATCGTGTTTGCACCTCATTTGGTGGAGAATGAGGAATATATGACGCGATGTTTCTAAGAGGTTTGAAACCCGGATACGTCGATATCTCATTTCTCATAAATTTTCTCTCTATTCGGATGTTGTCAATGTGGCTCACTTGTTAGAGCGAGATAACGAGTACGTTCAACCGAGGGACCATAACCAGGATCATACCAAGATAGCGATCATCGAATAACGATAACCAAATGGAGAAAGAAGAATACGAGACAAAGCGGTAACCACTCGGGTGGTAATCGTGGCCATGAAAATAGAAGAAGCGAGTCGGGAGGAGATTTTAAAAGAGGAGATTTAACAACGACCATGTGAAGACGACAGCATCTGGCAAAGAATTGGTTCTAAGGGAGGAGAAAGACCACCTATCGTATAAGTTACAAATGCGGGAAAGAGGGACATATCATTGGCCTTTCCACAACAGCTTAAAGGTATGCTATAATTGTGGAAAAGAAGGACATATCGCCGAGATTATACGATATCGAAACTCACCAAATCGGAATGGTGACTCAAAAGGATGTCCCGAAAAAAGTCAAAGTCAATCGGTTCTCGGAAGAGCGTTTGTCGTGACCGGTCAAAATGCGAGGAACCCGAACGAAGTTAGCATGGGTTAGTTAATTATAAATTCTTGCGAAGTTTATACCTTACTAGATACCGGTTCTACCCATTCTTTTATCTCTCTTGCTTGCGCTCAACGTTTGAACTTGACTACGGAGAAATTAGACTTTGACCTATTTATGGAGACTCCGTTAGGAGAAACTTTCATTACATCCGTTGTTTAAAAATCTTGCTTGATTTAGGTTGGCACTATCACATTACCTGTTAACCTTATTTCTATAGAGATATTTGCTTTTGATGTGATTTTAAGGTTAACTACTCATCATGCCAAATTGATTGCTTTTGTAAGGTTGTTAGTTTTCATATTCCTAAGCAACATGTTATTCGAATTCAAGCAATCAAACCATTGTAGTCAAACATTTTCATATCAAGCTATGAAGTCATTCGCTTATTACGAATGTCAAGTTTTCTTAGTCCATGTTATGGATTTGAATAAAGACACGCCGATTTGAATAATATTCCCGTTGTTATTAATTTTTCCCGACGTATTTCAAGAATTTCTTGGTTTACTCCCAAAACCGATATTAAATATTGTATCGACTTTGAACCCTAGACAAAACTCATTTCTAAAATCTCATATCGAATGGCTCCTATTGAACTTCGAGAGTTAAAAATTCAACTATAAATTTGGTACTGAGCCTTTATCCGGTGACTTCCTTTGTGGAATGCACCAAGCCGATCTCGTAGGGGACACCATATTCGTGCGATAGTAAACCGATAGGTGTCATTATAACGTGTTATCCAAGGTTGGGATATGAGTCACGAAGGGAGAACAACCTAAGTCGGTAATCGAAATACGTAGCTTTCTAGGCTTAGTTGGTTATTATCGAGAGATTCGTTGAAGGATATTCTCGAATCGCTATTCCATTAACGCAATTGACTTCGTAGAGATACAAAATTTGAATGGAGCAAGGAATGTGGGAAGAGCTTGAAGAACTCAAGAGGAGACTCATTTCAAAGACATGTTCACCATGCCATCCCGGTAAAGTTTAACGTGGTAGTGACGTGTTGAGTAGAAGATCGTATAAAATACGAGTACAATATTGTCAAAGACTCATTTCGAATAATTTACAAATAATAGAGATGGAGATGAAAACTCTAGTTACCCACGTGATGATATACGAGTATAATCGACTTTAATCGATAAAGTTAAAGCTGTTCAAGCTACACACTGGAGCTGATGAATTTGAAGAAGGAGGTGCAAGAAGTTGTTATTTCAAAAAGCGAGAATTGGTGAGGTGAGGAAAGCTCAAACCTTTGATTTATTAATCCATTTGAAATTCTCGATCGAATAGGAACTGTGGCCTATAGACTCGTTTTACCGCCAAGTATGACGCGTGTTCATAACGTTTTTCAAGTATCGATGTTACGTAAATATGTGGACGACCAACCACGCTATTGAGTTAGAACCCACGAGATAGCCAAGACTTAACGTATGAAGAGGTACTGTCAAAGATTTTGGATAGGAAGGAGCATGTCCCACGTCTGAAGGTCATACCACAAGTTAAAGTTTTGTGGAGAAACCATGCTATTGAGGAAATGACCGGGAGTTGGAAACGAAAATGAAAGCGAGGTATTCTCATCTTTTCAAACACACCGTATCGTGTCGTCCAATTTCGAGGACGAAATTTCATAAGGAGGGGAGGTTGTAAGACCCCGAAAATTTTTAAATAAAAGGAATTTCCTTTATTTATTATTTTGAAATAGTAAGGGTGGATTTGATTAATGTGGTTAGTTATGGGTAAAATGCATAAAATATTTCAATAAGCAAGTGGTGATAAAATATTCATTATTATCGGGAATATTCGTTTGGTCGTGGGAATATTCGTATTATCTGGGGAATATTCGTGCGACGGTACCAAGCAGTCTTTTGTGGGACCCATAACGGAAAGCAATTGGATGAAGAAAACGACAAATATAAGTTGTTTATAAATAACGGCGTAGTTATTACAAGTATCTTCGTTGGAATACCCGTGGTTAAAACACACTAATACGCGTTGTTGAACAAGAGCTACCAGATTGCACCAATTATTGATTCTTACGTGAAGAAGGCACTACTCAATAATTGTTACAAGAATTACTATTCAAAGATATTATTTTATTGATTCAATAATTCTTTGCATTGATATTTTATATTACCGTTGTTTCAATAAATTGTCATTACACAATATTTTTCCATTATCGAAGCAATAATTCATATTATCTCAATAATATTATTAGAAAACATTATTGGCAATGTCTAGAAAGTTACGCCTAAGGAGAGGTTTGGTCACCTAATTGCAAGGCGCCAAGAAGGAGAGATCCTTATTGGAAAGCCCCTCTTTCCTTTGACTACCGGCACAGTTCTTAGATCTTGTGATTCTCAGAATATTATTTGTGAATAATTAATTATTGATTTATATGATGAGAAAAATATTGATTTTATGTGGATATAGATGGAGAAAATTTTAAAATGACAATTGTTGAAAATTAATATTTTATCATTTTCTAATAAAATAATTCATTTAAATATATTATTTTAATAATATATTAACGGTGATATTTTTATAATGAATGTGGGATATATGAGTATATGAGGAGGAAGAGTATTTGTGTGGCATTAAATGATTAACACATGTTTTGTGTGTTTGGTAGACTCCATTTCTTATCGAAAATTTGATTATAGCTCAGAAAATCGTCCGTTTATGGATTTCGGTCAATATTTGTTTGGAATTTGGAAAAACTTTCTTCTGCAAAGTTGTAGAGAATTGAATTTCCTATAAAAACTCGCGAGAATCGAATTTTCTGATAAAATAGCTATTTATTATGAATTATTGAAGTTTCGGAGTTCCGAAATAATTGATTTTTGGGAGTTTTAATTAATTATATTGAGAAAAACGTTTTTGGTGAGTTTGTGAACCTCATTTAACATGTGTTATGGCTGAAATCAGATTTCAAAAGTGGGCTAAGGAATTTTGTTTATAAATAATATTATTATATTCAATTTTCTGCTTTGGCGTTCTAAGCAATTTCCTATAAATAGGGTGCTTAGGTTAGAATTGAAAATCACACTAGAAACTGAAGTTTTCTCTCTATTTCTCTCTCGATATTTTGAGCGTATTCTTGTGAGTATACTTTGAGTGTTGCTATACTTGCAAGTTCAAGTCATAGCCTTTATATCCTGTTTTTCAACTAAAGTCTTGTCTTTTCGAGGTAAGGGATGTTATTTTCTTCTCAAATGATATTATTTCTTCAATATCATTATGCTAAAATATTGGTTGGAACTTTTATCAAATTTGGAACTTTTTCATGTCGGGTTACTATTCATGAGTTACTATTCATTAGTTACTTTATTCACGAGTTACTATTCACGAATACTATTAAGTAAGCGTGAAGATGTTTTTTTGTGGAATTTCTATCTTTTGGTGTCTGAGTTACTATTCACGATACTCAAGCCTTATTCACGTATATCGCACTATTCACGAATCGGCACTATTCAATAGAAAAATGAAAATTTTTCTTTTCGTCTAAAATATCTATTCTGGATACTAGCTTTGATTGTATCCATGTTTTGATCATTCTTGAATTTTACACTCCTATGATTATTTTTGAGGTATTTTTGGTCATGGATAAAAGAAAGTACGAATCCTTAATCCTTAATCCTTGTCATTTTGTTTCACTGGATTCGTTTCTTTAAAAATATTTTTCATCATCTTCAGTCTTAAATGATGATATTATGGAATATCTTTGGCCTGTAGTGCAAAGATGAATGATTTCTAAAGAATATCTTTGGCCCGTAGTGCAAAGATGATGAATAGTGTTTAGATGAACATGACCAATGATGAATATCTTTGGCACATAGTAGTGCAAAGATGAATATTTGATTCCAGATATATATTGATTGATGTTACAGGGATAAAATATCGATGATGAACTTTTAAATTCATATATAGAAGATAGTAGTTTGCATTCTCTACTTAACTCTTCTAATGAATTATTGTTTCCGCTGCAATTGTTGATTTAAAATTGGTTGTCTATTGTATTCTATTAGATTTTTCCCTGTTGGAGACTAACGATAATTTGTTGTATATTATCTTAGTCATAATATTCTTTACTGGGCTAGTTGAGCTCACCCTTTTCCTTGTTGTTCCATTTTTTCTTCTCGGAGGCGAGAATGTAGCCGATACTAGGTCGGGGTATGGAATGAAGGTTCTAGAGAGAGTTGTTTAGTAGTCCTCACCATTTTTGTAAAATAATGTATCAATAATTATGATGGGATTTATTTGCGTGTGGATATTGTCTAGATGGCAATATCTGTATTTAAACTCACAGTTTATATGTTGTAATAATAAAGTTGTAGTTATTTCTGTACCATGTATTTGGCGACTCAGAATGGGTTGGATGGAATGGACCTATTTTGGGGGCGTCACATTCATAATTGCACATACTACTATTTTACAAAGTACTGATTACATTACAAACTTTGAATGCTTCTTTATTGTACTAATACAAAGCATTCAACCACCTATGTTATTCTCTAGAATTTATTGATATCATCAAAGGAATCCTGGATCATGTGACAAACCACAGATCGATCGATGAGATAAGCCGTATTTTTCTCCTCTACCGGATATCGAACTACACTACCAGAAATCATTAAAAGTATCTCAACACCCGAGATGTTTTAAGAAGCCTTGATCGAATTTCCTTTACGCCTTTGTGCATGGTGCGATTATACTTTTAGTCGTTGACTATGTCCTCTCTCGTGCTTATATAGCATTCCCTCGCCTATATCATTTTTCTAAACCTCATCTTATTACCCTCATTTTCTGTTGTTTTTAGCAGTGATGCCATTGCCTCATCATGCTCATCAATTCTCATTAACTGTCCTGCCACTGGATTCTCTTCTTCCTCAACATCTAACCGTTGTTGATCATGAAGTAATTCCTCATCTTCTGCATCACTGGCTATGTATGACTCTATTTGTGGTGGATTATTGGCTATTACCATTTCCTCAGCATTAGAGTTGTCCATCTATAAAAGAAAACTCCTTTAATACTGTATAAAAATTTACATAACATAATAATTTTAATGTTATATTTTATATGTACTTTTAAAATTTTTACGGACTCGAAGACTATATACTAAGATTTCTCTTCCTTATATCTATAGCCTTAAGCTCTGATACCAAAATTGTAACGCCCCCATATCTATACTCCCACGGTATCCGATATGGTGTTTACAGAAAATCAACATAATGCTTTTAAATCTATACACCCATGGTATCTGATTATAAGATTACATTAAATAGAGGGACTATCAGATATAATTCTCATAGATTCAAGATTCACAGTATCCCATAACAATTGGTAATTCTCAAGAGAACTATTACTGTGTTTGAATAACCTCACTTGAATATATGAACTGTATCTGTGACTAGAGTCTATCTATCCGAAATTTAGAGTATCAGTAATAACATAAATAGTCCATATTACTAATACCCTCACCCAGATGTATAGTTTAAGCCAGCAAATTTATACTATCGTATCGATAGTAACTACTCATCTGAAATCCAGAGTATTAATAATAACATGAACAGTCCATGCTATTAATACCCTCACTCAGCTAAATAGTTCCCAAGGATCTCAACTAGATTCGAAGAAGTCTAATTTTACATCTATATATGTAAGAAGATACAGTTGCGGAAATAAAAGATGTTATATATATCATAATATTAAGATTCGATTACATGATTCTCATAACGAGTTCTTATTACAAGGTATTCAAATAAACAAGAATATAATCTAATATATGTAGGGACGCTTCCCTTTATCTACTCCAGAAGTTCCAGGATTACCATCTAAAATTGCAAAGGGAATAATTTGCAAGGGTGAGCTATGACATGCTCAACAAGTTGTGTATTTATAACAATATAGGATTTGAAGAAATATAACAATTCAAATTTCAACTGATAGTTGTTACCATTTCTGGATTTCTCTAATTTCAACCATTTTTGGAATTTTTCTTATTTCATCGAACACAAAAGACTTAGAAATTTTGTTCGGATGTGAGATAGGGGATTAACCTATTCAACATCCTAGAGTATGCATATCACCTACAAAGGCTCAAGATACACTAAAATTATCATCATATATGAATTGACTAAACTTCGCCCCTTTATGGGATACTCAACCTCAATTATAAGATTGTCTTACCAAAATAATTTGGTTTGACACAACAAGCTTTATGCTCAATAAACAATATCATATGGATAAACAATTCATTTCTTAGTTATCTTTGGAACTATAGCAATAACTTTTCAATAATAAGGTAATTCAATCAGTAGGTGTAGGATATTATATTAACAAACATATAAAGATAAAAAAAATCTTATCAAACAATAAGCAAGGTTTAAGAAATTTGCTTTATAAGAGATTTAAGGATAGAGAACTTGCCTGAGCATAGATCAGTCAAGTTATGCTATTCAAACGTTAATAAGTACCTACGATATTCATATATATAAATCTAACACGTTAATATTGATAACAATATCCAATTATAACATTTATATAATATCGTTTAGATTTAATAGGGTTTAGTATTTAATACCTTTGTTATATGGACTAAATTTTATTTATAACATTTATTTATCCATTATTATAAATTTTAAAATATTTAAAATATTTATTTATCTTTTAAATGATTTTTAAATCATTTATTTCTATTTATAAGTAACTAATATTTACCTAAAATTTTACAAAAATATTGATTATTATTATTAAATAATTTATATTCATTTATTACAATTTTTATATCATTAATAATATTTTTCCATAATTATTTAGTATTTATAAATAATTATTCTAATTTCTTTATTAATAAGTTAATTATTAATAATATCAAAATAATATAAAATAGTTATTAAATTTATGTAAAATATCGTAATTTATTTATAATAATTTAATATAATTTTTAAAACTGTTTTTATAATTATTTATTAATTATTTATAATTTATTTTTAAAGAAAATAATTTACATCTATCGCTAAAGCCCTACAAAGGATGTAAAGTGTCATTTGTAGGTGTTCTTGAGTTTCAAGGCGTGATTTGGTCGGTATTTAGTGATCACTTTGACCATTAAATAACTAGCTACTAGTAATGATTTTCGGTTTGGTCAAGATTGATGTTGTAGTACTTTCATACAATAAGTACAACATGAAACAAATCATAGACTCTAACTTACACATAACAAGAAGTTATAGAAGCTCAAAGTCATTGTCAGAGTTGTTCTTGGGTTTCTGGGTAACCCAGAATAGAAGTCATGGCCGGTCAACGGTTTTGTGGCTTAAATATCTTCGATTCTCGTATTATTAGATGTATATTTTGCTTGTTGTAATATGTAGTATATATGTCGTGGTACATATATATAACATTACCGAGAATGATCATAACTCTAAGGTCTCTAAATTGGGTGGTCAAAGTACAACTAGATGTTGTTTTTCATGTTCTTTCGCTTTTCGAAAACCCGAAAACTTCTACATGCTTTCGGCCAACTAATTTTGACCAATAATTCCAAAAAACCTATACGTTGTTTGTTCAATTAAAGATCATAGATATGTAGTATGTATAACGAGGTACTAATCTATAACAAAAACTTAAACAATTAACAATCATAAGATTAAATAAATAGTTTGGCCAAAGTAGCTTGCTCGATTCATTTTTGAGTTTTTCGGGCAACCCAGAAAAACCAACATCCGTGAATCCAATCAACCCACTTTGACCGCTTATAACTTGAAATCTACTAGTTCAACTGAACCTGTTTTCTTTTCCATATTAAAAACCTACTAACAGGCTACAAATACCAATCGATTAACAAACCAAAACATAAACACACACGAATCTACAAGCCCCTGTCAGACCAAGTTTTACAAAATTTCCAGATTTCATAAAACACTTAATTAAGTCATCTAGATGTTATGAAAACATGTTCTATCAATCTAACATAGTTTCTAACATCCTAATACATAATTCTAAACATCTAAACAACAAATCTAACATAAGATCAAAGAGCAAATTATGAACTAGGGTTTGCACCTTTTCTTGAGCAATTTGTGATTCTAGCTTCCGATGTTATTATTGCTATCACCCAGGCTTGATTTGGTAGATTTATAAGTGTATATAGGCTTTGAGAATTCGTGAGTTTGCTCAGCCCTAAGGTTCCTATTTATAGAATTCTTTAACTTGACTTTTTGGTCATTTTTCCACCTACTTGCCTCTATAAAGATCTGATTTGTGACTCTTCTGCTGCTTGAGAGTTTGAAAGCATGTCATGTGATGTTTTGGAATTTGAAATGGTGACTCCCAACCTATTTGTGAGCTAGTTGATCAAATTAGTAGCTTAATTAGGTTTAAATCTTCACTAATCTTGATTAGGGTTTTGTTTCTAATGATTAGGAATGTTAATTAGTACCTAATTGAAGTTTACTAACCATGATTAGGTGTTAAGATAAGCTAATTAGGGTTAGATTAACTAATTAGGGTTTAATTTATAAATTAGGGTTAGGATTTTGCTAATTAGGGTTAGAGTTTGTTAATCTAGGATTGTTAACTTAAATTTCTTGCTAATCCTAACAAGCACGACAAAGCGTTTTGTCAGTGTAAGCACGACAAAGAAACTTGTCGAAATAATTTTACCGAAAAGTCCGAATATAGAAAAAAAATTTAAGCATGAGGTGTCAAGCACGACGTTTTTCGGACAAAAATTTATTTGGTCAAATTTGTAAAACCAAGTATATATTAACACATAACACATTCAGAACATATAAATTTTATTTATATAATGGGATTTTACACTTACGACTCTTATTAGGGTTTTGGATTTTTACAGTTTGCGTTTTGTCGTATTTTACACGACAATTAAAAATTGTATAAATAAAATTTGTATTTAATTTCTGTACCATGTATTTGACGACTCATAATTGGTTGTGTGAACCTATTTGGGGGCGTCACAAATGACCTGTTTGATTTGGGAGGAATGTAATGGGCATTCCAATTCTTATGTTTGATTACTTAAAAAGGGAAGGAATGAACATTCCAATGTAATGTCTATTCATATGTTTAAATAAATACTTATTCCATCAGGATGGGTAAAGATTGATCATTCCATTTCAATCGATAAACTTTAAAAAAAAAATGATCGATCAAAATTGTGTAACTTCTTGTTCTGACTAAACATATAAATAAGAATTTCCATTCCATTCCAATTCTCATTATCATTCTCATTTCCATTTTCATTCCAATTTCGATGTTATAATCACACAGACCAAAACTAATTTTATTGGGAAATGTTTATAATTTTTTAATATATAGAGAATAGAGATACTGTATATGTGCAAGGACAATAATTTTGGTGTCTTTATGTATTTTATTTAGTTTGTGAATTAACATATAGATCGACAATTTATTATTTTTAGCTAAATATTATAGAATATGATGCGCACATGTGAGAAAAATCGGTTAAATAATTGGGGGGTTTCGTCTAAATTAGAGGAATTTTACTAAGATTAAAAGAATTAAAAAGTTTGGGGACAAAACGTGCGAAAAAAATATTTGGGGGCCAAACATAAAATTGGCGATAAGTTAAGGGACAATTAAAGTTGTTGTCCCTAAATAAATTCAAAATTACATGACATATATTGAAAAAAGTTGGACTATTAACTTTGATATTAAATCACAATCACACTTCTTTTTCCTCTCCTCTCTGTCCTCTGTTTTATTTTTTCAAAAAAAAAAGAGTTAGGAGATCAATTAAAACAAAAAAAAATGATAATAGAATAATTACGATGAGTAATTTAGAGATATTTTTTTTGATAGGCATGTATAATTTTCAAATTAAGAATAAAAATCCTAGCCTCGTTCCTCCCTCTTCTCTGTTGTCTAATTTATTTCAAAATTATTGTAAAAATGTTTCAAATCATACTTGCATTCATAATTTCATGACAGCTTAATTATGCATGAATATAATATTCTACTTCATTATTTCGTATTATTATTATTATTATTATTATTATTATTATATTGCTCACCTTAATTAGAAAAACTCATGACAGCTTATGCATGGTTAAAATGTGAGATGGAAGAAGATAAAAATTGTAATGCAGTCCTAAAAACAGCAAATATTGGTGGCCGCCAAGGCAGAATGCATATACAGGGATGATGATCGTTTTGTCCGTCTCGCCCTCATCAAAACGCAAGATGATTTCGACATGTTGCTGCAGGATGCAGCGTATAAGCAAATTAGTTTTCCCAAGAAAAAGATGGTGCACAAAATTATGTTGATCATAGGCAAAATTTATTAATACAGGATTTTTTTTTTTGATATATTCGACTGAAATTTAATATTTTTGTCTCTTGACGAGAGTGGATCCCAAGAACTCATCAAATGATTTTTCATGAATATCTTTCTATTTTCTTTAATATTTCATAATAAAAAGTATTTATTATACAATACATGAAAATCAATATTTTCAAATTTCTTAAAAACAGTATATAATCATTACAATAGGTTAAGAAAATTACAACAAAATTTCCTATCTAGTCACTTTATTCAAATTCTTTATAGAATTCAAATTAAAAAATGCTCAAAAATTAACTATTATTTAATAATTAATATATAATTTCAGAAAAATAATCTTTATCTCAAAAATCAAAACTAATTGATCCAGGTTGTTGAGAATTGAATTTTGAACAATATTTTAGAAAAATAATTTTTATCTCAAAAATCAAAACTTGATCCCGGTTGTTAAGAATTGAATTTTGAACAACTTTTGTATACGACTCAATGTGAAAAGATGTGCAAAAGTGTCGCCGAAAATCTCACCATCGGTAATGACAACTTCATCTTCTCCGGCCAACAACTTCCTCAACTTAATCATTTTGATTGATTTTGGACTCTATCCCACACAAATGGAGTAAAAATAAGGCTAGAAATTAAATTTTTCAAAATTGCTAGTGTTTTGTGTTCTTGAGCACCGACAGATAATCAAACTCGATTTCCCTTGTAACGACTTGACCAAATGGACTCGTTTTTGTTTTAATGGTTTCCCAGAAAGATTGGATATAACATTGAACAAAATTATTTAACAAAAAGACTACGAATCACAACTCAAACATGGACAGAAAATAAGTTTTTGACGCTTTAAAATGGTTTGATTTTTAAGCTTCTGATTCGAAGATTTGGGTTTGGGAAGTCTTGCCAAGAAGCTGATTGAAACAAGAAATTGATATATCGATTAATCGACTTGGTTTTGGTTTTATCAGTTGCGACTGCTACTGTAGAAAGAGTTGTCAAGACTGACTTGCGTAATAAAATAGGAGACGAGTGGATATGAATGATAGTCTGCTGGTTTATATTGAGAAAGATATTTTTTCAAAAATTGAAAACGAACAAATTTTGAGATATTTTTAAATTATGCAGTCGCAGGATATAATTGTCTTCTCTCAGTCGTACAATCGAAAGAAGCACGTTAATAAATAATTTTTTTTATTGATGCATTTTGACTCCTCTAAAAACGTTATGTTTCCGCCACTGTGCTAAACCGCACGAAGATTGGTACAGTGAGGCCTACAATGAAGAAAGAGAAGCGGAAATGGAAGCCGCTGTTGTTGCTGCAAAGGGTATTTCTTTGAAGAAGAAAACGAAGGGCAAGAATAAACCAAGAAGTTGAAGAAGAGGCAGGAAAGCATTGAAAGAGCCAAGAGGCCTTTCTTGGAGAAACAAATTGAAGAGGAAAAATCTTCTAAAAAAAGAGGACGATGATGAGCGAGGAAAATGAACTACCAAAAGCACTACAGTGTTTTGCTCGAAAGAAACCAACAACATGATTGTGACAGGGTTAGATGTTTATGGTGTTTTGTTTTTGCTTCTTAAGCAGTTCATGAATATATTTCATCAATCACGTTACCACAGTCATGTAGTGTTTTGTTTTTGTGGTGGTCTTTTTTTTGGGGGCAGGGCGGGGAAGGTTTGAGTGGTAGGAGACAGGTTGAAATTTTGTATCTAGTGTAACATTTTTTCTTCAAATTTTGTTCTCTAGTACTAAAATAATAGTTCTGAAATCAATTCTTATTTGCTGATGTTATTGCTGTTACGGTCTACAATTTCTGTGTTTCTTTCCAATATTTCTATTTTAAATATTGTAGTACTTGTTATTCTCTCAAATCATAGTAATATTATTGTAGATTGTTGGATCATTTATTATTTTTTTGTTGGGGGGAGGGGGACAATAGATTTTTTCGTCTTGAGGAAGATCTTATGTCTCACGAATTCACTTGTCCTCTCAAGTGTCCTCACTTAAATTTTCGTGCATACGCCATTTTATTTAATTTTAGAATTAATTAGTATTAAGTAAGATTATGTGTTAAAATTTAAGTGGAAGACACAAGATTGCGAAAAATTTTAACGTAGAATTTCGCTTCTCTTCATTTATTATTAAAGGATTATTGATAATAATAAGACATGAATTTGGATGGTTGGTTGTATCGAACGGTCCTAAAATTATGCTTAATATTATCATAGTACGATGTCAGCGGGACTATATACCAAAAGGGTATTATTATTTATTTTGTTTAGTTGTCTCCTTAGGTGTCAAGGTAGATTGATTAGAGCTACTTATTCTTAAAAGAATCCATGTCATTTCACTAAAGGCGACTTATTTTCATATGAAATAATGCACATGATTTACAATCGAGTTGAAATGAACAAAAGAACCAACCTCTTCCGCTAACCTCAAGCTCACTGTGAACGGGGTGACTTTTCACTTCTTTTAGTTCAAGCGAAAGACTAAGACGACATTTTGAATATGAGATCTACTTATAAAATGATACTGATGCCACCAAAGGTTAAAATCGACTAGGTTTGGGATTGATCCCATCTATTAAAGAAAGTAAATCTATAATCAATTTATTCGTGGGAACAAATCGATTTTGTTCTACCTGTCTAATTTTCCTGTCCGTGTACACTTATTCTTTTCTAAAAGTGTCCGTGTATACTTGTTCTTTTCTAAAAGTAACAAGATAACGTGTTCAAGTATAATTAATTTGATGATTCACTAGGGTCTAATTTGGTTGACATTATTGTGCCTAAAAATATGCTGAATCAGATACCCTTCACCAATGGTTTACACTCTTTGTACTCCAACAAACTACAAGGGGATTTATATTCACATTTCATATGCTTGACAACCATAGGAAAATTTGCTTTTTCAACTTGCTTCAAGCCCATAACACGACAATAAACTAAAAAGTTGTATCAAGGAATCGAACTCACCCTTGTTATTGGTTTACCTATAGCAGTGTAACCTGAAATACAGTTAATTTGTGAAATTGATACCACTACGAGGTACACTACATGTACTAAAAATGTTGTGCCCTAAGATATAAAGGTGCCTATATTTAAGAATTTTATTATAATATAAATTTAGTAAAACTAAGTTTTATTGAAAATATCTAGTTGAATCAACCATGTTGATTGTTAAGTAAATAATTTAGTACAAATGTTATTTTTGAATGTCCAATACTAAACCAATACTAAGTTAGAAACTTAGAATTTTGATATTTATGCAAATAAATGTAGAACAACAAAGAAATATTTTAATACATACTAAATTTAGAATATCTCTATGTAAGAGTACGTGTTTTGGAATACAAGTAGTTCACTAAGGCAATACGAGTATCTAGCAAATCTAACCTATCCTATAAAAAGAAAAGAAAGCCAGCAAAACAGAGCCATTGGAACCTCTACTTAGCCCTTCACTGGCTGCAATTGCATCACAACACATGATCCATCACATTGAGCCTTGATGTTACTTGGGGCTGGGAGAACCACTAGGAGGAGCAATGTGCAAAGTCTGCAGGATAGGACTGCTAGTGCCAGAAAACTTTGTATAAATATCCCCAACCATATTAGCAATTATTATAATGGAAAAGATTTATATTGCGATTAAGTTACAAGTAGACACATCAATTAGTTACTAATAAGGATACCATATCAACTGGTGTACACCATACTACCAACATTGATGCTATTCAATGTGCACATGCTAGAGCTAATGGTCCTGACTTATTCAGTAACATAATCAGGCATCAAGGAGAAATGAAGCATTCCTTACATAAGAGTATAAACTACACAACCATACCACAGATTGTACACAGACAAGTTGTAAACACCAAGAGCACACATGATGGTGCGGAGAAGCACAAGAACAATATTACTGCGATGACAGATGTACAATCAATTCAATGTAACTAATTTATTAAATCATGATTGGTGTGGAGAAGCACAAGAACGATGTTACTGCGATGACAGATGTACAATCAATTCAATGTAACTAATTTATTAAATCATGATTAGCCTAGTAAATAAAAGTTAGGTGACAGTTTGTTAGTTTAGCAGTTAGTTAGAAGTAAGTTGGCTTAGTCTGTACGCTTGGTATAAATAGGACTAATGTAATAAAAAAAATGTTCATTCTTCTAAGCTTCAATTAGGGTTTTCATTTCTTTTCATGGTATCAAAGCTTACTGCTCAGTAGCAAATTAGTTTTCGATCCAATACTAATTTTCTTCCGCATAGATGGTTACATAATTTTATTTTCACTCCAAATTTTATCAAATCTGAATATTTTTTTTTTACTTTTCGTTCCTTCTGAATCTCAAATCTGAATCAGTTCTTCGTTCCTTATAAATCGATTTCTTCAATTGTTTATCTCAATCTTAATGGCATCGAGTTCGAATGAAGAAAACAACAATCAATTTCGGCAGAATCAAAGCAGAACGGAAGACATATCAGTCATCGAATCGAATCTTCATCCACTTTTTCTGCACAATAAATACCATCCTGGTATGATTCTGACTTCTAAGAATCTTACTAATGCTGATAATTTTGCTCCTTGGAAACGTTCACTTAAGATTGCCTTATCAGCTAAGAATAAGCTTGGGATTGTTGATGGAAGCTATGTTATACCTAGTGAAACTTCTGTCCTGTATAATCAGTGGATGAGGGTTAATGATATGATAATATCATGGATTATGAACACAGTTAGTGATGAAATAAGTGACAACATGAAATTTGTAGACTCTGCTGCTTCTGTTTGGAATGAGCTAAATGAACGTTTCTCTGGCATTAATGGACATATGATCTTTGAAATTCAAAAGGATATTCACAAACTTGAGCAGGAAAACATGTCAGTGGATTTGTATTATCATAAGTTGAAGGGGCTTTGGGATGCGTTTGCAGCTCTTGAAGTTGTTCCAAAATGTATTTGTGGGGCTTCTAAAAGCCCAAGAGGAACAAGATCAAAGAAAGAAACTGATGCAGTTCCTGATGGGTTTGCATGACAGTTTTGTAACTGCCAGGGGGGAAATTTTTATGATGACTCCATTACCATCAGTAACACAGGCTTACTCATTGATCAAGCAAGATGAGAAACAACAAGAAGGTTATAATCATAATAATGCTAATCTTGTGGCTTTGGGGGTTTCTACACAACCATATAAAAAGAAGTTTGGTACTAAGATCACTAGTCATAAAATTAATTAATCGTCAACATCTACTGGTGTCTTACTCTGCACTAGTAGAGCATTTATCTCTTGCATAAATTACCAATAATCTCTACAATTGCAACTGCCTTCCAAGAATTTATGATATCTGTTAGCATCTCTTACTATTATCTCCCTCTTCACTACTTGGCTTACATACTTGAAAACCTCGTGACAATCCCTACAAATTCTCAAATTCTTCACAATTCTCAAAGCCTTTCCCATTGGTGCTACCCCACTCATCAACCCGAATGCCAGTGCCAACTTCTCACTATGATACCAAAGCACTTCCACCTTCTCACCTTTCTCCACTTCATTTAATGTCTTATCCCAAACCGGCACATAACCCAATTTCACAATCTCCTCCCTTAACTCCACCAACTTCATGTAAATGTGTTCGGCCCTTTCATGCTTCTGATCCCCCGCCAAGAAAACATGAACCTCTCCCTACAATTCAATCCAACTCTTCCCGCCTTCTTTTGAAACTCGCCTAACTTTCATCAACTTCCTCACTTCCCTTACTTCATCAAATCTTCCTTCACTCGCAAGCACATTCGCTACAATCACATAAGCTGAATCATCGTACGGGTTAAGTTCCAATAAGCGCTTGCTCATTACCAAAGCCATGTCTGCTTCACCATGATAAGCACAAGTTGATAATAATGTCCGCCATACAGCAGCGTCGGGCTCGTAAGGCATTGTCAAAGCAATCCTTTCCGCATCGTCAAACCGTCCAACTCTACCTAATACACCCACCAAACACGTATAATGCTCAATCCACGGTTCCAATCCATATTCCATTTTCATATTCCTCAGCCACCACTATGTCTCATGTGCCAAACCCGCATTGCAAAACGAAGTCAATATCACTAAAAAGCTATACTCATCGGGCACAACGCCTAGAACTTTCATTAACCCGAAAAGCTCCATTGCCAAATCTTTATCTCCCTGTTGTGCATAACACGACATCATCGCATTCCAACCAATAACACTCAAACCAGGCATTAACTCATCAAAAACCCCACGAGCCTCGGTTACAACTCCACACTTCCCATACCGATCCACCAAAGCAGTCCCCACAATCACATTACAATCAAACCCAGTAATAACAGAGTGCCCATGAATTATCCTAAATTGCTCCAAGGCAGCAACTTCAGCAACCGCTCGAAGAGCAGCCGACAAGCTATACATGGTAGACCCAAAACCGCGCTTTCTCATGTCGGCAAAGTAATACAACGCATCAACGGGTAGCTTATTTTGCGCGAGCCCAACAATCAACGTCGAATAACAAACTTCGTCTCCGTAGGGCATTTCTTCAAACATCTGGCGGGCATCATTGGGGAGCTTAATTTTGGAGTACAAATGGATAAGGGAGGAGGCCGTAAAAGGATCAGAAGAGAAAGAAAGCTTAAGAGAAAGGGAGTGGAGTTGTAGGCCGAAGGCGAGGGAAGGGAGAGAGGCGCAGGTTTTGAGGAGAACGGCCAAAGTGCGCTGGTTGCGGAGGGTGGGGTGGCGGAGCATGGAAATGAAGTAGTGGAGAGAGAGAGGAGAGTTGGCGCAGGCGGAGATTAGGGCGGTCCATGAGACGACGTTTGGGTTGGGGATTTGGCGGAAAAGGCGGAAAGCATAGGGGAGGAGATTTGATTTGGAGTAGAAGTTGATGAGATTGTTGAAGAACGAGCGGTCTTTTGTGCCTGTTATTATAGCCTGGGCGTGTATACTGCGTGGGTCACTTTCGAGTGGTATCAATTATCATGTTCTTTGTTTTAAACAAGTACCTTCTATACACTCATATTCAATTAAGATTTTTTAAGACTTTTACACTCTGTTTATGAGTTTTGAACAAAAAAAAAAGAATAGAAAACTTAAATTAGAACAGAAAAAAAAAGAATAGAAAATTTGAAGTTTTCCTTTGTGTTGTTTCTGAGTTTTTAATAGAAAAGAATATAAAATTTAAAATTGAGGACACGAGTTGTAATTTAAAATTTATTATATTAAAAGTTGAGGATAATATGAGAATTATAAAAATATTACTTATTCCAATTTCTTTTCCGTCCAAATCAGGCCAATTTTGGACGGAAAACTTTGACAGGAAAAGTGGCCAAGTTTTCTATCCATTTCTTTTCTTTTCCGTTTATTAAAAAATTTCAGAAACATAAGAATTGGAAAGAAAACTTAACTTTTTTGTCTATTTCTTTTCTTTTCCGTCCATTTTAAAACTCAGAAACAGAGCGTTAAAGATTTTAAAAGTTTAGTTGTATTCAATCAAGACATTTAAAGAATTTATAAAAGTTTAGTGGTATTCAATTACAACTTTTTTAATGTATTTAAAAGCTAAGTGGTATTGAATTAAGATTTTTACAAAGTCTATAAAAGTATTTTGGTATTCAAAAAGTCATAGATTTTAAAGATTTCTATCAAATGGTAGAGTTTGACAGACTTTAGAAGAAGAATTATAACTAAGGCTAATTACATATTTTAGTACATTTTAAAAAATAATTACAATAATGATGCATCCATAAAATAATTACAAAAGTAATACACTTTTCCATATTTATTTACAATAATAGTGCAATTAGGATTCCTTAATTTAAGGGATTAGTTTTGGTAAGACGCTACTATATCTTCTCTTCTAAACCCTTCTATATCTTCTCTCCAATTCGTCGAACTTCTCCTCCTCTTAGCCGCGGCGTTGGGTGTAAAATGAGAGCATATTTCAATTACAGACAAAAGCAGAGAGTTATGTGAAGTTCAAACTCTCAGCCCACAAGTCATCTTCCCATACATTTTCTTCCCACAAGTCATCAGATTTTGCATCATTTGTATGCAGACCAAAATGGCCTTCGTCTTCATTTATTTCATCCGATGGACTGGTTACAGCAATGGCCTATCGCCTGCCTCATATAGTATGTATCCGTTGTTCATAACTGCTTTAGGTGAATGGTAATATGAGTGTGGTTGTTCTTAGCATGCTTTTATAATTAGGTGATGACACCTTCATTTTTTAGGCTATGGGGGACAGATCAGGGAACATACGTTGGTGGGATGTGATGGCTGGGCAGTCTTCTTCATTTAAGTACACTCACAGGGAAGGTATTCGGAGAATCAAGTTCTCACCTGTTGTTCCTAGAGATCAAGGTAACCAATCCACACCTGCAGTTTTTTCATAGCGCAGTTGGTAACCAAACTTTCATCTCAAGGTTACCAAACTGTCATACTAAGGTAACCAAACTTTTATACTAAGGTAACTAAACTTTTATGTGACGCCCCCAAAACAGGTATACATCACCCATCTTGAGTCGCCAAATACATGGTACAAAATTCAAATACAAACTTAAACATACAACTGTCGTGTAAAATACGACAAAACATAAACTGAGAGTTTAAACAAGAATATTGTCTTCTAGACAATATCCACTCTTAATGGAGTCCTCATAGACAGTATACAAACTCAAATTCAGTCCTCATTACATTTATTGTCACACTATTTAACAGAATAGTGAGGACTATTAATGCTATCATCTGGACCGTCACTCCGTTCCCCGACTCGTCCCAGCTATATTCTCATTTCCTGAAGAGAACAGTGAAGGAAAGGGTGAGCTCAACTAGCCCAGTAAGAAATATTATGACTAAGATAATGCAGAATAAATTATCATTAGTCTTCAACAATGTTAAACTGATAAAATACAATAGACATCAAGTTTAACTGCAATGAATAATAAAGCAATCCAAAGAGAAGAGTCAAGTAGAAATATGATATCTACTATCTTTTATGATATAAAAATGTTTTCATCAATTTTTATCACCAGTAATACTCATCAGCAGCTTCTTTGTTATACCCAAAACAAAGAGAACTCTCATCACCTGTCTTCACCTGAACCACCACAGGTTATAATTAATTCACAATTCATATTTATAATCAGGTAAATCAACAGTTTTCCCTTGCCACAAAGGCTTAATAGAACGTTTACTCAATATCCTTACCCCAAAGGCTAAAGATATTCAAATGTAATAACAATGATCATACCAATCAGTTGTCTACCTTTGCACTACGTGCCAAAGATATTCAACTATAAAACCAATAGCTGAGACTTAGCTTAATAAATAATTCCCATCATTGAATCATCCCTGCACTACGAGCCAAGGATATTCGTTAGTATCACTAGTGGTCATGATCATGTCATTCACCTGTCCATCTTTGCACTACGGGCCAAAGCTATCAATTAACAATTCATCTTTGCACGTAAGCCAAAGATATACAACTGTAAAACCAATAATCAACATTCCATCTTTGCACGTAAGCCAAAGACGACTTTCATCACAATATAAGCATGAAGATGATGATAATGATATAAGCATTAATCAAACGAAATCAAGGATAAATGTTAAAGACTTTAAATTTATCCAAATATTATCAATCACTTAATAAACTCATAATCTAATATTATTAATATTATAACAATATTTTAATCACTTCTTAAACTTATAAATAATTTATTTCAATTGTTTACACTTTACCAAATAATGCATTTAATCATTCAAAAATGCCATACTCATAAGATTTCATCACCAATGATTAAATCCCTCATAAAAAAACTGCATATACCTTATATAGGATTTTCAAGCCATAAAATCCTATTTTTCAACTTTGTTACTTCACATAACATATTTAACTCATATGTTCGTAACTAAACCATTTTCATGAAAAATACCAAATCAGTCCCAAAAATATTTCGTTTCTGGGATTTAGCAGAATATAGTCCTATAATGAACATATATTTTTCTTGGAATTTTTAAGATTCATTTACTATTTTTCAAAAATTAATTTCTAATTAATTCCTTAAGAAATTAGCTACCTCAAGTTTAACTCCAGAAATTCCCAAATCTTGACAGGATCTAACACAAGTTAACGTGAGCTTCTAGATTAAATTTCATGGTCATCGGAGTTATAGAACTCCGGTTATAGTGTTTTTCGTCGGAAAAACCTAAATATTGAAATGGTCATAACTTGCTCATTTTATGTCGGAATGAGCTCATTTTTGGACAGTAGGTACTTTATACCATATAATTTCATGTCCCAAAAGGCCGGAATGTTTCTCACAAATTAAGTGGCCGAAACAACCCCTTTAAGTTTCTGGGCAGTAGCTTTTTCAGTTTTTGCAGCTTTGGACTCCTTTGTTAAAAACAGTCTACACGAAAATCTACAACACCTTTTCTAGTGATTCTACTTGGATAAGTTAGGAAACTCATAGATCTAACTCTAGAACTTGACCACACTCGAAAATTCAAAATATAATAGGAGATATGGTCAATTGAATTTCATGTTCCATTTTCACCAAAATCTGATTTTTCAACCCTTTGTGCTTTCTAAGAAACTTTCATGTTTTCACATAATAACCAACATACCTTATCATAACACTTACTAATACTTCATATAACCATGATTTTCATCAGTCCAATACTTTTATTATGACTCTCATCACAATCAACGTAACCAGATCATTTCCACAATTTAATAAGGAATGAAAATAAAGGATCATTCACCATGCATTTGGTAATCAACATGTATGTGTTTATTCCAATGTAATAATAAAGAATGGAATAATGTAGGATTCACCATGCATGCGATAGAGACCGTCTGCATAAAGTTATTCCCAATAGAATAATAAAGATTTTAACCAGTCCGGCGTAAACGCATGCAGCAGGTTATTCCAACATAATAATAAGAAGATTTTAACCAGTGTTCTACAGAAAACGCGTATACATGATATTCCAAATGAATAATAAAGAATAGAATAACAATGAAATTACAATGTATGCGATAGATCGCATGATAGGTTATTCCAATGAATAATAATTAATGGAACCAAAGTCAGCGTAATACGCATTAGATGTGGATATTCCAACGTAATGATAAAGAATGGAATAATAGAAGAATTTCACCATGTATGCGGTATTTATAAACAAAGTTATTCCAACATAATAATAAAGAATGGAATAACAGCTCTTACGAGTATTGAAAGAAAGTAATTCTCTTCATGAATACGAAAGAATAATACCCCTTACGGGTACAACAAATAATATTCCTTACCTCAAAAGAAGACTGGATACTGGAATAGTGAAGGAGCAGACTTCTCTTCATCTTTCTCTCTATAATTTCTCTCTATAATAATGGCTCTAAAGCTTTAGTGAATTGGTGAGAAATGAAGGAAGAATGAGCTTCTATTTATAGGAAAATATAGTTTCGATAATTGCACGTTTTGAGGGCTCAAATATTACAAAGACAATACCTCCAACTTTTCTTTCATTTTTAATTTAGTCCTGCAAGTATTATCAAACTTGCACCACCTCCCCTAATAGTAAATCATGTGAATCAATAGTAAAATCATGTGACTCAATAGTAAATCATGTGACTCAATAGTTCTAGACATGTGAAAATATGAATTACAGTATAGTACCTCCATCTTTAATTTAATCATGCAAGTATTATCAATCTTGCACCAACTCCCTTAATAGTATAAGAATGTGATTCAATAGTACACACATGTGAATAAATAGTTATATAAGCATGTGAATTAGTAGCAATTAATTACTCATTTATCTGATAAATTCCTCGATTTATCAATATAACCCCAGACATCAATTATCATCGGAATAGATGTCGATTTCCACTAACACTAATAATCCCAACACAATGGAACTATCAAATTCATTTTTAATCAACACAAACTTATTCATCATTAATATTGTAACTCACAATATTTAACAACCGTGTCGTTCCTGGAAGAGGGGCTTTCGATAAGGATTTCTCCTTATTGGCACGCAATTAGGTGACCAAACATCTCCTTGACAGAACGTTTAGACATTGTAAATATTGTAATTTAATAATATGAATAACTTTATCGTCTCAATTATTGATTTAATAATATATCATATAATGCAGATGATACTGTGACAATAATCGAATCAATAATATGAGAGATATGATGCAGTAATTACTATAGCAATAATTGAGTATAACTGAGTGACTTCTCACGTAAGCATCAATAATAAATACCGTGTGGTACTATGCAACCACGTGTATTACTGTACTTTTACTACCGAGTAGTTCAACAGTATTAACAGTAAAACTTCCGCCGTTATTTTCAATAAAATACTTTTGTCATTTTCTCAATCCGACAATAATTCTGTTGTGGGGTTCACCAATGATTGTACCATCGTACGGATATTCCCCGATACAAAGAATATTCCCCGACCAATCGAATATAATATAACAACTTGCATACTTTACAAAATTTATAAATATTACCCACAACTATAACATTATATCAAATCCATTCCATAATATTCAAAAAAAAAAAATTCGAGAAATTTAAATCTTAATTCATAAAATCTGGGGTCTCACATTTTATACCAAGGTAACCAAACTTTTATACTAAGGTAACCAAACTTTTATACCAAGGTAACCAAACTGTCATACCAAGGTAACCAAACTTTTATACTAAGGTAACCAAACTTTTATACCAAGGTAACCAAACTGTCATACCAAGATAACCAATCCACCTCCACACCATCAGTTTTTTCATAGTGCAGTTGGTAACCAAACCTTCACACCAAGGTAACCAAACCTTCATACCAAGGTAACCTTGGTATAAATGTTTGGTTACTTTGGTATAAAAGTTTGGTTACCTTAGTATAAAAGTTTGGTTACCTAAGTATAAAAGTATAGTTACCTTGGTATAAAAGTTTGGTTACCTCAGAATAAAAGTTTGGTTACCTTGGTTACCAATGTTTGGTTACCTGGTATAAAAGTTTGGTGTTAGAAGGAGGGATTTTAGTGTTCTTATAATCACAACCCAACTTTTCCGGTAACAGGCCATGGCAAGTAAGGAGAACAGTGCCTCTAACCAGGAAAAGGCAAAGACCCACCAAACCACGCTGGTGAGGGGGTCGGTGAAAGATAGACTAGGCTCTCGAGTCCAAGGAGATCAAGAGGGACCGGCTATTTCTCTCCGACGAAGACTCTTCCATGACAGCCATCATACCCCCAACCAGGCTAGTCGTGCAGATGAGAACCGTTCTCGGGCGCTGGAGGTTTACGGGAAGGACTGAGGGGAGAACAGTTGAGATCAGAGGGAGTTAATTCTGCTGAAAAAGATGCAACAAAAGAGGAGCCATTCGCCAGATCGGTCGCGAGAAGGCTGAAGTAGAATGAGGAGCCGTTCGCCAGATCGGAGATCGAACCGTCCGGACAGATCGGGACATAGGAGGAGGGACGCGACCCCTGAATACAGGAGGGATAGACCCCGATCGTCCCCTCGTAAGGAGGAGTCCGACCCCCTCGTCCGAAAGGTGGCTGAATTGGAGAAGTTGTTATCGGCTAAAAATGCGTTGGGGACACCGTCAGCTTGCTTAGGGTCACCTTTCTCGCCGGGGATCAATCAAGAGATAGCCGACCCCAAAAAGAAGATGGCCCCGATGGAGACCTACGATGGGATGGGGGATCCATATGACCACTCGGACGGGTATGATAGGCTGATGACTTACTATGGACACTCCGACGCTGCCAAGTGTCATATGTTCATAACAACTTTGAAAAAGAGCGACCGAGAGTGGATGGGAACCCTGGAGACGGGATCGATTAACTCCTACAGTGATCTTCGGGAAAAATTTCATGCTCGGTTATGGAGCAACAAGAGGCGGGGAAAGATCACAGCTTCACTCATGCAGGTCAGACAGAAGTCAGATGAAAGCCTGGGTCAGTATGTCAAAAGGTTCCGAGAGGCCGTGGGATCGGTAGCATAGTTGAATTCCCCATAGGCCTTGGGATTCTTCACTACCGAACTAGTCATCGGGAAATTAAAGAAGTTGATAAAGGATCTGGTGATCAACCCTTCGACAGATTTGACAGAGGCCTTCCACCGAGCCAAATGTGACGCCCCTAAAATAGGTATACATCACCCATCTTGAGTTGCCAAATACATGGTACAAAATACAAATAAAAACTTAATTATACAACAGTCGTGTAAAATATGACAAAACATAATCTAAGAGTTTTAATACGTATATTGTCATCTAGACAGTATACAAACTCAATGATGTCCTCATTACATTTATTGTCACACTATTTAACAGAATAGTGAGGACTACTAATGCTATCATCTGGACCGTCACTCCGTTCCCCCACTCATCCCAGCTATATTCTCATTTCCTAAAGAGAACAGTGAAAGAAAGGGTGAGCTCAACTAGCCCAGTAAGAAATATTATGACTAAGATAATGCAGAATAAATTATCAATAGTCTTCAACAATGTTAAACTGATAAAATATAATAGACATCAAGTTTAACTGCAGCGGAACAATCAATCTATTAAAAGAGTCAAGTAGAGAATAAAATCCACTATCTTTTATGATTTAAAAAGGTTTTTCATCACTTTTTATCGCTGAGACTCAGCTTAATAAATAATCCACATCATCCCTACACTACGGCCAAGGATATTCATTAGGGTCACGACCACAAATTATCCATGCACTACGGGCCAAGGATATTCGTGTATTAATCAATGGTCATGATCATGCCAATAACTGTCCATCAATGCACTACGGGCCAATGATGACTTTTACCATATCATTTGTAACATTACGGTCATGATTACACCGAATAATCCCTGGTCATAATCATACCAAGTCCATCTATACACTACAGGCCACAGATGACTTTCAACATAATATAAACATAAGGATGATGACAATGATATAAGAATCCAATAAAACAAGTTCAAGAATTAATTTAACCAAGAACTAATAATGTCCAAATTGTCAACATGATACTTCTTTGTAGAGTAAAATTCAAGAATGCTCAGAAGAATATTTCCATGAAAAGATACTAGATGAAGTGCAAATATCAAGGATATTCCACTAATTTCATGGAGTATAGAAGTCAAAACTTTAACTATCTGAGTGTAATAAAGAATGGAATAACAAAAGAAATCACCAGGCATACGATAGACCGCACATGCGAAAGTTATTCCAATGAATAATAAAGATTTTAACTAGGTCCCAAGAAAAGCGCATGCATTTAGATATTCCAATGTAATAATAAAGACGGAATCAGGTCCGACGTAAAACGCACAAACAGGATATTCCAACAAAATAATAAAGAATAGAATAACAAAAGAATTTCACCAAGTATAGGGTAGTCCGCGTATACAGGTTATTCCAACAGAATAATAAAGAATGGAATAACAGAAGTTCTCTTCATGAATACAAAAGGAATAATACCCCTTACCTCAGAAGAAACTGGATATTGGAATAGTGAGGTAGCAGGCTTCTCTTCTTCTATAGATTTTCTCTCTATAGCTTCTCTCTACAATTTCTCTCTATAATAATTTCTCTATAGCTTTAGTGAATTGGTGAGAAATGAAGGAAGAATGAGCTTCTATTTATAGAAAAATATAGTTTTGATAATTGCACGTTTTGGAGCTCGAAAAATTACAGTACAATACCTCCAAATTTTCTTTCATTTTTAATTTAGTCCTGCAAGTATTGTCAAACTTGCACCACCTCCCCTAATAGTAAATAATGTGAATCAATAGTTATTATCATGTGAAAATATGAATTACAGTATAGTACCTCTATCTATACCTCTATTTTTAACTTAGTCATGCAAGTATTATCAATCTTGTACCAACTCCCCTAATAGTAAGTGAATGTGACTCAATAGTACACACATGTGAATAAATAGTTATATAAGCATGTGAATTAGTAGCAATTAATTGCTCATTTATCCGATTACTTACCCGATTTATCAATATAACCCCCAGACATCAATTATCATCGGAATAGATGTCGATTTCCATTAACACGAATAATCCCAACACAATGGAACTATCAATTAAATCTTTAATCAACACGAACTTATTTATCATTAATATTATAACTCACAATATTTAACAACCAGGTCGTTCCCAGGAAAGAGGGGGCTTTCCAATAAATATTTCTCCCTATTGGCGCGCAATTAGGTGACGAAACCTCTCCTTGGCAGAACTTCTAGACATTGTAAATATTGTAATTTAATATTATGAATAACTTTGTCGTCTCAATTATTGATTTAATAATATATCATATTATGCAGATGATATTGTGACAATAATTGAATCAATAATATGAGAGATATGATGCAACAATTACTGTAGCAATAATTGAGTATAACTAAGTGACTTCTCACGTAAGCATCAATAATCAATATCGTGTGCTACTATGCTACCACGCGTATTACTGTACTTTTAACACCGGGTGTTTCAACAGTTAACGGTAAAACTTCCGCCGTTATTTTCATAAAAAGATATTTTTATCATTTTCTCAATCCGAAATAATTCCGTTGTAGAGTCCACCAATGATTGTGCCGTCGTACGGATATTCCCGATAAAAAGAATATTCCCTGACCAATCGAATATTATATAACAACTTGCATACTTTGCAAAATTTATAATTACTACCCATAACTATAACATTATATCAAATCCACACCATAATATTCAAAAAAAATATTTCGAGAAATTTAAATCTTTATTCATAAAATCTGGGGTCTCACACCGAAGGTCACATAGCAATTGAAGAGGCAATGGGGAACTTCAAACAGCACTCCCAATCTTATGAGAAGTCCAGGGATCGGGATAAGCAGAGTTATCAGAAGTCAAATAATCAGGGGAGGTCAAATAACTATGGTAAGAAAAGCTATAATGGGGGGGGGGGGGGTTCGGGTAGTGGACAACCACCCTTCCCAAGTAAAAATGTCAACAAAGTCTACACCGCCCCCAACACAGACCGGGTTAAAATACTGGAGGAGATGCGGAACAAGCCCTTTTTCGAACTGTGCCAAGCGATCCCGAAGCCAGGGAAGAGGGGTCGGGATAAATATTGTGCGTATCATCAGTGTCGGGGGCATACGACGGAGGAGTGTAACAACCTGAAAGATCTGATAGAGAAGAACGTCTAGAATGGGCAGCTGGTGCAGTATGTGGTCGGTCGAGAAGGCTCAGAAGCCCCCCGAGAGGAAAACAGGGAACCGACTCGGGAAGCACAGCCGCAACTGCACCCACAAGCCTGAGGGGTTATTAATGTGATTTCGAGCGGGTCGGTAGGGCGTGTAATCGGAAGGAAGAGGAGTGGGCATCTCGAAGCCGTGTTGTCGATAGTAGGCTCATCGCCCAGAAAGGATAAAGCATATTCAGGAGTATCCATCTCATTCTCGGATGAGGACTATCCTACCGATCATATTGAACCACATGACGGAGCGCTGGTAATAACTGCTCAGGTCGGGCCAGTAAACATGAAAAGGATGATGATCGATAATGGATCCTCGGTCGATATACTGTATATGCACGCCTACTAGAGGATGGATTTAGAAGGGAAGAAGATGGAATATGGCGGAGAAGGTCCGTTGCATGGTTTTAGCGGGGACCCGATGCATGTCTCAAGCACCATCGAGTTACCAGTCAGGTTCGGCACAGCCCCTCAGCAAGCCAAGATAATGGTGAAATTTTTTGTGGTACAAGTGTATTCGGCTTACAACGCCATCTTGGGCAGGCCGACATTGGCGGCCTTACAAGCAGTTACGTCGATCCCTCACTTCAAGATCAAATTTCCAACACCGAACGGGATAGGGGAGGCAAAAGAAGACCTTGATATCGCCCGAAGGTGCTATCGGAATACCTTGATTTCCTCAGGGGTCGGGGTCAGCAAACAGAAACAGACAATGGCCATTAAGATAGAGCCATTCACCGAAGGCAGTACTGAACCGATGGCACTTCCGGCAGAAGAGACAGAAGATGTTGAGTTGATACCGGGGAACGTAGAGAAATTGATCAAGATTGGGGCAGGGTTAACAGAACCACTATGGACAGGGCTAGTGGACTTGCTTCGGGTATACGCCGATATCTTTGCTTGGGAACCTAGCAATATACCTGGGGTGAGTGAGTCGGTGGCGCTACATAGGCTGCATACGGACCTGAAGAGAAAGCCGATTATATAGAAAAGAAGGATTTTCACCCCGGAAAGGCAGAAAATCATAGACGAAGAAATCACTAAACTGCTGGAGGCGGGATTCATCTTTGAAATCGACTACCCCGAGTGGTTAGCGAATGTGGTATTGGTTCAGAAGCAAAACGGGAAGTGGAGATTATGCATCAACTACACAGATCTTAATAAGGCATGCCCAAAAGATTTCTATCCTCTACCCAACATAGACCAACTGATTGATGCCACTTCAGGGTATGTCATGTTAAGTTTCATGGACGTTTTCTCGGGATACCACTAAATTTCGATGAACAAGGATGACATCCCGAAGACAAGCTTCATCACTCATCGGGCCATATATGCGTATCAGAAGATGACCTTTGGATTGCTGAACGCAGGGGTAACTTATTAACGGATGATGAATTTTGTTTTCAGAAGGCAGCTAGGCCGAAGTATGGATGTGTACGTGGACGACATGATCGTAAAAAGTATGTACGTCTGGGATCATCTTGAGGACTTAGAAGACTACTTCGAAACGGTAAAAAAACACAAACTTAGGCTGAACCCAACCAAATGTACCGTCGTCTTGAGTTTAGGGAAATTTTTGGGATATTTGGTCAGCAAAAGGGGAATCGAAACAAACCCAGAGAAAATTGCGGCGATCTTGGACATGAGGTTTCCAAAAACATACAAAGATGTACAGAGGTTAATGGGCCAGATTGCAGCCCTTCGGAGGTTCGTGTCAAGGTCGGCAGAAAGATGTTTACCCTTTTTTGACACTCTCAAGGGGCCGAAGAATGAGAAAAGTTTTCAGTGGACGTCGAAATGCGAAGATGCGTTCCAAGGGATCAAAACATACCTATCTTCGGCACCATTGCTGATGAAACCGATCCCTTCGAAACCCTTATACTTATACTTGGCTGCGAACCCGATGGCAGTGGGGGCGGCGTTGGTGAGAGACAAAGGAGGAAAATAGTTCCCAGTATATTATGTCAGCCATGTTCTTCGGGACGCAGAGACAAGGTACCCGAACCTGGAAAAGTTTACCTATGCCTTAATCATTTCCAGTAGGAAGCTCGTGCACTATTTCCAAGGTTGGCTAATAGTGGTGTACACGGATCAGCCGTTAAAGAAGATTTTGCATAAGCAAGAGGTATCCGATCGGTTGGCCGCATGGGCGATCGAATTAACACAGTTTGCCATAGAATACCATCCCCGAACGGTAATCAAAGGACATGCCTTAGCAGATTTTGTGGTAGAATGTTCCTTTACAGAGCCAGGCATAAGCACAGTGATCGAAACCCAACAGAGGTTTACCTCGTGGACTCTATATGTGGACGGATCATCGACTTCGGACGTCAGCGGAGTAGGGATCATTTTGACAAGTCCCGAAGGGTTCAAAGTCCAGCAGGCAATTCGGTTTCAGTTTAAGGCCACAAACAACAAAGCAGAATACACGGCTATATTAGCTGGGCTCCGATTGGCCCGAAGCCTGGAAGTACAGAGATTGGTCATCTATAGTGACTCACAACTGGTGGTAAAGCAGTTGTTGGGTGAGTATGAGGCTCGGGGGGTAAGAATGTCAAAATATCTGGCCACAGTGAAGGATAAGCTCACATACTTCGCATCACACAGTTGTCAGGGAGTTGATCGGTCAGACAATACGGTAGCAGATGCCTTAGCCAAGTTGGCGACCACTGACACGAGTTCCTTCAATGGATCGGTCTATCTGGAAGTTTTAGAACAACCAAGTGTATCGAAGACAGATGTATTAGCTCTGGACCGACTTAATTGTTGGCTGATGCCTTATATCTCCTACTTGGTAGATGAGACTCTCCCTTCGGACCGAATCCTAGCAAGACAGATCAAACACCGAAGCTCAAACTTCATCCTCATTGATGGGGATCTATACCGAAGGGCTTTCAGTTCTCCCCTACTCAAATGCTTAACTCCCTCGAAAGCAGATTATACACTTAGGGAAGTACATGAAGGGATCTGTGGAGATCACATGGGTGTCAAGTCACTGGTGCACAAGATCTTGAGGCAGGGGTACTACTGGCCGACCATCTACACAGAGGCCAAGGAGTTCATCAGAAGGTGTCCCAAGTGTCAGCTAAACAGCACTATCCCACATCAGCCTCCTGAAGAGCTGTTCTCGGTCTTGTCCCCAATTCCCTTTGCTGTATGGGGAATCGACATCCTAGGGCCTCTGCCGAAGGCCAAGGGACAAGTTAGTTTTGTCATTGTGGCTATTGACTATATGACGAAATGGGTCGAAGCCAAACCGCTACAAAGAATTACCGAACAAGAATGTCTGAAATTTTTCAAAGAAGGAGTGGTTTATCGTTTCGGCATCCCGATGGCGGTGGTCTCTGATAATGGCAGACAGTTTGTAGGATCTAAGTTAGAAGGTTTTCTGAAAGAATTGGGAATTCAGCATCGCAAGACCTCGGTCGCTCATCCTCAATCGAATGGTAAAGTGGAAGTGACCAACCGAACCCTGCTCAACGGGATAAAATGAAGGTTGGATGAATTAAAGGGTCGGTGGCCCGAAGAGCTACTAAGTGTTTTGTGAGCATATCGGACTACTCCGAGGACAAAAACCGGGGATTCTCCGTTCAGACTGACATACGGGACTGATGCACTCATACCAGTGGAGATCGGATCCCCCACTCTTTGAGTCAGTCAGTACAAAGAGATATATAATGATGACGGTCTGAAAACAAATTTGGATCTACTGGAAGAGGTTCGGGACTCTGCTATGTTGAGGTTGGCTATCTATCAGTAGAGAACAGCTCGACACTACAACCAAAAGGTGAAGCCAAGGAGGTTTGCAGTAGGCGATTTGGTCCTCCGGGAGTCAGAGGCATCAACCCCCCAGAACACTGGCAAACTGATGCCTAACTGGGAGGGACCTTATTAGGTGGTAGAGGTGCCGAAGCCAGGTACATACCGGCTTCGAGCAATGGATGGTTCGGAAGTAAAGAATACATGGCATGCTGGAGGACTTAGAAAATTTTACCAGTAATAGTTGTGTTATTCTTTTCTTTATCCTTGTAACCGTTTCAATCTTAAATGAAATAAATGAAAGTTTTCTTTGGAGATACTTAACTTCATCTATATTCATATGACTCTTAATACTTGAATGGACAAACTTCGGACACAATCTAATCAGAGGGTTCGGAAAGGCACCACTGATCGAGATAAGTCACGAGTATAACTGATCGAAAAAACTGTAAAATTTTTATTTAGACAAGCTTCGGGCATTACCCAATCAAGAGGTTCAGAAAGATACCACTGATCGTGATAAGTCCCAAGTATAACTGATTACAGAAACTTGTGAACAAAGATACTCTATTTATACTTTGAAATTTTTACAAAATCCGATCGCTTATGATTCGGGCGAAGTACAAATAAAAAGTAAAATGGAAGAAGTACAAAAAATTTACAAGTCATAAAAAGTTATTTGGGAGGAGAATCATCCCCGGCCTCGGATTCTTCGTCCGACGAGTCGAGGAGGGAGGCATCGAGCCCAGCAGCTATCAGCTTCGCCTTAGCCTTTTCCCGATAAGTCTCATACCCTTCAACAAATTGGGCCATGACTTTCTCATTCAAGGTATCAGACTCTTCATATTCGGCTATTATCCGCTGCTTGACTCCGGCTTGGTCTTCCTTTAGGGAGTTGTTTTCCCGAATCAGATATATTAGTTTCTTATGAGCTTTGGTAAACTTCTCCCCGAAATTCTCAAGCGCTTGCTCCCGCTCCTTGACCTCGGCAGCCAGGCGTTCTTTATCCTCGATTAGCTTCTTGGCATGACCTTCGAGGTCGACGAACTCCTGCTGAAGTAAAGAGTATTGTTCCTTCAGTTCGTCGTCCTGGCATTCGACCTGGGTTGCCTTATTCCGGGTCTCAGCATGGAGATCCCGTTCTTTCTTCAGGTTCGAGTTCAAGCCCCGAACCTCAGCTTCAAGCAGCTGCACATCCGATCTTAGCTGAACCTCCTTTTTAGTGGTTCGGGCGAGAGGAGGGATGACACGAGAAAGAATGGTGTTGGCCTGCAACAAACACATACATCAGCTATGGAAATCAAAGCATAAGCTTACAAGAACAAGATAAATAACCGCAGAATTACCTAGCACTGAGCCCGAACGTAAGCCACCAGATACTCTTCGGAAAAGAATCCCTTAAACCGTTCGTCATCACTCCGACAGTTTGAAGTGATCGAACAAGTTAAAGGGAAACACCTCCGAAGGGCTCTTTGGCCAACAAGTGTTCGGCGTTCCTTGAGAAGAGCTCGGTTGCGAAGTGGGAGTTGGAGTAGGGAGGGGTTCGACTTCCACAACGGGCTGCTCAGCAATTGGCTGCTCAGGAATTTCAGCCGTGCGTTGTTTCTTTGGTTGGGGTTCGAGAGGAACCTCTTCGGTTTCTTCCGAGCCCTCGATCACCTCCATTTGAGTAGGGAAAGGGGGAACTGGCTTTGGCACAACTGCCGAGGTGGCCTTGGCAGAGACTGAAAGTAATATGCACACAAGCCAATCATGTTTGATGATAAAGCAAATACTTTGAAACAATCTTATTCATTTATTAATAAAAAGTATTAATTTATTAAAGGCTTTTAATTATCTACATGATGCTGTTTTATAATATATGATAAACCCATAGTTTTAAGCAATGCTTTTAGAATAATGATGATGATCATTCTAATGAGATCTAAATTCTTAGAAAGCTTAAAACTAAAATAGTTCCCAATCGTTGGATTACTAAATTGGGGATTAGTGAATCCGGATAGATTGGTGCATACGTTGCTTTCTCATTGGATGAGGATGATTGATCTCATGATCATTTGTGTGGAGACACTAAAGCAAGTATGTAGGTGCTTATTAGAGAATAAGTTCATTTGAACGCATTGGCTCGCTAAGGAATACCTAATGGAGTTTTACTTGCTCGTCAATAGGAATTCTCAGTAGTGATAGTAGTACAAGTGATCCTTGGACTTGAGATCATCATAGTATCTTGTGTATGATGAGTTATACTTTGACTTATTCCTTAAGACCCTTAGGGTATATCAAAGGGTATGCTTGGGTATAATAAGTTGTACATGGAGATAATGTATGATCAATAAAGAATCTACCACTTATTAAAAGAAGAGAAATGTCCTATGTGATTCGATAAATGACAACCCAAAGAGTCCTCGGCTTAAGGCGTAATGAAATTAGAAAGGAGTTTCTAATTTGCATTATTTGAGTTGTGCATTTAAGGATCGAAATACATATAATTAAATAAAATAAGACTTGATGAAGAATTCCATGCCTTATATTTAATTGGGACATTGTATGGTGGAAGGATTGAATTGTACGAAACTATTTACTCAAAGGTTCTTTTATGATTAATGTTGAAATCTATATTATCCGGAAAGTCGCTTGATCGCTAGGGAGGCTTATCCCTATTGTAGAATAAATATTATTTATTTAAATAAATTAATTGTTTAATTTATTTATTTAAATAAGATTAAATTGTTTCTAATTGATTTATTCACAACCGATTTAATATGGAGAACCTAAAGGGTCACACCATAAAAGGAAGAATAATTATTTAAGAAGTTAATGGCATAATTGTAATAATATGTTATGTATATTTAATTTAATCTATGGTGATAGAATAAATTAAATAGCTTAATATTTATTATTTAATATTTTAGAAATATTAAATATAAATTAATAAGAGGAGTCTTATTAATATTATTACAATTATTATTATTATTTTAATTTCTAAGAGAGTTTAGGAATTAATTTAATATAAGTACTCTTATTTATTCCTAATTGGATTAGGATGGAAAATTAGTTAAAGGAGTTTAATTAATTATCCTTAATAAGATTAGGGAGCCCCTTTAATTAAAAGGGTTTAATTAAATAATACCTTATTTTAATAGGGTTACTTGATATCTTTATAAGATGAGTCTTATATCAGATATTAAGAATACGTTATAATTCCAATGGTTGGAGAGTACGCTCCTTTTCTATAGAGATAGAAAAACTAGGGTTTAGCCAACCACCCATCTTCTTGAATCCTTCTTCTTCCTTGGTGGATCACCTCTAGAGGCCAAACACTTGGGTGGCTAACGTTGATCAAAGGAAGGAACAAAACCCGGTGGATTCAAGTTGAACGCGAAAAGGATTGGAGGTGAACTTGTACCTGAGGAAGGTCGGATCTTCAAGGGCATGTTTCTTATTCATCTTTTTCGTTTAATTAATAATTGTGCATAAAGGGTGATCCGGGTATATGGTTTGTAAAAATTTTAAACTCTGATTTTTACACGTTTCCGCTTATTTATGCAATTTGATTGCATTCTTGAATATTACAAACCTAACAGTGGTATCAGAGCCAAACCTTTATGCGAATTCTTAATTGTTTTATTTGATATGTATATTGATATGTGTTTAGAACAATTTAATTGGGCATAATTTGTTGTATAAAATTTATTTAAAAAAAAAAACACTCGTTTGTGTATTTGCTGAACGCTGATTTCATTATTCATAAAGTAGACCAGCTGTTTCTTCCTACAGTTTACAAGAATATATTATATATATATAATATCTTAAAAACCCACAAGCAACTTCCTTTTCCTGTTGCTTCACAAAAGGTTACATGGATAATAATGTACTTATGTCTTCAAGAAACTTCAAGGGAAGGATTAACGTGATCTTATAATTATATAATATAATAACGAAATATATAATCACATAAATCATGCTTCTTATTCACGTGAACCAAGAAATGAAACATGATTCAGTGAACCTTTAATATGATTTCAGTTTTTATATATATATTATTCTTAATAATTTTATAATTAAAATAAAAAGTTTATTTTAATTTTAAAATTAGATTTCATCTTAACTAATTAGAGTTAGAATTGGATTTCATGATAACTAATTGGAGTTGAAATTGGATCCCATGTTTCCTTAAATAAAGGAGTTTATTTAGATATGAAATAAGATTTCATATTATTCAAAATAAAAGAGTTTATTTGTGAATAGGAAAAGAATCCATGTTTCCTTAAATAAAGGAGTTTATTTAAATATGAAATAAGATTTCATATTATTCAAAATAAAGGAGTTTATTTGTGAATAGGAAAAAAATCGTGTTTCCTTTAATAATTTTTTTTACATGGAATTGGATTCCGTAATTAATTAAAATAAAGGAGTTTATTTTGATTAAAGATTTTGATTAAAATAAAATAATTTATTTTATTCAAAATTGGATAAATTAAAATAAAATAGTTTTATTTTGATTTAAATTTGGATTAAAATAGAGGAGTTTATTTTGATTCAAAAATAGATTTTATACTAACTAAAGTTGCCCATTAAATGATATCAATATATATATTAAATGTTTATTATTCATCAGATGAATGTTATGTATTAATGCATATGGTGATATGTATGATAATAAATGAGATTTATTATGGACAATTGACCAATGTGATTGGATTTTATTTTAGTTGGATGCATGAATGTATGGGTTTTATTAAATGGGGTCTGCGTACCTCGTCTTCTCTAATTTTTCTGAATGTAAATTCTATCTCCCTCCTATGTACTTCCCTTTGACTGTTGATCAAGGTTTCTATTTATTTTAATTAGTTTTGTAATAAGAATAGTTAGAATTAATTTTGAAAAATTGGAGATCAAGGAGCAAGGAGCGCTTGAAGACCCGTTTGTAATGGAGCCCGGGTTTAAATGTAATAGTTATATTTAAATATTATTTCTTGCACCCCTGTGGAGCCTTGACTTTTGGTTCACTTGGTGGCTCTAGTGAACCAAACTAGAATAAAAGTCCATAATCAATCCGGGTAGAATATAGTATTCTATATGTGCATGCTTATACTATATATATTATATATTATGCAAACATGCTTCGCATGTTAATTAATATGACGCGTATTTTATATATATATGTGCATGTGCGCTAAACAAGATGAGACATTTAATAATAAATCCCTCAATTTTTTTTTATATTAAGTCCTAAGCGTTCAAAGATATTTGGAATATCGAACGTCGCCTTCTAGCATGATAAAATTAATAGAGTATTAAATATTTAATATGAGTTTGTTGTGTCACCACAAGGAAAGTATTAAGTATTTAAGATGTTAATTTATCACATTTGATGCTTATAAAGAAAATTGAACAATATTGTTTTGTTGTGTCACCACAAGGATGATATTTTTCTTTTTTGAATATATGGAGTGCTAGGTTGGACTTAACTTGGATAATTTTGATTCGGATGTGCCACCACTTGATCAAAATAATCTAAGAGGCAAAAATACAAGGAGTTGCATAGTTGATGTAATTGACAAGAGTTGTCTACCTATTTATTTATATATAGTTTGTTGTGTCACCACAAGGCTATATACATTTGAAATGGGATCCTTATTCTCACTAGCAGATCTTTAATTAGATTTTACCAAACTATATATATTGAGGGTAATATAGTTTGAAGAAAATAGTGGGAGATACCAATTTAAAACAAGACCTAAATTATTTTGGTAATTAATAAAAGAATGTATGTTAAAATGTTGTTAATTACAAATTCATTTACAGAATTTTACAATGTTTAAATTACTATCACTGCGAAACATATTAGATGTTATTTAACCAAACCGTATTAAACGGATTGGTTAAGGAAATTGAGAAAATTTCTCACGGCTGAAAAGTTATCTTATGTCCTTAATATGCCTATCCCTACAATGGTTGCAGACAATGCCTCTGAGGAAGATATTGCTACTTTTAGAAAGTGGTAAGATGATGCATAGTTGGCTCAATGCATCATGCTCGCATCCATGAAAGTACGAGCTTCAAATACGGCGATGAAACTATGGATGCTCCTACTATACTCCTGTACGTCAAGTAGTTGATGGTGAGGAAAGTAGGACTAATAGATATCAGATATCTAAGGAGCTCTTCCGATCTAGAATGACCGATGACACTACAAGATAAAAGTCCTTAACATTATCAATTTGATTGATCAATTAGACACAACGAGTTTTGTCATGGATGGAGAGTTGAGCCAAGATTTGATCTTTCCTCACTCCCTGGACTCCTTTCACAATTGTTGTGAATTTTTCATATGAACAAGCTAGATATCAGCCTCGCTGATTTGCTTAACATGTTGAAAAATGTTGAGAGTCACTTTCCAACCAAGAAAGACCATGTCTTACTGGTAGGGGCCAAAGAATCTTCTAAAAAGAAGAACGATTTTAAGAAGGTAAATAGAAAGGCAAAAACAAAGGATAATAAGAACAAAACTGATACGGATAGCAAAGGAGTTTGCTTCCACTGCAATAAGCCTGGACACTGGAAAGAAACTGCAAGAAGCATCTTGCAGAGGCTAACCAAAAGAAGCTTAGTGAAGTTTCGGTTATAAATACAAATTTGTTCATGATTTAAAATAAATTTTTCTTTAAGTCAAGGTTCTACTTGGGTATTGGATACCGACTTTGGTTATCATAAATATAGATTTATGAAGGGACCAAGCAGAAGTAGAAAGTTAAACAAGATAAGTAATCCTATGTGTGAGAAATGAAGCAAAGGTTGCTGCATTAGCGATAGAAACTTATAGTTTAGCAATCCCTACGGGCAAATCTATTAAGTCAATAAGTTGTTATTGTATTCCAGTACTTGTTAGAAACATTATTTCCATTTTATTGTTGGACAATGAAATCTTTGGTATTATATTTAAGAACAATTGTTGTTCTATTTATAATAATAATAATGTTTTGTATAGAACCTGAATATTACTTAATGGATTTTATATACTGACTTAAGTGTGAAAATAATTTTGCAAATTGAATAAACTAGTATAAGAAAAGGAGATGATTATTCAAAGAGTTGAATGTATGTATTTGTTGAATACAAGTGTGAATTATTTGAAAGGTTCAAAGAATTCAGAAGTGAAACAAATTGGCAAAGTATTAAGATTCTTTGATCAGATCAATGAATAAATACTTGTGCAATAAGTTTTAGATCATCTCAAATGGTTTTCTCACAATGGACGCCTCTTGATACACAATAATTGATTGATGTATCTGAAAGGAAAAATCATACCTTATTGAACATGGTACGGTCCAAAATGATTTTACCGACATTCCAGTATCCTTCTAGGGTCATGTCCTAGAAATGGCTGCATATCTATGGAAAAGGTAACCTCAAAATCCAAATTTCAAGACTCCATAAAAGTTATGGACAGGGAGGATTCCTAATCTTAAGTTTGTTAAGATAAGGGGTTCCAACTTATGTGAAAAGGTTTCAAAAGGATAAGCTTGGGACAAGATTTGACAAGTGTCGATTTGTGGGACATCCTAAAGTAAGTTTAGGGTAAATGTTCTATAATTCTACTTAGCAAAAGGTGTTTGTTACGAAACACGCTGCCTTCTAAGATAAAGGTGTTTATCATTAAAAGGGGCTAGTGGGAGGATAATAGATCTTGAAGAGTTCAAGAACCACAAAACACTATAAGTCAAATAAGAGGAACCTATAGATAGACCTATTGTACCACAACCGAATCGTAAATCTAGAATAGTACCAAAGATACCTAGGAGGTATGGATTCATCATAGATGATGATGATGAGGTACACATCATAGAAGATGATGATCCAAAGTTACATTCGATGAGGTAAGACTTCTAGTGTGTACAAAAGGGTCAGTGGGAGCGTCGTGAAATTTCTAGTATTATATGTTGATATACTACTACGATGAGGAATAACATACCAATGCTACAATCAAGAAAAAAGAAAAGTTGTCTAAACATTCCTCCACGAATGATTTGGGAAGAGTATCTTAATTGGGGATAAAATCTATATAGATAGATTCAAGAGGATGCTCGACTTAACCCAAGGAATGTATATTCATTTGATGCTAAAGTCGTTTAGTATGGCAAGCTCCAAGAGATGTTTCATGTTGATGAGCCATGGAGTTTATCTCTCTTAATAGTCCCCACAAACTCCTGAAAAGAGAAATCGCATGAGTGACAATCATGTATGCAATGAAATATACAAGACCTGATGTTGATCAGTCATATTATGGAGAAGTTCACTATGAGTCAGTGAAAAATATCTTAAAGTGCTTAACCCAAGCACTAAGGATGTGATCATATTCATGGTGGGTCTAAATTAAAACTAGAGGGCTTAATGAGACTCAAGTTTTTCGTAGACGAGACAAGATGACGTAAAAATCCACTTTAAGGTAAAAGCGTTATCTTGAACATTGGTGCGATGAATTTGAAAGGTTCCAAACAAAGAAAGAGTTCTTTGGTTTAGTGATAAAGACAAAGTATATAGCTATAAATGAAGCTTCAAGTTGATTGTTTGGATTAAAAGTTCATTACTGTAACTAGGAATAGTTCCTAAGTCTCATCTTGGATCTAAACATGTGTTGTGGCACTTTCATTTGATTATTAGAATCATTGAAAGATGGGAAATCACTATAGAGATAGTGGACTCTCATGAACAACATTACATATCCATTAACTAAAGCTTATCCAACAAAGGGGATAATCGTAACTTAGAGAAGAAGAGTATGAGATACCATGGTGATTGGCTTTAGTGCAAGTGGGAGATTGAAAGTAGTATGCACAAGCCCAATCATGTTTGATGATAAAGCATATACTTTGAAACAATCTTATTAATTTATTAATAAAAAGTATTAATTTATTAAAGGCTTTTAATTATCTACATGATGCTGTTTTATAATATGTGATAAACCCATAGTTTTAAGCAATGCTTTTAGAATAATGATGATGATCATTCTAATGAGATCTAAATTCTTAGAAAGCTTAAAACTAAAATAGTTCCCAATCGTTGGTTTACTAAATTGGGGATTAGTGAATCCAGATAGATTGGTACATACGTTGCTTTCTCATTGGATGAGGATGATTGATCTCATGATCATTTGTGTGGAGACACTAAAGCAAGTATGTAGGTGCTTATTAGAGAATAAGTTCATTTGAACGTTGGCTCGCTAAGGAATACCTAATGGAGTTTTACTTGCTTCACAATAGGAATTCTCAGTAGTGATAGTAGTACAAGTGATCCTTGGACTTGAGATCATCATAGTATCTTGTGTATGATGAGTTATACTTTGACTTATTCCTTAAGACCCTTAGGGTATATCAAAGGGTATGCTTGGGTATAATAAGTTGTACATGGAGATAATGTATGATCAATAAAGAATCTACCACTTCTAATAAAAGAAGAGAAATGTTCTATGTGATTCGATAAATGACAACCCAAAGTAGTCCTTGGCGAGGCGTAATGAAATTAGAAAGGAGTTTCTAATTTGCATTATTTGGAGTTGTGCATTTAAGGATCGAAATACATATAATTAAATAAAATAAGACTTGACAGTAATTTCATGTCTTATATTTAATTAGGACATTGTATGGTGGAAGGATTGAATTGTACGGTAACTATTTACTCAAAGGTTCTTTTATGATTAATGTTGAAATCTATATTATCTGGAAAGTCGTTGATCACTAGGGAGGCTTATCCCTATTGTAGAATAAATATTATTTATTTAAATAAATTAATTGTTTAATTTATTTATTTAAATAAGATTAGAATTGTTCTAATTGATTTATTCACAACCGGTTTAATATGGAGAACCTAAAGGGTCACACCATAAAAGGAAGAATAATTATTTAAGAAGTTAATGGCATAATCGTAATAATATGTTATGTATATTTAATTTAATCTAGGGTGATAGAATAAATTAAATAGCTTAATATTTATTATTTAATATTTTAGAAATATTAAATATAAATTAATAAGAGGAGTCTTATTAATATTATTACAATTATTATTATTATTTTAATTTCTAAAAGAGTTTAGGAATTAATTTAATATAAGTACTCTCATTTATTCCTAATTGGATTAGGAAGGAAAATTAGTTAAAGGAGTTTAATTAATTATCCCTAATAAGATTAGGGAGCCCCTTTAATTAAAAGGGTTTAATTAAATAATACCTTATTTTAATAGGGTTACTTGATATCTTTATAAGATGAGTCTTATATCAGATATTAAGAATACGTTATAATTCCAATGGTTGGAGAGTACGCTCCTTTTCTATAGAGATAGAAAAACTAGGGTTTAGCCAACCACCCATCTTCTTGAATCCTTCTTCTTCCTTGGTGGATCACCTCTAGAGGCCAAACACTTGGGTGGCTAACGTTGATCAAAGGAAGGAACAAAACCCGGTGGATTCAAGTTGAACGCGAAAAGGATTGGAGGTGAACTTGTACCTGAGGAAGCTCGGATCTTCAAGGGTATGTTTCTTATTCATCTTTTTCGTTTAATTAATAATTGTGCATAAAGGGTGATCCGGGTATATGGTTTATAAAATTTTAAACTCTGATTTTTACACGTTTCCGCTTATTTATGCAATTAAATTGCGTTCTTGAATATTACAAACCTAACAGAGACCTTTGTAGATGGTTTGGAAGGCTTCTTCGCCTTCCTTAACAAAGCCATTTTCTCGGCACGGCTTATTTTCAGAGCATTCTTGGTGGTGGGCTCAGTGGCGGGGCCCGAAGCAGAACCGTTTGAAAGTTCTGCAATCGAAATGGTCTCTTCCTCGGCCATCTCATCGGTGATTGGAAGGTGGATTGGCTCGATGGTGATAGGAAATGGGGCTAAGGATTCAGTGGCCCCTTCGGGCTTGAAAATTGTCACTGCACAAGGGAGACGTGGTCAAGGTAGAGCTGTTAGAGAAAGACAAGAAGAAAATTATAAGAACTGAGGACATGCCGGGAGTTAAAAACTTACGCCCGTGCTTGTATAGCCAACTTTCATTGGACAAAACCTGTAGACTCCATTCGGTCTGGCTCCACTTCTTGTAGAACTCTTTGAAGGAACCATCCCTGTCCTTCGAGAATTTGGACACTTTGGCAACAGGATCTTCGAGGTGGGCCCAGTTCGGGAGGAGGGTGAGATCGGTCCTTTTCACAAAGATCCATTGTGGATGCTACCCTTTGTTGCTCGTAGGGGGTTTGATGGGGACGGTTCGGTTGGTCTGTTTGTTTAACTGTCGAAGGCCGGGTTCTTTCGACTGACCGACGATGAATAAGGCGAAAAAGAAATCTAGACCAAGAGTGATCCCCATTTCTTGGCACAGGGCGATGAAAGAAATCAGGTGAATGTAAGAGTTCGGCATAAGTTGTGCGAACCCGACTCAGTAGGTACAGAGGAACGGCAGCCCATTCGCCTTCGGGTCTCCAGAACATCTTCTCTCCAGATTTGGGTACCCGAAGCTTGTATTCTTTGGGGATGTTGAAAAGGGTTCGGATGTCGGAGATTTGAGAAGGGGTGACAGTGGATGTGGTGTTGATATGGGAAAACTTTGCTTCGGAGTGGTAGGCATTGTGGATTTTGGCCTCGGTACTGATGGGGGTAGGAATGACCGAGGAGGAAGGGTTATCGGTAGGAGCCACCGGCAAATCAACCTAAATCAAATCACGGCAGGGTGACGGGGAGGTGGGGCCGACTCGATAGAAGGGCAATCTTAGGAATCGCCATTGGCGTTGGAAGGGATGGAGATGTAAAAATTTCAAACGTGAAAATGATGAAAAGAGAAGTTGAAAGTTTGAAAATGAAGATCAAAAACACGCAGAGTAGATGAAATTAGTGAAGATTGGGGAAGAAGTGATTTCGTTGGAAATCGCCTTCGCCGAAAAAATTTGAATAGAGATTTTTGAAGTGAAGGAGTCTGGGAAAAGTGACAATGATGGGGTGAGGGATTTTATAAGCCAAGTGGCACGAGACCTAAAGGCGGCTATTAAATGAACAAAGTGGGTCCCGGCATGGGGAGGCATGCAATGTTTCAAGAAACGAGGACAGATCGCTTGGGTTCCCCAGGCAATTCATCATTAGCTGTCGTGACTCATCGAATTCCTGACCTTTTAAGTCTCTAATTATAAATATATTATAACCAGAGACTTGGGGGCAATGTTCGGGAGCGTTTTACCGACCTGCAAGTGGGCCGAAGGACTGATGCTAGAAGAGGATGATAAGTCCATTGGGCCGAGGCCCTCAGGGGTGTTGAAGGGGTTCAGACATCTGAGTCCTTTGGACCGGAGTCTCACTCAAGATATGGTGTTCGGGTTCGGGTATCCGAGTCCTATGGGCCGAAACCCTATTCTGAGAAGGAGAGGTTCAGGGTCGGGCCTTCAAACTTTGTGGGCCAAAGTCCGAACTGTGCAGTGAGCTCGGTTGGATTGGGCCTGTGCAGTGGGCTGTCCTGCGTGCAGAGTCTAAAGTTCCGGCCGTATTTGAATAAGGTAACTACAAAGGTAGTGATTGGATTGGGTTCCACTTGCACCTTTTAAGGAGATTGTGTTGGACCCAAGTTATGACAACTACCATGGCTAGGAGTCCTAATCCGACTCGGAGAGGGATTCTAAAGGTGGTGAGCACTATAAATATAAGGCCAAGGTTAGAATTAACAGGTAATACCTACTTTTGAGCACTAAACACTTAGCCTTCATTGTTAAACCTTGTGAACGACATGTACTTATTCTCACACCGAAGCTATCCCCCGGCGGCACAAGCCGTCAAGCTTCCGTGTGATCTGTTATTGTGCAGGTTCTAGCGCGTGGATTCTGTGATTGGACGCGCCGGCGAAACTTGGCGTTAACACTTAGTATAAAAGTTTGGTTACCTTGGTACGAAGGTTTGGTTATCAACATTACATTACACATCACTCTCTTATCTCTCTCTTTGCTATTCAGAAAACAAAATTTGTTTATAAAACTAGAACTGAAGGTGTTCCAGTGCTATTATTAAGTAGCTAGCTAACATATTACATGATGACATCAATTATGTCTTTATCTCTGCCCATGTCATGAACTCTAATTGCTCTCTGGTGCCATGACATTACTAATGATCTTCTCCTCTGCAGTATCTCGAGAATTTCCTTTTATTACCATAAAATGGTTGCTCCCGCCACTATCGCCCCAGCCTCCACCTCCACCGTCTTTGTAACCACCACTTGAACCACCACCGCCATCTCCGCCGCCACTGCCACCACCGCCATTACTACCTTCTCCATAGCCTTCACCACCGCCTTCGAAGCCACCACTACCACCTCCTCCGAAGCTTCCACCTCCTCTGAAAATTGCCTCCGCCACCTCCTGCAAAGTACAAAATTTGTGCAGTCTTTCCTATGAAATTTGAATTTGAATATTTGAATTTGAATTTATTTTTGTGGTTAGATCCTAGATATTTGAATTTGAATGATTAGTTATGACAGTTGTTTCTCCTTAATTTTAGGTTTCCTTATTAATATGAATTGCGTTATTTTTGTAATTATTATGTGTATGTATTATTTTTGTAAATACTTTCTAATTGTTGTATATTAGTGTTAAGGACCCTTATAACTATCAACCCATATCCAAAGTCTTACCTCATTTTGAAAGATTTCTAAAGACTTCCAAATAAACACAAAGGTGGATAAAACTAGTTATTAATTGGACTTTGTCTTTTATTGGATCAAACTAGTTATTTATTTTATATGGGCTAATAAATATTAATATGTGATGGATAAATAATTTGGTAAAATTTGGGCCATAAAAATAATTGAATTTATTATAATAAGAGAATTAACAAGATATATTAATAAGTAAACAAATAACTAGACCTAATTTGAATTGGTGAGGGAAAAAGCAGCTATTCGAAAGCTTCCAATAGAAAGAGGAAAGAGATTTGTTCAACAAAGGTGAGATAAAATCATAAAACTCCCATATCAGTTGTAAAGATTATGTATGTATAATATATGAAAATAGAAAATATATGATGTGTATGTGTATGTTTTTTTTAGTTTTCTAACATTTTAAACGAAGGAAATTACTGTTAATTTTTTAGACATCGTCCATATTCGTCTTCAAGTGTCTTTAGTGTATCACAGTGAAATAATGTAACATGTGGTTGTATTCCGGCATGACAAATTGACAGAATCGTTATCTTTCCCTTATAAAAAAGGGAAAACGCACTGCTTTGATATATGTTAGGCACATAAAAAAGGTCCACAAAATCAAACAGAATAAAAATGTCTATTAATTCATTTAAGGATTGCATTGGAGCTATTGATGGTACGCACATTCCAGCAATGGTAAAAAGACGTGATGTAAGCAATTATCGTAATCGTCATGGAAAAATATCGCAGAATGTATAAGCAGCTTGTAATTTTGATTTGGAATTCATATATGTGCTTAGTGGGTGGGAGGGTTCAGCTCATGATTCAAAAGTGCTAAGTGACTCTTTAACAAGATGGAACGGACTTAAAGTGCCACAAGGTATGTACTTATCTTGTTTTTCATTTTATTTGTTTGATATTAGATTCTACATTTCATAGTAATTTTTTAAATGGCATATAATTAGGCAAAATTTTCTTGGTGGATTGTGGATTTCCAAATCGGCGCCAATTTTTAGCTCTTTTTCGAGGTGTTCGATATCATCTTCAAGATTTTACTGGCTAGGGCCATGACCCCGAAAATACAATCGAGTTGTTCAATCTTCGTCATGCTTCCTTAAGGAACGTAATTGAGAGAATATTTGGTATATTTAAATCGAGATTCACAATTTTCAAGTCTACACCTCCATTTCCTTATAAAACTCAAGCAGAGCTTGTACTAGCTTGTATAGGACTCCACAATTTTTTTCGTAAGGAGTGTTGCTCAGATGAATTTCCTATTGAACTAGATAACGAGTCTTCACTACCTTCATCGTTACCACTCAATCAAGAGGATAATTTGGAACAAGTTTTTGAAACTCAAGAGCAACAACGAGAGAATGTTAATGAATGGAGGACTAGTATAACTTCTGACATGTGGAGAGACGTCGATCATAATAATAACAATGGCCGGTAACAAGGGTAATAGTTTTGAAATTCTTAAAAAATTTAAATTATTTTGAGTTTATTTTGGTAATTACAAAGATGGGTGATTTTTGGTGCCAATTGTGATAAATTTTCTATAACTTGGTGACAATTTACTCACATGTATGAAGTTTTGCAACTTTTGATTATATAGATTTTCATTGTCATATTATTTTGTGAAAAATAGAGTTTGGTATTCCTACTAAAAAGCGTATGCATATGCATAAAGTATATATAGCTCAATGAAAAGTGAGCTTAATTTTTGTATTGCATCTGTAGTTTCTAAAGTTTTATTGGTATCCGAGTATCCAAATGTATCATAAAATGAGTAGAATAATGTGAACGCTTTCAACATATATAAAATCTCATGCCATAATAATATAATGAGATTTACTCTAGTTCATAAAAAAGGAGGGAGATGTTGTACACATGGGCTAATTAACAATTAATATAAGTTACATGATATATTAGAAGTATACAAAATTCTATCACAGTCTTGATAAAAAGTTTATAAAAGTCTGTTACTTATTTCAATTAAGATTTTTAAAGACTTTTTTTAAGTGACACTTTTGTAGAATTTGTGGGATTTTAATGACTTTCACAGACTTTAAATACTTTTTTAAAATGACTTTTATAGACTCCATGAAATAAGTAACAGACTTTTATAAACTTTTTATCAAGACTGTGATAGACTTTTGTATACTTCTAATATATCATGTAACTTATATTAATTGTTAATTAGCCCATGTGTACAACCTCTCCCTCTTTTTTCATGAACTAGAGTAAATCTCATTATTTCATTAAATTATTGTGGCATGAGATTTTATATATGTTGAAAGCCTTCATATTATTCTACTCATTTCATGATATATTTGAATACTTGATACCAATAAAACTTTAGAAACTACGACGAATAATAAAAAATTAATCTCACTTTTCATCGAAAGCTATATATACTTTATGATATGCTGCACGCTTTTTTAAAGAGGAATACCAAACTTTGTTTTTCACAAAATAATATGACAATGAAAATCTATATGATCGAAAGTTGCAAAACTTCATACATGTGAGTAAATTGCAACCAAGTTATAGAAAATTTACCACAATTGGGTACCAAAAATCACCCATCTTTGTAATCACCAAAATAAACTCAAAATAATTCAAAATTTTTAAGAATTTCAAAACTATTACCCTTGTTACAGCCATTGTTATTATTATGATCGACGTCTCTCCACATGTCATAAGCTATACCAGTCCTTCATTCATTAGCATTCTCTCGTTGTTGCTCTTGAGTTTCAAAAACTTGTTCCAAATTATCTCCTCGATGGAGTAGTAACGATGAAGATAGAAGACTTGTTATCTAGTTCGATAGGAAATTCATCTGAACGACACTCTTTACGAAGAAAATTGTTGAGTCCTACACAAGCTAGTACAAGCTCTGCTCGAGTTTTATAAGGAAATGGAGGTGCAGACTTGAAAATTGTGAATCTCAATTTAAATATACCAAATATTCTCTCAATTACGTTCCTTAAGGAAGCATGACGAAGATTGAACAACTCGATTGCATTTTCGGGGTCATGACCCTGGCCAACAAAATCTTGAAGATGTATCTAACACCTCGAAAAGGAGCTAAAAATCGGCGCCGATCTGGGAATCCACAATCCACTAAGAAAAATTTGCCTAATTATATGCCATTTAAAAAATTACTATAGAATGTAGGATCTAATATGAAACAAATAAAATGAAAAAACAAGATAAGTACATACCTTTGTTAGGTTTGTAATATTCATGAACGCAATTAAATTGCACAAATTAAGCGAAAACGTGATAAAATAGAGTTTTAAAATTTTACAAACCATATACTCGGATAATCCTTTATACACAATTATTAATTAAACGAAATGATAAAGAACAAGAATTATACCCTTGAAGATTCGAGTTTTCTTAGGTACAAGTTCACCTCTAATCTTTTCACGTTCAACTTGAATCCACCGGGTTTGATTCATTCCTTTGATCAACGTTAGCCACCCATGTGTTTGACCTCTAGAGGTGATTCACCAAGGAAGAAGAAAGATTCAAGAAGATGAGTATTAGGCAAAACCCTAGTTTTTCTATCTCTCATAGAAAAGGGTGTACTCTCTCAACTACTGAAATTATGTATTCACGTGTCTTGTGAAAGTGTTAACCACTCTCACCCATTACACCCTCCCAACTACTGAAATTATGTATTCACGTGTCTTGTGAAAGTGTCAACCACTCTCACCCATAATAAGACTCCTCTTATTTATAGATATGGGCAACCCTCCTTAACAATTAAGGAATTGAGTTTTATTTTAATTAAATAAATTTTTTTCATTAATTAGGCTCCTAATCTTATTAGGAATAATTAATTAAACTATTTTAATTAATTAACCTCCTAATCTTATTAAAGAATATTTGAGAGTACTAATATTAAATTAATTTCCAACTCTTTAGAAATTAAAATAATAATAATTGTAATAATATTAATAAGACTCTTCTTATTAATTTATTTATTTAATATTTCAAAATATTAAATAATAAATATTAAGTTATTTAATTTATTCTATCACCATATATTAAATTAAATACACTAACATATTATTATGATTATGCAATTAACTTCTTAAATAATTATTCTTCCTTTTATGGTGTGACCCTTTAGGTTCTCCATATTAAACCGGTTGTGAATAAATCAATTAGAACAATTCTAATCTTATTTAAATAAATAAATTAAATTATTAATTTATTTAAATAAATAAATTAAACTATTAATTTATTAAAATAAATAATATTTATTCTACAATAAGGATAAGCCTCCCCGGCGATTAACGACTTTCCAAGTAATATATATTTTAACATTAATCATAAAAGAACCTTTGAGTAAATAATTACCGTACAATTCAATCCTTCCACCATACAATGTCCCAATTAAATATAAGACATGGAATTACTGTCAAGTCTTATTTTATTTAATTATATGTATTTCGACTCTTAAATGCACAACTCCAAATAATGCAAATTAGAAGCTCCTTTCTAATTTTATTCTACCTTGGCCAAGGACTACTGAGTTGTCATTTATCGAATCACATAGAATATTTCTCTTCTTTTACTAGAAGTGATAGATTCTTTATTGATCATACATTATCTCCATGTACAACTTATTATACCCAAGCATACCCTTTAATATACCCTAAGGGTCTTAACGAATAAGTTAAAGTATAACTTATCATACACAAGATACTGATGATCTCAAGTCCAAGGATCACTTGTACTACTATCACTACAGGAATTTCTATTGACAGGAAAGTAAAACTGCATTAGGTATTCCTTAGTGAGCCACGTTCAGTGAACTTATTCTCTAATAAGCACCTACATATTGATATACCCTAAGGGTCTTAACGAATAAGTTAAAGTATAACTCATCATACACAAGATATTGATGATCTCAAGTCCAAGGATCACTTGTACTACTATCACTACAGGAATTCCTATTGACAGGAAAGTAAAACTCCATTAGGTATTCCTTAGTGAGCCACGTTCAGTGAACTTATTCTCTAATAAGCACCTACATACTTGTTTTAGTGTCTCCACACAAATGATCATGAGATCAATCATCCTTATCCAATGAACAAGCAACGTATGTACCAATCTATCCGGATTCACTAATCCCCAATTTAGTAATCCAATGATTGGGAACTATTTTAGTTTTAAGCTTTCTAAGAATTTAGATCTCATTAGAATGATCATCATCATCATTATTCTAAAAACATTGCTTAAACCTATGGGTTTATCACATATTATAAAATAACATCATGTAGATAATTAAAAGCCTTTAATAAATTAATACTTTTTATTAATAAATGAATAAGATTGTTACAAAGTATATGCTTTATCATCAAATATGATTGGCTTGTGTGCATACTACTTTCAATCTCCCACTTGCACTAAAGCCAATCGCCATGGTATCTCATACCATTCTTCTCTAAGTGACGATTATCCTACTGTTGGATAAGCTTTAGTTAATGTATATGTAATTTTGTTCTTAAGAGTTCACTATCTCTATAGTGATTTCCCATCTTTCAATGATTCCTATAATTAAATGAAAGTGCCACAACACATGTTTAGATCCAAGATGAGACTTAGGAACTATTCCTAGTTCTGTAATAAGTTTTTCATCCAAAAATCAACTTATGACTTCATTTACGTACTATATACTTTGTCTTTATCACAAAACCAACAACTCTTTCTTTGTTTGAAACCTTTCCAATTCAACACGCACTAATTGCTTAATGTAGCACTTTACCTTAAAGTGGATTTTCTGTCGTCTTGATCTGTTTGAAAAAATTTAGTCTGTTAAGCCCTCCAGTTTTAATTTAGACCCACCATGAATATGATCACATCCTTAGTGTCGGTTAAGAACTTTAAGATATTTTTCACTGACTCACAATGAACTTTTCCAGAATATGATTGATCATCATTAGGTCTCGTATATTTCATTGTATACATGATAGTTACTCATGCGATCTCTCTTTTATGAGTCTATGGGGACTATTAAGAGAGATACACTCCAGCGCTCATCATCATCAGACATCCCATGGAGTTTGTCATGCTAAACAACTTTAGCATCAAATGAATATACATTTTTTTGGGTTAAGACAATCATCTTTTTAAATCTATCTATATAGATTTATATCCCCAATTAAGATACTCTTCCCAAATCATTCATGGAAGAATGTTTAGACAACTTTATCTATACTGATTGTAGCATTAGTATGTCATTCCTTATCCATAGTATATCAACATATAATATTAGGAATGTCATGGCGCTCTCACTGACCCTTTTGTACACACTAGGTTCATTCTTATTTGTGATAAAATCAAACTCTTTTGATTTGTTTCATCAAAGCGAGTGTTCCATTTTTGAGAATCTTGCTTCAATCCATTTCTCTGAGAGTCTACAACTCTTACCTCATCGTATGTAACTGGATCATCATCTTCTATGATACGTGCCTCATCATCATCATTCATGATGAATCCATACCTCCCAGGTATCTTCGGTACTATTCCAGATTTACGATTCAATTGTGCTATAATAGTTCTATCTACATGTTCCTCTTATTTGACTTATAGTGTTTTGTGGTTCTTGAACTCTTTAAGATCTATTATCCTCCCACTAGCCCCTTCAATAATAAACATCTTTATCTTAGAAGGCAGCGTGTTTCTCAATAAACACCTTTTGCTAAGTAGGATTATAGAATATATACCCTAAACTTACTTTAGGATGTCCCACAAATCTGTACTTGTCAAATCTTGTCTAAATCTTATCCTTTGAAACCTTTTCACATAAGCTGGACAACCCCTTATCTTAACTTACTTAAAATTAGGAATCCTTCCTATTTATAACTCTTATAGAGTCTTGGGATCGGATTTTGAGGTTACCTTTTCGTAGATATGCAACCATTTTTAGGACATTATCCAAGAAGGATACTGGAATGTCGGTAAAATCATTATGGACTGCACCATGTCCAACAAGGTACAATTTTTCCTTTCAGATGCATCAATCAATTATTTCGTATCAGGAGGCATCCATTGTGAGACAACCATTTAAGATGATCTAGAAACTTATTTCACAAGTATTCCTTCCTTAATCTAATCAAAGAATTTTAATACTTTTTAAATTAGTTTCACTTCTGAATTCTTTGAAGCTTTCAAATAATTCATACTCTTATTTCATCAAATATAAATATTCAACTCTTTGAATGATCATCTCCTTTTCTTATACTAGTTTGTTCAATTTGCAAAATAATTTTTCATGTAAGTCAAGTACACAAAATCCATTAAGTAATATTTCAGTTCTATAAAAACATTATTATTATAAATAGAACAAAGATTATTTTTAAATATAAAACCAAAGATTTTATTGTCCAACAACAAAATAAAAATAATATTTCTAATGAGAACTGGAATATAATAACAACTTATTGACTTAATAGAGTTACCCGTAGGCAATGCTAAACAATAAGTTCCTATGGCTAATGTAACAACCTTTGCTTCATTTCCACACATAGGATTACTTGTCCCTTGTTTAGCTTTTTACTTCTTCTTGGTCCCTTCATAAATCTATATTTATGATAACCAAAGTTGGTATCCAATACCCAAGTAGAATCTTGACTTAAAGAAAAATTTATTTCAATCATGAACAAAAACTATATTTGTAACCGAAGCTTCACTAAGCTTTTTTTGGTTAGCTCTACAAGATGCTTCTCGTAGTTTCTTTTCCTGTGTCCTGGCTTATTGCAGTGGAAACAAACTCCTTTGCTATCCGTATCAGTTTTGTTCTTATTATCCTTTGTTTATGCCTTTTCTATTTACCTTCTTAGAATCATTCTTATTTTTAGAAGATCCTTTGGCCCCTACCAGTCAAACTTGGTCTTTCTTGGTTGGAAAGTGACTCTCAAGATTTTTCAACATGTTAAGGAAATCAGCGAAGCTGATATCTAGCTTGTTCATATGAAAAATTCACAACAATTGTGAGAAGGAGTCCGGGAGTAACTGCAAGATCAAATCTTGGCTCAACTCTCCATCCATGACAAAACCTGTTGTCTTAATTGTTCAATCAAATTGATCATGTTTAGGACATGTGTCTGTACTTTAGTGTCATTGGTCATTTTAGATCGGAAGAGCTCCTTATATGACTCCCCCAAATCCGGGTCCCTTCGAACCTCGGATCCGGTCCGCCACGATACTTATATCGTCAAACTATTTATATCTTTTATTCATAACTTAATGAATATAACTTTGCTTATTACAATTTAGAATATAAATTCTTTCCATTTTTGGGATCTGTGTAATGACCCCAAACTTTTATAAGTTTCAGGTCTTGGTCATTTACAATTCCTGTCTTACATCATATTCGATGTTATAAAAATATGCGAAATAATTTAAACTTTTTCAATCTCCTTTTAAAATAAATATTTTATTGATATCTTAACTTGAATCAATTACAATTCCTTGAATAAAATTATGTTATGTTTCATTCTATTCGAATTACTATATAATTTTCTACATCTCGATTCGAGTTCCTTTATATATCACATAGTACAACTTTACAACTTAACATGTATTACACATCCTAAACTACTATCATGTACATCTACTAGAACTTAAACATGGTTCAAGAGCATCTAGTTAAATAATAAATCAATCTCCTTCGATAGTTTTGAACTTTATCAATCAAGTAGCACGTGACCTTTACCGTGAGTCCTTATCCTGCAAAAGTGGTTATTTGCGAGGGTGAGCTCGACAGCCCAACAATTCTAAAAGTTTTCATGCAGCATATAGCATATAATAGCATACTCAGTTCATACATTCATAATCCATTAATATTTACTATGCATGTTACTTCTCATATAACAGGCATATAGGGGTATTTCACAAGCATATCATCAAAGATCAACTTTCACATTTCATACATATCTCATATGCATTTCATATATATACATCAACATTCTCATGGTATAATATATCTCAACTAACAGTTATCGAATTCATATAATAAATAAGAACTGAAAGACTTGCCTGATTCGTAGTTTATCAACTACAACTTAACTGCTTAAAGCTTATCTGCACTGCGTATTACTACACAGTTATATAATCATGGATTCACATCCATTAGTCATATATTTCATACAATCTTAATGTAATAATAATGTTACATTGTTCTTTATCTTAGTTTTTAAGACCTTCCCTTTGCTTTCTTAGTAAACTCTTAGAATAGTTATGTATATATAGTACACCTTACCTACATATGCTTCATATCAACATTCATAAATCTTTATCACACTCTTGACTCGCTATGTGTTCGACACATATTTAAAGTTTATAGATACACGATCTACATCGTTCTTACATTTTGCAAACTTTAATAAAATTTTACAACTTTGTGTTTTATATAACCATTACATACTCTTATACTTAAAACATCATCTATGTCAAGTATTATAGCTTTAGAAATTCATTACACATATGCTTTAAGGTTCAGATCAAAGTTAAAGTTGTCAGGGCATCATCGCCTTGTATTAGCACCGTGTCTTGATCCCCAACCGACCAAAGTTGAGTATTTATTTTCCGGTTTCATCTAGGTTCTTATCATGCATGACTGTTAAAACATAACTTATTCACATGTTAAGAGGTCTTAGCCCAAGTTGAGTGTCCCTTGTGTTTACTTTAAGTTGTTTTACACTTTATAGTTTCATTGCCATTTATTTCACGGCTAAGTAAGTTCATACAACAAGGTTCTAGCTATATGACCACCAATGAGATTAAACAACTTTCAATACACACGTCATACTTGTTTGTACATGTTTCTACGTATGTTTTCAAGGGTAAAATATAACCTCTTCATGTTTTAAAACTTAGTTTACAAAAGATGATGGAGTTTGCCTTTGAAATCTTTTTAACCAAAATAAGTTATCTATCACACATACGATTCAACTTTGAATCCTACATCATGTGTAAGTAGACCTCATATATATGCTATCAAGGTCAGAATTTAAAGGTACACAATTTCGTCAAAGTTTGTTTTTAAAATCTTCAAGTTTGTTTTCAAAATACATACTAAGTCATGCTAAAGTATTCCATTATGAGCAAGGAAATCTTATATGTCATGTCTATTATCATGCATATTCATGTTTTATCACTTAGAATAACATATTCCATCGTCGGGAGCACTATACTTGCGTAAGTGCTCGTTCGACGCCTCTGATCGCCTCGTATTACGTAACAGTCACAAATATAACTATTTTGACCCCATATAACTACCTCAAATTGAAACACTTAAAGAACAAAAGTTGTAGGTCTATTCGTTCTCGTTCCGGATCATCTTGAATCATCTCAATTAGAGTTTATATGAAAATATTATTCCTAATTTACTACAGCAGGTTAAAGTAGTCTACCCGACCCATTGATGCAAAACAATGCGCCTAATTGGCCTTGAGAGGCAGCGCAATTGCAAGCCTTGGGAGGCGAAATGTTCCCTCGTGTTCTCCTCTTCGTGATTTTACAGACCAAAACTCCTTCCAATTTTAATAACGTGAGTTATACTCATCCAAATTAGTCCGTTTTTGATTCTATGGGTTTGTAACTCATAAAACTACAACATACCAAATACCCAACAATTAACATAAACATTAAATAACCCAATATCAATCTAAAACTCATGTTCATACTCAGTTTTCATGTTTTGAAAAGTTTAGCAAATTCATTCACTACTAATTCATTTCTAAACCAAATTGATTCATTTAACTCTCATTGTTTTTGTTTTTAACTGTATTAACAACATCTAGCAACAATTCATGGATTACAAAAACCCTTAGCCATCAAATTTGTGACTCAAAAGTGATTATTTCTTGACATTTCTAAGAAATTTCAAACATAGGTAATTAAGAGCATATATATTAGAATCATTACCTCTTGAATGCTTGAAATTGGCTAACTATAGCTCCTCAATCCTTCCATTGCTCTCAATTCTCCCAACTCTACTGACTCTCTATAACAACTTCTCAGAAAACTTAAATAAACGAGAAAGAGAATATGGGAACTCTATTTATAAAGAATTCTCTACCCAGACAAAGCCTTTACATAGTGTTTTGATTTAGCAGAAGGAAGAAGAAACCAAAGGGTAGTGAATAATTGGTGACCTGCTGCATTTCCTCCATTCCCGTGGCTATGATTTCAAGCTTTGTAGCCTTTTTGGTTTCTCAGCAATAGAAGTGTTAGGCCAATGGCCTATTACGGCTATTATAATTAATAAGACACTAATTTTGGGTAGGACTGAGCAAAAAATGGATATAGCCGAATTACCGAACCGAACCAAAATAAATTAACCGAAATTTTCTGATAATTCGATTATTTTTAACATTTCGATTATATCCAAAATTATATACGATTTTCGGTTAGTTTATACGGGTATTATTTTTGGGTTATTCGGTTTACCCGAATAACCGAACAAATCATTACTTTACTAGCTAGCCCATACTACTTTAACCGAACAAAGCATTATTCTTTTAATTACTAACCCAAACTACTTTAGCTAGCCCAAACTACTTTAGCCCAGACAACTTGGGTATCATTATTCATTACTACTTTATTAGTCCACTTGTTTGGCTGCTTTCCTCTCTCCCTATTTCTCTTCCCCTCCGCTTCGGCCAACCATGGCACCATCTCCTCCCTTTCCCTGATCACTACTTTTCTTTCTTAGGTTATATACTTTTATTTAGCCTTTTCAATGGCTAATTGAGGACCATCCCAAAGGTCTCTTCTCCAATTTATTTAGTGCCAAGTCCGAGGGTTAATGGGTCGTGGTTTTTCATTGTTCGATTAGTAAGGGGTATTGATGAAGTCTGTGCTGAAATCGGAGGTTATGATCTGGTGTGGGGGTTATTTGAGATGGGGATTTCAGATCTTGATAGTTTTTTCGGTGGCTGTTTCGATCTGGCTTTATTTTTTTATTGAATATTATTTATATTTCAGATTGGATATTTATTGTTGCCAGAATCTGGATTTGTTATAACAGTTATCATCTAAAAATGTTTCTCAGATTGGTGTTTCTTCCAATGATTTTGTTCTGTTTTCATCCATTACTATATATATTTCCCATGCTTCATTTGTTGTGGGTGCTTCAGAATGTTGGTGACTTTTGTTTGATATAATAGATCTTAATTTTGGTTATTAACCGAAATAACCGAAATGTAAATTTGGTTATTCGGTGATTTTTAAATTCGGTTAATTGTTCAGATAATAAAATTAAGAAGATTTCGGTTTTCTGTTATAACCAAATAAGCTATTAGGTTCAGTTATAACTGAATTGCTCACCCCTAACTTTGGGAAATGGTTTAAATCCCAGCAATAGAGCTTAGTTTGGTTCCTTTAATTCCCAAAATATAATTTTAATGTACAATTGTTACTATAACAAGTAAAGTTAGGGGTTATTTATGTACTCACATCATATATTCCATGTACATTAGTCCATATAATATTTTAATTGGGCTAACTATCATTTTGTTGGGTATTCCCAACCCATTACTTCCTATCAAACTTAAATATCATAATGATTATTATCAATCATCTATTTCTGTTAATTCTCTTTTAATAATTTCAGTTAAACCTTCAGTCTAGTTTAACTTTAATACTCAAGCCACACAAGACTCATTTATTTCATTTACTGGAGTTATATCACTCAAGCTCATTATCTCTACAATAAAATATTAGGGGTCTAGGCCACGTTTGGCTTTTCCCCAATTCCACATTATTTTAATATTTATTTAATATAAGATTTAGGTGTCACACCTAACCTTAATGCTAAATTATTTAGCTCATGTTACACTTCAAATAATTAATATATACTCTATTAATTATTTAAATTATACATTATAATGTATAATTATTTAATTGTCCCAAGACAACTTCTTCCATCTTTATATTCACCATATCTTAAGTGTTAATCTAATCCTCCATCTCTAACCAATATTCATTTATAATTATATTGGTATTTTCTTTTATTAATCACTTATCTTTCAAATATTACAATACTATGTAATATATTTAAAATATCAAATTAACATATTCCTTCCATTTTCTTTATGCAACACATAATCCTTAATTCTCCATGTATGACCTTTATATGAGTCCTTAGTACACATTTCTTGAAATTTAAATTCTATAAACTAACTTAAGACTTCCTACGGATCAAATAAGATCTGCTTGTTGATCATAAACTTGAAATGGCGCAATTGCTGCCATACCAAGTTTAGAGAGCGAATAAGTTACGCTTGAGTAGAACTTTAGCTTCAATCCATGAATACTTCATGCTTTTAAATTACTAATTTGCTATACTAGTTAACTAACATCTACCACAACATTCTTCAATGATTTAGAGATTAACTTCAAGATCAAATTCTATTTCCCTTAATAGTTAGTTAACTATAACGATCTCATATATATATATATATATATATATATATATATATATATATATATATATATAGGAAACCGATCCGTGGAATACGTTAGCTATTAACCATATTTCAAGTAACGCTCATCCAGCCATCCAAAATTGGAGTTAATGGCTGAGATGAGCGCCAAATTATAGAGGAGTAGCGGTTAAAGCAAATTTCTTTATCTTTGGCGTCGTCATTTTATGATGGTATTAGAGAGTAATGTGACAACATAAAAGAATTGGGCTTAATTACTGATTATCCTAATTATTCTCATAAAATAAAATAATAAATAATTATAAGGATAATTATAAGGATAATCGATAATTATCTTTATACTTATCATTATACTTATTAACAAAATAAGTATGTATAAGAATAATTCTTGATTATTGTTTTATGATTTTTAATTATAAATAGGAAATAGTGATTGATTTTATATATTTGAGTAGGAATATAATATAAATTCAATCATTATTTTCTATTTATAATTAAAATCATAATTCAATCATTATTTTCTATTTATAATTAAAATCATAAGATGATAATCATGTAATTATCCTTATACATAAGATTGAATTTATATATTTGAGTATGATTATAATATAAATTCAATCTTATGTATAAGAATAATTATCGATTATCATCTTATTATTTTTAATTATAAATAGAAAATAGTGATTAATTTATATTATATTCCTACTCAAATATATAAACTCAATCACTATTTTCTATTTATAATTAAAAATCATAAAATAATAATCATGGTAATTATTCTTATACATACTTATTTTGTTAATAAGTATAAGGATAAGTATAAAGATAATTATTGATTATCCTTTTAATTATCCTTATAATTATTTATTATTTTATTTTATTTTACGAGAATAATTAGGATAATCAGTAATTAAGCCAAATTCTTTTATGTTGGCCGCTACTCTCTCTAGCGGCTGGGCGCTCATCTCAACTGTTAACTCCAAATTTGGACGGCTGGATGAGCGTTAGTTGAAACAGGGTTAATAGCTAACGTATTTCACGGATCAGTTCCCATATATATATATATATATATATATATATATATATATATATATATATATATCTAATTTATTTCCACAATTCAAGATATATATAACACATACATACATTTATTTAATTTTCACTTCTCGCCATGTATCAAATTACTTAATAATTCTTTAACAAATTTAAAGGTATATTGATTTTCTTCTCTCGTCAACAACGTACATATATACAAGTCTAAACCTAGCACACATCGAGACTTTAATAATATTCAATATAGTACACTAAGTGGTTTCCCACAAACAACCAACAAATTAGTTTTCGTCTCGTCTACACTGTTTCCACAGTGAGTTAGATCAGCTACTAATTCGTATATACCTTCGCTCTCTGAAGGAATTGTTTAGCCCAGCTCCTATACATCCACCATTAAAGTTACGGTTTAATTTTGCCTTGACTTGATACCTACTACTCAGACATATACTCAAGAAATTGGTGATTATCAAAGATATTTAATGTCACTAACTTACTATGATAAAAAATAATTCTATAAATTATTTAATGTCGATAGATAAATCTTATCCATCTTTTTATTAATTCATCTCTACAATTTATAACAAATATATAATAATGATATATATTTATTAAACACGACATCACTTATTACATAGCTCATATTACCCTATGTAACACAATACTACATACCTCGTAACACATTTATATATTCTTGTTCGAACCCATCTCATGCTTTAAGAATTTTATCTACTAAATTCTTATTTTAATATTCTTTGAAAATTTGGGTTCTTACACCTTAGATATCTGATATCTATTAGTCCTACTTTCCTTACCATCAACTACTTGAAGTGCAGGAGTATAGTAGGAGCATCCATAGTTTCATGTTGACGCTGAAGCTCGTTACTAATGGATGCTAGCATGATGCATTGAGCCAACTGTGCATCATCTTGACATTTTCTAAAAGTAGCAATCTCTTCCTCAGAGGCATTGTCTGCAACCATTGCAGGGATTGGCGTATTAAGGACATAAGATAGCTTTTCAGCCATGAAAACTATTCTCAAATTCCTTTACCAATCCGTTTAATTTGGTCCGGATAATTTAGCATCTAATATGCTACGCAGTGATAGTAATTTTAGACATTGTAAAATTCAATAAATGAATTTGTAATCATACATTCTTTTAATAATTACCAAAATAAATTAGGTCTTATTTTAAATTGGTATCTCCCACTATTTTCTTCAAACTATATTACCCTCAATATATATAGTTCAGCAATATTTAATTAAAGATATGCTAGTGAGAATAAAGATCCCATTTCAAATGTATATAGCATTGTGTGTGCACAATAAACTATATATAAATAAATAGGTAGACAACTCTTGTCAATTACATAAACTATGTAACTCCTTGTATTTGGCCTCTTAAATCATAATGGTCAAGTGTGTGAACATCCAAATTAAAATGATTTAAGTTAAGTCAAACCCAGCATTTCCATATAAGTGAAGAGAAAACTACAACACTTGTGTGTGCACAACAAAGCAGTAATGTTCAATTCCTTATAAACATCATATGTAATAAAAACATCTTAAATATTTAATACTTGCCTTGTGTGTGCACAACAAACTCATATTAAATATTCAATACTCTATTGTTTCTGTCATGCTAGAAGGGGACGTTCAATATTCTAAATATCTTTGAACATTACAACTTAATGTAAAATATTTGAGGGGTTTGTTATTAATTTATCTCATCTTGTTTAGCGCGCGCGCGCGCACACACACATACACATATATATATATATATATATATATATATATATATATATATATATTATAAGTATGCACATATAGAATACTATATTCTACTCGAATTGATTATGGCTTTATTCTAATTTGGTTCACTAGAGCCACCAAGTGAACCAAGAGGTCAAACCTAGGGTGCAAGAATTAAATTTAAATATAACTATTACATTTAAACCTGGGCTCCATTACAAACGGGTCTTCAAGCGCTCCTTGCTCCTTGATCTCTAATTCTTCAAAATAATTCTAACTATTCCTATTACAAAATTATTTAAAATAAATAGAAACCTTGATCAGCAGTCAAGGGGAAGTACATAGGAGAGAGATAGAATTTACATTAAGAAAAATTAGAGAAGACAAGGTACGTAGACCCCATTTAATAAAACCCATACATTTAAGCATCCAACTAAAATAAAATCCAATCACATTGGTCAATAGTCCATAATCAATCCCATTTATTATCATACACATCACCATATGCATCAATAAATAACATTCATCTCATGAATAATAAATATTCAATATATATTGATATCATTTAATGGGCAAATTTAGTTAGCATAAAATCTAATTTTGAATCAAAATAAACTCCTTTATTTTAATCTAAATTTAAATCAAAATAAACCTCTGTTATTTTAATTTATCCAATTTTGAATAAAATAAACTATTTTATTTTAATCAAATTCTTTAATCAAAATAAACTTCTTTTATTTTAAGGAAACATGATTTTCTTTCCTATTCACAAATAAATTCTTTATTTTGAATAATATGAAATCTTATTCCATATCTAAATAAACTCCTTTATTTAAGAAAATACTGATTCTCTTTCCTATTTACAAATAAACTCCTTTATTTTGAATAATATGAAATCTTATTCCATATCTAAATAAACTCATTTATTTTAGGAAACGTGAAATCCAATTTCAACTCCAATTAATTATCATGAAATCCAATTTCAACTCTAATTAGTTAGTATGAAATCCAATTTTAAAATTAAAATAAACCTTTTATTTTAAGATTAAAATAAATTTTAATTTTGATTATAAAATAATTAAGAATATTATATATATAAAATAACGAAATCATATATACAAATATATATAATATATATTTATAAGTGATTTACGTGATCCTGAACATATCAAAATCATGAATCTGTAACTTCAGAAGTTAATATATATATATATATATATATATATATATATATATATATATATGATAACTACTATATATAACGTAATTCATGAAACCGTGATGCACGTGTGGATGACACATGAAAACGTTTTTCAAAAAAAAAAACAGGCTTTCAGAAAATAGATTTCGACCCTTTTTTTAAAATAAATTTTATATATTAAATTATGCCCAATTAAATTGTTCTAAACACATATCAACATATATATTAAATCAAACAATTAATAATTCGCATAAAGGTTTCACTTTGATACCACTGTTAGGTTTGTAATATTCATGAACGCAATTAAATTGCACAAATTAAGCGTAAACGTGATAAAATAGAGTTTTAAAATTTTACAAACCATATACCCAGATCATCCTTTATGCATAATTATTAATTAAACGAAAAGATAAAGAATAAGAATTATACCCTTGAAGATTCGAGCTTCCTTAGGTACAAGTTCACCTCCAATCTTTTCGCGTTCAACTTGAATCCACCGGGTTTGATTCCTTTCTTTGATCAATGTTAGCCACCCATGTGTTTGGTCTCTAGAGGTGATTCACCAAGGAAGAAGAAAGATTCAAGAAGATGAGTATTTGGCAAAACCCTAGTTTTTCTATCTCTCATAGAAAATGGTGTACTCTCCCAACTATTGGAATTACGTATTCACGTATTTTATGAAAGTGTCAACCACTCTTACCCATAATAAGACTCCTTTTATTTATAGATGTGGGCAACCCTCCTTAACAATTAAGGAATTGGGTTTTATTTTAATTAATTAAATTCTTTTAATTAATTAGGCTTCCAAAATAATTAATTAAACTATTTTAATTAATTAGTCTCCTAATCTTATTAGGATATTTGAGAGTACTTATATTAAATTAATTTCCAACTCTTTAGAAATAAAAATAATAATAATTGTAATAATATTAATAAGATTCCTCTTATTAATTTATATATTTAATATTTCAAAATATTAAATAATAAATATTAAGTTATTTAATTTATTCTATCACCATAGATTAAATTAAATACACTTAACATATTATTACGATTATGCAATTAACTTCTTAAATAATTATTCTTCCTTTTATGGTGTGACCCTTTAGGTTCTCCATATTAAACCGGTTGTGAATAAATCAATTAGAATAATTCTAATCTTATTTAAATAAATAAATTAAATAATTAATTTATTTAAATAATTAATATTTATTATACAATAGGGATAAGCCTCCCTAGCAATTAACGATTTTTCAGATAATATAGATTTCAACATTAATCATAAAAGAACCTTTGAGTAAATAGTTACCGTACAATTCAATCCTTCCACCATACAATGTCCTAATTAAATATAAGACATAGAATTAATGTCAATTCTTATTTTATTTAATTATATGTATTTCGACTCTTAAATACACAACTCCAAATAATGCAAATTAGAAACTCCTTTCTAATTTCATTATGCCTTGGCCAAGGACTACTGTGTTGTCATTTATCGAATCACATAAGATATTTCTCTTATTTTACTAGAAGTGGTAGATTCTTTATTGATATACAGTATCTCCATGTACAACTTATTATACCCAAGCATACCCTTTGATATACCTTAAGAGTCTTAACGAATAAGTTAAAGTATAACTCATCATACACAAGATACTATGATGATCTCAAGTCCAATGATCACTTGTATTACTATCACTACAAGAATTCCTATTGACAGGCAAGTAAAACTCCATTAGGTATTCCTTAGCGAGCCACGTTCAGTGAACTTATTCTCTAATAAGTACCTACATACTTGCTTTAGTGTCTCCACACAAATGATCATGAGATCAATCATCCTCATCCAATGAGCAAGCAAAGTATGTACTAATCTATCCGGATTCACTAATCCCCAATTTAGTAATCCAACGATTGGGAACTATTTTAGTTTTAAGCTTTCTAAGAATTTAGATCTCATTAGAATGATCATCATCATCATTATTCTAAAAGCATTGCTTAAAACTATGGGTTTATCACATATTATAAAACAACATCATGTAGATAATTAAAAGCCTTTAATAAATTAATATTTTTTTATTAATAAATAAATAAGATTGTTATAAAGTATATGTTTTATCATCAAATATGATTGGCTTGTGTGCATACTACTTTTAACCTTGTGGCACTTTAAGTTCGTTCTTTCTTGTTAAAGCGTCGCTTAGCACTTTTGAATCATGAGCTGAACCCTCCCACCCACTAAGCACATATATGAATTCCAAATCAAAATTACAATCTGTTAATACATTATGCGATATTTTTCCATGACGATTACGATAATTGCTTACATCACATCCTTTTACCATTGCTGGAATGTGCGTACCATCAATAGCTCCAATGAAATCCTTAAATGAATTAATAGACATTTTTATTCAATATAATGGTGAGAAATAACAACAACAAAAACAGTGATAATAATGAAATTTTCATTACTTACCTTTAAAGTAAGGAAAAAATCTTATGCTTTCTCTTATTTTAGAAGGTACTGTGGATCCAGGTTTGGCCATCATTTGAGGTGCTAGTGTATTCAAAGCATTTAAGACTTTGTTAAAATTTCTACTAGTAGCAAAATGGGATCGACCAAAAGTCTCACGATTTAAACAATATCGAGAATTTTGACCGACAAGGAGTAGAAAAGTTGCAACCTTTTCTTCCATACAAATAAATCTTGTATCTTGTAAAAGTGGTTTCTCCCTAATAATATTGCATAGTTTGCGAAACACATCTGGATACATTCTATAGACTTGTCGAAAGTTTTTAGGTTCCTCATCCAATACATTATGTATGTAATTATACCCATTCGATGTAATTGGTCGTCACGTTAATGGAAGTCCAATATGTTCATCATGTAGTATAATCATAAGCTCGTTTAATACATGCATCACAGTTTCAATTGCCATCAATAAGTACATGATCGCTTCATAAAATTCTTATTCCATTTCTTATTCCATGTCTTCTTCCATAGCATCTTCTATCTCTTCCTCATCTATTTCTTCTTTTTGTAGTACATCCTCTCCATGTACTCCATTATCTCCTTGCATTTTTGCGTGAGACATTATATTTGATCTTGCAAAAAATTAAAAGTAAATTACATTGTCTAATATATCATTCATTTGGTTCAAAATTAATATAATATCCTAACTGCTATAACATGAATTTAGCTGTAGAAGGTAGCATGTAATAGCTACATAAAAACTGGCAATAGCCACGAAATTGTAACACCAATTAACAAAAACCAACCACATATATTTCAACCAAATCCCATAATGTTAAACATGCTTGCACCAATTACAAAAACCAAACATCACATATCCAAACCAAATTCCAAAATGTTAGGCATGCCTACACCAATTAAAGAAGCCAACTAGAACATACATCAAAATCAAAGTTCAGAATGTTAACAAGCCTACACTGAATGCAAAAACCAACTAGAGCATATTTCTCAACCTGGGCTATCATCTCAATAATTGCAATCATTCTAACAATTTGTATGTTATCCAATCTGAGCGCTCTTCTGGTGACATTTTCAAGAACATATCTTTCTTTGATTTAGTATTAAGCAATTCAACCGCCTTGTAACGAGTTTGGTTGTCCAAATTTGGTATCCCCTTGATAGAATCCCAACAACTACTATCTCTTTCCTTTTTCTCTAGTAGGCTATGGATTCCCTGAAAATCAGTAGCAATTGAGTCAATACTAGCATAAATTTTTTCTAAAACATTAACTCGAGTAGTGGTCTTAATGGAGCTATTATTCCCTTTAAAATCAATTCTGTTTCGTTTTTTCTGAGCATTGGTGGACAAGGAAGCCTCCGTATTTATTCCTTGAAATGGTAAAGGTGGAGTAGGTTGCATGGGTTATGGTTCTTGAAATGTTGCTCCAGCCTCATTCGGTACAAACACATCATTACTGTAATCATAATTCAAATCTTCTATCCTGAAATTTCTATTTTCTTCCACTTCAAATGTTCTCGCATCAGTTTCATCGCCAAGTGCAATTGAGTTTTTTCCAATAGCAGTTCCATTCCCAATTGCAATTTTCAAATCTTCATAGTCAGCAAAAAAATTGTTCTTTAAGTATCTATGATTTGGGTGGGACTACCAACAAAAAAAGAACTCCATTAATCACAATTTCAATAATATAAACATATAAAATAGAGTTGTCAATGATAATTATTTTTAAAAATACTAGAAGCTTACCGTTAAGTAATCTTCCCACACTTCATCACTAGCAGTGAACTTTTTATTGATTGAATCCCACACAAACCCAGAGCTATTATGAAAAAGCTCCATAAAATTGCCATAACGATTCTTGAACCATTTCAGTCAACTTAGGTACTATGAGTATGTTCTTTGGTAGCCAAGCTTTTGATTAATAGCAGGAAATATCTTTTTGTCAATTGTTTGCTTATTTAGCATTCCATTACTATCACGCCATCCACGAACTGCAACATCAACCATGAGTTGTAGCAACTCATTGCTCTCTTCCAATGTCCACGGGTTATAAGTCCCAACATTTTTTCCCTTTCCTTTGTTATTTCCTTGTTGAGAATCTCCCATTTGTAATTACTATGTCATATATACACATCTAGCTTAGTATTTCCTTTAGTAGTTTACTAGTCTAAACACAATGAGACATGAATAGTGTGACATGTTATTAGATAAATTCTTCATGCATAAAAGTTTAAATTATGAATCAACTGAATAATTTTATGAAATTTATATTATAATCAAGACCTCTAACATTTGAATAGCTCAGGAAAAAAGTCAAATTCTATGATTATGAGAACATTTATATCCTTGAAATTTTATAGCATACATAAATTACCAATACCAGCTTCAAAAGGAGCCACTAATGAAACTGCCATATGATGTGGTCATAAAGTATAAACCAATACTATTTCAATCTTTCTTTTAAAGCAAAGTGAATTGATGACCATCTCCACCAAAATGCATCAGTTAGTTTCAAAAATCGATCCAAATCAGAAATATAATCTTTCATCTCTAGCATATGACTCCTCAGAGAATGAATACTACCATCAAAATCCCAAGGAGGGTATATAAAATAAACAATAAACAAAAAACATTCGTATAATGAACCTGGATCTATATAATAATATTTCTATAAAAATCCAATATAAATAATTATGGAATTAAAGTGTAGTGTAATGGATGGTTAGTATAGGTCCAAGGAATTTTCCCTCTCATTTTCAAAGTTCTAGTTGAGAAAACAAAAGGAAAAGAAAAATACATACATCCTACATATTACAGAACATCATACAAAAAACCCAATCACACCACAGAGAATATACGCGTCAGCTTCAGAAAAGTATGCATAAATTGGTAATAGCTACATAAATACAGTGTGGTTCCTACTTCACTAACTTTATGTATTATTTTTATGTAGAAAATTATGTTATGGTGCTCCGCTAATTTGTATATACTATATAGTCCACAAATGAAACTGATTTTATCTCTTTATATATATATATTAATATTAATATTAAATCCCTTCTTTTTTCCTTTATATGAATTTCCAATCAAAAGAGAGACCTTTATGTTCTTTCCACTTTCCTCTTCTCGTCCAATAGACAGAAGCATAACAGACCCGAATAAGCAAATATGAATAACCACAACCCAAAACAATCAATAATATCACAAATACACGAAGAAAAGAATCATTTCAATGTTTTACCAGACGAAACTCTTTTTCAAATCTTCAACAAATTATCATATCTTAAAACCCTCTTTTGCTCCTTAAAAGCCCTAATTTTGAGCAAAAATCCTTCAAAAAAAAAAAAGAAGTCATGTATTAGAAGGAAAAAAGGAGTACTAGTTACGATTGTAGCAGACCTTGACACAACCAGTAGATGCAATAGAAACACAGCGAGTGGCGGCACCGGGTTCCTTCATTACTGGCGATCCGAATTTCCACCTTTGTGTTTAATATTTGGAAGTCTTTAGAGATGAGGTCAAACTTTGGATATGAGTTGACAGTTATAATTCTTCTTCTAAAGTCTATCAAACTCTACCATTTGATAGAAATCTGAAAAATATATGACTTTTTTAATACCAAAATACTTTTATAGACTTTGTAAAAATCTTAATTCAATACCACCTAAATTTTAAAGACATTAAAAAAGTTGTAATTGTATACCAGTAAACTTTTATAAACTCTTTAAATGTCTTTATTGAATACAACCAATCTTTTAAAGTCTTTAAAAATCTTAATTGAATACACCCCCCCTAATTGTTCAATTTAAAGTATGTAAACTAACAAAAAAGGGGAAAAGATGTACATCCAAACTCGTATGGCCCATTATGCTGAAGAGCTAAATTACTCAAGAAAGACAACACCTTCGTTTATATGAGTAGGCTGAAAGGAATGGAGAAGGGAATTGATGACATTATGGTGTTATTGGCTGCTAAAGATAAATGTTGACATAGTGGCATCATTTTCTTCACTATTAGATACAACATACATATTTTTGTTTATATATAATGTTCCATTTATTTGATTTAATTGTGGTGGTGTCTATTAATTTGGGTTTCTTGTACAAATATATACCTTTTCTTGAAGTTGACATACTCTCTATCTTTATATGATTTTTCTCTACATTGTGTAGATAGAGGTAACCAACCTTCTGTAATTCTGTAATTAAGCACACCTATAAAAGAGTGAATAGTTGTATATACCCAAAAGTGATCTACATTGGTCAATTTTTAAATTTTACAATTGCAAACTATAATTGGATAGGTTAACCCTGTCCGTATTAGTATATGTTCTTCATCAGTTATAATCGAACAGCTAATACCTATCTGTATTAGTATATATTCTTCAACCTTTGACTTGTCAAGATTATAAACCCTATATGCCTTACTATGCACTAAATAACCAAGAAAAATAGCTTTAGTTGATTTTGCATCAAATTTTCCAAGATTACCATTAGTATTTAAAACAAAACATTTAGCACCAAACACTTTAAAATAATTAATATTAGGAATCCTTTTGTTTAGTAACTCATATGGTGTTTTCAATAATATGGGTCTAATCAATACTCTATTTAGAATGTAACATGCAGTACTTACAGCCTCTGCCCAAAATCTTTTAGGAAATTTACTTTCTTGAAGTAAAGTTCTTGCAGTTTCTTAGAGAGTACGATTTCTGCGTTCCACTACACCATTTTGTTATGGTGTTCTTGGTGTAGAAAACTCATGTGTAACACCTTTCTCACTGCAATATGGTATAAGGTCTTTTCCAAATTCCCCACCATGGTCACTCCGTATACCAATTACCTTGAGGTTGTGTTTTGTTTCAACATTCTTTATAAGCATTTAAAATTCTGCAAAAGCTTGATCTTTAGTTTTTAAAAATAAAACCCATATAAATCTTGAAAAATCATCAACAATAAAAAAAGCATAATGATTATTTCCTAAGCTAGCATATCTCTCGGGTCCAAATAAATCAAGATGCAATAATTGAAGAGGTAAAGAATTTGATACCTGATTTTTGCTTATAAAGGAATTTCTTGCTTGTTTACCTAACTGACATTCATTACAAATCCCCGTCTTCTCATATTTTAGCTTTGGCAATCCTTTGACAAGGTTCTTGGTAGCTATCTTGTTAATCAACTCTGTTAGTTTCCAGAGGCACAATAGTTATCTAGAAGGGGGGTTGAATAGATATTTTAAAATTTTCTTTTACAAAATACTTGTCAAATTTGTTAATGATTTAATCGCAATGGAATTTGAGATTTGTTTGTTTCCCTTTAAAATAAACCAATTTAATAGGTGATAAGCAGTTATGACAGATGTGACGCCCACAAAATAAGTATACATCACCCATTCTGAGTCGCCAAATACATGGTACAGAATTCAAATACAAACTTCTTTTATACAAAATGACAAAAGCGTAGCTGAGAGTTTTAACACGAATATTGTCTTCTAGACAATATCCAAACTCAAATTCAATCCTCATTACATTTATTATCACACTAAATAGTGAGGACTACTAAAACAACCATCTCGGACCATCACTCCGTTCCCCAACTAGTCCCGGCTACGTTTTCATTTCCTGAAGAGAGCAATGAAAGAAAAATGGTGAGCTCAACTAGCCCAGTAAGAAATATTATGACTAAGATAATGCAGAATAAATTATCTTTAGCCTTCAATAGTGTTAAACTAATAAAATACAATAAACATCAATTTTAATTGCAGCGGAACAAGCAATCCATTAGAAGAGTCAAGTAGAGTATAAGATCTACTATCTTCTATGATTTAAAAAGTTTATCATCAATTTTATTGCTGGGACTCAGCTTAATAAATAAACCACATCATCGAATCATCCCTACACCGCGGGCTAAGGATATTCATTAATATCACATCCACAAATTATTCCTGCACTGCGGGCTAAGAATATTCGTGTAATCATCAATGGTCATGATCATACCGAATTATCCCTTGTCATTATCATACCAATCAATAGTCCATCTATGCACTACGGGCGAAAGATGACTTTCATCACAATATAAGCATGAGTATGATGACAATGATATAAGAATTCAATTAAATGAAAGAAAATGATAAATTTTAAAGATTTATAATTTAATTTATCCAGAATTCAATAATATCCAAATTGTCAACATAATACTTCTTTGTGGAGTAAAATTCAAGAATAATATCCATGTATCAAAAATAATTTAGACAGAAAAGAAATAAATTTTTCGGGTGAATAATACCCTATGAATAGTACTCCGAGAATAGTACCCCGTGAATAGTACCCCGGTATGAAAATATTGATATTTAATAAAAAAGTTCAGATCAATATTCCAATGAAACGATACTGGACGAAGCGCAAAACTCAAGGATATTCCACTAATTTCAGGGTTTATAGAAGCAATACTTACCATAGTAAGTTTAGATTTAAAAATATGAAAAGAAATAACATACAAAACTACAAATGGATTTTCACCTGTCATGCGGTACGTAAACTGCGTAGATAGGTTCTTCCGACATATTAAAGGATGAATACGAAAAATTGTATTCCTTATGAATGCGAAAGAAATAATACCCCTTACCTTAGTAGAAGACTGGATACTGCAATAGTGAAGTAGTAGAATACTCTTCTTCTTGCTCTCTATAGTTTCTCTCTATATATAGTTTCTCTTGTGAATCTCAGTGAATTGGTGAGAATAAAAGAAGAATTTAGCTTCTATTTATAGGAGAATGGACTAAATAATAAGTGATTCATAAACGGTCTAGATTGATTTACTATTAGAACGGACGGTCCATATTGATTACTATTAAAACCACAACCGATGGTTCAGATTGATTTACTTCTAAAACCACCACCGACGATTCAGATTGATTTACTTTTAAAACCACCATCGACGGTCCAGATTGATTTACTTTTAAAACCATCACCGACGGTCCAGATTGATTTACTATTAAAACCACCACCGACGGTCCAAATTAATTTACTATTAAAACCATCATCTATGGTCCAGATTGATTTACTATTACAACCACCATCAATGATCCAGATTGATTAACTATTAAAACCACCATCAATGGTCCAGATTAGTTAACTATTAAAATCACCATCGATGGTCCATTAAATTAGTAAATCTTCCCATGGAATACTAAGTCAAACTTACAACAAACGCCTCATAACAAATCCCTATATTTATATCAAAAAATGAATAAATATTTACCACAAATCATTTATCTTTAATAAACACATTTTTTATTATTAACAATTATTCATCAATAATATTATAACTCACAATATTTAACAACCAGATCATTCTCAGGAAAGAGGGGGCTTTCCGATAAAGATTTTTCCCTACTGGCGCGCAATTAGGTGACCAAACCCCTTTCCTCGATAAAACTTTCTAGACATCGTCAATATTAAAAATAATAATATGAATAACTTTGTCATCTCAATTATTAATTTAATAATATAAAATATTATGCAAATGTTACTATGACAATAATTGAATCAAATAACGTGAGATACTATGCAGCAATTACTGTAGCAATACTTGAGTAAACTGAGTGACTTCTTACGTAAGCATCAATAATCAATACCGTGTGATACTATGCAACAACGCGTATTAATGTATTTGTGACGCCTACAGAATAGGTATATAACACCCATCCTGAGTCGCCAAATACATGGTACAGAAAGCAAATTACAACTTCAATAATACAATTGTCGTGCAAAATACGACAACACATACTGTGAGTTTAAATACAAATAATGTCTTCTTGACAATATCAACACTCAAATAAGTCCTCATTACAATTATTCAAACACTATTTTATAGAAATAGTGAGGACTGCTAAAACATCTTTCTAGAACCATCACTCCATACCCCGACTAGATACTACTATGTTCTCACCTCCTGAGAAGAAAAATGGAACAAAAAAGAAAAAGGGTGAGCTCAACTAGCCCAGTAAAGAATATTATGACTAAGATAATATACAACAAATTATCGTTAGTCCTCAAAAAGGAAAAATCTGATAGAATATAATAGACAACAAGTTTTAGATCAATATTTTACAGCGGAAACAGAAATCTATTAAAAGAGTCAAGTAGAGAATAAGTTCTACTATCTTCTAAGATTTAAAAGTCCAACATCAATATTTTATCCCTGTAACAACAATCAATATACATCTTTAATCAAATATTCATCTTTTGCACTACTGAGCCAAAGATATTCATTTATATCACCAAATGGTCATATTCATCTCAACACTTGTTCATCTTTGCACTACTGGTCAAGGATATTCATCAATTAATCATTCATCTTTTACTTCTGGTCAAAGATATTCGATAATATCATCATTTAGGACCGAGGATGATGAAAATATTTTAAAGAAAACGAATCCAGTTAGGCGTAAGGACAAATATTAGGGATTCATATTACAGTTTATCCAAGATCAATAATACTTCATAATAACCAATTTTGAAGCAGAATTCAAAATAAAAGACCAAAACATGGATACAATCAAATATAGTAACCATAATAGACATCTTGGACAAAAGAAGAAAATTTCATTTTTCTATGAATAGTGGTCAGATATCGTGAATAGTCAGAGTATCGTGAATAGTAACCTCGACACAAAAAGTTCCAAATTTGATTAAAAGTTCGGATCAATACTTGGCATAATGATATTGAAAGATATAATATCATATATGAAGAAAATAACATCCCTTACCTCAAAATAACGGTGATTTAAATGGAATATCGGATGAAAGCGAAGCAAACTTGTACCGAACAAAGAACTCTCAAAGTATCAAAATACTCATAAAAATACGCTCGATAATCTAGAGAGAAAGAAAACTTGTTTCTGGTGTGATTTTCAATTCTAACCTAAACGTCTATTTATAGAAAAATACTAGAACGCCAAAGGAGACTAAAATAATAAATTATTAATAAATCTTTTCTTCCTACGCATGCCAACCATTGCTGAAAATTCAAGCCAACCCTTCTTGAAAAATCCCAGCAGCCCACATGTTTTTAACACAAGTGGGTCCCACCCATAATTTAATAAAAAATTACTTTATTTTCCAAAACTTTAGTAATTCATAGAAAATAGCTCATTTATCAGAAAAATATGAATTTTATATTCATTCTGCCTGAAATTTAATTCTCTACAACTTTGTAGCTTTGAGTTTTTGCAAATTCCAAACAGAAAATATCTGAAATCCACAAATGGATGATTTTTAATACCTCCATTCCGAAAAAATTCTGATAAAATACCTCAGCATTAATTCCTTCATTTATAACCACATAAAATAAATAAATCCATCATTTATCCACATCAAATAAATATTTTCTTATCATATAAATCAATAATTAATTATTCACAAATAATATTACAGAATCACAATTATGACCACCAGTAGTTCCCGTGAAAGAGGGGCTTTCTAATAAGTTTTTCTCCTTCTTTGCTGCGCATTAGGTGACCAAACCTCTCCTCGATGTAACTTTCAAGATATTGCCAATAATAATGTTATCTAATAATATTATTCAAATAATATGAATTATTGATCGATAATGGGAAATCTTGTGCAAAGGACAATTATTGAAACAACAATAATATAAAATATCAACGCAACAATTATTGAATCAATAAAATAAAATATTGAACAGTAACTACTGTAACAATTATTGAGTAGTGCCTTCTTACGTACAAATCAATAATTCAACAATATTGTGCAATATCGTGTGCTACTATGCCACCACACGTATTACTGTATTTAAACTACCAGGTAACCCAACAGTGTTAATGGTAACAATTACGTCGTTATTTATAAAAATTCATACTTTGTCATTTTCTTCATCCGACAATTATCCTGTTATGGGGCCCACGAATGGTCATGCTTGCGCAAATGCATTTAATATTCCCCGACAACAAGAATATTCCACGACCAAACGAATATTCCCCGACAGAAATGAATATTTTATAACCACTTGCTTATTTGGCAAAATTTACACATTTCACCCATAACCAAAGCATTATATCAAATTAACCCTTATTAATTTAGAATAATGAATAGAGGAAAATTTAATTTTATTTATAATAAGTTGGGGTCTTACAACCTCCCCTCCTTATAAAATTTCGTCCTCGAAATTGACGTACGTACCTGGTGTTTCGAACAGGTGAGGGTACCTCGCTTTCATTTCCGATTCCAACTCCCAGGTCATTTCTTCAATATCATGGTTCCTCCACAAAACCTTAACTTGTGGTATAACCTTGGTGCGTAGGACATGCTCTTTCCTATCCAAGATCTTAACAGGTACCTCCTCGTACGTTAAATCTTCGGCTATCTCGTCTGGTTCTAACTCAATAATGTGGTTCGAGTCTTTCACATATTTACGAAGCATAGATATATGAAAAACATTATGAACACGAGACATGTTTGGAGGTAATGCGAGTTTATAGGCCACATTTCCTATTTGATCAAGAATCTCAAATGGACCCATAAATCTTGGATTGAGCTTTCCTCTCTTTCCAAATCTTGTAACTCCCTTCCATGGAGAAACACGTAACAATACATGATCCCCAATATTAAATTCCACGTCTTTTCGATGAAGATCAGCATAACTCTTTTGTCGATCCTATAAGGTTTGAATACGTTGTCGAATCATTTAGATTTTTTCTGTAGTCATGCGTACTAATTCTAGTCCCAACAACGTTGCTTCTCCCACCTCGTCCCAGCATACTGGAGAATGACACTTTTGTCCATACAACGCCTCGAATGGAGCCATGCCTATACTTGCTTGATAACTGTTGTTGTAGGAGAATTCCACCAGTGGCAAGTACTTATCCCAACTTCCTTTGAAATCTAGAACACAGAGTCTTAATAGATCTTCAAGGGTTTAAATAGTCCTCTCTAATTATTTGTCCGTTTAAGGATGATATGCTGAACTGAATCGTAAATCTGTGCCCATAGCTTTTTGCAAGCTAACCCAAAATCTTGAAGTGAATCTTGGGTCACGATCCGAAACTATGGATACTGGCATGCCATGCAATCGCACAATCTCATCCACGTACATACGAACAAGACGTTCAAGGGAATAAGTCTCACGTATCGATAAGAAATAAGCAGACTTGGTTAATCTATCAACAATAACCCAAATCGCATCTATGCCTTGAGAAACTTTGGGAAGACCTATAACGAAATCCATGGTATTGTGTTCCCACTTCCATTTAGGAATCTGAAGTGGTTGCAATGGACCTTTTGGTACTTGATGCTCCGCCTTTACACGTTGACAAGTTAAACACCTCGAGATAAACTCCGCGATCTCTCTCTTCATATTGTTCCACCAAAATGTATGTCGAATATCATGATACATTTTGGTACTCCCAGGATGGATTACAAACGGGGTGTTGTATGCCTCCATCATGATTCTATGCTTCAAGTCAGAATCGTTAGGAACCCAAAGTCTAGAGTTGACTCGAAGTATTCCATCTTCATCGATTCTTGTTTCTGGAATAGCTCTTTCTTGCACTTTCTTCTTCATACGCATCAGCCCCAGGTCCGTAGCTTGAGCAGCTTTAACTTTATCGATTAAAGTCGGTTCTACTCGTATATTTGCCATCATCACATGGGTCCCTGGAGTCTTTAATTCTATCTCCATCCTTTGCAAGTCATACAAAATGGGCCTTTATGTTGAAAATATCGCACTCGTACTCGCATATGATCTTCTACTAAATGCGTCAGCTACTACATTCGCTTTTCTAGGATGATATTGAATAGTTTGATCGTAATCTTTCAACAGCTCAAGCCAACGTCGTTGCCACATGTTGAGTTCTTTTTGGGTGAAGAAATATTTGAGGCTTTTATGGTCCATATAAATCTCCAACTTTTCCCCCATACAGGTAGTGTCTCCAGATTTTCAACGCTGAAACGATCACCGCTAACTCTAGATCATGAGTAGGATAATTCCTCTCATATTCTTTGAGTTGTCATGAGGCATAAACTATGACTTTCCCATGTTGCATGAGAACACATCTTAACCCTTTGCTCAAGCATCATTTGTAAATAACAAATCCATCCGAACCGGATGGTATTGCTGAATAGATCTTAGAATGAGTCTCCTCTTGAGCTCTTGGAAACTCTTCTCGCATTCCTCGCTCCATACGAATTTAATATCTTTCCGAGTCACCGAGTTAGCTGATAGCGATTCGAGAAAATCCTTCCACGAATCTCCGATAATAACCAAATAAGCCCGTAAAGTCACGTACTTGGCCACCGACTTTGTTGCTCCCAACTTTGTATTGCTTCAATCTTCATCGGGTCAATAGATACTCCATGTTTTGACACCACGTGCCCAAGGTGTGACGCCCCCAAAATAGGTATACATCACCCATTCTGAGTTGTCAATACATGGTACGAAAACAACTACAATCAGATTATTACAACAAGAAAACTGTGAGTTTAAATACAAATATTATCTTCTAGACAATATCTATACTCAAATAAATCCTCATCACATTTATTGATACATTATTTTACAAAATGGTGAGGACTACTAAACAATCCTTTCTAAAACCTTCATTCCATACCCCACTGTATTCGCTTATATTCTCGCCTCCACGAGAAGAATGGAACAAAAAGAAAAGGGTGAGCTCAACTAGCTCAAGAAAGAATATTATGACTAAGATAATATACAACAAATTATCGTTAGTCTTCAACAGAAAAAATTTAATAGAATACAATAGACAACAAATTTTAAATCAATATTCGCAATGAAATAATAATTCATTAGAAGAGTTAAGTAGAGAATGCAAACTACTATCTTCTATGTATGAATTTAAAAGTTCATCGCCTATCTTTTATCCCCGTAACAACAATCCATAAACATCTGAATCAAATATTCATCTTTGCACTACAGTCAAAGATATTCATCGATTAATTCATGTTCATTTAAACACTGCTCATCTTTTGCACTAAAGGCCAAAGATATTCTTCAAATCATTCATCTTTGCACTACGTGCCAAAGATATTCAATAATATCATCATTTAAGATCGAGGATGATGAAAATATTTTTAAAGAAACGAATCCAAAGTTGAAAACAAGATGACAAGGATTAAGGATTAAGGATTCAGTACTTTGTTTTATCCATGTTCAAAAATACCTCAAAATAATCATAGTGGTGTAAAATTCAAGAATGATCAAAACATGGATACAATCAAAGCTAGTATCCGTAATAGATATTTTGACGAAAAGAAGAAATTTTATTTTTGGTGAATAGTCATGATATCGTGAATAGTCTTAGTATCGTGAATAAATCCGATACGAATAATCTGAGTATACATGAATAGTAAATCGACACCAAAAGATAGAAATTCCACAAAAACATCTTCACGCTTCATGAATAGTACTCGTGAATAGTAACTCGTGAATAGTAACTCATGAATAGTAACTCGTGAATAGTAACTCATGAATAGTAACCCCGACGTGAAAAAGTTCCAAATTTGATAAAAAGTTCCAACCAATATTTCAAGGATAATGATATTGAAGAAATAATATCATTTGAGAAGAAAATAACATCCCTTACCTCAAAGAATCAAGATTTCTAAGGAAAGATCTAAGTGATCTTTGAATGAAACTTATGTTGAATAAAGAACTCAAAAGTATCTAAATACTCACAAAATACGCTCAATAATATAGAGAGAGAAAGAGAGAAAACTTTGTTTCTGGTGTGATTTTCAATTCTAACTTAGCCCTCTATTTATAGGAAAATGTTAGCCCGCCGAAGTAGACTTGACCTGCTACCTGATGGCTTTACCTGCTACTATTGCCACCCACCACATTTGAAATAAAATTCAGCACATTTTTTCACCAACCACAAGTGGGGCCCACTCAATTCTAGAATTTTCCACCAAAATCAATTATAACCCTACTTTCTGAATCAGACACCTCTTAAAATTTATAACAAATCATTCGTTCATTTTTAACGGTTCAAAATTTGTAGACATATACTCAACTTATATATGTATAACATATCCAAAAATCGTAACGATCCAACTATTGATTAAAAATTATAACTCACGCAATATATCGTAAAAATACTTGATTTGATTTTTAATACCTCCATTCCGGCAAAAAATCTTGATAAAACACCTCAACATTAAATCCTTCAATTATAACCACATATAATAAATAAATCCATCATTTATATCCATATCAAATAAATATTTTCTTATCATATAAATCAATAATTAATTATTCCCAAATAATATTACGAAATCACAATTATGATGACCCGGCGGTTCCCAGGAAAGAGGGGCTTTCAATAAGGATCTCTCTCATCTTGCCGCAATTATTAGGTGACCAAACCTCCCTTAGATGCGAAACTTTCTAGACATTGCCAATAATGTTATCTAATAATATTATTCAAATAATATGAATTATTGATCGATAATGGGAAATATCATGCGTTGACAATTATTGAAACAACAATAATATAAAATATCAACGCAACAATTATTGAATCAATAAAATAAAATCTTTAACATTAATTATCAGTAACAATTATTGAGTAGTGCCTTCACGTAAGAATCAATAATTGGTGCAATACCGTACCACTGCTTCAACAACGCGTATTAGTGTGTTTTAACCACCGGTATTCCAACAAGATGATAATTGTAACAATTACGCCAGTTATTTTTAAACAACTTATATTTGTCGCTTTCCCTCATCCAATCGCTTTCCGTTATGGGGCCCACACATCACTGCCTGGCATCGCATTTAATATTCCCAAGACGATCACGGATATTCCACGACCAAACGAATATTCCCCAAAACAATGAATATTTTATAACCACTTGCTTATTTTGAAATATTTGCGTATTTTACCCTAACTATCCACATTAATCAAATCAACCCTTACTATTTCAAAATAATAAATAAAGGAAATTCCTTTTATTTAAAAAAAATTCTGGGTCTTACAACCTCCCTCCTTATGAAATTTCGTCCTCGAAATTGACGTACGATACACTGGTGTTTTCAAAAGGTGAGGATACCTCGCTTTCATTTCCGCTTCCAATTCCCGTGTCATTTCCTCTATAGCATGATTCCTCCACAAAACTTTAACTTGTGGTATGACCTTTCTTGGCGTAGGACATGCTCCTTCCTATCCAAAATCTTGACAGTACCTCTTCATACGTTAAGTCTTCTGCTATCTCGTCCTGGTTCTAACTCTATAACGTGGTTCGGTCTTTCACATATTTGACGAATACGGATATGTGAAACACATTATGAACACGAGACATACTTGGAGGTAACGCAAGTCTATAGGCTACATTTCCTACTCGGTCAAGAATTTGAAATGGACCAATAAATCGTGGATTGAGCTTTCCTCTCTTCCCAAATCTTGTAACTCCCTTCCATGGAGCAACTCGTAATAATACATGATCCCCTACACTAAATTCCACGTCCTTTCGATGAAGATCCGCATAAACTCTTTTGTCGATCTTGTGCCGCTTTGTATATGTTGTCGAATCATTTGGATCTTTTCGGTGAGTAATACGTCTTAACTTCGGGTCCCAACAATGTTGCTTCACCCACCTCATCCCAACATATTGAGAACGACATTTTCGTCCATATAATGCTTGAATGGAGCCACACCTATACTTGCACGATAATCTGTTGTTGTAGAGAATTCCACCAATGGTAAATACTTATCCCAACTTCCTTGAAGTCTAGGACACGAGTCTTAATAAATCTTCAAGAGTTTGAATAGTCCTCTCGATTGTCCGTCCGCTTTGGGGATGGTATGCCTTAAACTAAATCGCAAATCAGTGCCCATAGCTTTTTTGCAAGCTAACCCAAAATCTTGAAGTGAATCTTGGGTCACGATCCAAAACTATGGATACAGAGCATGCCATGCAACCTCACAATCTCATTTACGTATACTAGCAAGACGTTCAAGGGAATAAGTTTCCGTGTCGGCAAGAAATGAGCGATTTGGTTAATCTATCAACAATAACCCAAATGCATTGATGCCTTGAGAAACCGTAGGAAGACCCGTAATTAAATCCATGGTAATGTGTTCCCACTTCCATTCTGGAATCTCAAGTGGTTGCAACGGACCCTTAGGTACTAGATGCTCGCCTTTACACGTTGACAAGTTAAACACATTGAGATAAACTTTGCAATCTCTCTCTTCATATTGTTCCACCAAAATGTATGTCGAAGATCACGATACATTTTAGTACTTCCAGGATGGATTGCAAATGGTGTATTGTGTGCCTCCATCATAATCTTGTTCTTCAAATCAGAGTCGTTAGGAACACAAAGTCTAGAGTGGACTCGAAGTATTCCTTCTTCATCAATTCTCGCTTTAAATAGCTCCTTCTTGTACTTTCTTCTTCATACGCGTCGACTCAAGGGTGGTGGCTTGAGCAACCTTAACTTTTTCTATTAAAGTTGGCTCTATCGTATACTTGACATCATCGCACTCGTTCCTCAAGATATGATCTTCTACTCAATACGCCGCCTACCACGTTCGCTTTTCCAGGATGGTATTGAATAGTGTGGTCGTAGTCTTTCAATAGTTCGAGCCAACGTCGCTGCCGCATGTTGAGTTCTTTTTGAGTGAAGAAATATTTAAGGCTTTTATGGTCTGAATATATCTCCACTTTCTCCCCATATAGATAGTGCCTCCATATCTTTAAGCGCTTAACGATTGGGCCGCTAACTCTAGATCATGAGTAGGATAATTCCTCTCATACTCTTTAAGTTGTCGCGAGGCATAGGCTATGACTTTCCCACGTTGCATGAGAACACATCCTAACCCTTTGCACAAGCATCATCAGAGATAACAAATCCATCCGAACCAGATGGTATTGTTAGAACAGTCTTAAAATAAGTCTCCTCTTAAGCTCTTGGAAACTCTTCTCGCATTCTTCACTCCAAACAAATTTTGTATCCTTCCGAGTTAGCCGAGTTAATGGAGTAGCGATTCGAGAAAAAACCCTTCCACGAATCTCCGATAATAACCAAATAAGCCCAAAAAGCTACGTACTTGATCACCGACTTGATTGCTCCCAACTTTGTATTTCTTCAATCTTCACGGATCAACAGATACTCCATGTTTCGACACCATTATGCCCAAGAAAGGCTACTTCCTCAAGCCGAACTCGCATTTCTTCAATTTGGCATATAGTTGGTTTCACGAAGCCTTTGAGTACCAACTTCAAATGGTGCTCATGATCTTCACGACTTTTGGAATATATAAGGATGTCATCAATAAAGACAACAACAAACCGATCCAAATATTCCTTGAATACTCGGTTCATCATATCCATGAAAGCCATAGGAGCATTAGTTAGTCCGAAAGACATGACTAAGAATTCATAATGCCCATACCGAGTTCTCAAGGCGCTCTTTGGAATATCCTCGATTCTAATCTTCACCGATGATATCCGAATCGAAGATCGATTTTGAAAAGAATTGTGCCCTTGCAATCGGTCAAACAAGTCATCAATACGAGGTAGAGGATACCTATTCTTGATGGTGACATGGTTCAATTCCGATAGTCAATATACAAAGTCGCATACTCCCGTCTTTCTTCTTTACTTAATAAAACAGAGCACCCCAAGGAGATGTACTAGGACGAATGAAACCGATGTCCAACAATTCTCAGTAGTTGGACCTTTAACTCTGAAGTTCAATAGGAGCCATTCGATATGGGGTTTTAGAAATGGGCTTTGTACCGGGTTCAAGATCAATAAAGAATTCAACTTCACTTTCGGGGTAGGCGGGAAGTTCTTCTGAAATACGTCGGAAAGTCAATAACAACAGAATATTATTCAAATTTGACGTGTCTTTATTCAAATCCATAACATGGGCTAAGAAAGCTTGACATCCGCTTTTCAATAAACGAATAGCTTTATGATTAGATATGATAGTGATTGATTTTAATGGTTTAGTTGCTTGATTTATACAACAAAAAGTTAGGAATATGAAAACTAACAACCTTACGAAAACAATCAATTTTGGCATGATGAGTAGTTAACCAATCAATCCCTAAAATCACATCAAAAGCAAGTATCTTTAAAGAGATAAGGTCAACAGGTAAGGTAATGGTGCCAACTTGAATTAAACAAGATTTATAAACAGTGGATGTGATGAAAGTTTCTCCTAACGGAGTTTCCATAGATAGATCAAAGTCTAATTTCTCCGGAGTCAAGTTTAAACGTTGAGCACATGCAGGAGAGATAAATGAATGGGTAGAACTGGTATCTAATAAGATATAAACTTCGCAAGAATTATAATTAACTAACCCATGCTAACTTCGTTTGGGTTCCTCACTTGTTGGGAAGTCATGACAACCGCTCTCCTTTGAACTACCTGGCTTTGACTTGTCTGGGGTAGCATTTGGTGTCGTTACTATCGTTGGAATTGACTTTTCTATAGGGCATATTCCACCTTCAATCGCTTCATCGTACTCTTATTCATGATCTGAATCATCAATCTTCGATCCATATCGAATTGAGATTGGCCAGCTCTGTATGAGGTAATTTAAAACTCGATGTTGGGTTCTTCCAATTCTTTGTCAAAAAGAGAAATGTATATCATCTATTTTAACCTTTTTGGATCGGACGTCTCTTTCTACAATATCAACATGTCGTATGGCTTTTACCCACGCATCCTTCATTCTCACTCGCTCATTTGTTTCTTCTTTCACCGATCCTTGATATTTGAATTCTCGATTCCACTTTTAATATCTTACCCTCTCGCTAAAGCGTGATTTTGTTCGAGCATCACATATCGGGTAAAACAATTTTGAATTGTTGTATCTCTTTGTTCCACGACCGCTTGTTCTTCTTCTAGCTCACGAATCACGATCTCGTAGTTCTACATTTTGATCAAAATTTCTTCTAATAAATTCTCCTCGTGTCCTCTTCTTCCTCACTCTCATTTGCCGCCTCTCTGCGATTAGCTCTAAAAGTGCAACTATTAATTCTTCCCTCACCACATGGATATCTCTAATTCCTTCTTCGCTTGATATTACATTATCCTGGTTGGTGAATAGAGGTATATCCACGGTCTCATTCACTCCATTGTTGACATTTTCAGCTGTCATCTTAAATACTGCCATAAAACAAGGGTTAATTAAGGAAATCAATATATCTCATAATATCTCTATATACTGACCAACTAACAAATAAGCTTAGGTAGGACACACTAGCGAAGGTTTTACTCGCCTCTCCCTCCTAGTTCTATTCCCCGATCTCCGCCAGAGATCATATCCTAAGCTCGATACCAACCGTGGCGCCCCAAAATAGGTATACATCACCCATTCTGAGTTGTCAATACATGGTACAGAAACAACTACAACTTTATTATTACAACAGTAAAACTGTGAGTTTAAATACAAATATTATCTTCTAGACAATATCTATACTCAAATAAATCCTCATCACATTTATTGATACATTATTTTACAAAATGGTGAGGACTACTAAACAATCCTTTCTAAAACCTTCATTCCATACCCCAGGCTCATACTCGCTATATTCTCGCCTCCCGAGAAGAATGGAACAAAAGGAAAAGGGTGAGCTCAACTAGCTCAAGAAAGAATATTATGACTAAGATAATATACAACAAATTATCGTTAGTCTTCAACAGAAAAAAATTTAATAGAATACAATAGACAACAAATTTTAAATCAATATTCGCATAATAAATAATAATTCATTAGAAGAGTTAAGTAGAAATGCAAACTACTATCTTCTATGTATGAATTTAAAAGTTCATCGCCTATCTTTTATCCCCAGAACAACAATCCATAAACATCCGAATCAAATATTCATCTTTTGCACTACGTGCCAAAGATATTCATCGATTAATCATGTTCATTTAAACACTGCTCATCTTTTGCTACAGGGCCAAAGATATTCTTCAGAAATCATTCATCTTTTGCACTACTGTGCCAAAGATATTCAATAATATCATCATTTAAGACCGAGGATGATGAAAAATATTTTTAAAGAAACGAATCCAAAGGAAACAAGATGACAAGGATTAAGGATTAAGGATTAGTACTTTGTTTTATCCATGTTCAAAAATACCTCAAAATAATCATAGTGGTGTAAAATTCAAGAATGATCAAAACATGGATACAATCAAAGCTAGTATCCGAAATAGATATTTTGACTTAAAAGAAGAAATTTTATTTTTCTTGAATATAGTCCGATATCGTGAATAGTCTTGATATCGTGAATAGTCTTGATATCGTGAATAATACCGTATATCATGAATAGTAAATCGACACCAAAAGATAGAAATTCCACAAAAACATCTTCACGCTTCATGAATAGTACTCGTGAATAATAGTAACTCGTGAATAGTAACTCATGAATAGTAACTCGTGAATAGTAACTCATGAATAAGTAACCCCATACATGAAAAGTTCCAATTTTGATAAAAAGTTCCAACCAATATTTCAAAGATAATGATATTGAAGAAATAATATCATTTGAGAAGAAAATAACATCCCTTACCTCAAAGAATCATTATTTCGGAAGGAAAGATCGGAAGTGATCTTTGAATGAAACTTATCTTTGACAAAGAACTCTCAAAGTATCTAAATACTCACAAAATACGCTTCAATAATATAGAGAGAAAGAGAAAACTTTGTTTCGGTGTGATTTTCAATTCTAACTTAGCCTCTATTTATAGAAAAATGTTAGCCCGCCAAGCAGCAGACTTGACTGCTACCGATGGCTTTTTTTACTCGCTACTATTGCCACCCACCACATTTGAAATAAAATTCAGCACATTTTTTCACCAACCACAAGTGGGGCCCACTCAATTCTAGAATTTTCCACCAAAATCAATTATAACCCTACTTTTCTAATCAAACACCTCTTAAAATTTATAACAAATCATTCGTTCAATTTTAATTCGGTTCAAAATTTGTAGACATATACTCAACTTATATATGTATAACATATCCAAAAATCGTAACGATCCAACGGTCGATTAAAAATTATAACTCACACAATATATCGTAAAAATCTTGATTTGATTTTTAATACCTCCATTCAGACAAAAAATACCGATAAAACACCTCAACATTAAATCCTTCAATTATAACCACATATAATAAATAAATCCATCATTTATATCCATATCAAATAAATATTTTCTTATCATATAAATCAATAATTAATTATTCCCAAATAATATTACGAAATCACAATTATGACAACCAGTGGTTCCGGGAAAGAGGGGCTTTCCAATAAGGATCTCTCCTCATGGCGCCGCAATTAGGTGACCAAACCTCCCCTTAGACGAACTTTCTAGACATTGCCAATAATGTTATCTAATAATATTATTCAAATAATATGAATTATTGATCCGATAATGGGAATCATTGTGCGATGACAATTATTGAAACAACAATAATATAAAATATCAACGCAACAATTATTGAATCAATAAAATAAAATATTTGAGCAAGAATTATCAGTAACAATTATTGAGTAGTGCCTTCACGTAAGAATCAATAATTGGTGCAATACCGTATACTCTTGCTCAACAACGCGTATTAGTGTGTTTTAACCACCGGGTATTCCAACAAAGATTAATCTGGTAACAATTACGCTCGTTATTTTTAAACAACTTATATTTGTCGCTTTCCTCATCCAATCGCTTTCAGATTATGGGGCCCACACATTGTCGCTACTGTCGCATTTAATATTCCCCGACAAGATTTAAATTTCCACGACCAAACGAATATTCCCAATAAACAATGAATATTTTATAACCACTTGCTTATTTTGAAATATTTGCGTATTTTACCCCTAACTATCCACATTAATCAAATCAACCCTTACTATTTCAAAATAATAAATAAAGGAAATTCCTTTTTATTTAAAAAAAAAATTCGGGGTCTTACACAAGGAATGCTACTTCCTCGCTTTAACTCGCATTTCTTCACTTTTTTCATAAAGCTTGTTTTCACGAAACCTTTCAAGTATCAGCTTCAAATGGTGCTCATGATCTTCACGGCTTTTGGAATAGATGAGGATGTCATCAATAAAGACAACAACGAACTGATCTAAATATTCCTTGAATACTCGGTTCATCATATTCATGAAAGCAGTAGGAGCATTAGTCAATCCAAAAGACATGACTAAGAATTCATAATGCCCGTACCAAGTTCTGAAGGCAGTCTTAGGAACATCCTTAATTTTAATCTTCAGCTGATGATATCCAGAACGAAGGTCGATCTTTGAAAAGAATTGTGCTCCTTGTAACTGGTCAAATAGGTCATCAATGCAAGGTAGTGGATACCTATTCTTGATGGTGACATGGTTTAATTCTCGATAGTCAATACAAAGTCGCATACTCCCGTCTTTCTTCTTTACAAATAAAACAGGAGCACCCCAAGGAGATGTACTAGGACGAATGAAACCGATGTCTAATAATTCCTGTAGTTGGACTTAAACTCCTAAATTTCAATACGAGCCATTCGATATGGGGTTTTAGAAATGGGTTTTGTACTCGGTTCAAGGTCAATAAAGAATTCAACATCACGTTCTGGGGGTAGACTGGGATGTTCTTCAGGAAATACATCAGGAAATTCTCTAACAACAGAAATATTATCCAAATCTGACTTGTCTTTATTCAAATCCATAATATGGGCTAAGAAAGCTTGACATCCATTTTTTAATAAACGAATAGCTTTGTGGCTTGATATGACAGTAACTGATTTTAGTGGTTTAGTTGCTTAAATTCTTATAACATGTTGGTTAGGAATATGAAAACAAACAACCTAACGAAAACAATCAATTTTGGCATGATGAGTGGTTAACCAATCAATTCCTAAAATCACATCAAAAGCAAGTATTTTTAAAGAGATAAGATCAACAGGTAATGTGATAGTGCCAACTTGGATCATGCAAGATTTATAAACTGTAGATGTAATGAAGGTTTCACCCAACGGAGTTTCAACAGATAAGTCAAAGTCCAATTTCTCAGGAGTCAAGTTTAAACGTTGAGCACAAGCAGGAGAGATAAAAGAATGGGTAGAACCGGTATCTAGTATGGTATAAACTTTGCAAGAGTTCAAGATTAGCTTACCCGTGATCACCTCATTCGGGTTCCTCACATTTTGGCCAGTCACGACAAACGCTCTTCCAGAAATCGCTGATTTTGACTTATCTGGGGCAGCCCTTCGAGTCACCATCCCCGCTGAACTTGGTTTCGCTATAGTACAATCTCGAGCGATATGTCCTTCCTTTTCACAATTATAACATACCTTGGATTGTTGTGGGTAGTTTGGGCTGATATGTCTCTCTTTCCCATATTTGTAACATCTAACTGGCGGTCGTTCTCCTCCCCTAGAATTTGTTGTTGGTCTTTGGTCTTTGGTCTTTGGTCTTTGGTCTTTATTAATGTCTTCACGTCATTGTTGAATCTCCTCTTTAAAATTTCCACTGACTCACCTCTCCTATTATCACGGCCACGATTACCACCCGAGTGGTTACCGCTTTTGTCCCATATTTTTCCTCCTCATTTGTTATCATCGTTCGATGATCGCACCACCGATGATGACCTCGGTTGTGGTCCCTCGGTTGAGTATACTCATTTTCTCGCCTAATAATTGAGCCTCATTGACAACATCTCGAATACTGAGAGAAAATTTATGAGAGATAAGGTATTGACGAATCTCGGGTTTTAGACCTCTCAGAAACATCCGCGTCATACGTTCCTCATTCTCTACCAAATGAGGTGCAAACCTGGATAACTCCGCAAACTTCACCTCGTCTTCGAGACACCGCGCTATTGTTCTCGCTCGATCTAATAAACTCTACCTCCTTCATATGACGAATACTTTCAGGAAAGTATTTGTCATTGAAAAGTTTCTGAAATCTTTCCCAAGACATGTTGAGTGCAGTTGGCTGGGTACGCTTCACAGATTCCCACCAGTAATCCGCTTCACCACGGAACATAAAGGTGGCGAATGGAACCTTTTGTTCCTCTGTGCATCCCAAGACATCAAATATCTTGGTGATTTGCTTGACCCATGTTTTTGCCCTAATCGGATCGGGCTTTCCCCAGAAATCTGGTGGTCCTAACTCCTTGAACTGCTTGGCTGTGACAAACTGCGCGTTGCCATCATTTCAACCTGTACTATGTACACGAGTCTCCATCGTCTGATTTTGCATGAACTACAAAAAGCTCCTAAACATTCCATCATTCATCGTTTGCTCGGTAGTGTTGTTTACAGGAGGAATATTGCCTTCCTGTTGCACGTTCTCATGGTTTGTGACTAAAGGTTGTTCCACAGTCTCATACACTCCATTGTTAACGTTCTCAGCAAACCATTCTTAAATACTGCCATAAAATAAGGGTTAATTAAACAAATTAACATATCACATAATATCCCTATATTATGACTGACCAACAAATAAGCTTAGATAGGACACACTAGCGAAGGATTTACTCATCTCTCCCCTCCTAGTTCTATTCCTCGAACTCCGCCAGAGACCATATCCCTAAGCTTTGATACCAACTGTGACGCCCCCAGAATAGGTATACAACACCCATCCTGAGTCGCCAAATACATGGTACAGAAAGCAAACTACAACTTCAATAATACAATTGTCGTGCAAAATACGACAACACATACTGTGAGTTTAAATATAAATATTATCTTCTAGACAATATCAACACTCAAATAAGTCCTCATTACAATTATTCAAACACTATTTTACAGAAATAGTGAGGATCGCTAAAACATCTTTCTAGAACCATCACTCCATACCCCGACTAGATCCTCGCTATGTTCTCACCTCCTCGAGAAGAAAAATGGAACAAAAAGGAAAAGGGTAAGCTCAACTAGCCCAAAAAGAAGAATATTATGACTAAGATAATATACAACAAATTATCGTTAGTCCTCAACAGGAAAAATCGATAGAATATAATAGATAACAAGTTTTAGATCAATATTCTGCAAAGCTGAAATAAGAATCCATTAGAAGAGTCAAGTAGAGAAATGAGTTCTACTATCTTCTAAGATTTAAAAGTCCATCATCAATATTTTATCCCCTCAGTAATAACAATCAATATACATCTTTAATCAAATATTCATCTTTGCACTACAGCCAAAGATATTCATTTATATCACCAAATTGGTCATGTTCATCTCAACACTTGTTCATCTTTGCACTACGGGCCAAAGATATTCATCAATTAATCATTCATCTTTTTGCACTACGGTGCCAAAGATATTCAAGAATATCATCATTTAGGACCGAGGATGATGAAAATATTTTAAAGAAAAAACGAATCCAAATGAGATGTAAGGACAAATATTAGGGATTCAGTATTACAGCTTTATCCAAGATCAATAATACTTCATAATAACCAATTTTGAAGCGTAATTCAAAAATAAAGACCAAAACATGGATACAATCAAAGATAGTAACCATAATAGACATCTTGGACAAAAAGAAGAAAATTTCATTTTTCTATGAATAATCAGTATTCGTGAATAAGTCCAGATATCGTGAATAGTAACTGGACACAAAAAGTTCCAAATTTGATTAAAAGTTCAGATCAATACTTCAGCATAATGATATTGAAAGAAATAATATCATAAATGAAGAAAATAACATCCCTTACATCAAAATAACGGTACTTCTGATCGGAATATCAGATAGAAAGCCGAAGAAAACTTGTACCGAACAGCAACTCTCAAAGTATCAAAATACTCATAAAAATACGCTTGATAATCTAGAGAGAAAGAAAACTTGTTTCTAGTGTGATTTTCAATTCTAATCTAAGCGTCTATTTATAGGAAAATGCTAGAACGCCAAAGGAGACTAAAATAATAAATTATTAATAAATCTTTTCTTCCTACGCATGCCAACCATTGCTGAAAATTCAAGCCAAACCTTCTTGAAAAATCCCAGCAGCCCACATGTTTTTAACACAAGTGGGTCCCACCCATAATTTAATAAAAATCATTTTATTTTATGAAACTTCAGTAATTCATAGAAAATAGCTCGTTTATCAGAAAAATACGAATTTTATGTCCATTCTACCTGAAATCGAATTCTCTACAACTTTGTAGCTTTGAGTTTTTCCAAATTCCAAACAGAAAATATCCGAAATCCACAAACGAATGATTTTTAATACCTCCATTCTGACAAAATACTGATAAAACACCTCAGCATTAATTCCTTCATTTATAACCACATAAAATAAATAAATTCATCATTTATCCACATCAAATAAATATTTCCTTAACATATAAATTAATAATTAATTATTCACAAATAATATTACAGAATCACAATTATGATGACCAGTAGTTCCCAAGAAAAGAGGGGGTTTTCCAATAAGGATTTCTCCTTACTAAATAGCAATTAAAGCGACCAAACATCTCCTCGATGTAACTTTCTAGACATTGCCAATAATGTTATCTAATAATATTATTCAAATAATATGAATTATTGATCCGATAATGGGAAATCTTCATGCGGTGACAATTATTGAAACAACAATAATATAAAATATCAATGCAAATTCTTGAATCAATAAAATAAAATATTGAATAAAGAATTCACTGTAATAATTATTGAGTAGTGTCTTCTTTACGCATTTAATCAATAATTCAACAATCTCAGGTAATACCGTAAAGCTCTCGTACCACCACACGTATTTCTGTATTTTAACCACCAGGTAACCCAACAGTGTTAATGGTAACAATTACGTCGTTATTGATAAAAACTCATACTTTGTCATTTTCTTCATCCGATAATTATTCTGTTATGGGGCCCACGAATGGTTGTGCCGTCGTACGAATATTCCCCGACAACAAGAATATTCCACGACCAAACGAATATTCCCCAACAGAAATGAATATTTTATAACCACTTGCTTATTTGGCAAAATTTGCACATTTCACCCATAACCAAAGCATTATATCAAATTAACCCTTATTAATTTAGAATAATGAATAGAGGAAAATTTAATTTTATTTATAATAAGTTGGGGTCTTACAGTATTTTTACCACCAGATATTTCAACAGTTTAACGGTAAAACTTTTGTCGTTATTTTTATAAAAGATATTTCTGTCGTTTTCTAACTCCGACAGTTATTCCATTGTGGGATCCACCAATGATGGTGTCGTCGTACGGATATTCTCTAACAAAAAGAATATTCCCTAACCAAACGAATATTCTCCAACACAACAAATATTTTATATCAACTTGCTTACTTTGCAAAAATTTTAAATATCACCCTTAACTTTAACCTTTTATCAATCTAAACATTTATTAAATAGAATAATAATTATAAGAAAATTGGATACTTTCATTTCATATAATTCGGGGTCTTACAACCTCCCCTCCTTATGAAATTTCATCCTCAAAATTGGTGTACATACCTATTATGACGAAGAGGTGAGGATATCTTGATTTCATTTTAGATTCTAACTCCCAGGTCATTTCCTCAACATCGTGGTTTCTCCACAAAACCTTGACTTGAGGTATAATCTTGGAGCATAGAATATGTTCCTTCTTATCCAAGATTTTAATAGGTACCTCTTCATATGCTAAATCTTCTGCTAGCTCATGTGGTTCTAATTCAATAATGTGGTTCAGGTCTTCCATATACTTACATAACATAGATATGTGAAAAATGATATGAACACGAGACATACTTGACGGTAAGGCGAGTCTATAGGCCACCATTCCTACTCGATCGAGGATTTCGAATGGCCCAATGAATTGAGGATTAAGCTTTCCTCTCTTTTCAAATCTTGTAAATCCTTTCCATGGAGCAACACGTAACAACACATGATCTCCAACATTGAACTCCACGTCCTTTCGATGAAGATCAACATAACTCTTTTGTCGATCTTGTGAGGTTTTTATACGTTGTCGGATCATTTGTGTGACGCCCCCAAAATAGGTATACATCACCCATCTTGAGTCGCCAGATATCACACTACATAAATCAAATATAAATTTAATTATACAACTGTCGTGCAAAATACGACAAAACATAGCTGAGTGTTTAAACACGAATATTGCCGTCTAGACAATATCCACACTCAATGGAGTCCTCATTACAATTACTATCACACTATTTCACAGAATAGTGAGGACTACTAAAGCCACTTATCCTGGACCGTCACTCCATTCCCCGACTCGTCCCAGCTATATTCTCATTTCCTGAAGAGAACAGTGAAAGAAAAGGGTGAGCTCAACTAGCCCAGTAAGAAATATTATGACTAAAATAATGCAGAATAAATTATCTTTAGTCTTCAACAGTGTTAAACTGATAAAATACAATAAACATCAAGTTTAACTACTGTGGAATAAGCAATCCATTAGAAGAGTCAAGTAGAACATAATGTCTACTATCTCTTCTAGATTAAAAGTCCATCGTTAATATTTCATTCCTGTAATACTCATCAACAGTTCTTTATTATACCCAAGACAAAAAGAACTATCATCACCTGTCTTCACCTAAACCACCAAAGATTATAGTTAAATCCACAATTCATATTTATAATCATGTAAATCAACAGTTTCACCTTGCCACAAAGGCTTAATAGGACATTTACTAAAAATCCTTACCCCAAAGGCTAAAGATATTCAAATGTAATAACAATGATCATACCAATCAGTTGTCTATCTTTGCACTACTAGCCAAAGATATTCAACTATAAAACCAATGGTCATGATCATACCAATCAATTGCCTGTCAGTGCACTACTGCCAAATACATTCAACTGTTAATTAATGGTCATGATCCTGCCAATCACATCATCGAATTATCCCTGCACTATGACCAAGGATATTCGTTAGTATCACCAGTGGTCATGATCATGTCATACACCTGTCCATCTTTGCACTAAAGGCCAAAGCTATCAAACAACATATCATCTTTAACATTACGGGTCATGATTATACCGAATAATCATTGGTCATAATCATACCAAGTTCATCTATGCACGTAAGACAAAGATACTCATCAATCAATAGTTCATCTTTGCACGTAAGCCAAATATATACGACTGTAAAACCAATAATCTACAGTCCATCTTTGCACATAAGCCAAAGATATACAACTGTAAAATCAATAATCAACAGTCCATCTTTACACGTAAGCCAAAGATATACAACTGTAAAACCAATAATCAACAGTCCATCTATGCACGTAAGCCAAAGATGACTTTCATCACAATATAAGCATGAGGATGATGACAATGATATAAGCATTAATCAAACGAAATCGAGGATAAATATTAAAGACTTTAAATTTATCCAGAGTTTAAAAATATCCAAATTGTCAATATGATACTGCTTTGTGGAGTAAAATTCAAGAATAATATTCACGTAGCAAAAATAATTTGGATAGAAAATAAATATATTTTTCGGGTAAATAGTATCCCGTTAATAGTACCCTGTGAATAGTACTTCGGGAATAGTACCTCGTGAATAGTACCCCGACATGGAAAGTACTCCAAATACCTGAGTGAATAATATTCGGGTGAATAGTAACTCATGAATAGTACTCTGGCATGAAAAGTGCCCCGAATACCCGAGTGAATAATGCTAGAGTGAATCGTAACCAGGTGAATAGTAACCCATGAATAGTAACTAGTAAAAAAAATACCAAAGAAAATGATATTCCATGACGAGTACAAAAAAATGATATCTCATACGAGTATAATAGAATATACTGAATCGCAAATGGATTTTCACCGCCATGCAGAATCCACGTAGATGATTATTTCCATAATTTAATAAAGAATGAATACGAATGATCATTCACCATGGATGCGGAATCCACATACGAAGTTATTCCAATGTAATAATGTAAGAATTCACCAAGTATGCGATAGATCCCTTGCATGACGAAAGTTATTCCAATGTAATAATAAATAATGGAACTGTGTCATGCGTAATACGCATGCATGTGATATTCCAACAGAATAATAAAGAATGGAATAACAGAAGAATTTCACCATGTATGTGATACTTCGCATAGACAAGTTATTCTAACATATAATAAAGAATGGAATAACAGAAGAATTTCACCATGTATGCGGTATTTCGCATAGACAGGTTATTCCAACATAATAATAAAGAATGGAATAACAGAAGAATTTCACCATGTATGCGGTACTTCGCATAGACAGGTTATTCCAACATAATAATTGTAAGACCCCAAATTTTATGAAATAAAAGTATTTAATTTTTCTTATAATTGTTATTCAGTAAATGGTTAAATTGATAAAAAGTTCAAGTTAAGGGTGATATATGAAATTTTTCAAAATACGCAAGTGGTTATAAAATATTTATTTCTGTCGGGGAATATTCGTTTGGTCGTGGAATATTCTTGTTGTCGGGGAATATTCGTAATGCGACGGCCACAGCCCATTTATGGGCCCCATAATGAATAACCGCTTGGATGAAGAAAACGGCAAATTTGAGTTTTATAAATAACGACATAGTTATTCTTACCGCTAACACATCGTTGGAATACACGGTGGTTAAAATACGATGTCTGGCGTGGTTGCATAAAGAAGACACGGTGATTGCACAAAGATTTTTGAATTATTGATTCTTACGTAAGAAGGCACTACTCAATAATTGTTACGATGATTATTGTTCAATATTTTATTTTATTGATTCAATAATTGCATGTTGATAGTTTATATTATTGTTGTTGCAATAATTGTCATTTGCACAATATTTTTCCATTATCGGATCAATAATTCATATTATTTGAATAATATTATTAGATAGCATTATTGACAATGTCTAGAAAGTTCATCGAGGAGAGGTTTAGTCACCTAATCATGCGGCCAAGAAGGAGAAATCCTTATTGAAAGCCCTCTCTTCTGGAACCACCAGTTGTCATAATTGTGATTCGTAATATTATTTGCGAATAATTAATTATTGATTTATATGATAAGGAAATATTTATTTAATACGGATATAAATGATGGATTTATTTATGTGGTTATAATGAAGGAATAAATGTTGAGGTATTTTATTAGTATTTTGTCGGATTGGAGGTATTAAAAGATTAAATCGGTGTTCTTAAAGCTCTATTGTGTGAGTTATAATTTTAATCCGACCGTTGAATCGTTGTAATTTTTGGATATGTTATACATATATAAGTTAAGTATATATCCACAAATTTTTAACCGTGAAAAATTAACATATGATTTGTTATGAATTTTATGAGGTATTAAAAATCATCCGTTTCTGGATTTCGGATATTTTTGGTTTGGAATTTGGAAAAACTTAAAGATACAAATTTGTAGAGAATTAGATTTCGTATGGAATGGACGTAAAATTTGTATTTTTCTGATAAACGGGCTATTTTCTATGAATTACTGAAGTTTCGAAAAATAAAATGATTTTTATTAAATTATGGGTGGGACCCACTTTTGGTTGGTGTTGAATGCATGTGCTGAATTGAGATTCAAGTGTGGTGGGCTGGTCTTAAATGGCTGGTGCGTAGGAAATGAGAAATAATAATAATAATATTTTATTATTTAGTCTTCTTTGACGTTTCTAAAGATTTTCCTATAAATAAATGCTTATGTTAGAATTGAAAATCACACCGTAAATCAAGTTTTCTCTCTATATTATCGAGCGTATTTTTGTGAGTATTTAGATACTTTGAGAGTTGCTATTCAGTGGAAGTTTCCTTCGGCTTTACATCCGATATTCCAGTCAGAAGTACTGCTCTTTTGAGGTAAGGGATTTTAAGGGTTATTATATTTTTCAGTTTCGTAATTTTTCCAAACCCTCAAAAATTCTGGAAAATTTTGAAATAATAATTTGATGAGTTTTCTTGATTGTGTCCAAAAATGGTGATTTTTGGATGTATAGATTAGGAGTTATGAATTTTATGGGAAAAGACTATTTTAAAAGTAAACCCTTATAACTCCTTGTGGTTAACTCCAAAATTGATGAAAATTTTATTGGGAGTACATCTATATAATATCAGTATACTCTGTAAATTTAAGAATTTTTGGATAAAAGTACAATTTATGATAAATGTCTAAATATTCGGTAGTTTTGGCCAGATGAAAAATAGTAAATGAATTTTAAAAATTCTGAGAAAAATATATGTTCAATATGGGACTATATTATGCTAAATACCAGAAAAGAAAATTTGTTTGTACTGATTTGGTATTTTTTATGAAAATGGACTAGTTATGAGTAAATGAATTAAATATGTTATGTGAAGTAACAAAATTGAAAAATAGGATTTTATGGTTTGAGAATCCTATATGAGGTATATGTAGATTTGCGATGAGGTATTTGGTTATTGGTGATGAAATCTTATGAGTTTGGCATTTTAGGATGATTAAATGCATTAATTAATAATGTGTAAATAATTTAAATAAATTGTTTATAAGTTTTAGAAATGTTATTCTTTCAATATCATTATACCGAAATATTATTATGGATTTTATTGTGGAATTTCTACCTTTTTCATGTCGGGGTTACTATTCATGAATTACTATTCATGAGTTACTATTCACGAGTTACTATTCACTACAAGATTGGTTTCTTTTTCTGACCAAACTATCGTTGATTTATGAATCTTACTCTTGAAATTAAATCCATGTTTTGATCATATTGTTTTTATTATCATATATAATATTTTTATAATCCTGGTGATGAAATTTCTCTTTGACTTAAGTGTAAAGATGGGTAGATTATTGGTATGATCGTGACTATGGGTTCTCTTTGGCCAGTAGTGCAAAGTTGAATCGTTGACTGGTATGATCATGACCATTGAATTTATAATTGAATATCTTTAGCTTAAGTACAAAGGTGAATTGATCAACATGGTTATAATTATTGTTTATATAAATTCTGAAATGATTATGTATTTTTTTGAGATATTAATATCTTTGGCATGTAGTGCAAAGATGAATTATTGATGAATATCTTTGGCCCGTAGTGCAAAGATGACCTGTTGTTGAATGACCTGTTGTTGAATATCTTTGGCCTGTAGTGCAAAGATGAAATGATAATGAATATCTTTGGCCCGTAGTGCAAAGATGAATTTATTAGTATGATTATGAATGTGAGGCGTGATTTGGTATAATCATGATCTTTGATGTTTCAGGTAAAGACATGTGATGAAAATTATCTTCGTCCTGGATGAGAAGAGGAATTTAGAACTATAATTATGAATATGAGTTATTCACATGATTGTGGACAGGAACTGTTGATTGATGTTACAGGGATAAAACATTGTTGGTAGATTTTTAACATAGAGAAGATAATAGACATTATGGTCTATTTGACTCTTCTAATGGATTGCTCATTTCGCTGCAACTGTTGTTGAAAAGTTTTATCATCTACCATATGTTCTAAATCTCTGATTTATTACTGATGAAGGATATTGATAATTTAATTATCTTTAGTCATGATATTATTTACTGAGCTAGTTGTGCTCACCCTTTTGCTTCACAATTCCTTTCAGGTAATAAGAGTGTTGCAGGGTCGAGCGGGGATAACAGGAAAATAGAACGGTGGTCTATAGCTATTGAGGTTCTCCCTAAATAGTATGAAAATAATTTTATTGAGAACTTTAGATAAGTGTGTCGTATTGTATACGTCATTTGATATTTAATTTTGGTGAACTGAATAGGGTGAGGTGAACCCAACTTTGGAAGGGTGTTTTGCCACTATCATACAAGATGTCTAATGACATACAACCTCGTGTTATCATAAGACGTATTGTACACATCCACTTCTTTGAGTATATCTACGAGCACTACCTATATGATCTTGGAGTTTGGTTGAAACATAATGTTCAATTGCAGACGGTGGAGATAGTTATATGTCAAAAGAAGACTCACCATTGGAAGGAATATGATAGTAATATTCTTGTTTTTCTTTGGGGTCTATTGGATCAACCAAAGATAATTCTCTGGACATATGATATCTATCATAACCTAGACGCATGGCCTCCCATGTACGAAGGTTTTCTTGAGTATTTTCCAAAGATTTTAATTTCTAAAACAGTTATTGATTGTACCTTTATGTAAGGTATCATTGTGAGGTGCGGTCCACGGTTGGGACATGAGTCACAGTTGTTATATATTTGTATTAAAACTCACAGCATATGTGTTGTTGTAGTAATAAAGTTGTAGTTGTTTTCTGTACCATGTATTTGGCGACTCAGAATAGGTTGGATGGATTGGACCTATTTTGGGGGCGTCACAATAATAAAGAATGGAATAACAGAAGCTCTCTTCATGAATACGAAAGAAATAATACCCCTTACTATAATAATAGTATCCCTTACCTCAAAAGAAGACTGGATACTGAAATAGTGATGTAGCAGACTTCTCTTCTTCTTTCTCTCTATAATTGCTCTCTATAATAATTGCTCTATAGCTTTATTGAATTGGTGAAAAATAATAAAAGAATGAGCTTCTATTTATAGGAAAATATAGTTTCAATAATTGCACATTTTGGGGCTCGAAATATTATATTATAATATTTTCTTCTTTTTCTTCATTTTTAATTTAGTCCTGCAAGTATTATCAAACTTACAACACCTCCACTACTAGTAAATCATGTGAATCAATAGTAAATCATGTGAATTAATAGTTCTAGACATGTGAAAATACGAATTACAGTATAGTACCTCCATCTATACCTCCATTTTAACTTAGTCATGCAAGTATTATAAATCTTGCACCAACTCCCCTAATAGTAAATGAATGTGAGTCAATAGTACACACATATGAACAAATAGTTATAATCATTTGAATTAATAGCAATTAATTGCTCATTTAACCGGTTAATTACCCGATTGGTAAATATAACCTACAAACATCAATTATTATCGAAATAAATGTCGATTTCCACTAACACTAATAATCCCAACACAATTGAACTATCAATTTCATATTTAATCAATACGAACTTATTCATCATTAATATTATAACTCACAATATTTAACAACCAGGTCGTTCCTAGGAAAGAGGGGGCTTTCCGATAAGGATTTCTCCTTATTGGCGCGCAATTAGGTGACCAAACCTCTCCTTGACAGAACTTCTAGACATTGTTAATATTGCAAATAATAATATGAAGAATTTGTCGTCTCAATTATTGATTTAATAATATAACATATTGTGACAATAATTCAATAAAACAAGTGACTTCTCACGTAAGCATCAATAATCAAAGATACTGTACAATACCGTGTGCTACTATGCAACCATGCGTATTACTATACTTTTATCACCGATTTATGACAACTTACTTACTTTAAAAAAAATCACATATCACCCTTAACTTTAACCTTTTATCAATTTAACCATTTGCTAAATAGAATAATTATAAGAAAATTGAATACTTTCTTTTCATAAAATTCGGGGTCTCATAATTTGAATCTTTTCCGTAGTCATACGTACCAACTTCGGTCTCAACAACGTTGCTTCACCCACCTCGTCCCAGCATACTGGAGAACGACACTTGCGTCCATACAACGCCTCAAATGGAGCCATGCCAATACTTGCTTGATAACTGTTGTTGTAGGAGAATTCTACTAATGGCAAGAACTTGTCCCAACTTCCCTTGAAGTCAAGGACACAGAGTCTTAATAGATCTTTAAGAGTTTGAATAGTCCTCTTCGACTGTCCCTCCGTTTGAGGATGATATGCCAAACTAAATCATAAATCTGTGCCCATAGCTTTCTGCAAACTAACCCAAAATTGTGAAGTGAATCTTGGGTCTCGATTTGAAACTATGGATACTGGCATGACATGCAGTCTTACAATCTCATTTATGTACATACGAGCAAGATGTTCAAGTGAATAAGTTTCTCGTATAGGTAAGAAATGAGCAGACTTGGTCAATCTATCAACAATGACCCAAATCGAATCTATGCCTTGAGAAACCTTGGGAATACCAGTAACAAAATCCATGGTAATGTGCTCCCACTTCCATTCTAGAATTTCAAGTGGTTGCAATGGACCTTTTGGCACTTGATGCTCCGCCTTGACTCATTGACAAGTTAGAAACCTTGAGATAAACTCCGCTACCTCTCTCTTCATATTGCTCCACCAAAATGTATGTCGAAGATCATGATACATTTTGGTACTCTCAGGATGGATTGAAAACGGTGTGTTGTGTGCCTCCATAATGATTTTATACTTCAAATCAGGGTCGTTAGGAACACAAAGTCTGGAGTTGACTCAAAGTATTCCTTCTTTATCGATTCTTGCTTCCGAAATAGCACCTTCTTGCACTTTCTTCTTCATACGCATTAGCTTCAGGTCCGTAAGTTGAACAGCTTTAACTTTATCGATTAAAGTCGGTTCTACTCATATATTTGACATCATTATGTGGGTCCCTGGAGTCTTTAACTCTATTTCTATTCTTTGTAAGTCATGAAAAATGGGCCTTTGTGTTGACAATATCGCACTCGTACCCGCATATGATCTTCTACTCATCGCGTCAGCTACCACGTTCGCTTTTTCAGGATGGTATTGAATGGTATGATCGTAATCTTCCAATAGCTCGAGCTAACGTCGTTGCCGCATATTGAGTTCCTTTTGGGTGAAGAAATATTTGAGACTTTTATGATCCGTATAGATCTCCACTTTCCCCCCATACAGGTAATGCCTCCAGATTTTAAGCGTGAAAACAATAGCTGCCAACTCTAGATCATGAGTAGGATAATTCCTCTCATATTCTTTGAGTTGTCGCGAGGCATAGGCTATGACTTTCACATGTTGCATGAGAACACATCCTAACCCTATGCCTGAAGCATCACTGTTGTGAGACCCCAAATTTTATGAATAAATATTTAATTTTCTCGAAATATTTTTTTTATATTATGGTGTGGATTTAAGATAATGTTATAATTGTGGGTAATATTTAAAAATTTTGCAAAGTAAAGCAAGTTGTTATAAAATATTCATTTTGTCGGGGAATATTCGTATGACGGCACAATCATTAGTGGACCCCACAACGGAATTATTATCAAATTGAGAAAATGACAGAAATATCTTTTTATGAAAATAACGGCGAAAATTTTACCGTTAACTGTTGAACTACCCGGTAGTAAAAGTACAGTAATACGCGTGGTTGCATAGTAGCACACGGTATTGATTATTAGTGCTTATGTGAGAAGTCGCTCAGTTTTACTCAATAATTGTTACAGTAATTACTGTTCAACATTTTATTTTATTAGTTCAATAATTGTTGCGTTGATATTTTATATTATTGTTGTTTCAATAATTGTCACTGCACAGTATTTCCCATTATCAAATCAATAATTCATATTATTTGAATAATATTATTACATAGCATTATTGGCAATGTCTAGAAAGTTCTGTCAAGGAGAGGTTTGGTCACCTAATTTCGCCCCAGTAAGGAGAAATCCTTATCGGAAAGCCCCCTCTTTCTTGGGAACGGCCTGGTTGCCATTATTGTGATTCTGTAATATTATTTGTGAATAATTAATTATTGATTTATATGATAAGAAAATATTTATTTTATGCGGACATAAATGATGGATAGGAAAATATTTATTTTATGTGGTTATAAATGAAGGAATTAATGTTGAGGTGTTTTATCAGTATTTTGTCGGATTGGAGGTATTAAAAAATCAAATCGGTGTTCTTAAAGCTCTATTGCGTGAGTTATAATTTTGATCCGACCATTGGATCGTTGTGATTTTTGGATATGTTATACATATATAAGTTGAGTATATTTTCACAAATTTTGAACCGTTAAAAATTAGCATATGACTTATTATGAATTTTAAGAGGTGTTGAAAGTTATCCGTTTGTGGATTTCGGATGTTTTTTGTCTAGAATTTGGAAAAACTTTCTTCTGCAAAGTTGTAGAGAATTTGATTTCGTGTGGAATGGACATAAAATTCGTATTTTTCTGATAAAAGGGCTATTTATTATGAATTACTGAAGTTTTAGAAAATAAAATAATTTTTATTAAAATTGGGTGGGACCCACTTTTGGTTGTTGTTGAATACATGTACTGATTTTGGGTGGGCCCCACTATGGTGGCTGAGATTTTGGTCTAGCTTGGCATGCGTGAAAAAAAAATTAATAATATTTTATTAATTTAGTCTCCTATGGCGTTCTAGCATTTTCCTATAAATAGGCGCTTAGGTTAGAATTGAAAATACACCAGAAACAAGTTTTCTTTCTCTCTATATTATCGAGCGTATTTTTGTGAGTATTTTGATACTTTGAGAGTTGCTATTCAGTACAAGTTTCCTTCGGCTTTACATCCGATATTTCGATCAGAACTACTGTTATTTTGAGTTAATGGATGTTATTTTCTTCGTAAATGATATTATTTTCTTCAATATCATTATGCCGAAATATTGATATGAATTTTATTGTGGAATTTCTACCTTTTTGTGTCGGGGTTACTATTCACGTATACGACACTATTCACGAATACGACACTATTCATCAAAAAATGAAATTTTCTCTTTTTTGTCCCAGATGTCTATTATGGTTACTATCATTGATTGTATCCATGTTTTGATCTTCATTCTATACTCATTTGGTTAAAGTTTTGGCTTCTATATTATAAGAAATTAGTGGAATATCCTTGATATTTGCGCTTCATCCAATATCTTTTCATGAAAATATTATTCTGAGCATTCTTGATAAAGTTTAACTTATTCATGCTGGAGTACTATTCACGAGTTACTATTCACAAAGTACTATTCACGGGATACTATTCACTCGAGTACTATTCACCCGAGGTACTATTCATGTTAAAAATTGATTCATTTTCGGTCCAAATTATTTTTGGTACAATATTATTCTTGAATTTTACTCCACAAAGTAGTATCATGTTGACAATTTGACGTTATTGATTTGGGATAAATTAAATTATAAATCTTTAAAATTTATCCTTGAACTTGTTTTATTGAATTCTTATATCATTGTCATCATCCTCATGTTTATATTCATTGAAAGTCATCTTTTGGCCCAGTAGTATGTAGATAGACTTGGTATGATTATGACCAGGGATTATTTAGTATAATCATGACCGTGATGTTACAAATGATGTGATAAAAGTCCTCATTGGCCGTAGTGCATTGATGGACAGTTTTTGGTATAATTATGGTCATGAATTCTCTTCGACCAAGGGTGCAAAGATGAATTGTTTTATGGCATGATTATGACCGTTGATGAAAACACAATTATCTTTGGCCCATAGTGCAAGGATAATTCGTGGTCGTGATACTAAGGAATATCCTTGGCCCATAGTGCAGGGATGATTCGATGATGTGGATTATTTATTAAGCTGAGTCTCAGCGATAAAATTGATGATAAATCTTTTAAATCATAGAAGATAGTAGATTTTATGCTCTACTTAACTCTTCTAATGGATTGCTTATTCAGCGGTAGTTGTTGATCTAAAACTTGTTGTCTATTATATTTTATCAGTTGTTATACTGTTGAAGGCTAAGGATAATTTATTCTGCATTATCTTAGTCATAATATTTCTTACTGGGCTAGTTGAGCTTACCCTTTCTTTCACTGTTCTCTTCAGGAAATGAGAATATAGTTGGGACTAGTCGGGGAATAGATTGACGGTCCAGATGGTTGCATTAGTAGTCCTCACTATTCTGTGAAATAGTGTGATAATAAATGTATTGAGGACTTATTTTGAGTTTGAATACTATGTAAAAGACAATATTTGTATTAAAACTCACAGCTCATGTTTTATATTTAAGTTTGTATTTGTATTCTGTATCATGTATTTGGCGACTCAAAATGGGTGATGTATACCTATTTTTGGGGGCGTCACAGTTGGTATCAAAGCTTAGGGATATGATCCCTGGTGAGATGTGAGACAAGAACTAGGAGGGAGAGACGGAAATTCCTTCGCTAGTATGACCTACCTAAGTTTATTTGGTATTTAATTGGTTGGTCAGAGTATAGGGATAATATGTGACATGTCAAATAACCCTTATTTTGTGGCAATATTTGAAAATGACATCTGAGAATGTTGAGATAAACAATGGAGCACATGAGACCGTTGAGTCACCGCTGATCAATAGCCAAGATAATGTGCATCAGGAAAACAATAATCCTCCTATAAACAACAACACCGATTAAATGATAAACGATGGGATGTTCAGAGGCTTTGTGCAGTTCATGCAACACCAAACGAGAGAGACTCCTGTTCATAATGCAGGTGGAAATAATGGCAACCCACGGTTGGTCACCGCTAAGCAGTTCAAGGAGTTGGGACCACCAGAGTTTTTTAGAAAGCAAGAACCACTTAAGGCAGAGATGTGGATAAAGCAGATCACCAATATATTTGATGTCTTGGAATGCTCAGAGGAGCAAAAGGTTCCATTTGCCATCTTTATGTTGTGTGAAGAAGCAGATCATTGGTGGGAATCAGAAAAAGCATTACAACTGGCGCTTTCAAGATGTCTTGGGAGAAGTTTAAAGAATTGTTCAACGACAAGTACTTTCCCGAAAGTATTCGTCACATGAAGGAGGTGGAATTCATCAAACTGGAGCAAAATAATATGACCGTGTCGCAGTACGAGGCTAAGTTTACCGAGTTGTCCCGGTTTGCATCCCATTTGGTCGATAATGAGGAGCAAATGACGCGAATGTTTCTAAGAGGGTTGAAACCCAAAATACGTTAATACCTTATTTCTCACAAACTTTGTTTATATTCAGATGTTGTGAATAGGGCTCAGTTAGTGGAGCGTGATAATGAGTCAGCTCAACCAAAAGGTAACGACCAACAACTCGATAATAATCGTACCGGTGGCAACGGCCATCAGAACAACGATAACCATCGTGGGGGAAATTATCATGCCAAGAATGGTAACCACTTCAGTGGTAATCATGGCTAAGATAATAGAAGTGGAAATTTCAAGAAGAGAAGGTTCAGTAATGATGGAAAGACAGCAACACCAGCACCCATTGTTAAGGAAGAAGAACGACCATCGGTCGTATGTTTCAAATGCGGACAGGAGGGACACATCCGTCCAAACTATACACAGCAACCCAAAGCGTGTTTCAATTGCACAAGAGAAGGTCACCTAGCTCAATTTTGTCGTGTAGTGAAGTCAAGTCCAACTGGGATAGTGATGCCAAAGGATTTCCCAGACAAGTCAAAGCCGGTAGTTTAAGTGAGAGCGTTTGTCGAGGAACCCGAACAAAGTTGTCACGGGTAAGTTAATCATAAACTCTTGCATAGTCTATACCTTATTCGATACCGGTTCTACCCACTCTTCTATTTCTCCTATTTGCGCTCAACGTTTAAATTTAACTCCGAAGAAATTAAACTTTGACTTATCTATTGAAACTCCGTTAGGAGAAACCTTCATTTCATGTGTTATCCAAGTCTTGGATGAGAGTCACAATTTTTAAATGATATTTCTAGCATTAATAAATTTCATGATGTATTCCCTGAAGACTTCTTGACCTACCCTAGAGCGTGAAAGTAAATTTTGTATTGACCCCAGTACAAAAATCATTTCTAAAACCCTCAAATATTTCTTCACCCAAAACGAACGTAACATGCGCTGAAGACGTTGGCTCGAGCTGTTGAAGATTATGATTATACCATTCAATACCATCGTGGGATAAGCGAACGTGGTAGCCGATGTGTTGAGTAGAAGATCGTATGCGTTTACGAGTGCGAATAAACGAACCTACGTGAAGATAGCAAATATACGATTAGAACCGACTTTAAACAATAATGTTAAGGCTATAGACCCGGAGCTGATGAATGTGAAGAAGAAGGTTCAAGAAGGCGTTATTCTAGAAGCAAGAATCGACGAAGAGAGTTGAAATCCTCGATTGAATAGGAACTGTGGCCTATAGATTCGCTTTACCGCCAAGTATGTCGCGTGTTTATAACGTTTTTCACGTATCGATGTTACGTAAATATGTGGACAACCCGAACCACACTATTGATTTAGAACCGGACGAGATAGCGGAAGATTAAACGTATGAAGAAGTACCTGTTAAAATCTTGGATAAGAAGGAATATATTCTACGCTCAAAGTTTATACCTCAAAAGTTAGAATCTGACGAGGTGTCCTCATCTGCTCAAAGATACTACCGAATGCGTACGTAAATTTCGAGGGCGAAATTTCATAAGGAGGGGAGATTGTGAGACCCCAAATTTTATGAATAAATATTTAATTTTCTCGAAATATTTTTTTATATTATGGTGTGGATTTGAGATAATGTTATAGTTGTGGGTAATATTTAAAAATTTTGCAAAGTAAAGCAAGTTGTTATAAAATATTTATTTTGTTAGGGAATATTCTTTTTATCGGGGAATATTCGTACAACAGCACAATCATTGGTGGACCCCACAACGCAATTATTGTCAGATTGAGAAAATGACAGAAATATCTTTTTATGAAAATAACGGCGGAAGTTTTACCGTTAATCTTTGAACTACCCTTGGTAGTAAAAGTACGATGCCTGGCGTAGTTGCATAGTAGTAGCTACAGGTATTGATTATTGGTGCTTATGTGAGAAGTCACTCAGTTTTACTTAATAATTGTTACAGTAATTACTGTTTAATATTTTATTTTATTGGTTCAATAAGTGTTGCGTTGATATTTTATATTAGTGTTGTTAAAGCTCTATTGTGTGAGTTATAATTTTGATCCGACCATTGGATCGTTGTGATTTTTGGATATGTTATACATATATAAGTTACGTATATGTCCACAAATTTTGAACCATTAAAATTTAGTGTATGACTTATTATGAATTTTAAGAGGTGTTGAAAATCATCCGTTTGTGGATTTCGGATATTTTTTGTCTAGAATTTGGAAAAACTTTCTTCTGCGAAGTTGTAGAGAATTCAATTTCGTGTGGAATGGTTATAAAATTCGTATTTTTCTGATAAAAGGGCTATTTATTATGAATTACTGTAGTTTCAGAAAATAAAATGATTTTAATTAAAATTAGGTGGGACCCACTTTTGGTTGTTGTTGAATACATGTGCTGCTTTTGGGTGGGCCCCACTGTGGTGGCTGAGATTTTGGTCTAGCTTGGCATGCGTGAAAGAAAAATAAAATTAATAATATTTTATTAATTTAGTCTCCTATGGCGTTCTAGCATTTTCCTATAAATAGGCGCTTAGGTTATAATTGAAAATCACATCAGAAACAAGTTTTCTTTCTCTCTATATTATCGAGCGTATTTTTGTGAGTATTTAGATACTTTGAGAGTTGCTATTCCGTACAAGTTTCCTTCGGCTTTACATCCGATATTCCGATCAAAACTACTATTATTTTGAGGTAAGGGATGTTATTTTCTTCGTAAATGATATTATTTTCTTCAATATCATTATGCCAAAATATTGATATAAATTTTATTGTGGAATTTCTACCTTTTTGTGTCGGGGTTACTATTCACATATACGGCACTATTCATGAATACAGCACTATTCACAAATACGGCACTATTCACCAAAAAATGAAATTTTCTCTTTTTTGTCCCAGATGTCTATTATGGTTACTATCATTGATTGTATCCATATTTTGATCTTCATTCTATACTCATTTGATTAAAGTTTTGGCTTCTATATTCTATAAAATTAGTGGAATATACTTGATATTTGCGCTTCATCCAGTATCTTTTCATGGAAATATTATTCTGAGCATTCTTGATAAAGTTTAACTTATTCATGCTGGAGTACTTGTAAGACCCCAACTTTTATAAATAAAGATGAATTTTTCTATAAATATTATTTTTGAATATTATGGAATAAATTTGATATAATGTTATAGTTGTGGGTAATATTTATAAATTTTGCAAAGTATGCAAGTTGTTATAAAATATTCGTTTTGTTGGGAATATTCTTTTGTTAGGGAATATTCGTACAACTACCAATCATCAGTGGACCCTATTAATAGAATTATTATTTGGATTGAGAAAACGACAAAAATATTTTATAAAAATAACGGTGGAGGTGTTACTGAATTAAAACTGCTTGAACTACCTTGGTGGTAAAGTACAAGATACGGCATGTCGCATAAGAGTAGTAGCACACGGTATTGATTATTGATGCTTACGTGAGAAGTCACTCACCTATGCTTAATTATTGCTACGATAATTGTTTGCATCATATCTCTTATATTATTGATTCAATTATTGTCACAAAGATTATCTCGTATAATATGTTATAGTATTAAATCAATAATTGAGACGATAAGTTATAAATGATTAATAATTGTTGAAAGATTAAATATATTAATGATAAAATGATTTGTGGTAAGTTTGATTATTTTATGGGGGCTCATATGTCATCATCTAAGAGTCTCTTCGTCAATAGTAATTACCTTTGTGAATAGTAATTACCTTCGTCAATAGTATTTACCTTCGTCATAGTAATTACCTTCGTTAATAGTAATTACCTTCAGAATAAGAATTACCTTCATTAATAGTAATTACCTTGTGAATAGTAATTACCTTCATCAATAGTAATTACCTTTACCGATCGAACCACTTGTCTTTTCACATTACAAAGCGCCGAACCACTTGTCGCTTCACATTACAAAGGGCCGAACCACTTGTCGCTTCACATTACAAAGCGCCAAACCACTTTTCTTTTCACATTATCGATTCGTCAAGCCACTTGCCTTTTCACACTAAGAAAGCTAAGCTAGAAATCTTCTATAAATAGAGGCCTAGTGCTTCATTATTTTCACTTAATTCATTCAAGCTATAGAGAAAAGTATAGAGAGAATAAGAGAGAAAGAAGAAGAGTATTTTGTTACTACACTCGCCGCAGATTCAATCTCCTACCAAAAGTAAGGGTGTTATTCTTTCTTATTCATGAAGAGAACTGTTGTTATTCCATTGCTTATTATTCTCGCTGGAATAACTCAGATAATGGTTTACCCTATACTTGGTGACATTCTTCTATTATTCGTTGGAACATCCTCATGCATGTGTTTTACACCGACCGGGTTCCGCTTTTTATTATGATTCTCATTGGAACATCCTGCATGCGTGTGTTTTACACCTTAACTCCGGTTCCGCCTTTATTATTATTATTCTGCTTGGAACATCCTCATCGCATGTGTTTTACACCTGACCGGGTTCCGCTTTTATTATTATTCTCGTTGGAACATCCTCGTCGCATGTGTTTCGCCGGACTTGGTTCCATTCTTTATTATTATGTTGGAACATCCTCGTCTGCATGCGTTTTTATGCTTAATTCGGTTCCGTTATTTATTATTCTGTTGGAATAACTCGCTGCTGTAAGCGCCTATCGCATGCATGGTGATTTCTTTTGTTATTCTATTCTTTATTATACCCAGCTTGGTTAAAACTTTGACTTCTATACTCCATGAAATTAGTGGAATATCCTTGATATTTGCGTTTCATCCAAAGATCTTTCATGGAAATATTCTTCCCATCATTCTTGAATTTTACTCTCTACAAAACAAATGTCATGTTGATAATTTGGGCGTTAATAATTCCTCGGATAAAATAATTCTTGAACTTGTTTTGAATTCTTATATATCATTGTCATCATCCTCATGTTTTTATTATGTTAAAAGTCATCTGTGGCACATAGTGCATAGATGGACTTGGTATGATTATGACCAGAGAGACTATTCGGTGTAATCATGGCCCGTAATGTTTCAAATGATGTGATAAAAATCCTCGATGGCCGTGGTGCATTGATGGGCCGATTGTTGGCATGATCATGACCATTAATGAATACACAAATATTCTTGGCCCGTAGTGCATGAATAATTGTGGTCGTGATACTAAAGAATATCCTTGGCCGTCAGAAAAGGTGGGTGATTCGATGATGTGGAATATTTATTAAAGTTTCTAGTCTAAGCTATAACAAAGATGAAAAACCTTTTAAAACCTAAAAGATAGTAGACTTTATTTTCTACTTGACTCTTTTAATGGATTGCATATTTCACCAGCAGCTTAAACCGGTTTGTCTATTGTATTTTATCGCTTTTAACATTGTTGAAGACTATTGATAATTTATTCTGCATTATCTTAGTCATAATATTTCTTACTGGGCTAGTTGAGCTCACCCTTTCTTTCACTGTTCTCTTCAGGAAATGAGAATATAGCTGGGACGAGTCGAGGAAACGAGTGATGGTCCTGAAGATAGCATTAGTAGTCCTCACTATTCTGTGAAATAGTGTGATAATAATTGTAATGAGGACTCCTTTTTGAGTTTGTATAATATCTAGTAGATTTATATTTGTATTTAAACTCACGCTTTATGTCGTATTGTACCACACGCTTATGTTAGTAAGTTGTATTTAAATTACGCACTACGATGTAGTGGCGACCTAAGATGGGTGATGTATACCTAATTTTGGGGGCGTCACGGTACTATTCACGAGTTACTATTCACAAAGTACTATTCACGGGATACTATTCACTCGAGTACTATTCACCCGAGGTACTATTCATGTTAAAAATTGATTCATTTTCGGTCCAAATTATTTTTGGTACAATATTATTCTTGAATTTTACTCCACAAAGTAGTATCATGTTGACAATTTGGACGTTATTGATTTCTGGATAAATTAAATTATAAATCTTTAAAAATTTATCCTTGAACTTGTTTTATTGAATTCTTATATCATTGTCATCATCCTCATGTTTATATTCTGTTGAAAGTCATCTTTGGCTCGTAGTGCATAGATAGACTTGGTATGATTATGACCAGGGATTATTCGGTATAATCATAACCGTAATGTTATAAATGATGTGATAAAAGTCCTCATTGGCCGTAGTGCATTGATGGACAGTTTTTGGTATGATTATAGTCATGGATTCTCTTCGGCCAAGGGTGCAAAGATGAATTGTTTTATGTCATGATTATGACCGTTGATGAAAACACGATTATCTTTGGCCCGTAGTGCAAGGATAATTCGTGGTCGTGATACTAAGGAATATCCTTGGCCCGTAGTGCAGGGATGATTCGATGATGTGAATTATTTATAAAGCTAAGTCTCAGCGATAAAATTGATGATAAATCTTTTAAATCATAGAAGATAGTAGATTTTATGCTCTACTTGACTCTTCTAATGGATTGCTTATCCCGCTGCAATTGTTGATCTAAAACTTGTTGTCTATTATATTCTATCAGTTATTATACTGTTGAAGCCTAGGGATAATTTATTCTGCATTATCTTAGTCATAATATTTCTTACTGGGCTAGTTGAGATCACCCTTTCTTTCAATGTTCTCTTCAGGAAATGAGAATATAGCTGGGACTAGTTGGGGAATGGATTGACGGTTCAAATGGTTGCATTAGTAGTCCTCACTATTCTATGAAATAGTGTGATAATAAATGTATTGAGGACTTATTTTGAGTTTGAATACTGTCTATAAGACAATATTTGTATTAAAACTCACAGCTCATGTTTAATATTTAAGTTTGTATTTGTATTCTGTACCATGTATTTGGCGACTTAAAATGGGTGATGTATACCTATTTTGGGGGCATCATAACTGTAGATAACAAATCCCTCCGAACCAGATGGTATTGTCAGAACAGGTGCTGAAATGAGTCTCCTCTTGAGTTCTTGAAAACTCTTATCACATTCCTCGCTCTAACCGAATTTTGTATCTTTTCTAGTCAGCTGAGTTAATGGAGTAGCGATTCGAGAAAATCCTTCCACAAATCTATGATAATAACCAGCTAAGCCCAGAAAGCTACGTACTTCGGTCACTGACTTAGGTTGCTCCCAGCTTTGAATTGATTCAATATTTGTCGGGTCAACAGATATTCCATGATTTGATATCACGTGCCCAAGGAATGCTACTTCCTTAAGCCAGAACTCGAATTTCTTTAACTTGGCATATAGCTTGTTTTCACGAAGCTTTTGGAGAATCAACCTCAAGTGTTGTTCATGATCTTCACGGCTTTTGGAGTATATATGAATGTCATCAATAAAGATAACTACAAAATGATCCAAATATTCCTTGAATACTCAGTTCATCATATCCATGAAGGCAGCATGAGCATTAGTCAATCCAAAAGACATGACTAGGAATTCATAATGATCGTACCCAGTTCTGAAAGCAGTCTTTGGGATGTCATCGGTTTTAATCTTTAACTGATGATATCCGGAATGAAGATCGATCTCTGAAAAAGAATTTGGCGCCTTGCAACTGGTCAAACAGGTCATCAATGCGTGGCAATGGGTACCTATTTTTAATTGTGACATGATTCAACTCCCGATAATTAATATAAAGTCGCATACTTCCATCTTTCTTCTTTACGAAGAGAACAGGAGCACCCCAAGGAGACGTACTAGGACGACTGAAATCGATGTCTAACAATTCCTGTAATTGGGTCTTTAACTCCTAAAGTTCAATAGGAGTCATTCGATATAGGGCTTTGGAAATGGGTTTTGTACCGGGTTCAAGGTCGATACAAAATTTAATTTCATGCTCTAGGGGTAGGCCAGGAAGTTCTTCAGGGAATACGTCAGGAAATTTATTAACAATAGAAATATCATTCAAGACTGACGTATTTTTGTTTAAATCCGTGACATGAGCTAAGAAAGCTTGACATCCATTTTTCAATAAACGAATAGCTTTATGGCTTAAGATGACAGTGATTGACTTTAATGGTTTGGTTGCCAAAATTCACATAATAGATTGGTTAGGAATATGAAAGCTAACAACCTTACAAAAATAATCAATTTTTGCATGATTAGTAGTTAACCAATAAATCCCTAAAATCACATCGAATGCAAGTATTTTCAAAGAGATAAGATCGACAGGTAACGTACGGTTTCCGATTTGAATCAAACAAGACTTATAAACAGTGGATGTAATAAAAGTTTCCCCCAACAGAGTTTTAACAGATAAGTCAAAGTTTAATTTCTCTGGAGTCAAATTTAAACGTTGAGCGCAAGTAGGAGAAATAAAAGAATGGGTAGAACCAGTATCAAATAAGGTATAAACTTCACAAGAGTTTATGATTAGCTTACCCGTGATGACTTCGTTCAGGTTCCTCGCTTTTTGGGAGGTCACAACAAACGCTCTCCCTTGAACTATTGATTTTGTCTTGTTTGTGATGGCCCTTGGTGCCTCCATCCCAGCTGGACTTGACTTCGCTGCACGATAAAATCAGGCTAGGTGACATTTTCTTCCATAATTGTAACATGCTTTGGACTGATGCATACAGTTTGGACTGATGTGTCCCTCCCCTCAGCATTCGTAACATACGATCGGTGGTCGATCTCTTTCCTTAACAACAGTTGCTGGTGCTAACGTCTTTCCATCATTATTGAACCTTCTCTTCTTGAAATTTCCACTCCTATTGTCTTGTCCATGATTACCACCGAAGTGGTTACCATTTCTGGCTTGTTGATTTCCTCCACATTTGTTGTCACCGCTTCGATGACTGCTACCACTGGTATTATTGCTTCGCTGGCTGCTCTCTCTTGGTTGGGTTGAATCATTATCGTGTTCTAATAACTGAGCCCTATTTACAACATCTAAATACAAACACAGTTTATGAGAAATAAGGTATTGACGTATTTCGGGTTTCAAACCTCGCAGAAACATTTACATCATTCTCTCTTCATTATCAACCAAATGGGATGCAAACTTAGCCTCGTACTGCGACACGGTCATATTATTTTTCTCTAGCTTGATGAACTCCACCTCCTTCAGGTGACGAATACTTTTGGGAAAGTACTTGTCGTTGACCAGTTCTTGGAACTTCTCCCAAGACATTTTGAGTGCGGCAAGCTGAGTACATTTTACTGATTCCCACAGGTAATCTGCCTCTCCTCTAAACATGAAGGTGGCAAAGGGAACCTTTTGTTCCTCGGAGCATCCCAAGACATCAAATATCTTGGTGATCTTCTTTATCCACGTCTCTGCCTTGAGTGGTTCTTGTTTTTCCCAAAACTCCGGTGGTCCCAGCTCCTTGAACTGCTTAGCGATGACCATCTGTGAGTTGCCAGTGTTTCCACCTGCATTCTGAACAGGAGCCGCTCTCGCCTGATGTTGCATGAATTGCATAAAGTCTTTGAACATCCCATCGTTCATCATTTGGTCGGTGTTGTTGTTTACCTGAGGATTATTATATTCCTAATACACATTATCCTGGGTATTAATCGTTGATGACTCCACGGTCTCATGTGCTTCATTGCTGATCTCAACATTTTTAGATGCCATTTTCAAATACTACCACAAAAAGGGTTAATTGACATACCACATAATATCCCTATACTCTGACCGACCAATTAAATACTAAATAAACTTAGGTATGTCATACTATCGAAGGAATTACCCATCTCTCCATTCTTAGTTCTAGTCTCACATCTCAGCCAAGGATCATATCCCTAAGCTTTGATACCAACTGTGACACCCCAAAATAGGTATACATCACCCATTTCGAGTCGCCAAATACATGGTACAGAATTCAAATACAAACTTCTTTTATACAAAACGGCAAAAGCGTAGTTGAGAGTTTTAACACGAATATTGTCTTCTTGACAATATCCAAACTCAAATTCAATCCTCATTATATTTATTATCACACTAAATAGTGAGGACTACTAAAACAACCTTCTCGAACCATCACTCCATTCCCCGACTAGTCCCGGCTACGTTCTCATTTCCTGAAGAGAACAATGAAAGCAAAAGGGTGAGCTCAACTAGCCCAGTAAGAAATATTATGACTAAGATAATGCAGAATAAATTATCTTTAGCCTTCAACAGTGTTAAACTGATAAAATACAATAAACATCAATTTTAACTGCAGTGGAACAAGCAATCCATTAGAAGAGTCAAGTAGAGCATGAGATGTACTATCTTCTATGATTTAAAAAGTTTATCATCAATTTTATCGCTAGGACTCAGCTTAATAAATAAACCACATCATCGAATCATCCCTACACTACGGGCCAAGGACATTCATTAGTATCACATTCATAAATTATTCCTGCACTACGGGCCAAGAATATTCGTGTAATCATCAATGGTCATGATCATATCGAATTATCCCTGGTCATAATCATACCATTCAATAGTCCATCTATGCACTACGGGCCAAAGATGACTTTCATCACAATATAAGCATGCGGATGATGACAATGATATAAGAATTCAATTAAATGAAAGCAAAGGATAAATTTTAAAGATTTATAATTTAATTTATCCAGAATTCAATAATATCCAAATTGTCAACATAATACTGCTTTATGGAGTAAAATTCAAGAATAATATCCTTGTATCAAAAATAATTTAGACAGAAAAGAAATAAATTTTTTGGGTGAATAGTACCCTGTGAATAGCTCCCTATGAATAGTACTTCGAGAATAGTATCCCGTGAATAGTACCCCGGTATGAAAATATTGATATTTAATAAAAAAAAGTTCAGATCAATATTCCAATGAAACAATACAAGATGAAGCACAAAACTCAAGGATATTCCACTAATTTCAGGGTTTATAGAAGCAATACTTACCATAGTAAGTTTAGATTTAAGAATATGAAAAGAAATAACATACGAAACTGCAAATGGATTTTCACCTGTAAAGCGGTACGTAATCCGCGTAGACAGGTTAGTCCGATATATTAAAGGATGAATACGAAAAATAGTATTCCTTATGAATACAAAAGAAAGAATACCCCTTACCTTAGTAGAAGACTGGATACTGCAATAGTGAAGAAGCAGAATACTCTTCGTCTTGCTCTATATAGTTTCTCTTATGAATCTCAGTGAATTGGTGAGAATAAAAGAAGAATTAAGCTTTTATTTATAGGAGAATGGACTAAATAGTAACTGATTCATGAACAGTTTAGATTGATTTACTATTAGAACGGACGGTCCATATTGATTACTATGAAAACCACAACCGACGGTCCAAATTGATTTACTTTTAAAACCACCACCGACGGTCCAAATTGATTTACTTTTAAAACCACCACCGACGGTCCAGATTGATTTACTATTAAAACCATCACTGACGGTCCAAATTGATTTACTATTAAAACCACCATCAATGGTCCAGATTGATTTACTATTACAACCACCATCAATGGTCTAGATTGGTTAACTATTAAAACCACCACCAATGGTCCATCAAATTAGTAAATCTTCCCACGGAATACTAAGTCAAACTTATAACAAACGCCTCATAACAAATCCCTATATTTATATCAAAAATTGAATAAATATTTACCGCAAATCATTTATCTTTAATAAACACATTTTTAATCTATTAACAATTATTCATCATTAATATTATAACTCACAATATTTAACAACCACATCATTCCCAGGAAAGAGGGGGCTTTCTGATAAGGATTTCTCCCTACTGGCGTGTAATTAGGTGATCAAACCCCTTTCCTCGACAGAACTTTTTAGACATCGTCAATATTGCAAATAATAATATGAATAACTTTGTCATCTCAATTATTAATTTAATAATATGAAATATTATGCAGATGTTACTGTGACAATAATTGAATCAAATAACGTGAGATACTATGCAGTAATTACTGTAGCAATAATTGAGTAAACTGAGTGACTTCTTACGTAAGAATCAATAATCAATACCGTGTGCTACTATGCAACCACGCGTATTACTATATTTTTACCAACGGGTATTTCAACAGTTTAACGGTAAAACTTTTGCCGTTATTTTTATAAAATATATTTCTGTCATTTTCTAACTTCGACAGTTATTCCATTGTGGGGTCCACCAATGATGGTGTCGTCGTACGGATATTCCCTGACAAAAAGAATATTCCCTGACCAAACAAATATTCCCCGACACAACGAATATTTTATATCAACTTGCTTACTTTGCAAAATTTTCAAATATCACCCTTAACTTTAACCTTTTATCAATTTAACAATTTATTAAATAAAATAATAATTATAAGAAAATTGGATACTTTCATTTCATATAATTCGGGGTCTTACAACAGATATAGCAGTTTTAGCAAGAATATAAAAGACACAATGTTTTTTAAGTGGTTCAGAGCACTCAAGGCTCCTAGTCCACTCTTCTACTCCTCGAGTAGGGAATCCACTAAGGATGTCTTTACAATCTTCGAATCACTTAGATCTCTTCAAGACCAGCAGTCTTGGAACTTCTTAGTTCACTTAGAACTCTTCAAGTTCAACAAACTTGGAACTTCGTAGTTCACTTTATAAGAGTTGAGTTCTTGAGTTGTGCTACTCAGTTGTCGTTAAGCATGTGTTTGAAAGAATTGAGTAGCTGGGCAAGCTTTCTTTACAGATCGTAGAGTTTGGCATTTGAGCGTTCTTCAGATTTTTTGTTGTGTGCTTTCTTGCTTGCATCTACATCTGATTTGTATATAAGGTGCCTTTGAAATATGTCCGTTTGAAGGCATCCGTTGAAGCATTAATTGTATTTGACATTTCTAAGCACTGATGGTGACTTTCTGGAAATCTTCTATTTAGCCGTCTGACCCACTGACACGGTAGACTGTTATCTCACCTAACATATGAAAAGGTGTTTTCAGCTGACATGTAGTACTTTTCTTAGCTTCTTCAATACGTTTCTTCATTATATACTAAGGATTAGTGTTGGGTCACTGGGATTCCCGAGAGTCTCAACGTCTATAATCCATTCCTCATTTGTTGTATTTTATTCTTCAATAAATGGACAAAGCTCGATGCTTCTGATGCAGACAGATGATGCACTACGATCATGATCGTGGTGTCTTGTCACATTCATGCTTGATTCGGACTGATAGATGAGAACACTACGATTTCTCTTAAGAACTGGTAGACTTCAATCTTTGCTTGCTTAATTTGTAGACTCTACACTTCTAAGAACAGACTACGATTCTTGATTTGGCTCGGCAGGAGTTTGGACCAACTCTATGATTCTGAGTGAGGCCCTCCAAAGTAGACTACGATTTTGCAGCAATCCTCTTGATACTCTACGATTCTGCCTTGGCTTTTGCAATCCCTCGGCTGGCTCGACAGACTACGATTCTATTAATGCCTATCTATTACATTTCAAAATAGATCATCTTAACAGCTTTGATCTTTTCTTCTATACATTCATTTACAGAATGATATACATAAAGCACATATCAACCTAACAATTTTGATCTATCATCTAAGTCCTTGTACATATGTTCTTTGAAGGACTTTACATATAACCAAGATTATTTACTTTCAACATCAAATTTAAATATACAATACCCAACAATTTCCCCCTATTTGATGTTGACATAACCAAGGAGATTTGTATCATAATTATCAATTTCTAGATGTAGTTTCTAGAAAGTAAATATAACTTAGTGTTTCAGTGAGCAGCTGACATCTCTAGAGAATAAGCATGAATTTATTGGTGTTTGTAAAGACAGATATTATAATAAAGCATAGTTATATCAGTAAGAAATAAATTTCAACTTATCTCTATTTCTTCTGCCTTTTGCTTCTTGGAGGATTGGCATGCTCTGCAGCTCTCCTTCTTCTGCTAGCTTCATCTCTCCATACAATGTCTTCCATCTCGCTTTGATTTAGCCATTCTCCATGATCATGTCTGTTCATAAAGGTAGGATCTCCAACTGGCATGTTTAGGCCAGTAGTGGTTACTCCTTGTGAGCTAGGAGATGGCCCTAGACTCCTTAGCGGTTACGCTATGAGAATTGGTTGGCGCTGCTGCTGTTTGGATCATGGAGTCTGATAGCGATGCTATCTTGTGGGAGGACTCCATGAAGATTGAGCAATTTTTTTTCCTCTTCTTTTGCCTTTCTCTCCTTCCCTTTTATTCTCCCCCTTTATGTCAGCATCAAGGGTTTGAATGTCGTCTGACAGACGATTCATGCCTTGGACAAGTTCGTGGAGCTAATTCCTGGATTGAGTAATGTCTTCACGATTTTCTTTAACCAGAGAGTCAGTTTGAGAGTTGTGCTTTTGTAGAATGGCCAAAACAGTGTCTGTTTATTGTATCTAATTCATAGAGTAATCTTTGAATTCTTTGACGAAAGATCGTAGACTTGAGAGACTTTCCATAACTAGTTTTTTTTTTAGTTTCCTGAGTCTTCTGCAAAAGGATAACTGCTTCCTTGTGCTTCCGGGCAGACTGAAAGTGAATTTAATCCCTTTCATTAATGTTGTGGATCATTTCCTTGATGATATCCCTAAGCTTATTTGTGAGCTTAGAACTCAGATTTTGAGGAAGATTGTTGGCAGCATCGATCAAGTGGTTCAGCCTTGTATGAACAAGCAGAGAATTAGTTTCAAGATCTTCTTGAATATCTTTAGTCACTTTCTGTGATGCACTAGTTAGCTCAGTTTTGGTAGGAAGATATGAGAGAAGCTCAAGAATTTGTTGAGTGTTTTGAGGATAGGCTCTTGTATTTTGATTTTACAGATTGTAGAGAGCAAGATCAAGATTAAAATAATTATTGGTTGAGGAGGAAGGAATATCCGAAGGAGGTGCAGGTATTGGAGTTTGGGTTATGGGAGGAGAGGTTGTTGGTGCTGGTTGAGTGGGTGACTCTATGATTTGAGTAAGATCAATATTCATAGAGTGAGAAATGGTGGGAGATTATATCAATATAAAGTTAGGTATATTTGGTTCATCAGTTTTAGAATGTTGGGATTCTGTAGCTGGAAATTGGTTTAGGGGGTGAAGAATCACTTCCATCCATCTTAGCAATTCGTAGAATTGGTTGAAATTTGTGCGAGGACAGTGATTAACTCTGAAAGAGATGGGAATTGATTGTACCTCACGCTCAGTTTCTGAAGAAGGATGGTTAGTGATCAGCTTCTGAACAAACGTGAGGTTTCCTGGGAATCCATAAGCTAGCACTGAGATTGCTGGATATGCTTTGAAAGTCCAGAACATGTGATCCTAGGAGTTGAGAATTTGGGCTCTGTGATAAGGCATTATTGGTAAGTAGGAGAACAGCTGATTGTAGTTTGCTCTCCTATATCCATCCCAGCCCACTGCTATAATCTCAACTTCATCATCCTCTTCTTCTTCCCGATCTTCATTTTCATCATTTGAAATTTCCATCACTTCAAATAACTCCTCATTTCTTCTCTGATCTTCAACCCTTTCTCCCTCCATAGCTTTCACACCTTCGATTTCCATATCTTTTTGTATCTCCCCCTCAGTTGTAGCACTTTCTGGCATAGGGACTTCGAGAGTCTCCCCTTCAATCTAATCATTCATTTGTTCTTCAGGCAGCTCCCCCTCAACTGGAGCACTTACTAGTACAGGGATTTCAAGAAGCTCTTTTTCTGCAGCTATTTTTCTTTCTTCTTCCTTCAAGGCTTTCTCATTTTCAAAAACATATTTCTTGACAAGATTTTTCTTTGTATTTCTGGGCTGAGCTGCAGTCTCGATGCTCTCTTAAGCTTCAACCTTGACAGTTAGTTTAGGCTGAGATTCTGCTGCAGCATTCACTTCTGGAGTGATTGTAAGTCCGGACTCTACAATCGGTAATGAATTTATGATCGACGAGAGTGAAGACTTCTTTGTCTTGTGGCTGCGTTTTCCCTTTTTAACCAGCTAAGAGATGGTGGCTCTGTCTTCTTCCTCTTCAGAATGTAGCTTCTCCTTATTCATTTCCTTCATAATTTCAGTGCTTGAACTTTTTTGAGGCACATTAGTGGTTGAGCCTTAAGGTTCTTCTGTTGCTTGAATACTTACTTTCCTCTTACCTTTGCTTTTTCTGGTCAAAGAAATATGTTCCTTTTGATTGAATTCTCCTTCTTCTTCAACTTCTTTCACAACTGACATATTTCTTGGTAGCACGGATATCTTTACTCCCCTAGTCCTTCCACTGGATTTAGACACATCCTTACATTTTTAGCAGGGTTTCTTTTCTAGTTTTGAAACAGCTGATGGGTCATTCTTCTATTGGGGTTGATGGATTCCCCTTCCTTGTTCCCAATTTTGTCACCCAAAGAAGATTGCAGGAATATGCTTATGTACCTCCCATAGAGCATTTTTCCAGAGCTCTTTGATTTCTTTGAGCTAAGTATCCACTTCCCAATCCAATCTATGAGCAGAGCCCCATATTTGAGTTGAATTCTTAAGCAAATTGCTGTCATGAGCATTAGTTGAATTTTATTCACAGTGTCGTGGCCAAAGCTTTTACAGCATATGCACTTTCCAACAATGTCAGCCAGAAATTCATATCTCTGGGGAAACTCTTTCTTCTTGAACCCCTTGACGTTCTAAAACTTCGTATGGTGCATCTTCTTTAGACCTTCATGGAAGTCAATGACATCCATAGATACTAGTCCCTTTGATTTGAAACCTAGGGCTAGGTTTATATCTTCAGCTTTGATTTTAATTTGTTCCCCCTGACTCTTGTAGTGATAATGTCGTCCTCAAAGACTCCATTATCAGAAACTCTTTCACCACCTTTGGTAGATCCTCAGTCTGGTGTGCTCGAGCTTCTTCAAGACCAGCTTTCTTCAGAAGAGATATAATCTTGTGGAACTGAGGGTCAGATGTCTTGAATTCATCGAAGCAGAGTTGGTAAACAGATATCACATTTGAAGCAGCCATTGATTTTCTTGAACAGAGGTTGGTTGATCGTTCTGAAAGCTAGGTTTTCTTTTGAGAGAGAGAGAGAGAGAAATGAGCTTTTGAAATTTTGAGGTGAATTTTCAAAAAAAAAATTCAATCTATATTTGTAACTTCCCTCCTCACGATCTACAAAGTGGGGCACGTGTCGAGTTCTGTAGGGCTCCATAATTTTAAATAATGTGGAAAATACTGATCTGCCCTTAGCTCCCCCTGAGCTAGTATATCCTTTGAGAAGACTATGATTGTTGAGGCTGATCTACAATTGTTGAGTTCATTGCTAATTCTACTCTTTGATCATTCTCTGTCCTGGTCCTTATGATGAACTCTGACTTAGCATTCCTTCTGGTTAAGGTAGCTCAGGAAGGGCTAACCTCTTAGACTAAACTAAGGGTCAGGTTTGTCCCTGAGGCGCTTATCAGACGAGTTGCTTGGATTTGATAGGAATGATGTCATCATAGGATGCTTCTCTGCCATGTCGAGTCTGTTCTACGATCGTGGTTTCTCTTTAGTCATCTCTACGATTTTAAAATAGCCTTTCTATCTGCATGGTTAGTATAAACTAGAGCATAGATTTTTATGGTTGTAGATTTAACATAACTAACTCACTTATCAATTTATTGAATCTGGATTCATCTAAAGGTTTCGTAACGACATCAACAAGTTAATTTTCAGTAGGGATGTATTGTAAAGATATAGTTCCATTTTGGACATGATCCTTAATAAAATGATATCTTATCTCTATATGCTTAGTCCTTCAATGCATGATAGGATTATGTGTTATTGCTATGGCACTTGTGTTATCACAATGAACAGGTATAGATTTGAAATCAAACCCATAGTCGGCTAGCTGATTTTTCATCCATAAGATTTGAGCACAAAGAATCGCCAAGAGTAATGTATTCAACTTTTCAAATTGCTGAGGTAGATATCTTGAATTTTTCTTCTTGCTAAACCAGGACACAAGTCTGTTTCCTAGCAACTGACAAGTTCCACTGGTACTTTTTCTATCGATCTTACAGCCTGCAAAATCAATATCTATATATCATGTCAATTCAAAGGAGGACTCCTTGGGATACCAAAGTCCCAAGTGAGGTGTTCCTTTTAGATACCTGAAAATTCTCTTTACAGCAGTTAAGTGTGACTCCTTAGGATTAGCTTGAAATCTAGCATATATGCATATTGCAAACATTATGTCTGGTCTACTGGTAGTTAGATATAGAAGAGAGCCTATCATACCTCTGTATTGAGTAATGTCAATACTTTTACCTTTCTCATCTTTGTCAAGCTTAGTAGATGGAGCAATTGGTGTTTTCATAGGAGAGGCTAATTCCAGCCATATTTCTTGAGTAAGTCTTTAATGTATTTGGCTTGGTTAATGAAGATACCTTCATCAGTTTACTTTACTTGTAATCCAAGGAAGATATTCAATTCACCCATCATACACATTTCGAACTTGCTCTACATAAGCTTAGCAAATCTCTTGCACATATTTTCATCAATAGAACCAAAGATAATGTCATCTACATATATTTGAACTAATAAGACTTTATTTTTGTGCTTTCTAAGAAATAATGTGGTATCTACTCTACCTCTAGTGACACCATTTTCAATAAGAAAGTTAGTTAGTGTTTCATACCATGCTCTAGGTGCTTGTGTAAGTCCATATAAAGCTTTGTCTAATCTATATACATAATTAGGGAGAGTTGAATTGATGAAACCTGGAGGTTGCTCCACATATACTTCTTCTTGAAGTTTACCATTCAAAAATGCACTCTTGACATCCATCTGGAAGACTTTGAACTTCATATGGGCAGCAAAAGCAAGGAATATCTTGATGGCTTCTAATCTGGCAACAGGTGCGAAGGTCTCATCGTAGTCGATGCCTTCTTCTGGGGCATAATCTTTGGCTACTAGTCTTGCCTTGTTCCTTGTGATTACTCCATCTTCATCCATCTTGTTTCTGAAGACCCATTTAGTGCCAATAACTGGGTGACTTCTTGGTCTTGGAACTAATCTCCATACTTTGCTTCTTTCAAATGGATTTAGTTCCTCTTGCATGGCTTCTATCCAACTCGAGTCTTCCATAGCATCATCTATCTTTTTGGGTTCTATTTGGGACTGAAAGCTTAAATAGAAACACTCATTTTAGGTGGCAGATCTGGTCTTGACTCTTACATTTGGATCTCCAATGATTAGGTCTTAAGTGTGATCTCTTGCCCATCTGTTCCCTGTTGGAACATCAGTTCTAGTGCCTTCTTGTCTGAATTTTTCAAGATCAACTTCTGACTTTTGATGTAGAGGTTCGTCATCTGGTGTAGCTCTTTCTACAATCTCTTCTTCAGGCTCAACAATTTCATCTTCTGGGGCTATGATCGTAGTGTCTTGAGGCACAGTTTTGTCTACGTCTGTTTCATCGAAGATGATGTGAATAGAGATTTCAATACTTAGCGTCTTCTTGTTGAACACTCTATAGGCCTTGCTATCTGTGGTATATCCAAGAAAGATTCCTTCATCTAACTTGGGTTAAAACTTAGTCAGATATTGTTTTCCATTGTTGAGAATGTAACATGCACAGCCGAACACATAGAAATAACTGACATTAGGCTTTCTTCTTTTCCATAGTTCATAGGGAGTCTTCTTTAATGTAGAGTGCACAAGAGACCTGTTCTGAGTATAGCAAGCAAGATAAAAAAGCTTCGGCCAAAAAGTACTCAAAGTGCATTTAGCCATCATAGTAGAGTTCTTCCAGCTTTTATCAGTGTTTTGTTCTTTCTTTCAGCTACTCCATTTTGCTGTGGAGTTCATGGAGCTGAGAAGTTGTGACTAATGCCATTGTCTATGCAAAACTGATTCATCTCAGAGAAGTTAAATTCTCTACCATGGTCACTTCTTATAGCCTTGATTTTCTCTCCTTGTTAGTTCATCACTACCTTGAACATCTTGATGAGTTGGGAGCTTGTTTCATCTTTTGAGTTTAAAAAAAACACCCACATAAATCTGGTGTAGTCATCCACTACGACTAATGAGTATCTCTTTCCTCCAAGGCTTGTTGTTGGAATTGGCCCAAATAGATCCATGTGAAGTAACTGCATGGGCTTATCAATTGAGTTGACAATTTTTCTTTTGAATGAGCTTCTAGTCTATTTTCCAAGTTGACATGCGTTGCATGGCCTTTCTTTGACAAAGCTGAGCTTGGGTAAGCCTGCTACTAGATCCTTGGAGGCCAGTTTTGACATGATTTTGAAGTTGAAATGAGATAGCCTTCTGTGCCATAGCCAACTCATTTCTTCAGAGGCTTTAGCCAGAAAGCATATTGTTTCGTCGTAACTCTTCAAATGGCCAAGATTAATAGTGTAGACGTTCCTCTCTTTGTTCGATCGACTTTATATAGAAGAGGTCTTCGGATCTCGACTGACTCTACACGATTGTTGAGGAAGGTAACTTAATGACCTTTGTCAGAAGTCGCTTATGCTCGAAAGATTTTTCTTTAGTCCTTCCACATAGGCTACTTCGCTGAAGGACACTGCACCATTCCCAGCTGAGCCATAACCTCTTGTTTTGCCAGAGCCATTGTCTCCAAAGATGACTGTTGGACTCTCCTTCTCCATGAAGTTAGATCGGAGGGCTTTATTCCTGGTCATGTGTTGTGAACATCCACTGTCCAGATACCAAGTTGTGATCATGGAGCTCTATTTCTGCAGTGAGGTTTAAGCTCTTATTTTGGTACCCATACTTGCATGGGTCTGATCTTGTTAGTACCCCTGGGGACCTAAATCTATTTGATTTTGGGTTCAATATACAGAAGATTATTGTAACATACTGCAGCCTTATGACCAATTTTATCACATACAAAATATCTAGCATGATGCATGCTTGTGTATGTGTGTGTGGATTCTTTCTCCATTTGGACTTATGTGGATTTTTGGTAGTCCTTCCTTTATACTAATTTTTCTTTTTTCATGTATCCTTGTGATTCATGATTTGTGAATAGTGAAACTTAACTCTACTATTCCTACTTGGTTGGTTCGTGGAGTTAATTTCGCTTAACTCTACGATCCTTCGAGGTTTGAGAGTAGTGACTAAGTTACTCTTCTCTTTTATGAACCCTAGGCCAACATGAGATCCGTTATGCCTTGGAGCATAGATTGGATCAGAGGAGCAAGGATGGACTGGTTCTTCCTTCTGTGAGGATTTCACAAATGTAATGCTTCTATTGAAGTTTGAAGAACTACTGATGTTAGTTCCCTTTGACTTATCCATATATGGTTCTGAGGTGGATTCCCCAAATCCTAAACCTGTTCTGTCAGATGCACTTCTCTGACCGGAGATCAAGGAGTCCATAGATTAAGATGATCTATTCCACATTAAGATTGTCTTTTCTAATTCTTCAATCTTAGATGTTAGATTTGACTCTCTTTGTGCATTAAGTTCATTGGTCTGTCTTAAGATTTTATTCTTAGTTTCACCTTTAGAGAGAGAGTTAGCACTTAGAACAGATGTTTCCAGTTCTTCTTGAACTTTCTCTTTCTCTTTTTGAAGAAGAAAATAATCTTTAGACAGAACTCTGAACCATTTCAAGTATTGATGCATGTCAAATGTTATACCATGTAATGCAGTTCTTAAATCATCAATATCTACATCAGGAGAGTTAAAGTCAAATACCTCATCGATACTTACTTTATGATGGTCAGTTCTTTTCTTATCCTTTGCATTTTTGGACATTAGACACAGATTTGCTACTTGAGGATCTTCATCATCTCCAGACTCAGGAGTTGTGTCGTTGTCTGAGTCACTCCATGATCCTCTGGCCAAAAGACCTTTGTCTTTCTTCTAGAGCCTCTTGTTGCCTTTGAACTCTTTCTTTGGATTTGTTTTTCTCTTTAATTCTTCTCTAAGAGGTTTGTTGCAGTTTGAAATGAAGTGGCTAGGTTTCTTGCAGTTGTAGCATAAGTCGTTGATCTACTCCTGGCTGTCGTTGTTGTTGAATCTCTTAGGTTTGCTGCTTCTGCCTTTACGCATGAACCTCTTGAGTCTTCTTACCAGCATTGCAATGTCCTCGTCATCATCTTCCTCAGAGTCAAGAGTCATTCTCAGTATGAGCTTTGGAGATGGCTTCTGTTTCTTTGAGAGCTACTCATTTGTCCTTCTTTCTTCCTTCAGATAGAGTCTCTGCTCGTTGAGTCAGCTTCAATTCGTAGGTGAGAAGGTTACCATAAAGTTGTTGAACAGTCATTTCATGGAGATTCTTTGATTCTCTAATGGCAGTGGTCTTGGCATCCCATTTGCTTGGTAAGGCTCTCATAAATTTTATGATCAGATCTTTTTTTGGATAGATCTTTCCAAAGGCTCGAATGGAGTTGAGCAGAACATTGAATCTTTCATGACTGTAAGTGACATTTTCTCCTGGAACATGGGCGAACATTTCATATTGTTGAGTCAGAAGAGATTGCTTATTTTCTCTAACTTCTTCAGTTCCTTTATGCATAATGAGCAATGCTTCCCAGACTTCCTTGGCAGTTTTGTTGTTGACCACATTTTTGAAGAGATCATCTTCTAAAGACTGGAATAAAATGTTCTTGGCCTTTTTGTCGAGTTGGACAGCTTTCTTCTCGTTGTTAGTCCATTCTATTTTGACCTTGATTTGAACTATGTTTGGATAGTCTGGAGTTGGTGCAAGCTTTGTTGGAATGTAGGGCCCATTCATAATAGTTTCATATAACTCTTCATCTATTGAGTCCATGTAGGCTTGCATACGAACTTTCCAGTTTGCAAATTTATCTTTGTTGCACATTGGTGGCTTTATGCCTCCTTCAGTCTTAGATTCGCTTATCAGATGTGCCATTGGATCTACTCAAGCTTTGTAGGCTGATTGAAAGAACCTGCTTTGATACCAATTTTTAGTTTCCAGAGGCACAATAATTATCTAGAAGGGGGGTTGAATAGATATTTTAAAATTTTCTTTTATAAAATACTTGTCAGATTTGTTAATGATTTAATCACAGCAGAATTTGAGATTTGTTTGTTTACTTTTAATATAAACCAATTTAATAGGTGATAAGCAGTTATGACAGATATAGCAGTTATAGCAAGAATATAAAAGACACAATGTTTTTTAAGTGGTTCAGAGCACTCAAGGCTCCTAGTCCACTCTTCCACTCCTCGAGTAGGGAATCCACTAAGAATGTCTTTACAATCTTCGAATCACTTAGATTCCTGCAAGACCAACAGTCTTAAAACTTCTTAGTTCACTTAGAACTCTTCAAGTCCAATAGACTTGGAACTTCTTAGTTCACTTTATAAGAGTTGAGTTCTTGAGTTGTGCTACTCAGTTGTCATTAAACATGTGTTCGAAAGAACTGAGTAGCTGGGCAAGCTTTCTTTACAGATCGTAGAGTTTGGCGTTTGAGTGTTCTTTAGCTTTTTTGTTGTGTGCTTGCTTGCTTGCATCTGCATCCAATTTGTATATAAGGTGCCTTTGAAATATGTCCGTTTGAAGGCATCCGTTGAAGCATTAATTATATTTGACATTTCTAAGCATTGATGGTGACTTTTAGAAATCTTTTATTTAGCTGTCTGACCCACTGACACGGTAGACTGTTATCTCACCTAACACATGAAAAGGTGTTTTCAGCTGACATGTAGTACTTTCCTTAGCTTCTTCAATACGTTTCTTCATTATATACTAAGGATTAGTGTTGGGTCATTGGGATTCCCGAGAGTCTCAACGTCTATAATCCATTCCTCATTTGTTGTATTTTATTCTTCAACAAATGGACAAAGCTCGATGCTTCTGATGCAGACAGATGATGCACTACGATCATGATCGTGGTGTCTTGTCACATGCATGCTTGATTCGGACTGATAGAGGAGAACACTATGATATCTCTTAAGCACTGGTAGACTATGATCTTTGCTTGCTTGATATGCAGACTCTACGCTTCCGAGAACAGACTACGATTCTTGATTTGGCTCGGCATGCGTTTGGACAAACTCTACGATTCTAAGTGAGGCCCTCCAAAGTAGACTACAATTTTATAGCAATCCTCTTGATACTCTACGATTCTACCTTGGCTTCTGCAATCCCTCGGCTGACTCGACAGACAACGATTCTGTTGATGCCTATCTATTACATTTCAAAATAGATCATCCTAACAGCTTTGATCTTTTCTTCTATACATTCATTTACAGAATGATAAACATAAAGCACGGATCAACCTAAAAATTTTGATCTATCATCTAAGTTCTTGTACATATGTTCTTTAAAGGACTTTACATATAAGCAAGATTATTTACTTTCAACATCAAATTTAAATATGCAATACCCAACAAACTCCATATGCACATGTCCTAACCTTCTATGCCATAGAATAGTTTGATCTTGAATAGCAGTTAAGCAAATATCTTCATTTTGATTTTAAAATTTAATTATATAAATATTACCTTCCTTTTGAGCAATTAAAGGAACATTGTGAGAAGCATGAATTAGCACATTTATCTTTTTCAAAAATTACTTTATGTCCACTATCCATTAGTTGACTTACACTTATTATATTATATTTTAATCCTTCAACATGATGAACATTATCAATGAAAACCTTACCATTTCCAACTTTACCTTTACCGATGATTTGACATGTGGTGTCATGTCCAAAGGTAACAGTTCCTCCCTTCTTAGTAGCTAGTGAGATGAATTTAGTACTATCACCCGTCATGTGTCTAGAACATCCACTGTCTAGCACCCATTTATGTATGGTACTTTAGCTTTTAAACACACCTACAAAACAAAAAAGTAGCTCATCATTTTGGTACCCAAATATGTTTGGGTCTGGTATTGTTAGTAGCAATTAAATCTCCTTTCTTTACCCAAACTTGTTTTATTTTAATTTTATTACAGTTTGTATCAAAATGTCCTTTTAAACCACAAATTTTGCAAGTGACAAAAGGTGAGCAATAAAGAGGCTTGTTCCTTGGTTTATTATTTATTACTCTAATTTTATTAGTAGTGCTTGTAATGTTCTTAACATGATTGTACCCAATTACTTGTTTATCTAGGCTTGACCTTTGAGCGCCTAACATTATATTTAAATTCTCTTCTCCTTGAACAAATTTTGCAAGATCCTTTTTTAATGATATTATTTCTTCTTCATTATTATTTTGCATGTTTAATATTTTTCTATCATTAAAAGCATCAATACAAGTATCTCTCATTTTCAAACTTTCTTTTAAAACATCATTTTCCTTTTTAAGATCATTGAATTCTTCGTTTAATTTGTTTGCACGATTATAAAATTTTTTATTATAGTTATCAAGATAATCAATTTTAGCATTTAACTTAGATACTTCACTTGATGTGCAATCTTTAACTATTTCTTGTTTTTCTTCAATTAATGTTTCTACCTCTTTCATTAAATTATTTATCCAATTTTTTAAATGAGCATTTTTCTCTTTAATACGAATATTTTCATTCTTTAAAACTAGATAATCAGAAATAGTAATATCACCAAGTTTAGAGTTTATCTTGGATGATTCCTGATTGCTTAATCCAGTGAAACACAGTTGAGCAGTTTCATCTTCTTGTTCTTCATGATCGGACTCATCATCGCTCTATGTCATTAATGTCTTTCCTTTTGAATTGCTTGCTTTGTTCTTCCTTTTTTAATTGGAAACAGTCTCTCTTGAAATGTTCGGGCCTTCCACATTCAAAACAGGTATCTTCTTGTGACTTTTGTTTGGCGTCTTTCTTGTTGTTGAATGTCTTGCCTTGGAACTTTGATTTATTCTTCATCCTAATCAACTCTCTCAATTTCTGAAACATCATAGCTATTTCTTTATCGGAATCTTCATCATCACCTTCTATGTAGCTTTCAACTTGAAGAGCTAAAGTCTTCCTTTTAGGTCCTTCATATTCTTCAACATACCTTTTAAGCTGATTTTCAAATTCTTCAAGCTCTCCAAATAAAGTGAGAGATTCCATAGTACTGATTGTAGCTCAGTCTTGAAGAGTTATAACTTTTGGTGCGAACCGTTTGGGCATAACTCTTAGTATCTTTCTATTTATCTCCCTTTGATTAATTTTTCGGCCGAGCATACTTAGAGAGTTCATAAGAGTGAGGAATCTAGCTTGAGCTTCTTTGATAGATTCATTCTTTACTAACCTAGAAACCTCATATTCTTTTATTAACATACTTAGTTTGACTTCTTTTAACCTAGTAGTTCCCTCGTGGCTCATGATGATTGTATCCCATATTTCTTTTGCAGTAGTGCATGCAGAAACTTTGTTAATTTCAGCTTGAATCATACCACTTAACAGTGTGTTCATGGCTTTGGAGTCATACGATACCATGTATGATTCATTTGCATCCATTTCCATGAGAGTCTTTAGTTTCCCATCATTATGTCTAGGAATGACAGGTCCATTTTCAATAACCCACCATTCTCATGGGTCTCGTTTGAGATATATCATCATTATAAACTTCCAAAAGTTAAAGTTTTCACTTCCGAGCAACAGAGGTGGCTGGCTTGTGGATTGACCTTCTTAAAAAAAGAGATGTGCCATAGGATCTTTCCTTACGACCTGTAAATACCCAAAAGTAATTCTGTAATTAAGCACACCTAGAGAGGGGAATATGTGTAAATACTCAAAAGTGATCTATAATGATCAATTTTTAAAGTTTATTATTGCATGCTAATATTAAGGAAATATAATATTAATGATAAGGTATAGAAATCAATCTGTTACCTTTTACACCAATTCCAATCTTCTTAAAATACTCCAATTCAAATTTGATTTGGCCTTCATAAATTAACGAAGATATATAATCCAATATATCAACACATATAAATCTCAGCAAAATTTGATTCCATAAATGATGCCAAACAGACTTCTATTTAAAGAAGACTTCAATAATGCAAAAGCTTATTTGGCAATATATATTAGACACAACATCCAACCTACTGGAATTAGCAACTCAGTTTTATGGACCAGCCCAATTAGTCCATAATACACACATATACCTGTCATGCAATCCATAACATATTTAACATGTATAAACACATTTGATTAACATAGCCCAATCAGATTATAAGCCAATATAAAATCAATTAAGCCAATATAAGCATTGTAATCATTAAAACCACAAAGTATATATACTAACACCTTCTTCGTAATTCTTTTTCCTTTTGTTCTTTTTCCCATTATTCATTTTCCTTATAGTACTATTGTATTGTTATGTCCTTTTTCCCAAAAAAATCATTTTTGAGGGATTGGATCAAGAAATATAGTGGAAATGTGGAAAATAACTTATTCCACCTCTCTCTTACATATATGAATTCTTATATACTTAGAATTGTAGGCATGTAGCATCTATGACCATGTGAATGAACACAAGAAAATCTGGAATGTAAGTTATAAGTACCAGCTTAATTTATGTTTTTCATACAAAAAGAGCTTAATTTATGTGTTTTATTCTGAAGGGGGAATGAATTTGGACTGATGATTAAAATGGCTCAAATAGAAAGAGTTTGGATAGGTATAAATAAAACAGTAAAAGGAGAAAAGAGGTTTATATACACTGGCGCTAGCATTGGCATACAAATGGTGGTTGATTTAGACCAAAATCCTTGAATGGAAATTAATACTCCAAAAAATTGAATTAAGTCCACATATATCAAAAGGCTGGAAGTAGGAAACTTCATATTAAATCAATTCTAGTTAGACACATGTCTTCAATAATTTTTGTTTATATATTTTTTTATTTGAATATTAAGTTTTGCATAAGATACAATTTTATAACATGTGTTCTCACACAATTAATTTGTTATATTTGTGTTTTCACATAATTATTGACAACAAAACCTTAAAGCATATTCTAATAGCCAATTAAGATATAAAGGGTAGTTTAAATTCGACTATGATGTCAGCACCTGATTTTTAGGGTGGGTGCATGAGTTGGATGGGATGTCATGAAGTAATTATTAGATTATGTAAAGTAATCTTTGTATATATATATATATATATATATATATATATATTATGTTTAGTATGTAGATCATACTCATGTATATCTTCCTGTATTATAGCATATGATATTGCCTAGAATATTGTCTAGAATATTCTAGAATATTGCATATGTATTGTATATATCTTTGACCAATGCTAATGAGAAAGAGATGGATGACATTCTTAAATGGTATCAGAGCCTAGGTTCTATCTATTAGATTATGTAAAGTAATCCTTGTATATATATATATATATTTTTTTTAGTATGTAGATCATACTCATGTATATCTTCCTATATTATAGCCTAGGATATTGCCTAGAATATTGCCTAGAATATTGTCTAGAATATTCTAGAATATTTCATATGTATTGTATATATCTTTGACCAATGCTAATGCAAAAGAGATGGATGACATCCTAACACTGTCTTCTCTCTACCTCTTCTATGTAACCGTCCACCTACCTCCTTGCAGCCCCTCTTCTCTGATCATCATGGCCGAGCAACCACCGCCATCCTCCACCATGTCCGAGCCAGTGAAGTTTCATCTGGCTTTAGCTATCAACAACATGAAGAACTTCATACCTATCACGTTAGACATAGAAAACTCTCAATACCATTCATGGGCTGCCCTATTCAAAATCCATGCGCGTGCTTATCAAGTATTAGATCACATCCTCCCTTCTTCCACCACCAACACGGCCAAGCCATCTTCTTCTTCGATCAAGGAGACCGATACCGACCTTTGGTCTCGGCTTGATGCTATTATTTTGCAATGGTTTTATAGGACAATTTCCAATGATCTCCTCCATACTATTCTTGAACCTGATGACGCGGCCATGGATGCTTGGAACCGTTTGGCGAATTTGTTCCATGACAACAAACATTCGAGAGCCGTTCATCTCGAAAATCAATTCACTCTACTCACCTAGACGATTTTCCCAACGTGAGTACAAATTGTCAAAGGCTGAAGCTGCTTGTCGATCAACTCAAGAATGTCGGGGCGCCGGTCTCGAACCAAAGATTGGTTCTTCAGATGGTCGCTGGCCTGAACGATGCCTATGGTGGAGTCGCTACTTTGATTCAACAAAGCGATCCGCTTCCCCCTTTCTCTAAGGCTCGTTCAATGCTCATTTTAGAGGAAACAAGCATGGCGAAGTGAGCAGCACGGGAGTCCAGCACTGCCCTAATTATGGCTCCTCAACCACCGACGGATGATACTACTACCAGCCACGGATCCACCGCTTAGCAAGGTGGTTCTTCGAACAGTCGAAACAGCACCAACCGCGGCAAGAAGGGCAATAACCATGGTAGAGGCAAGAACAATTGTGGCCATGGAGGCCACGGTGGGGGGCGTGGCATCCTGCAATAGCAACAGTGGTCTGCCCAGCAGTGTCGGTACCCTCCTTGGGCCGCCTGGATGCCACAGTCATGGGCAACACTGCCCTGCCCATATCTGACGTCACCATGGCAGTAGCGTCCAACCAAGACAAGCAGGGGTGCTTGGACCGAGGCCACAACAAGCATATCAAATGTCAGACGCCCCTCCAAGTGTTGGCTATGCTCCCACGGACATCGACGTCGCAATGCACACTCTCTCTATCTCTCAATCAGATGAACATTGGTACATGGACACCGGTGCTACCTCTCACATGACGGCAAATCAAGGTACTCTCACGTCATATTTTAATTTGAGAAAAAATCATGGTATTATTGTTGGTAATGGTAGCACTATTCCAATTCATGGTTATGGTAGTACCTTCCTCCACCCTCCTAATCCCCCTTTAAACCTAAAAAAACATACTCCATGCTCCAAACCTCATCAAAAATCTTATTTTTATTCTAAAATTCATTACTGATAATATGGTTTCAATTGAGTTTGATCCGTTTAGATTTTTTGTGAAGGATTTACAGATGGGGAGGCGTCTAATGCAATGTGAGAGCTCAAGAGAACTTTATCCTATCACCACCAAAAATCGGGCCACAACACCCTCTTCTTTTGCTGTTGTTTCTCCTAGTTTATGACATTTTTGCCTAGGTCATCCGTGAGATACTGTTCTTCACTCTCTTTGTAGTAGCAATTTCATTAAATGTAATAAGGCCCGTAACTCTTTTTGTCATTCTTGTCCCCTTGTGAAGCACATTAAGTTTCCATTTTGTGACTCTTTATCTTGTACTACTATGCCTTTTGATATTGTTCACATTGATTTATGGACATCTCCCGTTCTAAGTTCATGTGGGCACCGTTATTATGTCTTCTTTCTTGAAAATTACAGTAGTTTTTTATGGACTTTTCCAATCTCACACAAGTCACATGTTTACTCTATCTTTTAATCATTTCAAGCATTCATACGCACACAATTTGAAAGGGAAATCAAAAACTTTCAATGTGACAACGGGTGGGAGTTTGATAATGGTCTATTTAGAAAATTATGTGAATCAAATGGCATGCAATTTTGGTTTTCTTGCCCTTATACTTCACCTCAAAATGGTAAAGCGGAATGAAAAATAAAGTCCATTAATAATATCATTCACACATTGCTTGCCCATTCTTCCATGCCTCCCTCTTTTTGGCATCATGCCTTACAAATGGCAACTTACCTCCTCAACATTCTTCCAAATAAGGGATTAGGGTACAAATCTCCCACTCAAATTCTATATTAGAAAAATCCATCTTACTCTCACCTTCGAGTATTTGGGTGTCTATGTTACCCTCTCTTCCCTTCCCCTACCATTAAAAAAATGCAAGCCCGTTCTACACCTTGTGTCTTTTTGGGTTATCCTCCTAATCATCGGGGCTCTAAATGCTATGACTTGTCAAGCAGAAAAATAATCATTTTGAGGCATGTAATTTTTGATGAGACTCAATTCCCATTCTCCAAATTACATACTCCCTCAACCACCTCGTACGATTTTTTGGATTCTGGAATTTCACCACTCATACTACACTACATGCAAAACCATCCTACTCCGCATATGCCTCAAGCCCTACAACCTATTCTCTCACCAGCCCAATCTCCTCAACCGGCCCAATCATCATAACATGACCACAACAAACCCCACCCTCTTCCTCTCCTCACCCGCAAGCCCATTCTCCAACTGCCCCACTTCCACCGAGCCCAGCCACACAAGCAAGACCACAGCCCCAACAAAATCCACCATCCCATCGTATGGCCACTCGTAGCCAACATGGAATCTTTAAGCCTAAACGCCAATTCAACTTGAGTGCTACCACTACCACATCTGTTTCACCTTTACCACGAAACCCAGTGAGTGCTCTCAATGACCCGAATTAGAAATCAGCCATGTTGGATGAATATAATGCTCTAATTAAAAATAAGACGTGGGAGTTAGTACCCCGTGCACTTGATGTGAATATAATTCGTTCTATGTGGATTTTTTGGCATAAAATGAAATCTGATGGTTCTTTTGAGCGGCACAAAGCCTGGCTTGTCTTGTTGGTGATGACGAGTCTCAATGGATTGAGTTTATTGTGAGGAGACTTTTAGCTTCGATGGTCAAACCATTACCATTCGAATCAGATTGAGCATTTCTTTGTCTAAATCTTGGCCTATTCATCAACTGGATGTCAAGAATACTTTCTTACATGGCCATCTCAATGAAACAGTATATATGTATCAACCTATGGGATTCAAAGATCATACTCATCCAGATTATGTCTGTTTGCTAAAGAAATCTCTTTACGGCCTCAAGCAAGCACCCCGTGCTTGGTACCAGTGGTTTACAGATTATGTTGCCACTATTGGTTTTTGTCACAGCAAATGTGATCATTCTCTCTTCATTTATCATCATGGCAAAGACATTGCATATATTCTACTCTATGTTGATAACATTATACTTACTGCCTCTTCAGATGCTCTTCGAAAGTCTATTATGTCTCTCCTTGCCTCTGAGTTTGCTATGAAAGACTTAGGTTCTCTGAGCAATTTTTTGGGAATTACAGTCACTCGTCATGCAGATTGTCTTTTCCTTTCTCAAATAAAGTATGCAGAGGATATTATTGCTCGAGCTGGTATGTCTTCATGCAAGCCACATCCCACACCAGTTGACACTAAGCAAAAGTTAGGGGCAATTGCGGGTCCTTCCTACGAAGATCCCTCTCATTATCGGAGTCTAGCTGATGCACTTCAATATCTCACATTACCCAGACCTGACATTTCCTACGCCGTGCAACAAGTTTGCCTTCATATGCATGACTCGAAGGAGGAGCACGTGAATTCTCTTAAGCGCATTGTACGCTACATACAATGTGAGACCCCAAATTTTATGAATAAAGATTTAAATTTCTCGAAATATTTTTTTTGAATATCATGGTGTGGATTTGATATGATGTTATAGTTGTGGGTAATATTTATAAAATTTGCAAAGTAAGCAAGTTGTTATATAATATTTGATTGGTCGGAGAATATTCGTTTTAACAGGGGAATATTAAATGCGATGGCACAATCATTAGGTGGAACCCACACTAAGTATTGTCGTAGTAAAAAAACGCAGCGTAATTATCTTGTTATAAAAATAATGGCGAAAGTGTTACCATTAAAAGCGTTGAACTACCCTTGTAGTAAAGGTATATAATACTGGCGTGGTCGTGCGTAGTAGCACACGGTATTGATTATTGATGCTTACGTAAGAAGTCACTCGGTTATACTCAATTATTGCTACATGAATTCTTTGATCATATCTCTCGTATTATTGATTCAATTATTGTCACAAAGATATCATCTATATAATATGTTATATTATTAAATCAATAATTGAGACGGCAAAGTTATTCATATTATTATTTGCAATATTGACAATGTCTAGAAATTACATCAATGAGAGGTTTGGTCACCTAATTGCGGCTACTTAATAAGGAGAAATCAGACGTAAAAGCCCCTTTTTTCCTGGGAACGACCTGGTTATTAAATATTGTGAGTTATAATATTAATGATGAATAAGTTCGTGTTGATTAAAGATGAAATTGATAGTTCCATTGTGTTGGAATTATTAGTGTTAGTGAAAATCGACATTTATTTCGATAATAATTGATGTCTGGAGGTTATATTGACCAATCGGGTAATTAACCGGATAAATGAGCAATTAATTGCTATTAATTCACATGCTTATAACTATGTGTTCACATGTGTGTACTATTAATTCACATTCATTTACTATTAGGGGAGTTGGTGCAAGATTGATAATACTTGCATGACTAAGTTAAAAATAGAGGTATAGATGGAGGTACTATACTGTAATTCATATTTTCACATGTTTAGAACTATTGATTCACATGATTTACTATTAGGGGAGTTGGTGCAAGATTGATAATACTTACAGGACTAAATTAAAAATGATGGCAAAGAGGAAGGTATTATACTGTAATATTTCGAGCCACAAAATGTGCAATTATCGAAACTATATTTTCTTATAAATAGAAGTTCATTCCTTCATTATTTTTCACCAATTCACTAAAGCTATAGAGCAAATATTATAGAGAGAAATTATAGAGAGAAAGAAGAAGAGAAGTCTGCTACCTCCTTATTCCAGTATCCAGTCTTCTTTTGAGGTAAGGGGTATTATTCTTTCATATTCATGAAGAGAGTTATTTTCTTTCAATACTCGTAAGGGTTGTTATGCCATTCTTTATTATTATGTTGGAATAACCTATCTATGCGAAGTACCGCATACATGGTGAAATTCTTCTGTTATTTCATTCTTTATTATTTTGTTGATATAACCTGTCTGTACGGTCTATTGCATGCCTGGTGAATTTGGTTGTTATTCCATTCTTTATTATTCTGTTGGAATATCCTGTCTGTGCGGATTACGCATGACCTGGTTCCATTCTTTATTATTACATTGGAATATCCTCATCTACGCAATTCTGGCGCATTTACACAGTTCTATTCTTTATTATTCTCATTGGAATAACCTATTTGTGCGATCTATCGCATGCCTGAGTGAATTCTTCTATTATTCCATTCTTTATTATTACATTGGAATAACCTATTTGTCTGATGGGCTATCGCATGCCTAGTGAATTCTTCTGTTATTCCATTATTTATTATTCTGTTGGAATAACCTGTCTATGTAGATTACCGCATGCATGGTGAATGATCCTTCGTATTCATTCTTTATTAAATTGTGGAAATGATCTGTCTACGTGGATTACCGCATGGTGGGTGAAAATCCATTTACAGTTTCGTATATATTCTATTATACTCATCTGAGATATCATTTCTTTTGTACTCGTCATGAAATATCATTTTCTTTGGGTTTTTTTTTACGAGCTACTATTCATGGGTTACTATTCACACGGTTACTATTCACTCTAGTATTATTCACTCGGGTATTCGGGGTACTTTTCGTGCCGGAGTACTATTCACGGGTTACTATTCACCCGATTACTATTCACTCTAGTATCATTCACTCCGGTATTCGGGACACTTTTTGTGTCGGAGTACTATTCACGGGGTACTATTCACCCGAAAAATATATTTCCTTTCTTTCCAAATTATTTTTGGTACATGAATATTATTCTTGAATTTTACTCTACAAAGCATTATCATGTTGACAATTTGGATGTTATTGATTTCTGGATAAATTAAATTATAAATCTTTAAAATTTATCCTTGAACTTGTTTTATTAAATTATTATGTCATTGTCATCATCCTCATGCTTATATTGTGATTAAAGTCATCTTTGGCTTACGTGCATAGATGGACTTGGTATGATTATGACCAGGGATTATTCGATATAATCATGAACGTAATGTGACGAATGATATGGTAAAAGTCCTCATTGGCATGTAGATCATTGATGGACAATTGTTGGTATGATTATGACCAGGGATTATTCGTATAATCATGACCATTGATGATTATATGAATATCCTTGGTAGTAGTGCGAGGATGATTCGATTTTATTTATTAAGTCGAGTCTCGATGATAAAATTGATGAAAACTTTTAAATCATAGAAACATAGTAGATTTTATGCTCTACTTGACTCTTCTAATGGATTGCTTATTTTCGCTTGCGGTTGTTGATCTAAAACTTGTTGTCTATTGTGTTCTATCGGTTGTTATCTTTGTTGAAGGCTAAGGATAATTTATTCGCATTATCTTAGTCATAATATTTCTTCTTGGGCTAGTTGAGCTCACCCTTTCTTCATTGTTCTCTTGAGAAATGAGAATATAGGTGGACGAGTCGGGGAATGGAGTGATGGTCCAGATAAATGGCTTTAGTAGTCCTCACTATTCTACTAATAATGTGATAATAATTGTAATGAGGACACCATTGAGTGAGTGTGGATATTGTCTAGATGACAATATTCTTGTTTAAACTCTCATTATGTTTTGTCATATTTTTACACGAATCGTTGTATAATTAAGTTGTATTTGAATTTATGTACCATGTATCTGGCGACTCAAGATGGGTGATGTATACCCTGTTTTGGGGGCGTCACAGGTTAGTATCAAAGCTTAGGGATATGATCCCCGGTGAGATTTGAGACTAGAACTAGGAGGGAGAGAAAATTCCTTCACTAGTATGACCTACCTAAGTTTATTTGGTATTTAATTGGTGGGGTCGAGTATAGGGATAATATGTGATATGTTAATTAACTCTTGTTTTGTGGCGGTGTTTGAAAATGGCAAATTGAAATGTTAACAATGGAGTGAATGAGACCGTTGAGACACCTTTAATCACTAACTGTGCTAATGTGATGTCGAATTTAGAAGAAATTAGAGATATCTACGTGGTGAGTGAAGAACTAATAGTTGCACATTTTGAGCTAGTTCAGAGGTAGCAACTGAGAGTGAGGAAGAAGAGGAACCTGAGGAGAATTTATTAGAAGAATTTTATGATCGAAATTTAGAATTACAAAATTGTATTCATGAGTTAGAAGAGCAGGCTGAAGAATGGCAAGCGGTCGTGGAGCAAAGAGATGTAACAATTCAAAATTGTGTTACCCGATGTGCGATGCTTGAACAGAAGCACTCTTTGGCAGAGTATAAGATATTAGAGCTGGAATCTGAGAATGCTATGATCAAAGTTCTGATGAAAAAAGAAACAACTAAACGAAGGAGAATAGATGATGCGTGGGTAAAATCCGCACGACGCGTTGATATTGTAGAAAAAGACGTCCGATCCAATAAAGTCAAAATAGATGAAATGGATTTCGCTTTTTGAACAACAATTGGGAGAATCCAACATCGGGTTCGAAATTACCCTGTGCAGAGCGGTCAACCACAATTCGATATGGATCGGAGAATAATGATTCGAATCATGGATCAGGAATGTGATGAAGCAATTAAGGGTGGAATGTACTCTACAAAGAAAGTTAAGTCCAATCGGATGTCCTGCATAAGTCAAAATCGATGGTTTAAGAGAGAGCATTTTTTTTCGCGACGAGGAATCTGAACAAAGTTATCACGGGTAAGTAAATCATAAACTCTTACGAAGTCTATACCTTGTTAGATACCGGTTCTACTCACTCTTTTAGTTCACCTAGTTGTGGTCAATGTTTGAACTTAACTCCAGAGAAATTAGACTTTGACTTATCGGTTGAAACTCTGTTAGGAGAAACCTTCGTTACATCCACTGTTTATAAATCTTATTTAATTCAAATCGACACTTTCACGTTACCTGTCAATCTTATCTCTTTGAAAATACTTGCCTTTGATGTGATTTTAGGAATCGATTGGTTAACTACTCATCATGCTTTTCGTAAGGTTGTTAGCTTTCATATTCCTAACCAACCTGTTATGCGAATTCAAGCAACCAAACCACTAAAGTCAATCATTGTCATATCAAGCCATAAGTAAAGAGCCCCGAGCCTTTCGCTAGTGACTTCCAAGTCTTGGAATACACCAAAGCCAGACTGTCTGTAGGCGACGTCGTGAATGATGATGGCAAGTTGATAGGTATCAATGTGACGTACTATCCTAATTGCGCGCCAATAAGGAGAAATCCTTATCGGAAAGCCCCCTCTTTCCTGGGAACGACCTGGTTGTTAAATATTGTGAGTTATAATATTAATGATGAATAAGTTCGTGTTGATTAAAGATGAAATTGATAGTTCCATTTTGTTGGAATTATTAGTGTTAGTGAAAATCGACATTTATTTCGATAATAATTGATGTCTGGAGGTTATATTGACCAATCGGGTAATTAACCGGATAAATAAGCAATTAATTGCTATTAATTCACATGCTTATAACTATGTGTTCACATATGTGTACTATTGATTCACATTCATTTACTATTAGGGGAGTTGGTGCAAAATTGATAATACTTGCATGACTAAGTTAAAAATGGAGGTATAGATGGAGGTACTATACTGTAATTCGTATTTTCACATGTCTAGAACTATTGATTCACATGATTTACTATTGATTCACATGATTTACTATTAGGGGAGTTGGTGCAAGATTGATAATACTTGCAGGACTAAATTAAAAATGAAATAAAAGAGGAAGGTATTATACTGTAATATTTCGAGCCCCAAAACGTGCAATTATCGAAACTATATTTTCTTATAAATAGAAGCTCATTCCTTCATTTCTCACCAATTCACTAAAGCTATAGAGCAATTATTATAGAGAGAAATTATAGAGAGAAGGAAGAAGAGAAGTTTGCTACCTCACTATTCCAGTATCCAGTCTTCTTTTGAGGTAAGGGGTATTATTCTTTCGTATTCATGAAGAGAGTTATTTTCTTTCAATACTCGTAAGGGTTGTTATTCCATTCTTTATTATTATTATGTTGGAATAACCTGTCTATGCAAAGTACCGCATACATAGTGAAATTCTTCTGTTATTCCATTCTTTATTATTCTGTTAGAATAACATGTCTGTGCGGTCTATCACATGCCTAGTAAATTTTGTTGTTATTTCATTCTTTATTATTTTGTTGGAATATCCTGTCTGTGCGGATTACGCATGACCTGGTTCCATTCTTTATTATTACATTGGAATATCTCGTCTGCATGCGAGTTACACATAACCTCGGTTCCATTCTTTATTATTACATTTGGAATAACTTTTCATGCATGCGATACTATCGCATGCACGGTGAATTTTACATTATTCCATTCTTTATTATTCTATTGGAATAACTTTTATGCATGCGGTTATCGCATGCACGATGAATTCTTCATTATTCTATTCTTTATTATTCTCATTGGAATAACATGTATACATGTGATTACTGCATGCACGGTGAATGATCCTTCAGTATTCATTCTTTATTAAATTGTGAAAATGATCTCGTCTGCGTGGATTACCGCATGGCGGTGAAAATCCATTTGCGAGTTTAAGATATATTCTATTATACTCGTCGAAGATATCATTTCTTTTGTACTCGCCATGAAATATCATTTTCTTTGGTATTTTTTTACGAGAGTTACTATTCACTTAAGTTACTATTCACCCGATTACTATTCACTCTAGTATTATTCACTTTCGGGTATTAGGGGCACTTTTCGTGCCGGAGTACTATTCACGAGTTACTATTCACGGGTTACTATTCACCCGATTACTATTCACTCCAATATCATTCACTCGGGTATTCGGGACACTGTTTGTGTCGGGGTACTATTCACGGGGTACTATTCACCCAAAAAATATATTTCTTTTATGTCCAAATTATTTTTGGTACATGAATATTATTCTTGAATTTTACTCTACAAAGCAGTATCATGTTGACAATTTGGACGTTATTGATTTCTGGATAAATTAAATTATAAATCTTTAAAATTTATCCTTGAACTTGTTTTATTTAATTATTATGTCATTGTCGTCATCCCCATGCTTATATTGTGATTAAAGTCATCTTTGGCTTACGTCCATAGATGGACTTGGTATGATTATGACCAGGGATTATTCGGTATAATCATGACCGTAATGTAACGAATGATGTGGTAAAAGTCCTCATTGTCCTGTAGATCATTGATGGACAATTGTTGGTATGATTATGACCAGGGATTATCCGGTATAATCATGACTATTGATGATTACATAAATATCATTGGCCGTGGTGCAGGGATGATTCGATTTTATTTATTAAGATGAGTCTCAAATGATAAAGTTGATGAAAAACTTTTTAAATCATAGAAGATAGTAGATTTTATGCTCTACTTGACTCTTCTAATGGATTGCTTATTTCCGTGCAGGTTGTTGATCTAAAACTTGTTGTTTATTGTGTTCTATCAGTTGTTATCTTTATTGCGGCTAAGGATAATTTATTCTACATTATCTTAGTCATAATATTTCTTATTGAGCTAGTTGAGCTCACCCTTTCTTCATTGTTCTCTTCAGGAAATGAGAATATAGCTGGGACGAGTCGGGGAATAGAGTGATGGTCCAGGATAAATGGCTTTAGTAGTCCTCACTATTCTACAAAATAATGTGATAATAATTGTAATGAGGACAGCATTGAGTGTGGATATTGTCTAGATGACAATATTCTTATTTAAACTCTCAGCTATGTTTTGTCATATTTTTACACGACTGTTGTATAATTAAGTTGTATTTGAATTTATGTACCATGTATCTGACGACTCAAGATGGGTGATGTATACCTGTTTTGGGGGCGTCACATACAAGGTAGCCTCGACTTTGGCTTGCATCTCTATAAATCTCTTGTCAACACACTTGTCTCATACATAGATGCAAGTTGGGGTGGATGCCCAGACACAAGACGTTCCACCTCCAGCTACTGTATTTTTATCTGCAAAACTTAATTTCCTGGTCCTCTATGAGAGAGCCCATTTTGTCTCGCTCTAGTGCTGAAGCGGAATACAGGGGAGTTGCTAATGTTGTCTCCGAGTCTTGTTGGATCCGGAATCTTTTATTGGAGCTTCAATGTCTGGTCAACAAGGCCACATTGGTCTATTGTGATAATGTTAGTGCGATATATCTCTCAAGTAATCCTATTCAACATCAATGAACTAAACATATTGAAATGGACATTCACTTTGTTCGTGAGAAAGTTTCTCGTGGAGAAGTTCGTGTCCTCCATGTTCCGTCCCGTTATCAGATTGCCGACATCTTCACTAAAGGACTTTCGTGCGTACTTTTTGATGATTCTCGGGACAATCTAAGCGTCCGACAACCTCCCGCTTCGATTGCGGGGGTGTATTAGATTATGTAAAGTAATATTTGTATATATATTATTTTAAGTATGTAGATTATACTCATGTATATCTTCCTGTATTATAGCCTAGGATATTGCCTAGAATATTGTCTAGAATATTCTAGAATATTGCATATATATTGTATATATCTTTGACCAATGGTAATGAGAAAGAGACGGATGACATTCTTACAGTAATCACTCTGCTATCTTGGATCACCTTTTATATATTTTTTATTTGTTTTAGTTTTTGGTTGATTTAGCTTGTTGCTTTTGTCAAAATTTTGAATAAGATAAATTGTTTGCTTCTATGCGTACATGAACTAGTTATGTGTAACCTGTTGATTTTCTTAGTGCAAACCACTCAATTTCTCCCCCTTTCTACAATATAGGTTCGTTCTTATACAGATTGTGGTATAATCTTACTTTATTTTGTGCATGTCTTGGCATTGATTTTGGTTTGTGCTAGTTTATCCTGTCTGCTTCTAATAATTCGTCTTTTTTTACATTTTCCTTTTTTATTTTTGTGTGCTTCATTTTGATTACTAATATGGATCCTGGTTAAAAGAAATGGATTTGTTTATTGACTCTCTTGGAACATCTTCAATGGCAGCATTATCTGCTAAAAAAGAACGACTGTGGAGTATAGTGAGAGCTAATTCTCTGGATTTCGATGGATGGACTGCCCTTATAGAAGAGACAAAGAAAGCAGCAGAGGTATGTTAGATTGGAAGTTTCAGTGTCAATTTTTTTGGGGTTACTGCTTCTATTTTGGTTGTTGATTGCCAAGATGTTCTCATCTTGGCAATTTGTGGTGGCTTATATATTTCTAATAATTATTTCTTGTCCGAAATTTATATTACAAGATGCAATCATGCAAAGTATTAATCCATATACTTGTAATTTGTGGGTTTGTATACAACTTTACTATCCTCAATCGTGCTAGTATTCGAGCTTCATGATTGTTGGTCCATGTTGATAAACGCTAGACATATAATGGTGAGTTTGCTTGATACATTCTCAGATCAGGGTGTTTGTAATACTTTTAATTTGAAAAATTGTGTTACATCACCTTCTCTATAATCAGGTGTTGAAGGTGAAATAGTGCCATACAAACCTCTACCTAGAGGGGGTAGTAATAATGGTCCAACAGAAACCAATGAATCTAAAGCATAAGAGGTAAAAACTTCACTTTCAAGAAATACTTATGTGACTCTTGATTTCCGAAGCTGACTTCTTTGAGATCCCAGATATCTATTATTGACAATATCTGCTGGAAGGAACTTAGTATTCTCGTTGCTGTCTGGGTCATTATCCTTTCACTACAGATGGCAAAAGTTTATAAATTTTGTGCTTGTTTACACTATTCTGTACAGATTATGCGACAATGAAAAAACTATAATATGTTTGACACAGAATGTCACTACACCTTGTTCTGCAGAATACTGTGTATTGAATCTGTTGCAGATATTTTCCAATTCTATAATGAGTAGAAATGTTTCCACTTCACTCCTTTCTTAAATCAGTTGTTAGGACAAGTAGAAGATACCTTCTCATTGTTGAGAATCTATCAGATTATCTATAGTTTTATTTCATAATTTTCAAGAAAATAAAAATTGTTCATCCTTGTGAAAGTTTTTTTTTATTTTCCCTCAGAGATTCCTGTGGCTGTTGGAGTATCTGGATATGAGGCAGTCGGCTTATACAAAGTAAGCATGGTAATTGCTTCCAAAGGTGAAGCAGGCAAAAATTGGCAACTGAACCAACTTGTTCTTTATTGCTTCTATGGCGTTCTGGCTGGTATAGTAGGCAGGCTGCTTGTTCTTGGTGGAGTATTCATTTTGGGTCCACTGTTTCTGGAGCTGGGAATTCCTCTTCAGGTGAGTTTTATATTTTCAAACAGCATTATAATATTGTTCGCAGTTTTTGTCCATCTAAATAGTTTTAAAGCATTAAGCGGTCTCAACTTTTATGCAAGTCATAGCTTATAGAGCTCACTTTTTTCACACAGCTTAAAGATGATAAGGATATAGTTGCTCTTTACATTTATTGCAATACTTGCTAGTAGCTACTCATTTTTTTTTTCATCCTTGTATCAAGCATCATTACAACCTTGAACTATCTTTTAAGCATTCATGCCAATTATATCAAATGCAACTGCAACCTTTGCGATGACATTCTCTGCCTACATGTCAGTCATAGAGTATTACCTTCTAAAACATTTTGATCATGTTCCCTATGGTAAGTTTTCCATCCAATTTTATAGTCAAGAGCAATGCTCTACTTAGCCTGCTAACGAAGTGGTTGCTGGATATATTTTCCTAGTCATCTGTATAAATCTTATTCACTAGTCACCAACACGTTTCGAGGGAGAATTGTTGATCAAAAAGTTGTATGAACGGTTGAACCCGTTTGACGTGAATCAGTCCACACAGAAGAATTTGTTTGCTGATTTTTCCTGTGCTCAAGTGGATTGGGAAACTTTTTCTCTCTTCTTAGCATCCATTTATGTATATGTGATAATATAATTTTGAACTTGTTTTGCAGCTCTGTACTTTGTTGTTGTGGCTACCATAGCTGCCTTCGTCCCCAAAAGATTATTGTATTGAACTGGGGTATGCCCCTAGCTGTAATATGTTTTTTTTATTTATTCACACAAATTTAGCCAAAAAAAAGAGAATATACTAGAATATATAAATCCACGTAGCATAAGTATGACTCATAATTGAGAAGTTCCCGAAAAAGCCCAAGTGTGAAGCAAAGCACTGGCCCATTAGGTTGTGAACCGAAGGTTGGGCGGTACGGTACAGAGTTTCTGTAGGGGTAGCGCGGGCCGCGCCAGTACAGGCCGATAAGTAGCGTGGGGCACGCTAAGATCGGTGAGAGTTCTGCAGCACGGGCGCGAGGCGCGCTAGTGACAATCTAAAGGCGGCGCGAGGCGCGCCGGACGCAAGTTGAATTAGAGTTGGAATAAGAGTAGCAGCTATATATATTCAACCTTATATAACTTAGTAAATAATAAAATAACGTCGCCGCTCTCGTGGACTACTCAAATTGGGAAACCACATAAATCTCTGTGTTAATTATTTACTATCGTATGTGTGTGTGTGATCTAATTCTAACACTATCACTTATATATATGAATTTAATGGCACACCAAAAAACTACTCTTCCTCGTCTTGAGTCAACTGATTTTGCTCTTTAGGCAGTCCCGAGGTTTTACGGTATCGATCATATGAACACTTATGAGGTTTTGCAATTACAAGTATATTTACATGCATCATTACATTACTTGACATATGTTAATTAAATGTCTTTCAAGTTGATTTTATTTTATTTTATTACTTAATTTGCTATGTAGCTTGACTTTTATCACTCATTAGTATTCTAATTATTTGTATATCTTGTGTTTTGTTGTAGGGACAACCCATAACCACAAACTTGGGTGATGCTTCGTGATGGTCATAGTGTGGTTTGTTGAAGTATATATCTTAGAACTGAAGTTTTATGAAACTACAAGTGAAATGGAGTAAGATTATTAATGCACCGTTTGTTCAAGTATCTTACTGATCCATATAAGCATGCTACAAGTGAATCCGGGTAGGATTATTAATGTTGATGGCAACTTTTGTCAAGCATTTGCCAGTCATACGTAAATTTAAGCTACAAGTGAATTGGGGTATCTTTTGTACACTACAAAAAAACTGGTCATAGGCGATGAGATTATTTCCGGCACAAAGTCAGTCGTTTTTGACCTCATTATCGACGATATAACCATCGCCAATAACCCCCATCGGCATTGACTAATTTGGGCTAGGAAAATTTATGGGCTCGACGGTAAGTCGATCAATATTAAGTATGGGCCGTCGAGATTGGGTTTTGGCGGCATAGTTCACGACTTGAGGGAAAAATAATAATCCCTAAGCTGTGTTTGTGAGTTTGGAGAGATAAAATGGGAAGGGAAAGCATAGGAGGGGAGGGGAGGGGAGGGGAAGGGATGGGAAAGGATGAGTTTTAGAAAGTAATGAAAGGGATGAGATTTTTATTATATTTTCCTTATTTTAGAAAGGGATGGGATGACCTCATTACCGACGGCGGTCGACGGAAGCTAGGGGCGACGACCTCTGGGGCAACGGGTGTTGACATCGCCAATGACCTTATTACCGATGGCAGGGGGGTCCGTCGGCAATGACCTTTTTTTTATAGTGATATAGCTAACTTAAATTTTAGATTATTTTTATTAAGCTTAACTAATTACTTGCTCTGTCACGTTATGTATGCACAATGAATTTATAAAATTAATATTTGAAATTGGTTAATTTTTAAGTTTAATGTATGGTTATGTATGCACAGCGAATTTATATAATTAATATTTGAAATTGATTAACTTTTGAGTTTAATGTATGTGGTGTTAAATAAATATGTCTATATATATTATAGTTGTAAATAGATTATGAAATAAAAAGGTCTATGTCGACGGTATTGTGGTGGCCATAGTGTTATAAATAATAAGAAATAGAAAAGCCTATGTCGACGGTATTGTGGTCGCCATAGTGTTACAAATAATATGTGTAATTAGCTATATGCCGACGGTAAATGTTGTCGCCTTACGATACTTTTGGGTAAAATCTAAATTACACACAACACGCAAATATACGTGGTTAACAAGTAATATAATGATAAGTCAAGTATCGTTTTCACAGAGACAAATATTAATTTTAATCTAACAAATACCAGCTTTATATTATTTCACTTTTATTAAAATAATCGAATTAATGATTTAAAATAATGAAAATCTAATAAACTAGAAATCAAAACAAATCAACACAACTAATTACTGCAAATTTTAATCAGATAATGGAGAATTAAGCCTACAACTTCACTTTAAGTTTCACTCAGATTATCACACTTCTTTTCAATTCAATTAACTATCACAGTTCATTAATCAAGAACACTAAAGTAGAATTAGCCATCTCTCGGTGCACTAACACCATATAAACTTAAATCCACAATTGATAGAATTAAACCAAACACCCCAATTAACGAATTCACTATATCTCTATGTGAATTACAATTAAAGAAGGATTAAATTCCAAGTTCTTACACGATTACATGCGATGTTAGGTATATCTCTATCTTAAACATACATCAAGAATTCCATCAAAACGCAGAAATCATGAACACATGCTATTGTGACTAAGTCTAGATTCATATATCATCTCTTAAGTTCATACAAATCCACATAGAATTGGTGATCAAACAATTCATAAATTACACACAAATCACAATAGATGAACTTAAAAAATAGCTTTAAGAAACTGAATTCAAAGTATGATAATCATTGTTTCACTCAAAGATCCATTGAAAGCTTAATAAGAAATTTAGTTCATAACTAATTAATTAAAAACTGAATAGATAAAAGAGTACATCATCCAAATTATAAAAACTAAAATAAAGACAAAGAATTGTAATAATTGAATGAATAATTACATTGCTTAAGTCTCTGTAATAGCTGATAGAAACGTCCCAATTTTAGTCCCAATCGAAGTCAAAGTCCTTCAATCCACGCCATAACAGTATTCAAATTGCATCAAAACTCTTGTTACGTCATGACCCCCACTTCCTACGGATATTAAACTTTGAGAACCCAGCCTCCTACGGGGTACTAAACTCTTCTTGCCACGTATATTGCCTCCCCAGCGGGGTAATTGCTTTGTTAAACGCCCACCCCAGCGAGATAGTAAACTACAATTCACTATTTTCTTACTTTTCCATGTTGTTTTCCATCACATTGCCACCATTGTACCAACGCTATTACGAAATGAAAACTACATATAAAACAAACACAAACACCTAAAACTAAACTAAAATAGACGGAATAAACACTGTTTTAGTCCAAATAGGAACCCAATTCGTAGGTATGAAACCCACTCATCAAACTCCCCCAAACTTAAACTGTGTTAGTCCTCGAGCACAACAATATACAATGCAATGCAACAAACTACATGCCTACGAATCCAGCTATTAAGCAAAACAAAGTCTATTCACATGGCCTCAGAGAAATCACAATAGACATGATAGTATATCATTCCAAGACAAATCAATAACTTCCCAATCAATCACCAAATCTTAACCTGTTATAACTGATATAGTGCGTGTGTGCTTAACAACCATGCTAACTGATATAAATTTAAATAAAATACATAATAGGCCTCCTTAAAGGACTCAAACAACATAAAGTCAAGAAATCAAAAAATAAGCAAGATCCGACTAAAATCAAACAGTTACCAAATTAAAAGGTCAAAATGGGATACCTATGCTTTATTTATTCACATACGGGGGCTTTTCACTCTTTTTCCCGTTTTTTACTTTTTATTTTTCCCATGGCTGTGAAATGTCTAGTCCTCTTAGGCTTTTCAGTGTTATCCCTTAGCGAGCTTTCAACCAACGACTTCCCAAACCGTAAGGCTTTAGGGCGCTAGGTGTAGAGACATCCCCTCGGGCGTACTTACTCAAGTAACAAAGGCCACATAACTAGACTAGCCACGGTGTTTATTCATACTTTTTTTCTTTTTTTCCCCCAAACTTAGGTTCCTGTCTAATCTTAACCATCACTACCTATTCGTGACTTTCTTTCATTCAAACTAGAATTATCCTTAAGAGTTCCATTATGTGTCAATTTAGACTCAATCAGTCAACATAGTTGCTTCTTAACGTGTTATCCTGATTATACCAGTTTCAAACAGACAAAGATCTAATTCATGATAATAAATCACATCAAAGCCTTAACGGTCAATACTATACTTATCTACGTAATTCCAATCTCATCATTGGCCAAAACAAAATTTACTCATCTAACAGCCGAAATCATGCAAATATGAACTAAATGCAATACAAAAATAGTAAACCAACTAATATTTTTGAGATTTTTTAATTTTCAATTTTTTTTAATGGAGAACTTCAAAAAAAGTAGAAACTAAACTATATACACTACTAAACTACTATGCAAACAGAACTATATTAAACTAAAGATGCAACTACATGAATGCATACATGAGCTGGCATGAACACTAAATGCAAACTAGCATATGTAACATATGACATATATACAGAACTAAGACTAAAACATAACGAAAATAGAAACTAAACATAAAAAATAAAACTAAAACTCCCCTAAACTTAACATACACAAGGTCCTCATTGTGAAAATACTGCAGTAAAGTAAAAGAGGACTTCCTTGTAGCATGCTAAGCCTGTGGTGGTGGTGGATTTTGATGTGGAATTAAAACTCCTCCACATCAGAGTCAGACGGTGGATACTGTGGCAATGGCTCTGGTACTGGAAACTGGACTTGATCGGTAGCAACTGCTGGATTCATCATTTAAAATGCCTCAGTCAAGGAAGCATGATAGTTGTTCATCATGGTAAACATGTGATCCTGCCTTGCTGCAATTCTTTTCAACTTTATATCTTCTTCTCTATCTCTCATGTCAATATGCCTCTACAGACTGCAGAATTGGGTACTGAACATGTACTTGGTAGACCTACTACCCCTTGCAGCCTCCTCCTCACCAGATATCTCATCAGCCTTGAACTCGCCATCCTCAGAGGTATCCTCGACCTCCTCCTCCTTAGGAGCATCAGGAAATACAAAACCTAAACATCGAGGATGTGATTCACCTCCAGCCCATACTAAATATCGAGCAATTATTATGGAATCAAGAAGCTGAAGAGGCTGTTGCACGGGCTCATCACCTGACCATCAAACTCTGGATTGTCAACACAACCCACATATAAGTGATAGATGTGGCAATCCTCCTGAGAATGGCCAGCGCAAACATCATTGGATTGAGAAGCTGATGATGGCCCCAATATCTATATCAAAATCCTACACTATAGCATATAGGAGTAGCACCTTTTCCTTGGTAACTTCACTATTATGTGTCAAAGAAAAAAGCTTCTCACACAAGAACGCATACCAGATCATTCCATAAAGGCTCAGGTCCTTGCTCATAAACAAGGTGCCACCCTTCTTCCCCTTCGCCCATACAGTGCCAGGTTTTGATATCTCCGTGAGAATTTTATCATAATTTGGATTGTTGTCTCTAAGATGAGCATATTGACACACTGTTGGGGCTCGCACACTATAAAACTCATTTATTGCCTCAGAACTAAAAGGCAGTTATTTTCCATGTACAAACGCCACGAATGGTGCTTTATCTTCGGCGTTGGCATAAAATTATTTCATTACAGTAACAACCACATGATTCGGCTTATCAGTGAAGACTTCCCAACCCTGTTCATGAATTTTTCTTTGTATTTGTCCATCGAATACATCTGTCCTTAAACCCCTCTCTTGTGTCAATGCTTTAGGTGTGAAATAATCATACTTATTCCTCGTACTTGCACTGATAAATTTTCTCTTATCGAAGCTCCTTGTAGGTGGCAATGAACCTTCGCCACGTTGGCGCTTAGAAAGAGTTTTTGGTGCCATTCCTCCCAACTTCTGTCCAAAAATCCCCCAAACTTGTTCTTAGGCAATTTCATAAGCACTTGGTGTGCACCACCACTTACAATACCCAAAATGAACAGCTGAAATGCAAACTATGAGGAAAGACTGATGACAATAGCTTAACACACTGATTTGCTCCAATTGATGATGATGTTGCAGTGTTTGATTAACCAATTTTGGATTTTTCTCTTCCTCTCTTGTTGCAAACCCAAAACTAATGAAACCCTAGGTTTTGGTGTATATAATTCAGAGAAAGTGATGGATAATGGGTGTGGAATGGATGAATTAGGGTTTATATATATATATATATATATATATATATAATGAAAGTGGTGGATAGATTCTGTGGAGAATAAGGGAGTATTGGGATTTCGTGGGGGGTTTTCGTGGCTAAGTTTCGGTTTTGTGAAAGTGAAGTGGGAAAGCCACGATTCTGTAGAATTTTTATTTTTCTGGAATCTTGTACCCCACGGGAAGTAGTAGTTTTAACCTAGAAGGCTGCTGTATGGCATATATAGAGAACCCCCAACCCCCCCGTCGAGGAGGGTGTGTCGAGCGGAAAAGGGCTCGCCAGGTGGGGTGGGGTCTGCTCTCTGTAACTTGTGATTTTCACCTACTTTTCCCCGCGTGCATGTACAACTTCATCATTAAAACTTGAAATCCAATAAAACTAACATTTTAAGTTAAATATATGGCATTTGAGCATGAATGTTGAAACTTACTATAATGACTAACTAGTTAACTATGAATTATACAGAAATGAACTAAGTAATACTAACATTATTGACTAAACTACGAATTTAGCAATATAAAACTAAAATACTATAAATGACAAAAAAATTGGGTTGCCTCCCAATGAGCGCTTATTTTTGAGTCTTTCAGACTGACTTTCCAGTGTCTAGCCTGGATCGGTTGAGATATTTTTAGCATGCTGTTTGTTTACCGTACAACACCAACAATTCTTTATTGCATGCCCTTTCAACTGCATTTCTGGGATTGAAGTTGACGTTATATCCTCAATCAGCGCCTTTAGACCACCAATCTCTCTACATTCCTTGTGTTTGACATGTATAGATGCCTCGATCAAATCATTTTCCTCCTTTTCATTTCATTAGGAATTAGAATCTCTTTGAACACTTTAACTTTTACTACCTGATCGAACACCTTCATGGTCAGTTCTCCATTAGGCACGTCGATTAGCGTTCGTCCAGTTGCAAGGAATGGTCGTCCCAAGATGCACTACAAAAAAAATAGACATTTGGCAACAATTTTTTGGGGAACGACTTATAAAGTCGTTGCCAAAAATGCATGTTTAGCAACGAAATTTGTCATTCGTTGCAGTTTATGAAAGGCTTTCATTTTTCGTAACGAAATTCATAAGTCGTTGCAAAAATTCGTTTCCAAATCATTGGCGAAAAAAAAACCCACCGCATATTTACTTTTTTGTTACCGATGAGATTTCTTCTCATTGTCGGCAACGAAAACTTTTTTGTTGCTATATTTCGTTGCCTAATATAGGCCACATTCATTGGCAATAATTTTTTTTCGTTGCGGATTTAATACATTTTTTTGCAACGACTAGTAAATTGTTGCCCAAAATTAAGACAAACCCAATAAGGATGCCTCTTTTTTCCCCCAAAACGCATTATTTTTCATTTAAAATTTTTTATTTATTTGGACAAAATTTCATATAGGGAAATGTTTCTCTCCGTTCGTCTCAAAATAAATGCCCAGTTTTATTTTTTTTAAAAGTTATAATTTTTGAAATTAAAATTGAGCACATATAGATATATTTTCTAATTTACAAAAATTAAAGTTTGTAGTTAATTGGATGTTGTTTATAATGATCATATTCACACACTTATAATTTTTAAAAAAATATAATTAATTTCTAAAATAATTTATATGAATTTTTCTTGTAACTCGTTATTTTACATATATACTTTTTGACAAGGGATGGGCAAGGAATCGAAATTGCTCCCGAAATTGACCAAACTGCACCGATTAAGTCGCGCCAATGGTTCCGTCATAGACCAATTAAGTTGTACCAATGGTGTGTAAGTTCTTTTTTAACTCCCCTTTTTCAAATTCTCTTTTTTCTTGACTTATAAATTTTTTTATAATCAAATATTAATTTCTCTTTATATCTTAAATTATATAGAGGGTGTTTAGCAATGACTTATAAGTTGGTCAAAGTAAGTTATAAGTCATTTGTTATTATTTAGTGTTTGACAATGACTTAAATTTTAACTTTTTTTGACTTATAAGTCATTATTAAAAAAATTCATGCTTTATGTGCTATATATATTTATGTATTAGATAAATTTTACTACCATATATATATATATATATATATATATATATATATATATATATACACACACACACACATACATATTCTTTTTAAAATTTATTGTCAAACTAAATAAAATATTAAACAAATCTTAACATTAAACTAAATATATATATATATATGGGTTAAATGCAAAGTCGACCACTGAACTTTTCGCATATTTGTGTATTGAGCCCCTTTCTTCCAGTCAACGCAAACTGAGCCCCTTTCTATTTAAAAATTTGAACTTTGAACCCCAAGCGCCACATGTGCGTTGACCTGCTGACGTGGCACACGTGGTAGGTCTGATATGGTATTTAATATTATAAATTGACACGTGTAATCTGCTGACGTGGCAGGTCTTTTGATTTTTTCCCAAAAATTGCTTCTCCACAAATTCAAACCTGCGACCTATTGTTTGGAACTTTATTCATATTACCACTAGACCAACACAACTTATCTATTAATATTTTGCAAGGATTAATATTTATATCAAAACATGAGATTTTCCCCATATATTCCTTTCTTCTCCTTCACTACATACCATAATAATAATAATAATAATAACAGTTAGTTAATAATAATAACTATTTTAGTGGGGACCCGATTAATATGTCGGAAACCATCGAATTTGCCAGATTAGGTTCTAAGACAAGATTACCTCGTGACAGATTCTAGTCAAATTTTTTATGGTAAAGGTAGATTCGGCATATAATGCTATTCTGGGAAGGCTGACACTAGCAGCTTTACAAGCGGTAACATCCATACCCCATTTCAAAATCAAGTTTCCGACACCGAACGGGATTGGGGAGGTAAAAGGCGATCTTGACATTGCCCAAAGGTGCTATCGGAATACTTTGATTTTTTGGGTGTCGTCGGTCGACAAGCGAAAAGACGATGATGGTCATGGCGCCCCAAAATTAGGTATACATCACCCATCTTGGGTCACCACTTACATGGTACGAAATTTAAATACAACTTATTAACATAACTGCCGTGTATAATAATCTGACATAAACTGTGAGTTTAAATACAAATATCGCCTCTACTAGATATTATACAAACTCAAAAAAGGAGTCCTCATTATAATTATTATCACACTATTTCACGAGAATAGTGAGGACTACTAATGCTATCTTCGGACCATCACTTTCGTTTCCCACTAAATCCCAAATATATTCTCATTTCACGAAGAGAACGGTGAAAGAAAGGGGTGAGCTCAACTAGCCCAAGAAGAAATATTATGACTAAGATAATGTAGAATAAATTATCAATAGTCTTCAACAATGTTAAACCGATAAAATACAATGACAACCGGTTTTTAAGCTGCAGCGGAATAAGCAATCCATTAAAAGAGTCAAGTAGAAAATAAAGTCTACTACTATCTTTTAGGTTTTAAAGGTTTTTCATCATTATTATAAATGAGACTCACTTTAATAAATATTCCACATCATCGAATCACCCCTACGCACTTTCTGACCAAGGATATTCTTTAGTATCACGACCACAATTATTCATGCACTACGGGCTTAGAATATTTGTGTATTCATTAATGGTCATGATCATGCCAACAACTATCCACCAATGCACTACTACTACCCTTTGAGGATTTTTATCACATCATTTGTAACATTACGGTCAAGGATTACAAGAATAGTCTATGGTCATAATCATACCAAGTCCATCTATGCACTACAATACCACGATGACTTTCAAAATAATATAAACATGAGGATGATGACAATGATATAAGAATTCAATAAAACAAGTTCAAGAATTATTTTATCCGAGAAATTATTAACGTCCAAATTATCAACATGATCTTTGTTTTGTAGAGTAAAATTCAAGAATGATCGGAAGAATATTTTCATGAAAAGATCTTTGGATGAAACGCAAATATCAAGGATATTCCACTAATTTCATGGAGTATAGAAGTCAAAGTTTTAACCAACCGGGTATAAGAAAGAATGGAATAACAAAAGAAATCACCATGCATGCGATGAAATCCGCACGCATGAGTTATTCCAACAAAATAATAAATAACGGAACCGTGTCGTGAAATTCACACCGACGGGATGTTCCAATGAATAATAAAGATGGAACCAGATCCGGTGTAAAACACACGAGATAGGATATTCCAACAGAATGATAAAGAGAGCGGAACCAGTCCGGTGTAAAACACACGAGCAGGATGTTCCAATGAGATAATAAAAAGCGGAACCCGGTGTCCGATTGTAAAACACATGCAGGATGTTCCAACAGAATAATAAAGAAGCGGAACCGAGTCCTGTAATAGAAGAATGTCACCAAGTATAGGGTAAACCACGATACAAAGTTATTCCAATGTAATAATAAGCAATGGAATAACAATAGTTCTCTTCATGAATAAGAAAGAATAACACCCTTACTTTTGGTAGGAGATTGAATCTTTACAGGCGGTGTAGTAACAAAATACTCTTCTTCTTTCTCTTTATTCTCTCTATACTTTCTCTCTATATAGCTTGAATGAATTAAGTGAAAATAATGAAGCCCTAGGCCTCTATTTATAGAAGATTTCTAGCTTAGCACTGCCGTGTGAAAAGGCAAGTGGCTTGACGACTAATGATGTGAAAAGAAAAGTGGTTTGGCCTTTGTAATGTGAAACGACAAGTGGTTCGACTTTTGTAATGTGAAACGACAAGTGGTTCGACGTCTGGTAAAGGTAATTACTATTAACGAAGGTAAATACTATTGACGAAGGTAAATACTATTCATAAGGGTAATTACTATTGATGAAGGTAATTACTATTATTGAAGGTAAATACTATTCACAAGGGTAATTACTATCGACGAAGGTAATTACTATTGTGAAGAGACTCTTAGATGATGACATATGAGCCCCCCATAAAATAATCAAACTTACCACAAATCATTTTATTTTCATCATCAACACATATTTAATCTTTCAACAATTATTAATCATTTATAACTTGTCGTCTCAATTATTGATTTAATACTATAACATATTATACGAGATGATCTTTGTGACAATAATTGAATCAATAATATAAGAGATATGATCGTGAATTCTTCAGAGTAATAATTGAGCATAGGTGAGTGACTTCTCACGTAAGCATCAATAATCAATCTGCAGTCTTGCTACGCAACCACGCCAGACATTCGCATACTTTACCACCGGGTAGTTCAACAGTTTTAACGGTAACACCTCCGTAGTTATTTTTATAAAATATTTTTGTCGTTTTCTCGATCGACAATAATTACATTTGTGGGGTCCACCAATGATTGGTAGTTATGCGAATATTCCCTAACAAAAAATAATATTCCCAGACCAAACGAATATTTTATAACAACTTGCATACTTTGCAAAATTTATAAATATTACCCACAACTATAACATTATATCAAATTTATTCCATAATATTCAAAAATAATATTTATAGAAAAATTCATCTTTATTTATAAAAGTTTGGGTCTTACAACCTCCCTTCTTATGAAATTTAAGCCCTCGAAATTAGGGTACGATACTGGTATGTCGAAGAGGTAAGGATACCTTGATTTCATTTCGATTCTAACTCCCAAGTCATTTCCTCAACATCGTGGTTCCTCCACAAAACTTTGACTTGAGGTATAACCTTGGGCGTAGAATATGTTCCTTCTTATCCAAAATTTGAATAGAACCTCTTCATACGTCAAATCTTCCGCTATTTCGTCCGGTTCTAACTCAATAATATGGTTCGGGTCTTTCACATATTTACGTAACATGGATATGTGAAAATGTTATGAACACGAGACATACTTGGCGGTAGAAAGCGAGTCTATAGGCCACGATTCCTACTCGATCGAGGATTAAAATGGACCGATGAATCGAGGATTGAGTTTTCCTCTCTTTCCAAATCTTGTAACTCCTTTCCATGGAGCAACTCTTAATAACACATGATCTCCTATATCGAATTCCACGTCCTTTCGATGAAGATCAAGATAACTCTTTTATGTCGATTTTGTGAGGTTTTTATCGTTGTCGGATCGTTTGAATCTTTTCCGTAGTAGTCATACGTATTACAACTCCGGTCCCAACAACGTTGCTTCACCCACCTCATCCCAAAGATCTTTGAGAACAACACTTTCTTCCATACAACGCTTGAATGGAGCCATGCCAATACTTGCTTGATAAGCGTTGTTGTAGGAAAACTCCACCAATGGTAAGAACTTGACCCAACTCCTTGAAATCAAGGACACAGAGTCTTAATAGATCTTCAAGAGTTTGAATAGTCCTCTCCATTGTCCGTCCGTCTGAGGATGATATCTGAGAGCTAAATCGTAAGTCTGTGCCCATAGCTTTTTGCAAACTAACCCAAAATCGTGAAGTGAATCTTGGGTCTCGATCGAAAACTATGGATACTGCAAGCATACCATGCGATCTTACAATCTCGTTTATGTACATCTGAGCAAGACGTTCAAGTGTATAAGTTTCTCGTATCGGTAAGAAATGAGCGGACTTGGTCAATCTATCAACAATGACCCAAATCGCATCAATGCCTTGAGAAACCTTAGGAAGGCCGTGAACGAAATCCATGATAATGTGCTCCCACTTCCATTCGGAATTTCAAGTGGTTGCAATGGACCTTTTTGGTACTTGATGCTCCGCTTTAACTTTCGTTGACAAGTTAGACACCTTGAGATAAACAACGCTATCTCTCTCTTCGTATTGCTCCACCAAAATGTATGACGAATATCATGATACATTTGGTACTCCCGAATGGATTGCAAATAGTGTGTTGTGCGCCTCCATCATGATATTATACTTTAAATCGAAATGGTCGTTAGGAACACAAAGTCCGGAGTTGACTCAAGTATTCCTTCTTCATCGATTCTTGCTTCCGTAGCACCTTCTTGCACTTTCTTCCTCATACGCATCGGCTCCAGTGCATAGCTTGAAGCGGATTAACTTTATCGATTAAAGTTCGGTTCTACTCAGTATACTCGCTATCATCACATGCGTCCTCAAGTCTTTAACTCTATCTCCATCCTTTTAAAGTCACACAAAATGGGCCTTTGCGTTGACAATATCGCTTTTCGTGCTTGCATATGATTTTCTACTCAATGCGTCAACTACCACGTTAAGCTTTTCGAGGATGGTATTGGATGTTATGATCATAATCTTTCAATGCTTCAAGCCAACGTCGTTGTCGCATGTTGAGTTCCTTTTGAGTGAAGAAATATTTGAGGCTTTTATGATCCGTAAAGATCTCCACTTTCTCCCCATACAAGTAATGCCTCCAAATTTTAAGTGCAAGATAATAATTTGCTGACTCTAGATCATGAGTAGGATAATTCCTCTCATATTCTTTGAGTTGTCGCGAGGCATAAACTATAACTTTTCCATGTTGCATGAGAACACATCCTAACCCTTTGCTAGAAGCATCATTTGAGATGACAAATCCGTCCAAGGCGGATGGTATTGTCGTAACAGTCTTGAAATAAGTCTCCTCTTGAGTTCTTGAAAACTCTTCTCACATTCTTCGCTCCAACCGAACTTTGTATCTTTTCGAGTCACCGAGTCGATGGAGTAGCGATTCGAGAAAATCCTTCCACGAATCTCCGATAATAACCAATTAAACCGAGAAAGCTACGTGCTTGATCATCGATTTAGGTTGTTCCCGACTTTGAATAGCTTCAATCTTTCTTTGGGTCAACAGATATTCCATGACTTGATACCACGTGCCCAAGGAATGCTACTTCTTCAAGCGAACTCGCACTTCTTTAACTTGCATAAAGCTTATATTCACGAAGCTTTTGGAGTGTCGACCTCAAGTGTTGCTCATGATCTTCACGGCTTTTGGAATAAATAAGGATGTCATCAATAAAGACGACCACAAAGTGATCTAAATATTCCTTGAATACTCGGTTCATCATATCCATGAAGGCGGCGGGGAGCATTAGTCAATCCAAAGGACATGACTAGGAATTCATAATGCCCGTCTTGAAGTTACGAAAGCCGTCTTTGGAATGTCGGTGGTTCTAATCTTCAATTGGTGATATCCTAACAAAGATCTATCTTTAAAAAGAATTTGGCTCCTTGCAACCGTGGTCAAACGGTCATCAATACGTGGCAATGGATACCTATTTTGATGGTGACATGATTCAACTCCAGATAATCAATACAAAGTCGCATACTCCCATCTTTCTTCTTCACGAATAGAAACAGAGAGCACCCAAGGAGAAGTACTAGGGCCGAATAAAGCCAATGTCTAACAATTCCTGCGGTTGGGTCTTTAACTCCACGAAGTTCAATAGAGCCATTCGATATGGGGCTTTGGAAATAGGTTTTGTCTGGGGTTCAAGGTCGATACAAAATTCAATTTCACGCTCTGGGGTAGGCCAAGAAGTTCTTGAGAATACGTCGGAAATTTATTAACAATAGAAATATCGTTCAAAAGCCGGCGTATTTTGTTTAAATCGTGACATGAGCTAAGAAAGCTTGACATCCGTTTTTCAATAAACGAATAACTTTATGGCTTGAGATGGACCGTTATTGATTTTAATGGTTTGGTCGTTTGAATTAAGATAATAGGTTGATTAGGAATATGAAAGCTAACAACCTTACGAAAAACAATCAATTTTTGCATGATAAGTAGTTAACCAATCAATCCTAGAATCACGTCAAATGCAAGTATTTTTAATGAAATAAGATCGACGGATAATGTGAGGGTCTTGATTTGAACCAAACAAGACTTATAAGCGATGGATGTAATGAAGGTTTCTCCCAACCGGAGTTTCCACAGATAAGTCAAAGTCTAATTTCTCCTGAGTCAAATTTAATCGATGAGCGCAAGTAGGAGAAATAAAAGAATGGGTAGAACCGGTATCAAATAAAGTATAGACTTCATTAGAGTTTATGATAAGCTTACCCGTGATGACCTCATTCGGGTTCCTTGCTCTCTGGAGGTCACAACAAACGCTCTCCTTGCACTACTGGCTTGACTTTTCCGGGACTGACCTTTGGTGCCTCCATCCTAGTTGAATTTGTCTTGATGTGCGAAAAAATCGAGCCAAGTGACCTTCTCTTCCACAATTATAACATGCTTTGGATGGCGTGGCGCGGATTTGGGTGATGTGTCCCTCTCCTCGCATTTGAAGCATATGATAGGTGGTCTTTCTGCTTCCTTAACAACGGGTGCTGGTGCTGACGTCTTTCCATCATTGTTGAATCTCCTTTTCTTAAAATATCCATTCTTATTGTTTTGGCCTCGATTACCACCAAGTGGTTACCATATCGGCTTTATTGATTCCCTCCACGCTTGTTGTCACCGCCCGATGACTAGTCTCACATTGGTATTATAATTTTTGCTTACCGCTCTCTTTTAGTTGCGTTGACTCGTTATCGCGCTCCACTAATCGAGCCATATTTACAACATCCGAATACAAACACGGTTTATGAGAAATAAGATGTTGGCGTATCTCCGACTTCAAACCTCTTAAAAACATTCGCGCCATTCTTTCTTCATTATCCACCAAGTGGGACGCAAATCGTGATAACTCATAAATTTTGCCTCGTATTGCAATACGGTCATATTGTTTTGTTCTAACTTGATAAACTCCACCTCCTTCATGTGGCGAATACTTTCGGAAAAGTATTTGTCGTTGAAACGACTCTGGAACTTCTCCCAAAATATCTTGATCTGGCGAGGTTGAGTACGTTTTACTGATTCCCACCAAGTCTGCCTCTCTCGCAACATAAAAGCGTGAAGGGAACCTTTTGCTCCTCGGAGCATCCCAAGACATCAAATATCTTGGTAATCTGCTTTATCCATGCTTCCGCGAAGTGGTTTTGGCTCTCCCTTAAACTCCGGTGGTCCCAGCTCCTTGAATTGTTTAGCGGTGACCGCCCTGAGAGTTTTCCGTGTTTCCACCTACGTTTTGGGCGAGAGTCGCTCTACTTTCTTTGTTGCATAAATTGCATAAAGCCTCCGAACATTTGATCATTCATCATTTGGTCGGTGTTGTTGTTTGCATGAGGATTGTCGCCTTCACGATGCACATTATCCGATTATTAATATGTGGTGAATCAACGATCGCTTTTGCTCTCCATTGCTATTCTCAACATTCTCGGATGTCATTTTCAGATCTCGCCACAAAACAAAAGGTTAATTGACATGTAACAAATTATCCCTATCTTCCGACCAACCAATAAAATAGCACATAAAACTTAGGTAGGTCATACTAGCAAAGGTATTCCCGTCTCTCCCCCTCCTAGTACTATTCTCACATCTTAGCCGGATCATATCCTAAGCTTTGATACTAACCGTGGCGCCCCCAAAATTAGGTATACATCACCCATCTTGGGTCACCACTTACATGGTATGTAATTTAAATACAACTTATTAACATAAGCGTAAGTGTACAATCGACATAAACGTGTGAGTTTAAATACAAATATAAATCTACTAGATATTATACAAACTCAAAAAGAGTCCTCATTACAATTATTATCACACTATTTCACATAATAGTGAGGACTACTAATGCTATCTTCGGACCATCACTCGTTTCCCCAGGCTCGTCCCGGCTATATTCTCATTTCACAAGAGAACAAAGAAAGAAAGGGTGAGCTCAACTAGCCCAATGAAATATTATGACTAAGATAATGTAGAATAAATTATCAATAGTCTTCAACAATGTTAAACGATAAAATACAATAGACAACCCGGTTTAAGCTGCGAGCGGAATAAGCAATCCATTAAAAGAGTCAAGTAGAAAATAAAGTCTACTATCTTTTAGGTTTTAAAAGGTTTTTCATCATTTATTATAGTGAGACTCGGCTTTAATAAATATTCCACATCATCGAATCACCCACGCACTTCTGACGAGGATATTCTTTAGTATCACGACCACAATTATTCATGCACTACGGGCAAGAATATTTGTGTATTCATTAATGGTCATGATCATGCCAACAATCGTCCACCAATGCACTACTGACCACCGAGGATTTTTATCACATCATTTGTAACATTACGGTCATGATTACAAGAATAGTCTATGGTCATAATCATACCAAGTCCATCTATGCACTACAATGCACAGATGACTTTCAAAATAATATAAACATGAGGATGATGACAATGATATAAGAATTCAATAAAACAAGTTCAAGAATTATTTTATCCGGGAATTATTAACGTCCAAATTATCAACATGATCTTTGTTTTGTAGAGTAAAATTCAAGAATGATCGGAAGAATATTTTCATGAAAAGATCTTTGGATGAAACGCAAATATCAAGGATATTCCACTAATTTCATGGAGTATAGAAGTCAAAGTTTTAACCAATTGGGTATAAGAAAGAATGGAATAACAAAAGAAATCACCATGCATGCGATAGATCGCATAGGCAGACAAAGTTATTCAAATGTAATAATAAATAACGGAACGAGTCGTGAAATTCACACGCAAGCGGGATGTTCCACGAGAATAATAAAGATGGAACCGGATCCGGTGTAAAAAACACACGAGATAGGATATTCCAACGAGAATGATAAAGATTTTACCGGTCCGGTGTAAAACACACGCATGTGATGTTCCAACGAGAATAATAAAAGATTTTAACCAGTCCGGTGTAAAACACACGATGTGGATGTTCCAACAGAATAATAAAGATTTTAACCAGTCCTTGTAAAACACACGAGCATGGATGTTCCAACAGAATAATAGAAGAATGTCACCAAGTATAGGGTAAACCACGTTATACTGAGTTATTCCAATGAATAATAAGCAATGGAATAACAATAGTTCTCTTCATGAATAAGAAAGAATAACACCCTTACTTTTGGTAGGAGATTGAATCTGCAAAGATTGTAGTAACAAAATACTCTTCTTCTTTCTCTCTTATTCTCTCTATACTTTCTCTCTCTATAGCTTGAATGAATTAAGTGAAAATAATGAAGCCCTAGGCCTCTATTTATAGAAGATTTCTAGCTTAGCACTCTTAGTGTGAAAAAAGCGAGTGGCTTGACGACTAATGATGTGAAAAGAAAAGTGGTTTGGCGCTTTTGTAATGTGAAAGCGACAAGTGGTTCGGCCTTTTGTAATGTGAAACGACAAGTGGTTCGACGTCTGGTAAAGGTAATTACTATTAACGAAGGTAAATACTATTGTGAAGGTAAATACTATTCACAAGGGTAATTCTACTTATTGACGAAGGTAATTACTATTAATGAAGGTAAATACTATTCACAAGGGTAATTACTATTGACGAAGGTAATTACTATTGATGAAGAGACTCTTAGATGATGACATATGAGCCCCCATAAAATAATCAAACTTACCACAAATCATTTTATTTTTCATCAACACATATTTAATCTTTCAACAATTATTAATCATTTATAACTTGTCGTCTCAATTATTGATTTAATACTATAACATATTATACGATGATAATCTTGTGACAATAATTGAATCAATAATATAAGAGATATGATCACGATTATTCTTTGTAGCAATAATTGAGCATAAATTGAGTGACTTCTCACGTAAGCATCGATAATCAATCTGGTGTGCTACTATGCAACCACGCAGACATTCGCATTTCTTTTACCACCGGGTAGTTCAACAGTTTTAAGCTGTAACACCTCCGTAGTTATTTTTATAAAATATTTTTGTCGTTTTCTCAATCCGAATGATAATTACATTATGGGGTCCACCAATGATTGGTAGTTGTCACGAATATTCCCTAATAAAAAGAATATTCCCAGACCAAACGAATATTTTATAACAACTTGCATACTTTGCAAAATTTATAAATATTACCCACAACTATAACATTATATCAAATTTATTCCATAATATTCAAAAATAATATTTATAGAAAAATTCATCTTTATTTATAAAAGCTGGGGTCTTACAATGGCCATCGAAATAGAGCCATTCACCGAGAGTAATACTGAACCGCTGGCTCTGCCAGCCGAAGAGATGGAGGATGTGGAGTTGATCCTGGGAAATACAGAGAAGATTATCAAGATTGGGTCAGGATTGGCAGAACCACTATGGACAAGACTGGTAGATCTGCTTTGGGTATATGCCAACATCTTTGCATGGGAGCCTAGTGATATGCCTGGGGTAAGCGAGTCGGTGGCTTTACACAGTCTGCATGTCGACCCGAAGAGAAAGCCCGTGATACAGAAAAGAAGAACTTTCGCCCCGGAAAGGCAGAGGATCATAGATGAGGAAATCGCTAAACTGCTAGAGGCAGGATTCATTTTCGAGATCGACTACCCCGAATGGTTGGAAAACATGGTTCTGGTTCAGAAATAGAATGGGAAGTGGAGGTTATGTATCGATTACACTGATCTGAACAAGGCGTGCCCGAAAGATTTCTATCCTTTGCTTAACATAGATCAGTTGATTGATGCCACATCGGGGTACGGCATGTTGAGCTTCATAGATGCCTTCTCGGGATATCACCAGATTTCGATGAGCAAGGAGGATATCCCGAAGACTAGTTTCATTACTCATCGGGCCATTTATGCATATCGGAAAATGACCTTCGGGCTGTTAAATGCCGGGGAAACATACCAGAGGATGATGAACTTCGTGTTCAGGAGGCAGTTAGGTCAAAGTATGGAGGTTTACGTGGACGACATGATTGTTAAAAGCATGTCAGTCTGGGAATACCTGGGAGATTTGGAGAGCTGCTTCGAGACAGTGCGAAGACACAATCTACGACTGAACCCGACTAAGTGCACTTTTAGTTTTGGATTGGGGTCAGGGAAATTTCTAGGATATTTGGTCAGCAAAAGAGGCATCGAAGCAAATCCGAAAAGATTCAGGCGATCTTAGATATGAAGTCTCCGAAATCTTATAAGGACGTTCAGAGGTTGACGGGTCAGATAGCGGCACTTCAAAGATTTGTGTCAAAATCAACTGAAAGATGCTTACCCTTCTTTGACACTCTCAAGGGGCCGAAGAACGAGAAGAGTTTCCAGTGGACCTCAGAGTGCGAAGATGCATTCCAAGGGATCAAGAAATATTTGTCCTCGGCACCACTATTGATGAAATCGATCCCTTCGGAACCTTTATACTTATACTTGGCTGCAAGCTCGATGGCCGTAGGGGCGGCACTGGTAAGGGATAGGGGAGGAAAACAGTTCCCGGTTTACTACGTCAGTCATGTTCTTTGAGACGCAGAAACAAGATACCCGAACCTGGAAAAGTTCGCTTATGCCTTGATCATCGCAAGCAGGAAGCTTCGGCATTATTTTCAGGGATGGTTGGTGGTAGTGTATATGGATCAGCCATTAAAGAAGATTTTGCATAGACCAGAAGTCTCGAGTCGGTTGGCTACGTGGGCGATGGAATTGACTCAATTCACGTTGGAATACCATCCCCGAACAGCTATCAAGGGGTAGGCATTGGCAGACTTCATAGTGGAATGTTCTTTCACCAAACCAGACGTGAATACAGTCACCGGAGCTCAGCAGGTGCCAACTTCGTGGACCTTGTATGTGGACGGGTCATCAACATCAGAAATCAGTGGAGCAAGGGTCATTCTGACAAGTCCCGAAGGGTTTAAGGTCCAACAAGCCATCCGATTTCAGTTCAAAGCTACTAATAATGAAGTAGAATATGAGGCCATACTAGCCGGACTTCGCTTGGCCCGGAGCTTGGAAGTGAAGAAGTTAGTCATCTACAGTGATTCACAGCTGGTGGTCAAGCAGCTATCGGGGGAGTATGAGGCTCGGGGGCGAGAATGTCAAAATATCTGGCCGAAGTGAAAGATAAGCTCATGTACTTCAGCTCACATAGTTGTTAAGGAGTTGATCGGTCAGATAATACGGTAGTAGATGCTCTAGCCAGATTGGCAACTACCAAAGCAAACTCTTTCAACGGGTTAGTGTATCTAGAGGTATTAGAACAGCCAAGTGTTCCGAAAACGGATGTGCTAGCTTTGGACCGGCTCGACTGCTGGCTCACACCGTATATCTCATATTTGGCAGATGGGGTTCTACCTTCTGACTGAATCTTAGCAAGGAAGATCAAATACAGGAGCTTAAAATTTGTCCTTGTAAACGGAGATCTGTATCGAAGGGCCTTTAGTTCTCCACTGCTCAAATGCTTGACACCCTCAGAAGCAGATTATACACTTCGTGAAGTACACAAAGGAATTTGTGGGGATCACATGGGGGCCAAGTCACTGGTATACAAGATTCTGAGACAGGGATACTATTGGCCGACCATCTACCAGGAGGCCAAAGACTTTGTCAAAAAATATCCCAAATGCCAGCTGAACAGTGCCATACCTCACCAGCCTCCCGAAGAGTTGTGCTCGGTCTTGTCCCCGATTCCTTTTGTTGTATGGGGAATCGACATCTTGGGACCGCTACCGAAAGCCAAGGGATAAGTATGCTTTGTGATCGTGGCCATTGACTATATGACAAAGTGGGTCAAGGCCAAACCTCTACAGAAGATCACCAAACAAGAATGCTTGAAGTTTTTCAAAGAGAGGGTTGTTTATCAATTCGGGATCCCGATGGCGGTGGTATCAGACAATGGCAGGCAATTTGTAGGGTCAAAATTTAAAATATTTCTGAAAGAATTGGGAATTCAGCACTGAAAGACTTCAGTTGCCCACCCTCATTCGAACGGACAAGTGGAAGTCACTGACCGGACCCTGCTTAACGGAATTAAAAGGCGATTAGACGAGCTAAAGAGTAGGTGGCCAGAAGAATTACTCAGTGTTTTGTGGGCTTATCGAACTACTCTGAGAACAACAATGGGGGACTCACCATTCCGATTGGCTTATGGGACCGATGCATTCATACCAGTTGAAATCGGGTCTCCTACTCTTCGGGTTAGTCAATACAAGGAGTTGTACAATGACCAAGGACTACGATTAAATCTGGACCTTTTGGAAGAAGTTTGGGATTCAGCTCTAATAAGGTTGACTATTTACCAGAAGCGAACAACCCGACACGATAATCAGAAGGTGAAACAGAGGAGATTTGAGGTCGGGGATTTGGTCCTTCGAGAGTCGGAGGCATTAACCCCCCCAGAACATCGGTAAGTTAATGCCTAACTAGGAGAGACCATATGAAGTGGTAGAAGTGCCGAAGTCAGGTACACACCGGCTTCGAGCAATGGATGGCTCTGAAGTAAAGAATACATGGCATGCTGGAAGACTTAGAAAATTTTACCAGTGAAAGTTATGTCATTCTTTTCTTTGTTTGTGTAATCTCTTTATTTATAAATGAAATAAATGGGGTTTTTCTTCGAAAACGTTTATACTTCATGTTCATAAAATTTTATATACCCAATCAGATAAACTTCGAACTCAAGCCGATCAGGAATTTTGAAATAACGGAACTGATCGGTAAAAGTATCGGGTACAACTGATCGGGATAACCACCAATCGAATCAGATAAAATTCAGACTTAAACCGATCAGAAAGTCAGAAATGACATAGCTGATCGATAAAAATCACGGGTATAACTGATCGAGAAAACTAAAATTGTTCATCAGACGAACTTCGGGCACAACACGATCAGAAAGTTTGAAACAACATAACTGATTGAGAAAAGTCGCGAGTACAACTGATCGAACAAATTTTGAACTTCATTCATATCTTTAAATTTTTACAAGACCCAGTCGCATAAGATTTGGGCAAAGTACAAATAAAGAGAAAAAATGAAGATTACAAAAATTTACAAGTCCTAAAGGAACCTATTCCGGAGGGGGCTCATCGCCAGTCTCGGATTCTTCGTCCGAAGAGTCAAGGACAGAAGCATCGAGTCCAGCCGCGGTCAATTTTGCCCTAGCCTTTTCCCGATAGGTTTCATAGCCTTCAGCGAACTGAGCCATGATCTTTTCGGTCAAGGCCGGGGATTCTTCATATTCCTCGATTGCACGCTGCAGGTCCTTGGCACGTTCATCCTTCAAGGCATTGTTCTCCCAGATCAGATGCATCATCTTACCATGCATCCCGTTGAACTTCTCCTCAAGAGCATAAAGCGCCAGCAACCGCTCATTGCTTTCCCCAGATAGATGATCTCTCTCCTCAAGAAGCCTCTTGGCATGACTATCAATACCGACAAACTCCTCCTGCAGTAGAGTATATTGTGTCCTGAGTTCATCAACCTGACGTTCAGCCTCGGTTGCCTTGTTCTGGGTCTCAGCGTGAAGGTCTTTTTCTTTATTCAATTTTGACTGAAGACTCCGGACCTCAGCCCCGAGCAGTTCCACATCAGTCCACATCTGAGCTTCCCTCTTGGTGGCGAAGGCCAGAGGCGACACTACTCGGGCGAGAATGGCATTGGCCTAACACACAGCAAAAGCTCGCATCAGTTATGAAAAACTCAACATTAATGAATCGAACATTTCAAATTAACAGGATTACCTGCCACTGGGCCTTGACATAGGCCACCAAAAATTCTTCCGAGGTCATTCCTCTAAATCGCTCGTCATCACCTGAAAGCTTGAAATGCTCGAGCTGGTGGTAAGGGAATACCTCAGAAGTGCTCCTCGGCCAGAACCTAGTCGGCGTCCCATGAGAGGAACTCGCCTCAGGGTTCGGCCTCGAAGTAGGTGTCGAGGCTGGCAGTGGTTCGGCTTCCATAACTTGGAGATCGGGCCCTTCATCCAAGCGGGGTTTCTTCGATCGGGGCGCAAGAGGAATGTCTTTGGTCTCCTCCGAATCTTCGATCATTGCGACTTGTATAGGGGGTGGAGGAATTGGCTTCGGTAGAGCTGAAGAAGTGGCCTTAGGGGGAGCCTTTGTGGAAGGCTTGGAAGGCTTCTTGGACTTCTTTAATAAGGCCATCTTCTCAGCTCGACTCATTTTCAAAGCGTTTTTGTTGGTGGTTTCAAAGAAGGTGTTGTGTTCGGAGGGCGGGCCCCGATCTGAAAAACTCAACTCAAAGATCGGAGATCGGGATGGTCTCCTCATCGGGCGAATCATTGGTTGTTGGAGGATGGATAGGTTCGGAGGTAATGGGGAGAGGCACCAGGGAGTCATCGGCACCTTCGAGTTTAAAGATGGTCACTGTCAGGCAAACAAAGCAGTCAATAATAAGGCATACAAGAGTTAAGGTCAAGGCCTGAAAAGGAAGGGGGATTGTAACTTACACCCGTGTTTGTACAACTAGGTTTCGTTGGATAAAACTGCTAGACTTCATTCTGTCTTGCTCAACTTCTTGTAAAATGCCTTGAAGGCATCGGCCCGATCCTTAGGGAATTTGGATACCTTCGTGATAGGATCATCGGGATGGACCCAGCTAGGCAAAAGTTGGAGGTCGGTCCCTTTCACGAAGATCCACTGGTTGTGCCACTCCTTGTTGCTTGAAGGGGTCTTGATGAGGACAGAACGGTTGGGTTGTTTGTTCAACTGCCGAAGACCGGGCTCTTTCGACCTGCCAATAGTGAATAAGGTAAAAAAGAAATCGAGGCCAGGAGTGATTCCCATCTCCTGGCACAAGGCTATGAAGGATATCAAGTGGATGTACGTGTTCAGCACGAGTTGTGCGAACCCGACCCCCACGAAGCATAGAAAAGAAGAGATGAATTCGTGAAGTGGGAACCGAACCCCGTACTTCAGAACGTACAGGGGAATGACAACCCATTCGCCCTCGGGTCTCCAGAATATTTTTTCTCCAGGTTTGGGCACCCGAAGCTTGTACTCTTTTGGGATGTTGAAAAGAGTTCAGATATCGGATATCAGAGAAGGGGTGACGGTGGAGGTGGTGTTGATATGGGAAAACTCCATTTTGGAGTGGTAGGCGTTTCGAATTTTGGCTTCAGCACTGATCGGAGTAGGAAGAGCCGCCAAGGGGGGCGGTGTCAAAAGGTGGTGCCGGCAGATCCACCGGAACCAGGTCAGTGGCACCAATAGAAGAAGAAATGGTAATATCATCAACGTTTGGGGCTCAATCTGGGGTAGAATCAGCCATTGAAGTGAAAGAAATTGAAAGTGTGAAGATTCAACACGAAAGCAGGCGAAAATGGCTAATGTCAGGGTAATTTCGGTGGAGTAGAGGGCTCGCTGGAAATCGCCTTCGCCGGAAAATTTGAAGAGAGGAATTTGAAATTAGAAAAACTGGGAAAAATAATAGAGTGGGATGGAAAGGGGTTCTTATACGCAGGGCTGTAAGAAACCCAAGGGCAACTATTAAATGCAGTTGGGACCCACCTCTGGGAAGACGTGTAGCGCTTCAAAAAATGAGGAAAAACCGCTTAAGTTACCCAGGCGACTCATCATTTCTTATCCTGACTTTTCAAGTCCATATCTTTTCAAGTCTCTAATTATAAAAATATTATAACAAGAGACTGGGGGGGTAATGTTCGGGAGCATTTTACCGACCTCCAAGTGGGTTGAAGGCCTGGTGCCAGAAGGGGATGTTGAGCCTATTGGGCCAAAGCCCTTTGGGTTGTTGAAGGAGTTCGGGTCCCCAGGTCCTATTAGTGATATGGCGTTCGGGTTCGGGTATCCGAGTCCTTTGGGCTAGAACCCTATTCTGGAAGGATGATGTTCGAGGTCGGGCCTTCGAGTCCTTTGGGCCGAAGCCCAGACCAGGTTGTGAGCTCAGTTGAATTGGGCTTGTACAGTGGGATATCCCACGTATAGAGTCCAGATTCCTAAAGAGTGTGAATGGTTAAAGACTTTGGTCCTAATCATATTTGAAAAAGGTAACTCCAAAGGTAGTGTTTGGATTGGATTCCACTTCCACCTTTTAAGGAGATTGTGTTGGACCCAAATTATGGTAACTACCATGTTTATGAGTCCTAATCCGACTTAGAGAAGGATTCTAAGGTGATGAGAGTACTATAAATACAAGGCTAATGTTACAATTAACAGGTGATACTTTCTTTGAAGCACTAAACACTAAAGCCTCCATTGTTAAACCTTGTGAACGACCTATACTTATTCTCACACCAGAGCTTTCCCCCGGCGGCACAAGCCATCAAGCTTCGTGTGTGATCTGTTATTGTGCAGGTTCAAGCGCGTGGATTCTGTGATTGGACGCGCCGACAAAACTTGGCGTTAACACTCCCTTATCTCTGTTCCTCTTTCTCTCTCTTTTTTCTTCATCCTTTTTTTTCCTACTAATGGATTCTTCATCTTCTTCTTCTTCAGTCCTCGCAAGCTTGGATATCTCTCTACACTATACCTACAAGTTCTACTACTACTACAAATACACTACTACTAGACGACGGTAGTTTTGGAGGAGATAATGGCAGATCCGGCGGCGGAGGAAAACCTCGTGCTACCAGACGACGAATTTCGTTGTAAGAAGAACGATGGTAAAGGTTGGAGATGCAAGTCAAATAAAGATTTCTTAAGCAACCAGCCAAGCAATAAAAAGCAACACCATTCCCCTAACCTTCCTTCCACCACTTCTCTCTCTCTCTCTGTTTTTTTTTCTTTCTCGTGTCTTTCTCTTTAATTTCCTTCCAATACTCTTTATTAATGTAAAGCTTAATTAGAGAATTTTCTCATTATCTTAAGGCTTCATTGACATGACTATAATACCCCTACCCCTTCCATGGATTTTTTTTACTTTCTTTCATACTTTTGCTTCATTTTGCAATTGGTTGCCAAACATTCATACCAAGGTAACCAATTCAGTGTTATTAGGTTACTAATTTATTTTGAATGTGATGCAGTTGGTAGTCAAACAGTGGGTAGCCAAACCTTCATACCAAGGTAACCAATTCAGTTTTATTAAGTTACCAATTTATTTTGAATGTGATGCAATTGGTAGCCAAACCTTCATGCAGTTGGTTGCCAAACTTTTAGACCAAGGTAACCAATTCATACTGCAGGTGTGGAGGTAGATTGGTTACCATGGTATAAAGGTTTGGTTACCTTGGTATAAAAGTTTGGTTACCTTGGTATGAAGGGTTGATTATCAACATTACATTCACTCTCTTATCTCTCTCTTTCCTATGCAGTGTTCTTATTTTTCTTTGGATATAAAATTGGAATTGAAATTTCTGGACATGAAGAAATTGTAAAAAATAAAATATCCACGATTAAGGTTTTAATTTCCAGTTCGGTTGTTGTGCGGAAGAGATGGAAAAGGGCAATGAAAGAGATGGAAAAGAATGATAAGGAATTACGGCTTGTTGCATATTTAAAAAATAAAGCTGCTGATGTAAGAGCTGAAGTGATTGCAGGGAAATTATTAAGGAACAAAAAGGTTGACAATGTTGTGGTTTCAAAGAAGAATGCGAGGAAAAAGATTACGCAGAAAAAAGCGAAGTTTCTGAGAATATTTGAGGGAGATGAAGATTTTTTATTTTAATATTTGAGTTTGAATTATTATTTTGAATTTGAATTTATTTTTGTTGTTAGATCTAAGATATTTGAATTTGAATTATTAATTATGACAGTTATTTCTCCTTAATTTTAGGTTTCCTTATTATAGTGAATTGAATCTTATACTAATTCCCTAAATTAAGGAATCCTAATTGCACTAATATTGTAAATAAATATGAAAAAGTTATTATTTTTGTAATTATTTTAATGATGCACAAATAGTGTAATTACTTACTAAATGTTGTATATTATTGTAAATGACCCTAAAAATTATTCAACAGATTTTCTAGATTCTCCCCCTTCGAACTTGGGAAAAATCTTTCAAGGCTGCAGAAATTATATTTTCTGGCCCAACCTCACTTGTTGGCCCAGATACGATGAAGAGTAACCCGCTATGTGGAAACTTTAAACTTATAATTCCACAGCAGGAACACTGGCGAATTCTTCGACCATGGCGGAACAGGTTTGATATCCGACCTATATATTCTCTATATATGTATCTCCATATATATATATATATATATATATATATATATATATATATATATAACGCCAAGATCTTACGCCACGTCCCAATCACGTGGGCGTCCTAATCACGCATGAATAAGCACAATCAACACCAAAAGCTTGACGGCCGATTGGCCAGGTGGGGATAGCTTCAGGCGTGAGAGTCAAGATCTGAGCGATCACAAGGTTAACAATGGAGGATAAAATATCTAGTGTATTCAGAGAGATAAAATTATCAGTTACCTTTTCTTAGAAGACTTCCTTGCTATGATATACTCTCAAGCCCTTTCTTGTGCCACCCACTACCTACCGACACGATCCCCACAAACCGGCGATCTCGGTCATCATTGCATGCAAGACTGCCACATCCCATCACTTGTTTGCCACCTTGGTGGTGAATCCCATCCACATTAATGCCTTGCAGACATATCAGTCAACAGCTATCTTACTCATCATAACTGTGACACCCCCAAAATAGGTATACATCACCTATTCTGAGTTGTCAATACATGGTACGTAAACAACTACAACTTTATTATTACAACAAGAAAAGCGTGAGTTTGAATACAAATATTATCTTCTGATAATATCTATACTCAAATAAATCCTCATCACATTTATTGATACATTATTTTACAAAAATGGTGAGGACTACTAAACAATCCTTTCTAAAACCTTCATTCCATACCCCACTAAATACTCGCTATATTCTCGCCTCCACGAGAAAAATGGAACAAAAGGAAAAGGGTGAGCTCAACTAGCTCGAGAAAGAATATTATGACTAAGATAATATCTGAACAAATTATCGTTAGTCTTCAACAGGAAAAATATAATAGAATACAATAGACAACAAATTTTAAATCAATATTAGCAATGAAATAATAATTCATTAGAAGAGTTAAGTAGAGAATGCAAACTACTATCTTCTATGTATGAATTTAAAAGTTCATCGTCTATCTTTTATCCTCGTAACATCAATCAATATACATCTGAATCAAATATTCATCTTTTGCACTACGTGCCAAAGATATTCATCGATTGGTCATGTTCATTTAAACACTGCTCATCTTTTTACTACTGGGCCAAAGATATTCTTCAAAATCATTCATCTTTGCCACTACTGAGGCCAAAGATATTCTTAAGAAATCATTCATCTTTGCACTACTGGGCCAAAGATATTCCATAATATCATCATTTAAGACCGAGGATGATGAAAAATATTTTTTAAAGAAACGAATCCAAAGAAACAAAATGACAAGGATTAAGGATTAAAGATTAGTACTTGATTTTATCCACGTCCAAAATACCTCAAAAATAATCATAGTGGTGTAAAATTCAAGAATGATCAAAACATGGATACTGATCGAGTTAGTATCCGAATAGATGTTTTAGACGAAAAGAAGAAATTTTATTTTTCTTTGAATAATGCAGTATCGTGAATAGTAACTCCAGACACCAAAAGATAGAAATTCCACAAAAACATCTTCACGCTTCATGAATAGTACTCGTGAATAGTAACTTTCGTGAATAAGAACTCATGAATAGTAACTCGTGAATAAGAACTCATGAATAGTAACTCATGAATAATAACCCCACATGAAAAAGTTCCAAATTTGATAAAAACTTGGATCATCATTTCAAAGATAATGATATTGAAGAAATAATATCATTTGAGAAGAAAATAACATCCCTTACCTCGAAAGATCAAGATCTTACATTTGAAACACCTGATATAAAGCTATGACTTGGACTTGCACCGTATAACAATACTCAAAGTATACTTAAAATACTCACAAGAATACGCTCGATAATATAGAGAGAAAACTTGAGTTTACGGTGTGATTTTCAATTCTAACCTAAGCACCTATTTATAGAAATTGCTTAGAACACCAAAGCGAAAATTTAATAAATTAATATATATATATATATATATATATATATATATCAAATTCATCACGCCAACCTTAGAATTCAGATCCTAGCATTTCCCACATGCCACCTTCTAGAAAAGTAAGAAAAAAAACGTTTTCATAAAATAAATAATTAAAACTTTCAAAAATCAATTATTTGAGAGCTTTGGAACTTCAATAATTCATAATAAATAGCCCTTTCATCAGAAAATTCGAATCTCATGAGTTTTTATAGGAAATTCAATTCTCTACAACTTTACAGAAGAAAGTTTTTCCAAATTCCAAACAGAAATTGACCGAAATCCACAAGCGGGCGATTTTATAAAGGTATAATCAAATTTCGATCAATAAATGGGGTCCACCGACATGTTTAACATGTTTTAAACATTTATTGCAACAAAATACTCTTCCTCCTCGTATACTCATATATCCCACATTCGTTGTAAAAATATCACTGTTAATATATTATTAAAATAATATATTTAAATGAATTATTTTATCGAAAAAAGATAAAATATTAATTTTCAACAATTGTCATTTTAAAAATTTTCTCCATCTATATCCACATAAAATCAATATTTTCCTCATCATATAAATTAATAATTAATTATTCACAAATAATATTACGAGAATCACAATATTGTGACCTGTGCGGTTCCCAAGAAAGAGGGGCTTTCCAATAAGAATTTCTTCTTCTTGGCGCCGCAATTAGGTGACCAAACCTCTCCTTAGATGCGAACTTTCTAGACATTGCCAATAATGTTATCTAATAATATTATTCGGATAATATGAATTATTGCTTCGATAATGAAAATACTTGTGTAATGACAATTATTGAAACAACGGTAATATAAAATATCAACGCAAAGAATTATTGAATCAATAAAATAAAATCTTGAATAAGTAATTCACTGTAACCATTATTGAGTAGTGCCTTCTTACGTAAGAATCAATAATTGGTGCAATCTGGTAATGTGCAACCGCTCAACAACGCGCGTATTAGTGTGTTTTAACCACCGGTATTCCAACGGTAATAATTGGCAATAACTACGCCTGCTATTTAAAAAACAACTTATATTTGTCGTTTTTTCATCCAATCGCTTTCAGTTATGGGGCCCACACATGGTCGCTGGTAATCGCATTTAATATTCCCCAAAACAACAATGAATATTTTATAACCACTTGCTTATTTTGAAATATTTGCGTATTTAACCCTTAACTATCCACATTAATCAAATCAACCCTTACTATTTCAAAATAATAAATAAAGAAAATTCCTTTTATTTAAAAATTTCGGGGTCTTACAACCTCCCTCCTTATGAAATTTCGTCCTCGAAATTGACGTCGATACTGTGTTTCGAAAAGGTGAGGATACCTCGCTTTCATTTCCGTTTCCAATTCCCAGGTCATTTCCTCTATAGCATGATTCCTCCACAAAACTTTAACTTGTGGTATGACCTTTGCGCGTAGGACATGCTCCTTCCTATCTAAGATCTTGACAAGTACCTCCTCATACGTTAAGTCTTCGGCTATCTCGTCCGGTTCTAACTCAATAACGTGGTTTGGGTCTTTCACATATTTACGAAGTACAGATATGTGAAACACATTATGAACACGAGACATACTTTCGAGGTAACGCAAGTCTATAGGCTACATTTCCTACTTTCGGTCAAGAATTTGAAATGGACCAATAAATCGTGGATTGAGCTTTCCTCTCTTCCCAAATCTTGTAACTCCCTTCCATGGAGCAACTCATGACAATACATGATCCCCTACATTAAATTCCACGTCCTTTCGATGAAGATCCGCATAACTCTTTTGTCGATCTTGTGCCGTTTGTATACGTTGTCGAATCATTTGGATCTTTTCGGTAGTCATACGTACTAACTCGATCTTTTCGGTAGTCATACGTACTAACTCGGGTCCCAACAATGTTGCTTCACCCACCTCATCCCAACATATTGGAGAACGACATTTTCGTCCATATAATGCTTCGAATGGAGCCACACCTATACTTGCCTGATAACTGTTGTTGTAGGAGAATTCCACCAATGGTAAATACTTATCCCAACTACCCTTGAAGTCTAGGACACAGAGTCTTAATAGATCTTCAAGAGTTTGAATAGTCCTCTCTGATTGTCCGTCCGTTTGGGGATGGTATGCTTGGACTAAATCGCAAATCCGTGCCCATAGCTTTTTGCAAGCTAACCCAAAATCTTGAAGTGAATCTTGGGTCACGATCCGAAACTATGGATACAGGCATGCCATGCAACCTCATAATCTCATTCACGTATATACTAGCAAGACGTTCAAGGATAAGTCTCCCGTATCGGCAAGAAATGAGCAGACTTGGTTAATCTACCAACAATAACCCAAATAGCATTGATGCCTTGAAAGCCGTAGGAAGACCCGTAACGAAATCCATAGTAATGTGTTCCCACTTCCATTCCTAATCTCAAGTGGTTGCAACGGACCCTTAGGTACAAGATGCTCGCGCTTTACACGTTAGCAAGTTAAACACATCGAGATAAACTTTGCAATCTCTCTCTCATATTGTTCCACCAAAATGTATGTCAAGATCACGATACATTTTAGTACTTCCGAGATGGATTGCAAATGGCGTGTTGTGTGCCTCCATCATAATCTTGTACTTCAAATCGTAGTCGTTAGGAACACAAAGTCTAGAGTGGACTCAAGTATTCCTTCTTCATCAATTCTCGCTTAGGAATAGCTCCTTCTTGTACTTTCTTCTTCATACGCATCATTTCCGGTGGGTGGCTTGAGCAACCTTAACTTTTTCTATTAAAGTTGGCTCTATCATATACTTGACATCATCGCTTTTCGTTCCGCATATGATCTTCTACTCAATCGTCGACTACCACGTTAAACTTTACCGGATGGTATTGAATAGTGTGGTCGTAGTCTTTCAATAGCTCGAGCCAACGTCATTGCCGCGATGTTTGAGTTCTTTTTTGAGTGAAGAAATATTTAAGGCTTTTATGGTGCGAATATATCTCCACTTTCTCCCCATATAGATAATGCCTCCATATTTTTAAGCGCAGAACGATTACTTTGCTAACTCTAGATCATGAGTAGGATAATTCCTCTCATACTCTTTAAGTTGTCGCGAGGCATAAAGCTATGACTTTCCCACGTTGCATGAGAACATATCCTAACCCTTTGCAAAAGTATCGTCAGAGATAACAAATCCATCCGAACCGGATGGTATTGTTAGAAACAGTCTTAGAAATAAGTCTCCTCTTAAGCTCTTGGAAACTTTTCTCGCATTCTTCGCTCCAAACGAATTTTGTATCCTTAAAGTTAGCCGAGTTAATGGAGTAGCGATTCGAGAAAACCTTCCACGAATCTCCGATAATAACCATTAAGCCCAAAAAAGCTACGTACTTGATCATCGACTTTGGTTGCTCCCAACTTTGTATTGCTTCAATCTTGGCGGGATCAACAGATACTCCATGTTTTGACACCACGTGCCCAAGGAATGCTACTTCCTCGAAGCCGAACTCGCATTTCTTCAATTTGGCATATAGTTGGTTTTCACGAAGCCTTTGGAGTACCAGCTTCAAATGGTGCTCATGATCTTCACGGCTTTTGGAATATATGAGGATGTCATCAATAAAGACAACAACGAATTGATCCAAATATTCCTTGAATACTCGGTTCATCATATCCATGAAAGCCGTAGGAGCATTAGTTAGTCCGAAAGACATGACTAAGAATTCATAATGCCCATACCGAAGTTACTCAAGGCGGTCTTTGGAATATCCTCGATTCTAATCTTGGTGATGATATCCGAGCGAAGATCGATTTTGAAAAGAATTGTGCCCTTGCAAATCGGTCAAACAAGTCATCAATACGAGGTGAGGATACCTATTCTTGATGGTGACATGGTTCAATTCCCGATAGTCGATACAAAGTCGCATACTCCGCTCTTTCTACTTTACAAATAAAGCAGAGCACCCCGAGGAGATGTACTAGGGCCAATGAAACCGATGTCCAACAATTCCTCAGAGTTGGACCTTTAACTCCACGAAGTTCAATAGGAGCCATTCGATATGGGGTTTTAGAAATGGGCTTTGTACCAGTTCAAGATCAATAAAGAATTCAACTTCACGTTACGGGGTAGGCCGGAAGTTCTTGAAATACGTCGGAAAGTCAATAACAACAGAATATTATTCAAATTTGACGTGTCTTTATTCAAATCTATAACATGGGCTAAGAAAGCTTGACATCCGTTTTTCAATAAACGAATAGCTTTATGATTAGATATGATAGTGATTGATTTTAATGGTTTAGTTGCTTGAATTCGTCTAACAGGGTTGGTTAGAATATGAAAACTAACAACCTTACGAAAACAATCAATTTTGGCATGATGAGTAGTTAACCAATCAATCCCTAAAATCACATCAAAAGCAAGTATCTTTAAAGAGATAAGGTCAACGGTAAGGTAATGGTGCCAACTTGAATCAAACAAGATTTATAAGCGATGGATGTGATGAAAGTTTCTCCTAACGGAGTTTCCACAGAGATAGGTCAAAGTCTAATTTCTCCTGAGTCAAGTTTAAGCGTTGAGCACATGCGGAGAGATAAATGAATGGGTAAAGACCCAGTATCAAGTAAGGTATAAACTTCGCAAGAATTTATAAATAGCTTACCCGTGATCACCTCGTTTGATTTCTCGCATTTTGACCGGTCACAACAAACGCTCTTCCGGAATCGTTGACTTTGACTTTTCTGGGAGACGATCTTTTGAGTCACCGTCCCCACCGAACTAGGTTTAAACTCGTCTGATCTCGAAAGCGATATGTCCTTCCTTTCCACAATTATAGCATACCTTGAATCTGTTGTGGGCGGTTTGAGTGATATGTCCCTCTTTTCGCATTTGTAGCATATGATGGGTGGTCGTTCTCCTCCCTTAGAACCGATTCTTTGCGACTGCTGTCGTCTTCACATAGTCGTTGTTAAATCTCCTCTTTTAAAATCTCCTCCCACTCGCTTCTTCTATTTTCATGGCCATGATTACCACCAGAGTGGTTACCATTTCTGTCCGTCTGTTTCTTTCTTCGCAGTTTATCATTATTCATTGCTGATCGCTATCTCGATCACGATCCTGGTTGTGGTCCCTCAAGTTGGCCAGTACTCGTTATCTCGCTCTAATAATTGAGCCCTATTTACAACATCTGAATAAAGAGAAATTTATGAGAAATGAGATCTTGACGTATCTTGGGTTTCAAACCTCTAAGAAACATCCAGCGTCATCGTTCCTCATTCTCCACCAAATGAGGTGCAAAAACACGGATAACTCTGCAAACTTTGCCTCGTCTTTGAGACACCGTCATGTTGTTTTGTTCCAATCGATGAACTCCACTTCCTTCATATAGCGAACACTTTCGGAAAGTATTTGTCATTAAATAGCTCTCAAATGTCTCCCAAGACATCTTTGAGTCTTGGTGGATGGAGTACGCTTCACGAGACTCCACCGATGAGTCCGCCTTCGCCATGGGAACATAAAGGTGGCGAATGGAACCTTCGTCCTCCGTGCATCCCAAGACATCGAATATCTTGGTAATTTGTTTGACCCATGTTTCCGCCATGATCGGATCTGGCTTTCCCTTAAATTCGGTGGTCCCAACTCTTTGAATCGCTTGCATTTGTGACAACCCGTGAATTGCTATCATTTCCTCCTCAGTATTTTGAACACGAGTTTCCTCGTGCGATTTTGCATGAAACTGCAAAAACTTCTAAACATCCCTCGTTCATCATCGCTTTCAATGGTGTTGTTCACGGGAGGAACATTGCCACCTGTTGCCGCGTTCTCCTCGTTGGTGAGTCTGAGGCATCTCCACTGTCTCATTTCCATTGTTAATATTCTCGATCGACATTCTCAAATATCTTCATAAAAACAAGGGTTAATTAAGGAAATCAATATATCACATAATATCCCTATATATCTTGACCCAACTAACAAATAAGCTTAGGTAGGACACACTAGCGAAGGATTTACTCGTCTCTCCCCTCCTAGTTCTATTCCCGATCTCCGCCAGAGATCATATCCATAAGCTCGATACCAATCTGTGACACCCCCAAAATAGGTATACATCACCTATTCGAGTTGTCAATACGTGATACGAAACAACTACAACTTTATTATTACAACAAGAAAGCGTGAGTTTGAATACAAATATTATCTTCTAGGCAATATCTATACTCAAATAAATCCTCATCACATTTATTGATACATTATTTTACAAAATGGTGAGGACTACTAAACAATCCTTTCTAAAACCTTCATTCCATACCCCGACTAAATACTCGCTATATTCTCGCCTCCACGAGAAAAAATGGAACAAAAAGGAAAAGGGTGAGCTCAACTAGCTCAAGAAAGAATATTATGACTAAGATAATATACAACAAATTATCGTTAGTCTTCAACAGGAAAAAAATATAATAGAATACAATAGACAACAAATTTTAAATCAATATTCGCAATGGAAATAATAATTCATTAGAAGAGTTAAGTAGAGAATGCAAACTACTATCTTCTACATGTATGAATTTAAAAGTTCATCGTCTATCTTTTATCCCCGTAACATCAATCAATATACATCCGGAATCAAATATTCATCTTTGCACTACTGAGGCCAAAGATATTCATCACCGGGTCATGTTCATTTAAACACTGTTCATCTTTTGCACTACGGGCCAAAGATATTCTTCGAAATCATTCATCTTTTTGCTACTGCCCAAAGATATTCTTAAGAAATCATTCATCTTTGCACTACTGAGCCAAAGATATTCCATAATATCATCATTTAAGACCGAGGATGATGAAAAATATTTTTTAAAGAAAAACGAATCCAAAGTGAAACAAAATGACAAGGATTAAGGATTAAGGATTAGTACTTGGTTTTATCCACGTCCAAAAATACCTCAAAAATAATCATAGTGGTGTAAAATTCAAGAATGATCAAAACATGGATACAATCGAGTTAGTATCCGAAATAGATGTTTTAGACGAAAAGAAGAAATTTTATTTTTCGGTGAATAATCTCAGTATCGTGAATAGTAACTCAGACACCAAAAGATAGAAATTCCACAAAAACATCTTCACGCTTCATGAATAGTACTCGTGAATAGTAACTCGTGAATAAGAACTCTTCATGAATAGTAACTCGTGAATAAGAACTCATGAATAGTAACTCATGAATAGTAACCCCAACATGAAAAAGTTCCAAATTTGATAAAAACTTCAGATCATCATTTCAGCATAATGATATTGAAGAAATAATATCATTTGAGAAGAAAATAACATCCCTTACCTCGAAAGATCAGTACTTCTAGTTGAAACACCGGATATAGGCTATGACTTGGACTTGCACCGTATAACAATACTCAAAGTATACTTAAAATACTCACAAGAATACGCTCGATAATATAGAGAGAGAAAACTTCAGTTTCTGGTGTGATTTTCAATTCTAACCTAAGCACCCTATTTATAGGAAATTGCTTAGAACACCAAAGCAGAAAATTTAATAAATTAATATATATATATATATATATATATATCAAATTCATACGCCAACCTTAGAATTCAGATCCTAGCATTTCCCACATGCCACCTTCTAGAAAAGTAAGAAAAAACGTTTTCATAAAATAAATAATTAAAACTTTCAAAAATCAATTATTTGAGCTTGAACTTCAATAATTCATAATAAATAGCCCTTTCATCAGAAAATTCGAATCTCGTGAGTTTTTATAGGAAATTCAATTCTCTACAACTTTGCGTAAGAAAGTTTTTCCAAATTCCAAATGTAAATTGACCAAAATCCACAAATCGGAAGCGATTTTACAGTTATAATCAAATTTCATTCGATAAATGGGGTCCAATTTACATGTTTAACATGTTTTAAACATTTATTGCAACAAAAATACTCTTCCTCCTCGTATACTCATATATCCCACATTCGTTGTAAAAATATCACCAATTAATATATTATTAAAATAATATATTTAAATGAATTATTTTATCGTAAAAAGATAAAATATTAATTTTCAACAATTGTCATTTTAAAAATTTTCTCCATCTATATCCACATAAAATCAATATTTTCCTCATCATATAAATCAATAATTAATTATTCACAAATAATATTACAGAATCACAATATTGAATGACGGCGGTTCGAAGAAAGAGGGGGGCTTTCCAATAAGAATTTCTTCTTATCTAAGCGCAAATTAATTAGGTGACCAAACCTCTCCTTAGAACGAACTTTCTAGACATTGCCAATAATGTTATCTAATAATATTATTCAGATAATATGAATTATTGCTTCGATAATGAAAAATACTTGTGTAATGACAATTATTGAAACAACAATAATATAAAATATCAACGCAAAGAATTATTGAATCAATAAAATAAAATCTTTGAGAATTAATTCAGTAACCATTATTGAGTAGTGCCTTCTTACGTAAGAATCAATAATTGGTGCATCTACCGTCAGCAACCGCTTTCAACAACGCGTATTAGTGTGTTTTAACCAACGGGTATTCCAACAAGATAATAGCAATGACAACTACTGCCGTTATTTAAAAACAACTTATATTTGTCGTTTTTTTCATCCAATCGCTTTTCAGTTATGGGGCCCACACATGGTCAAGGCTACGTCGCATTTAATATTCCCCAACAACAATGAATATTTTATAACCACTTGCTTATTTTGAAATATTTGCGTATTTAACCCTTAACTATCCACATTAATCAAATCAACCCTTACTATTTCAAAATAATAAATAAAGGAAATTCCTTTTTATTTAAAAAATTTCGGGGTCTTACAATAACAGTCAAAGATGTAGATATTTAAATATCTGCTGGGTCAGCCCACTGACCCGACCCAACAAAGAGGACCCAACTGAAATGACCCGGTAGATTAACCAAGTAACTCGACCCAATACCTAAAATATCATGGCCCAATATTACCCCCCAGTCTTTTATTAAACAGGATGTTTAATGAAAGAGTATAAATGGCATCGCTCCAAGGCAAAAGGATTTATAATAAGATCAATAAAGGCCCAAAATATAGCTTACCAAGGCTCATCTGGTGAACATCAAATTGCAACACAAAGGGTTCATCTTCGCCGACCTCTACAGAAGTACCAACTAAAGTGCCTTTAACCACCGAAGCTCAAGCCACAGAATTAACTCCCACTAAAGGGACAAGCCAACCTCGCCAAAGAAAGCAAGCTGGCTGAAAATCAAAACACCCCATCACACAGACTTACAACGAGTGCTTCCTCGATATGCCCCTTGACGAACAAACCCGAGTCCTTCGTGCAAAAAAAAGGAAAATCCAAATAACTCCTCCAACTGCCGAAGAGCCACAAGTACCTCCCACAGAAGTCGATCTTCCTTCGGACACCCTGGTTGAAATCGTGGTTTCTGACAAAGAGCCCGAAGAACAAGTAGAGCACATATCGATGAGATCCCTCACTCTCTGCCATAATCCAATGAGAAATTCCCATGTCGACCTCTAACAGCATGTGTTCGTGATACCGATGATCATCGGTTCGGCAATTGTTCCATCATGGACTTGATGGACGAAGGACTGAAATACCAGACTAAAGGAATTTGATATTTTGATTTATCCATTTACATCGCTACCCATCAATTTGAACTGATTGACTAATAATGGTCATCTGCAGGCAAACGCTATCTTCGGGTGCCTCCGTCCCAAATACAAAGAAGCCGAAGAGGATGCCTCCCGAAGGGAGAACGCCATTCTGAAGTCGGGTCATCGTTGATATAAATGTCGATCCAAGCTAAAGAATCAAGGCATCTGGCACATCGTCAGAAGCTTGAAGAAGAACTCAAAGAGCTTCAGGCCCTTAGGAATTTGGGTCCGCCATTGACCGAAGACCTTCGTAAGGAAATCCAGGCAGCATACAGAAAATCCGCCGAGCTGAACGATGAGATCGTCCATATGTATGCCAAAGGATATGAAATCTGCCGAAGTAAAGGCAAAAAAAAGCTTATCGCGGCCAAGGTAGATCCATCTCTTCTAGACAATGATGATGACAAGGAAGAAGCCTGAAGATGACCTCCCCTTTACCTTTAGTTGTAGAACTTTCTGTAAAAATTCTAACTTTTTGTGAATAGTTAATATTAATGAAATATCAACTTCATGCCTTATTACTTCTGGGTGAACATTTCTTGTCAATAATTCATCATTCATCAACGTGAAAAATATACAAGTGCTTCTTATCTTAAACTGTTAGTCAATAATCAAGCAAATTATATAACAGTTAAGAACAATAATAATATAATCCGAACTCAACACTTGAACAAAATAAAGTAATGCATACTTATCGTTACCGAAGTGTGAGACAGATCATGCAAATAAGATGAATCCAACCGATCCTCCTTGCACCATCGGGAATTTGTTTACCACGCAAGGTATAACAAAGATATAAGGACATTTGTCTACCACGCAGGGTATAACAAAGATATAAGGACCATGGAATTTGTTTATGTTTACCACACGGGGTAAAACAAATTTATAAGGACACACCTACCGATAAGGCTACCATCGAATGGTCAGCGAGTCCACCTGAACCTCCTTACTCCAGTGAATTTGTTTACCACACGGGGTAGAACAATAGTTAAAGGACTATGGAATTTATTTATCACGCATGGTATAACAAACCCATGAGGACACACTTGCCGAAAAGGCTACCATCGAATGGTCAGCGAGTCCACCCGAACCTCCTTACACCGATGAAGTTTGCCTACCACGAAGGGCCTGACAAATTCATAAGGACCACCTGCCAGTAAGGCTACCATCGAATGGTCAGCGAGTCCACCCAAACCTCCTAACTCCGGTGAATTTTGTGTGTCTTTGAATCTCGACACAGCGACTTTCTTTGCCGATTGTCCGGAGTAGAATATCTGTCTGCACACAGCGTCCATGAACTCTGCTTCTGCCAATTTGGACATAAACCTCCTCAAAGCTTCTTCTGAACGGTCCAGTCCTTTCCATCCCAACCTGCAGCTTTAGATGGATTTCTCCGAAGACAAGTACCCACAGGGCTGTGTTCCCTTAGTGGATTCTCGGGAATGTGACTTCTGGATCTACTTCGGTGATGAGCCATTTCGCTGTGGTGAGAATATTCAAGGCAGAATGTCTTATTTGTATTCTCTGGATCCTTAGAAATATGGCTTCTAGGTCTTCTTTGATCCTGAGGACCGCCTCGAGACATGTCTTCAAAGTGTATAGACTGCTTTCCAACTCATGGTTGTCCATCTTTAGGCTTACTACGTCTTTCAGACTGGACATAATTGGACGCCTCGTCCCTCAGCTCTGCCATCTGAAGCATCTGCTCATAATTGGACGCCTCGTCCTTCAGCTCTGCCATCAGAAGCATCTGCTCAGCTATATCATTGCTCTGCTTCAAGAGAACCTCCAAAGCTTTATCTCTTTCACTCGCCATCTTCACCACTTGGCGACCTTGTAAATCCCCGACCACTTGATGCATCGAGTTCTAAAGGGGTGCCTTCTACTCTTTCCGGCCATGATCACGCTCCTTGTCAGCAGCAAAGACCAACCATCTTCGGGCTTCACCACGGGCTCTCGAACAAGAACCCCCCGATTCATATTTGTAAGCCGTCCCTTTGGCATCGGCTGTCCTTCCGGTGTAACAGTTCTACTCCTCACCATCTTCCGACGTAGAACAACTAAAAAGATTGTGATTGAAAACTCAAGGACACTAGAACACAGCCCTCCTTCTAGCGCCAATGTTAACGCCAAGATCTTCTGCCATTTCCCAATCACGTAAGACGTCCTGATCCTACACAATAAACACGATCAACACCAAAAGCTTGACGGCTTCGACCGTCGGGGGTTAGCTCAGGCGTGAGAGTTAGTACAGGCGATCACAAGGTTAACAATGGAGGATAAAATATCTAGTGTATTGAGAGAGATAAAATTATCAGTTACTTTTTCTTAGAAGACTTCCTTGCTACTCTCAAGCCCGGTTTCTTGTGCCACCAACTACCTACCGACACGGTCCCCCACAGCTGACGATCTCAGTCGACTGCATGTAGCACCTGCCACATCCCATCACTGTTTGCCACCTTCGGCCTACTGAATCCCATCCACATTAATGCCTTACAGACATATCGGTCAACAGCTATCTTACTCATTATAACAGTCAAAGATGTAAATATTTAAATATCTGCTAAGTGAGCCCACTGACCCGACCCTCTGAAATGACCTCGTAGATTAACGAAGTAACTCGGCCCAATACCTAAAATATCATGGTCCAACAATATATATATACACACGTTGTACTCGTTGTACTGTATCTATATCTATATTTTAATTTTGCTATTTTAATTACAGACAGAATGCATTTCTGAAGCAACCCAAAGTGTTTCTAAGGTAAAATTTCATAGAAAAATTAAATTGCTCGACTTTGTTGAATGTGTTTTTGTTTCTCAAATTTTGTTGTTTGGAAAATGTTGGTTTAATTAGCTCGAAGAAAAGTGGGAAAGGGAAGAGAACTGGTAAGGTCGGAAATCGCTTCTAGAAGAGCATTGGTCTCGGTTTTAAGACTCCCAGAGAAGCTGCTGAAGGTCTGTCTGAACTCATATTCATATATACTCATTCTGAATTGCAGTCTGAATGTTTAGCTGAGCAATAATGAATGATTCTTTGCCTTAACTTTGTTCGTTCCATTTTGTTAGATGAGTTAGTTTTAGGTTTAAAATCTACTGATTTGTTTGGGGGAGAATTCGCAACATAAAATATCTTCTACGTTAGCGTTTAATCAGTGTTTCTATATGGCTCTGTAGAATTATGTTGTTTGATATATTTTTGTAATATAGAGCCATAGAGTTGATAGAATATATGGTAGAACTGTGTTTTCACACTTTAGGTAGCTGAAATATAATAGAAGCAACTGTGTTGAAATGTGTTGGGTTAAGGTTATGCGTGGAACTCAACAATTAAACAAAAATACAATAGTTAGCCAGTTAAGTAACTAGGGAAATTTTGAAGATCACGCTAAATTTTAAGTTTTAGTAAAGGCATATATAGTTGGATGTGTCAATTTAGGGTATTTTATTTTGATTTACTTTTCCTTCTCTTTTCAAGTTCCAAGAAACTGAAATCCGTACTGAATTTGATTTTTTTTTAATTTATTTTAATTACTTACAAAGATTGAAATTTGCAAGGTCAATATCAAGAAATCAAAACCTGGTAAAACTAAAAGGAAATACCTGGTACGCAACATCAAAGAAGGGGATGTGGTTCTTCTCCTCAATTACATCATCAATTTTAACCTTACTGAATTTTATCTATTCCTCCATCTGTTGGCCTATGTTTTATCTATTCCTCATTATGTTTAACTTATTTTAACTATCATTTTAAATGCATTTTTCTTGTTTAAACTAAAAAGGAATAGAGTTTGAATTTCTGGAATTTTTTTTCTTTTTATTGATGTGGCAATAGCTTTTGTTTTCCTTTTGGGTCTGAACTTTAGTTATTGTTGAAACTTTTTATTGTAGGCAGAAAATCTTATGCTGGAGAGTGGAGAAAACAAGGAGGTCTGATAATGTTTAAAGCAAGTGTATTGAACTATCTTATTTTCATTTTTGATGCATTCTTACCATCTATTTGATTCACTACCTGTAGTATCTTCCGATCGAAGGTTTGGTTGCATTCAATAAAGCTACAGCAGAGTTATTGTTTGGAGCAGACAATCCAGTAATTCAGGACCAAAGAGTATGAAATTTAGGATTTCTGCATTTTCCAAAGAAAATCATGCTACAACTTCCCAGATGTGATATCTTTTTTCTATCATACTTATTTTATTATTTTAATGTTCAGGTTGCAACTGTTCAAGGCCTTTCTAGAACTGGTTCTCTTCGACTTGCTGCAGCTCTTATAGAACGATATTTTCCTGGTGCAAAAGCTCTGATATCTTCACCAACTTGGGGTGGGTATTATCACTCTCTCGAACTTGCCTGGGTGAATTCTCTGAAGGAAAACTGACAGTTTTAATAACTGAACTAATCTATGCAGGTAACTAACTACAACATTTTCAATGAAGCTAGAGTTCCATGGTCTGAATATCACTACTATGACCCAAAAATAGTTGGTTTGGATTTTGATGGGATGATATCAGATATAAAAGTAATTACAGTCTAACCATATTTTTCTCTCATTTAGAAATGCCAAATGTTTTTTCTTCTTTTCCCAATTTATGCGTCAGAAAGTGTTGGAGATTATATATTCGCTAGAGATTGTAAGGTTCATATGTAAACTCTTATGAGGTCAGTAATAAGTTAAAAAGGGGCAGACTGGATTCTGGAAAAAGATAGAGGTACAGTAACTGGCCGGGTGGATGGAAGAGGCCACGTTTGGGAGCAGCTGGCTGGCCATCAGTGAGCAATCATTAAGGGTATTTATTCCTCTGTGTATATTATGAGTCCAAGGGATAGCTAAAACTCTTATAAATAGCTTATATGTATTCAGAATTTAGTATGCAATAGTATTATGAGTGGTTTTCCTCCTTCTTCTAGCATGTTAGACATTAGGATAGCTATATGGAAGATTTTTCTTTTGGTATGTTGCTTCTAGTATGAATTAAGCTTGCTGCTTTTTGGAGTGCTTTTTCTAATTATGTTAAATTTATATTTTTAATGTTTCTAATGCATTCGCCTCTTCCTTTGTCTTTTTTCTTCTGTTCATTACACCTTCTCTTTTTCTTTTTCTTGTTATCTTATTTTCCTCTTCCAATATTAAGGATTTTCTTTCGTATATTGTGCTTAATTTAGTGCATCAATTGTGTTTTCAATAGTACACGACTAAATCTTTTCCAATTTTATATATCATTAGCTTTTGGAATGTGAGTTACCTTATTTCGCCACTTCCTAATGTTGTTCTAACTTTATTTGAGCTACACAATCATTAAGTCCATCTATGTAGTTCCAATTATTATGTTTATAATTTAGTACTTTTTTTTCAGGCTGCCCCTGAGGGATCTTTTGTGTTGCTTCATGGATGTGCGCACAATCCAACTGCTATTGATCCAACCCCTGAACAGTGGGTTAAAATTGCTGATGTAATTGAGGAGAAGAACCACATCCCCTCCTTCTTTGATGTTGCGTACCAGGTATTTCCTTTTAGTTTTACCAGGTTTTGATTGCTTGATATTGACCTTGCAAATTTCAATTTTTGTAAGTAATTAAAATAAATTAAAAAAATCAAATTCAGTACGGATTTGTAGGAGTGAAAGTGAGAATGGAATGGAAAAAATTGTGTTTGGTTATTCCATTAGAATGGAATTAACCATTTCCATTTATGCCAAATTTGTGAATTTTATTCCATGGGGAGGGGGAGGGGGAGGGGGAGGGGGGAGGGGGGAGGGGGGAGGGTATGGAATGAATCATTCTTTCAATCCAAACGTAGCACCAATGTTGAATATTAAAGACCATTGATTTATATAACCAATTGATATTCTATCTCTCACTCACTTCTGGATTACTGCATTTGTGTGTTTGACTAAAAGGCTACTAGTATGGATATGTGTGTGTCCTCCCCACCTTTATGCTTCTTTTATTCATGTGCCAATGTTTGTTTTAATAATTCAGATCGTAGTAATGCTATGATGCATGGAAGTGCACATCAAGCCATTGCTGTGACAATGTGATTAATCTTTAGGATTTTTATTGTAGTGGTAAGATCTGTGTGTACAATAAGTCGATTAAAATAATGAAGGAAGCAATGTAATGTGCACAGAGATTGAATTTCTTTTGGGTCATCATGTCTGCTCCCTCTGAGTATTTGGGGGCCTGGATTAGACCCACATCTCCCATTATACTTTGTTAAAAAAATATAAAATCAATGGATTAGCTTAATTATTCAGTATTTTACTTCTAGATTGAAGCTCTAGCCTTGGGTTCAAATCCATTTCTGAGTTTAGATAACCTTACCTTAATTATGAGTTAATTAGTCTAACTTCTACTGGTTTTGGAACAAATGATGTGGCTGCATATTTTAATGATTTGGTTGATGTGAGTATTGCTGATCTGATCATATTATTAATGTTTGGTAACAGGAACATAAATCGATAAGAAATGACCATTCACTAGGGATGTTTCCATCAGAGGCCGCACCCTGGCTGGAACATGTCATAGTGCCAAGATGACGAGGACCATTATTGTCTGAAGAAACTAACTTCATTATGTCAGGAAGTATTTGAGGTATGATCTGGCATTAGATGTGAATGGATTTCAGTTTTCAACCTGCTTATTGGACTTAAAAAGTGAATCCAATCATCTGAAGTTTACTTATTTGATTCTATAAAAAGCAAAATCTTATTCTAAAAAGCCAATCTAAACATGCTCATCTTGTCCTTTCTCTTTCCTCATTAGGAAAGCAAATGGTGTAAATAAGTCTTCATAATATTTCTCCGAGAATCTTACAGATCATAATGAAACCACAAAATGAGAATTTTTGAGACTGAAATATAAAAGCACTTATTGATTATGCCTCTCTTTCCTGACATCAATGAAATATTACTGCTGAAAATAATTTGACATGGATTGTTTTGCATGATAGGATTATATGCTCTTTGATCCATAGTTGTGTTCTTCTTCGCATCAACTAGTCTACCATGCTGCCACATTCCTGTATTGGTCCTGGTGGTAATATCATCTTTTTAAATATTTTAACTTCAAGTTTTGCAAAATCAAGTATGAAATGTTATCACGTAATATAACGTGTTTCTTACGACTACACTTATGATGATATTATGGCATGACGTTTCAAGCAATAGGATATGTATGCTTCTTCTTTACTATATACACAATTCCACATATGTCTAACACACATGTATCATTGTGTTTGAACTTTGAAATGGGTACTTAATACTTTCTTAAGACAGATGCTTCAGAAAAGCAAAGAGGTTGTTACGCTAAATTATTTACTATATACACAAAATTTACTTTCTAAACTGATAAAATAAAGTGGCTGTTGCGCTAAATTAGCTTTACATGTATCTTTCTTCTGCTTTGTCAAGACAGGACAAGGATGAGTCAATTGTTGCTTTACCAATTGACAAGCTCATAGAGTAAACAGATGGTTTTGTTGGTGTTTTCCTTGTATGCTATTATGTGTTGTCGAGGTAAGATGAATTTTGTGATTAGGAGTTGTTACACTGTAATCGATATTCTTGCATTACTAGTAGAAGTGACTTACAGTAATACGTCATTTTGAGATTCTTGAAAAATAGTCTAATTCTATCAAACTGCATATTAAGAACTACATCACTAATCACATAATTTGTCATCATTTGAAAGCTTTTATTTTTCATTGGCATTTTGGTTAAACTTACTGACACCCAAAGCTAAAATTACATGGGAAACAGGTTTTGGCTGCAAAACATATGGTGAAACAGGAAAGAAGTGGTTCCAAGGAACAACTAATGTTGTGCGATAATTTATGTGTATTTGAGGTATGTACTAGAATACTTTCTTGGCATTTTAAGAGCCTGTAGAAAAAAGACTAACTACGATATAAAATGATTTAATTGTAGGATGCCAAGAACAAGAATGTTGAGCACATATTGATTTTGTCTGGTGACCATCTGTACCGAATGAACTATATGGATTTTGTTCACGTAAAAATATAGATGGAATATTATCTCCTACTTTATTACATGTTTTTATGAAGCTAATAAGAAGTTTAAATAATCATTGAAAATCTTCTTGTAGAAGCATATCGACACAAATGCTGATATTATTGTTTCGTGTATACCCATGGATGATAGGTATGTCAGTATCTTCTATTTAAAATGTTATGGTGATATATCCACAGAGTTTTGGTAATTCCTCCATCTTGTGCACTCATGCTCTGAATGTTGTGAAAGCGAGTAGCAGTTATGCTTGTGTATACTGTGCTGAACTGTTTTTTCCCTAGTTAAGTAGTGATTTGGTATTTCATGAACAGTTTGTTGAAGACGCCAACTTTGTACATGTGTCGCAATAAATTATTTAGATAATTGATTGTAAAGATGATGAATGATCATGTACCAGATGATTTTATTTAATTGATAATATTTGAGTTTTTTGTACTTTTGTCATAATTTGTTATGGGGTCATTGAACCATTATTTATTTTGTTTGTAAAATAATTTCGACATTCGTTACATAACAAAAAAAAAGGTAATATTTATATCGTTGCAAATTATAATAACTTTTGTTGCACAGATAAAGCAAACGACAACGTATAGTGTTGTTGCTAATCGACGACAACTTTTGTTGCTCTTGAAAAACAATTATCATCGAACAATATCGTTGCTAATTGATCATAATTATCCAGAAAAAAATTAATGACAACGAATAATTTCGTTACAAATTAATATGACCGGTTTATTATGCACATTTAGCAGCGAACATCGTTGTCAAAAAGTATACAATCAACAACAAAAACTAGTTAGGGTAACAATTTTCGTATGTTTCAACAACGATAAATATCATTGGCAAATGTGTATCAAAGGCAACGAATTTCATTTTCGTTGGCAAAAAAAAGAGATTTTTTTCATTGCCAATTAGGCGGATTTTGCAACGAAATTTGCTTTTCAGTAATAATTTATTAATAAATTGGCTACAAAATATTTTTATTGCTAAATGATATATGATTTTACATGAAAACAAACTTTCGTTGCGAAATATCTCACTTTTTGCAACGCAAAAAAATAATTCGTTGCTAAACAATTTTAGCAACGCTCATTGCGCAACGAATGGTCCAACGACTGAAAAATCGTTGCAAATGACCTTTGGCAATGAAATTTCGCACATTTAGCAACGAAAATCATTTGTTGCAAAATTATAATTTTTTGTAGTGATGATTGAGAAATTTTTATCTTCTTTGAAATCTAACACCACAAAGTGGAAAAATCAATGTGTCAACCTTTACCAACACATTCTCTACTATCCCCAATGGATACGTTATTGATCTATCTGCAAGTTGTAGACTAATGTTTGTTGGCTTTGCTTCTTTAAACCCAACTTTCTATATATGGATAGTGGCATAAGGTTTATACTTGCTCCTAGATCACATAGGGCTCTTCCCACATCTTGATTGCCAATTGCACAATTTAGGGGGAGCTTTTTTTACAGAATTGCACTGCATTCTTCCGTTAACGCCACTATTTCAAATTCATTGAGCTTGCGTTTCTTTGAAAGAATCTCTTTCATGAACTTGACATAGCGTGACATCTGCTCTAGTGCTTCTGCGAACGGAATATTAATGTGCAACTGTTTGAAGATGTCCATAAACTTAGAAAACTGATTCTTGAGCTTTTGACTTTCCAACTGTTCGGGGAAAGGTACAGGTGGTGTGACTTTATTATGTTCGTCTTCATTCGATTTTCCCACAACTTTTTCCTTAGTTTTCCTTGCCGAATCACTCCTGTCATCTTTACAATCCTCATCTTTTCTTGCTTTCCTATCAAATTCAGACCCCAATTCTTTACCACTCCTAAGTGTGATAGCATAACACTGTTCATGATTTCCTCTAAGGTTCTTTTTAGTATCACTCGGTAATGTCCCTTGCGGCCTGTTATTCAATGCCAATGCAAGCTGTCCCATCTGATTTTCCAAGTTCTTTATTGCCACCGCTTGCGTTTTCATAGCTGCCTCATTATCAGATATGTATTTCAATAACAACTCTTCTAAATCTGACTTTTTCTCTTGATGCAGAGCTGATTGTTGATGCTGATTTTGGAAACCTGGGGGATAAGATTGTCGTGGAGCTTGCTGATTTTGGTTGTTACTCCACGAAAAGTTCGGATGGTTCCTTGCCCACGAATTGTATGCATTTGATATGGATTCTGAGGAATTCTGTTATAGCTACCTACAAACTGAACTGCTGCAGGATTAATAGCACACTGCTCTGTTGGATGTTCCCTAGCACATAATTCACAAACATATGCCACCTGCTGAGTCTGTGCACCCGCGAGAGCATCCATCTTCTTTGACAATGCTGAAATCTACGCCGCTAGAGCTGTCACTCCATCTACTTCTAACACCCCAGCTACCTTCGGTTGTGTCATTCTTGTTGTGGGCCACTGGTAGTTATTAGCCTCCATCGTCTCAATAAGATCATACGCTTCCTAAAAACTTTTAGCCATAAAAGCTCCCCCAGACGCTGCATCAATACTAGTACGGTGATTGCCATTAAGCCCATTGTAGAAGGTGTTCATCTGCAACAACTTAGGTAGTCCGTGATGCGGACACTTCCTTAGCAATTCCTTGTACCTATCCCAAGCTTCATACAGAGATTCCTCATGCTGCTATTCAAACATTGTAATCTCATTCCTCATCTTAGCAGTCTTTGCTGGTGGAAAAAATTTAGCTAAAAATTTCTGAGCAAGGTCATCCCAAGTATTAATTGACCCTGGCAGTAGTGAGTGTAACCAACTCTTCGCTTTGTCCCTCAGTGTGAACGGAAACAAACGAAGCCTAACTGCATCATCAGATACCCCATTATACTTGAAGGTATCACAAATCTCCAAAAAGCTAACTAAATGCTCATTTGGATCATCATTGGCTAATCCCCCAAACTGTACTGAATTATGTATCATTTGAATCGTCCCAGGCTTTATCTCAAAATGATTCGTAGCTATTGCAGGCCTGGTAATACTTGACTGAATTTCCGTAACCCTGGGAGTGGCATAGTCCCTCAATGCTTTCTGATCTTCTGCAGCCATAGTTTCTTGTTTATCAAAATTCTCTCTAGTTTACTTAATCCACTTACTAAGCCTCTGAAACCTTCATTTGATGTCGTCCTCGAAAGGAAGAAAATCTGGTTTCTTTGACCGAGTTTGCATACACTAAGTAAGAGAACCTGATGAAATAAGAAATACCAAAAATAAAAAGAAAAATTGTTTAACTAAAACTGAACTAATTAAACTGATATTGAAAGTAATAAAATCAAAATTTTTCCCCGACAACGACGCCAAAAACTTGTTGGGTAAAATCTAAATTACACACATCACGCAAGTATACGTGGTCAACAAGTAATATAATGATAAGTCAAATATCGTTCCCACACAGACAAATATTAATTTTAATCTAATAAGTAACAGCTTTATATTATTTCAATTTTATTATACTAATCGAATTAATGATTTAAAATAATGGAAATCTAATAAACTAGAAATCAAAACAAATCAACACAACTAATTACCGCAAATTTTAATCAGATAATGGAGAATTAAGCCTACAACTTCACTTTAAGTTTCACTCAGATTATCATACTTCTTTTCAATCAATTAACTATCACAGTTCATTAATCAAAAACACTAAAGTAGAATTAGCCATCTCTCGATGCACTAACACCATATCAACTTAAATCCACAATTGATAGAAGTAAGCCAAACACCCTAATTAACTAATTCACTATATCTCTATGTGAATTACAATTAAAGAAGGTTTAAATTCCAAGTTCGTATAAGATTACATGCGATGTTAGGTATATATCTCTATCCTAAACATACATCAAGAATTCCATCAAAACGCAGAAATCACGAACACATGCTATTGTGACTAAGTCTAGATTCTTATATCATCTCTCAAGTCCATACAAATCCACATAGAATTGGTGATCAAACAATTCATAAATTACGCACAAATCACAATAGATGAGCTGAAAAGATAGCTTTAAGAAACTGAATTCAAAGTATGATAATCATTGTTCCACTAAAAGATCCACTGCAAGCTTAATAAGAAATTTAGTTCATAACTAATGAATTAAAAACTGAATAGATAAAATAGTACATCATCCAAATTACAGAAACTGAAATAATGACAAAGAATAGTATAAAACCACCCTTATCCCCACTCAATTCTGAAATCTTCGTGATCTTGCTCTTTCTCTCTGCTCCTCCACGATCTTCTTCAAATTAGGGTTTCAAAGTTGTAATTGATGATTGCAATAATTGAATGAATAATTACATTGCCTAAGTCTCTATAATAGATGATAGAAACGTCCTAATTCCAATCCCAATCGAAGCCAAAGTCCTTCAGTCCACGCCATAACAGTATTCAAATTGCATCCAAACTCTTGTTCTATTTGCGACCCCCGCCCCGGCGGGATATTAAGCCTTGAGAACCCCCGCCCCGACGGGGTGCTAAACTCTTGTTGCCACGTATACCTCAAATGACGGGTAATTGCTTTGTTAAATGCATACAAGCGAGTAGTAATGCTTCTGAATTCACTTTGTTTTCTTGCTTTTGCATGCTGTTTTCCGCCACATTGCCACCATTGTACCAACGCTAACACGAAATTAAACCTACACATAAAACAAACACATAAAATTGAACTAAAATAGACGGAATAAACACTGTTTAAGTCCAAATAGGAACCCGATTCGTAGGTATGAAACCCACTCATTAGGTACCCTAAACTCCGACGAAATAACACATGTCGCTATAACACCTTTTGCCAACAGTAGGGATCCGTCGATGTTGGTGACAAGACCGTCGTCATTTGGACTCTAAAGTTTTATGGAAAAAACTGTCGCAACGGTAGAGCCGTCGACATAGGGGTATCATAATGTCGGCATGGTATATGACCACAACACTATTAGCTACGGTGGGGTACCATCGGCATAACATATGGTGACAAATTTTGGTTCTGTGGCGACGGGCCTATACCGTCGTCATAGCCCTATTTTCTTGTAGTGTGCCCAAAAGAAATAGTGTCCTAGACTTTGCTGTTATAGCGGGTTTGGTTCAACATGGTGGTTCTTTGGAAACCCACATCAAACCTTCAATTGATTATCTAAAAGGTTTAGTGGGTAGTGATGAAAATGATATTAAGGCTATTAATAGATTGAAATGGTTGCTATTAAGTAATGTCTAAAATAGAATTAGACCCAACGTGGTGTTGTTACAAAAGTATGGTATATTAGAAATGATAAAATTGAGAAGTTTGTAATTAGTTACCTTAGGTATGTGATGCAAAAGCCCGAGAGGCTTGATAATATATTGGTCACGATTGAAGGGGAGTTGGGAATTTCTCAGAATTCCACGATGTTCTTACATAATGTTGATGCCCTTACACTTGCTTCTGTAGGTACGTCAAGAGTAAAAATGAAATATGAAATCTTCAGGAGCTTTGGGTAATCGAATTCGGATGTAATCACTATGGCAAGAAATCTACCGTCCAATCTGACCTTATCTGAAACTAAGATTCGAAGTGGGCTGAATTATTTCATGAAGAAGCTTGCCTGGATACTTGGCCTCTCAGCTTGGAGAAAAGGGTGATTCCCAGGAACAAAGTTTTGAAAATATTGCTAGAGAAGCAGCTGCTCAAGCGTCTGTTTAAAATTTACACCAAGAACGCGTGACTAAAATGGAAGGCACACTGAAGTAATTTTTCAATGGAGGTCGTTTAGCAAATGAAAACGTACGGGTATTAACAACCAACAAATAGAAGTTTAGTTATGGATTTTCGATGAACGTATAGCGATAAATGCAACCCGAGGCATGTTCTTTCAGTCTTGTGTATATTATTTGCTCAACATGTGAAAGTTTTTTGTGTTCTATGATTTGATGGAGATCATGACTAAAGTGTGAACATTGTATAACTATATGAATATAACTGTTGACGTGTAGTTGATAAAGTTGATTACTTGTTTTGTGTTGAACTTATAAACTGAAAAAGATGACATCATCTAAATGATGCACTGTATGAATGTATGAAGTATATAGATATGCATGTTGTAAAAATTTCCTTAAGTAGTAAGATATATAACAACAATGTTTTGCTTTTGAATCGAATGGTTGTGGCTCTTTTTTTTAAGACTATATTAAGCCTTTACTTTTTCTTCTGCAGGGGTTCTTTGCAAATTAGTCTCCCAAGATAAGACACACCCAGATTTTTATTCTGTACTAAAATTTGTTGTGTAAAAACAAATCTAGTGCTAAACTATAAATGAAAGAAGAAAATTATAACAAGAAAATATATAGAATAATAGTTTTCTTAAGTACTTGAAAAGGATTGGATTGAATAATTTTCAGTGTGTTGAATTTGGTGGATTTCTGATCTATTTATAGGTTTGTCGTATCCCAATTTCTGATGGGTCGTATCCCAATTAATTTGGTCGTATCCCAATTATGTGATATGGCGTTCTGTATTTTTGAATCGTATCCCAACTCTAAATATTACGATCAAATATTACCGCTCCCAACTTCCAATACCATATTATCGTTGGAACTGATATTACGGAACTGATATTACGGTTGATTTTATTACTGTTGGCTTTTTAAAATTTTATTAAAAAAATATATATAAAAATGTTGTTACCATGACTTGAACTCAAGTCCTTAATATTAACATTTCTCTCTTATCCAACTTAATTAATATTAATTGTTGGTTAAATGGATAATATATAATATATTTATTATATACTTTTAGATAATGAAAATATCCAACAATCCTCCCCTATTTTCATAATCCTCCAATCCTTTTTCTTTGACATTCTTCTTTCTCTTATTAAATATAGTATACATAAGTAATAGGTGTCTTTCGACTTGAACCTTTACATAGTCTATTTCACAAAATATCTGAATTTTTAGTAGCGTTAGCTTTGAACTAAAAAATCTTAAAGTGATATCTTGTTCTATAGACATATACTATATCTCTTATAGTTTAAGGAAACCCAACACATTTATGGCCTTGTGTTTACCTCTTGGGTTTCGTAAGTGACTTAGAGATAAGTCTTATGTCTCGCAGAAGCGGCCCACTTCCTTCACTTACATAGGTGAATCTAATTAGATGCACTTGTATGACCTGCATCCTCCAAACCGGACATAGATTCATTAAAGGTTTACCCTACCCTCTTTGTTCTCCATACAAGCATACACTATCTTTGAGATGGTTTTGAAGAATTTCTTCTTCATACTTGTCTAGTGTATAACTAGTTATTACTATAAGTATTTTTCCATTGAACTAATATACCAGATGTTACTCTAGTATTTAGTTGGGTTCCACTTATAGATTACCTCTCATTTAAAGGCTTTAAACCCATTTCCCTAGAAGTCTTACATATTACATCCTTGCCTAGGCCTTTTGTAAAAGGATCTGCCAAATTTTCCTATGACTTAACATAGTTAAAGGTAATAATCCCTTTATTGATTTGCTCCCTTACATAATTATGTCTTAAACTTATATGTCTAGACTTCCCGTTATAAACCTTGTTATAAGACCATGATAATGCTGCCTCATTATCACAATATATTGAGATAGCTGTCATTAGTTTGGGCCAAAGTGGTATCTCAAATAATAAATCCTTAAGCCATTCGGCTTCTTTTACAGCAGTTGATAATGTAACAAACTCAGATTCCATAGTTGAATGTGTTATCAAGGTTTGTTTCTTGGAACCCCAAGAAATTGCCCCTCCTCCTAAAGTGAATATCCATCCACTTGTAGACTTTATTTCATCCGAATCTATTATTCAATTTGCATCTGTGTACCCTTCTACCACAGCTGGGTATCCTGTATAGCATAATGCATAGTTCATTGTGCCTTTAAGATATTTAAGTATCCTTGATACTGCATCCCAATGAACTTGACTTGGATTATGAGTAAACCTACTCAATACTCCTACTTCAAATGTTATATCAGGTCTAGTACACTGCATTGCATACATTAGACTACCAATTACACTTGCATACTCTAATTGAGATATGTTATTTCCTTTATTTGAAAATAACTTAACAGAATGATCATATGGGGTAGAGGCTATCTTGCAATTCTCGTGATTAAACTTCTTTAACAATTTCTCAATATAATGTGACTGAGTTAAAGAAATAGTATCTTGAGATCGCATAATTTTAATACCTAAAATTACATCAGCATCCCCCATATCTTTCATATCAAAAGTAGCGGACAAAAATGCTTTAGTTTTTAATACTACTTTTTCACTAGTACCAAATATAAGCATATCATCAACATATAAATAAATTATAACACCAAAACTTTTATTAAACTTGGAATAAACACATTTATCCGATTCATTTATTTTAAATCCATTTGAAACAATCATTTCGTCAAATTTTTCATGCCACTGCTTAGGTGCTTGTTTTAGGCCATATAAAGATTTAATAAGTTTACAATCTTTTCTTTCCTGACCTTTCAAAACAAACCCTTCTGGTTGTTCTATATAGACTTCCTCTTCTAAATCACCATTTAGAAAAGCAGTTTTAACATCCATTTGGTGTATAACAAGTTTATGAATTGATGCTAATGCAATTAATAACCTAATGGTACTAATTCTTGCTACTGGAGCATATGTATCAAAATAATCAATTCCTTCCTTTTGCTTAAAACCTTTGGCTACCAGTCTAGCTTTATACTTATTAATGGATCCATCTGATTTTCTTTTCTTTTTAAAGATCCATTTACATTCAATGGGTTTACTACCAGGAGGTAAATCCACCAAGACCCAAGTCTTGTTACCCATGATAGAATCCATTTCATCATTCATGGCTTCTTGCCAAAAACCTGAATCTTGAGAGGACATAGCTTCTCTAAAAGTCAATGAATCTCTATCACTAAAATCATGTTCAGTCACAAAAACACTAGAAAAAACAATAATATCTCTGTTTCCTTCTACTAGGTACATGTAGAAATCAGGGCTATAGGATTTTTCTATCCTTATTCTTTTACTTCTTCTTGGTTCTATTTCTTTAGTAGATGTAGTAAGTTCAATTTCATCATTTGTTCCATGATGAACAATTTCTTGATCCTCTTTATCAGTGTCTTCTCTTGACCTTTTCCTAACGAAAGAATTCTCAAAGAACTCAACATCTCTAGATTCCAAAATTATATTTTGGCTAACAGAATCTATGGATTCCATGGTCAAGAATTTGCTATTTTGTGCATAGCCTATAAAAGCACATTCGATTGCTTTAGCACTAAGTTTAGGCCTTTTAGGATCAGTTAACATTACTAATGTTCTACATTCCCACACCCTTAAATGGTCAAGAGAGGGTTTTCTCTTTTTCCACAATTCATAAGGTGTAATATTAATTTTCTTATGGGGCATACGATTAAGTATATAACAAGCAGTCATTAATGCTTCCCCCCCATAAAGTTTTAGGCAAACCAGAAGTAAGAAGTAATGTATTAATCATTTCTCCAAGTGTTCTATTTTTTCGTTCTGTCACTCCATTTTGTTAAGGACTATAAGGGGTTGTAGTTTGATGAATTGTACCATAATTCTCACAAAAATCATTATAAGAGAAGTATTCTCCTCCTCTATCCGATCTAAGAATTTTAATTCTTTTGATCTAATTGATTTTCAACTTTAGCCTTGTAGATTTTAAATTTTTCTAAAGCCTCATCTTTAGTCCTTAACAAATAAACTTGAGTGTATCTAGAACAATCATCTATAAATTTTATAAAATATCTTTTACCTCCCCTAGTTAACATGCCCTCAAATTCACAAATATCGGAATAAATTAATTCTAATAATTGTGAATTTCTTTCTACTTTTTTAAAAGGCTTCTTGGCAATTTTAGATTTAACACATATAACACATTTTTCTAAGTCATAAAAATTAATCTTAGGAATTAAACTAAGATTAATCATACTACGCATACTTTTATAATTTACATGTCATAATCTAGCATGCCAAACATTAAAAGTAGAAATCATATAAGCAAAAGATGAATTTTCATTAATAACATTTAGTTTGTACATGCCATTAGATTCATATCCTTTTCCGACATACATTAGGAGTGAGCAAAAAACGGATAAAATCGAACTACTGAACCGAACCGAACTTTTTTAACCGAATTATTTCGATTTTTCGGTTTTTTTTTCTTATTTCGGTTATATCCGATTTATTGCTCATTATTCAGTTTCGGTTTTGATTTTAAAAAACAGATAATTCGGGTACCCGAATAACCGAATATTAATATTTTAAAAATAATAATTTTATACTATTATTATTGTCTGAGTATTCACTCATTCTTATTTAGTCATTTTTTGCTTACTGCTTCTCAAATCAAAAGCTCAACCTCGTCTTCCTAGATCTCAAATCAAAAACTTCCCAGATCTGAGAGTTCACTTATTCTTCTTGCTTGATGCTTCTTGTTCAAAAACTTTCTCCAACTAGACCATGGTTAAATAAAGCGCTGAAAAAGCTGTTGTCCATACATACGGGTACTCGTCTTTCTTGTGGGTATCTCACTCTCTCTCCTCTGTTTTTCTCTCTCTAACCATCTTCACTGTGGTAGGGCCGTCGGATCCCGTGTCGTGTCTTACGTGAACTTCATTTGATCTGTGGACACTTCATAATCTAGTTGATTCGAATTGGTTCAGAAAACGAGCTATTTTTGGCGCATTTGTATTTGATTTTTGTGGGTTTAATTGGTTGATTATATTCCAATTAGGGATTTTTTATTGCAGTAGTTTTGCAGCTTTTGGGTCCATTTTTGTAATGTGCAAGAAAGTTACTATTTTTGTGTGCTCTTTGGGGAAGGAATCTGTTAGTTATCAACATTTAAGGTAGAGAAAGATTGGAAATTCTGTATTTAAGATAGAAAAAGATTGGGAATTCTATAGTTACTTTGTAATCTGTTGCTTTATTCTTAATTTTAATTTTGAGCATAGGTTTGGTTATTACCCGAATTACTGAATTGTACATTCGGTAATTCGATATTCGGTAATTCTTTTAGTTTCAAATTTCGGTTAGTAGTTCGGATACTGAAATTATCAATAATTCAGTTTTCGGTTATAACCGAATAGCCATATTGGTTCGGTTATAACCGAATGATCACCCCTAACATACATACCACCCTTAGACAATACAATACAATTAGCGTCAAATAAGACTTTTATGCCATGTTTGTTTAAAAGACTAACAGATAATTTTTCCTAATTTCTGGAACATGAAGAACATCATTAAGAGTAATTGTCTTCCCAGATGACAACTTGAGAACCACCTTGCCTTTGCCCATCATTTTTGCAGTTGATGAATTTCCCATGAATAGTTCTTGACTAAGGATAGGTTCATAGGCTTTAAATATTGTTTTATTCTTGGCAATATGCTTGGTTGCTCCAGAATCGATCCACCATTCCATGTCATTTCCAACCATGTTAGTCTCCATGATTATAGCAGCAATATCATCATTGTCTACCATATTTGCTTGGTCATTCTTTTGTTGCCTTTGTTTCAAGTACAAAGTACATTGTTTCTTGAAATGTCCTGGCTTACCACACTTCTAACAAGTACCTTTCAGTTTTTTATTTCCAGAAGTGCTATGTTGACCACCATGCTTTCTTTTATTGTTGCCCCTTGGTTTAAATGCATTTTCTATGACAAGAGCTTTAACACTTTTATTTTCTATTTTTAATTTATCCAAGCACTACTACAAAACAGTAAATAGACAACACTTAAACCACAACGTTTTTTAAAAACGTTGTGATATTTTTTTTTATAACGTTTTTAAAAAAAACGTTGTAAATATATATGAAAAAACTTTATCTATTTAAAAGGTTATATTTTGAGTTTAAACTAGATAACTTTTTTTTTTTTAAAACGTTATCTATCTACAAAAACAAAAAAAAAAGCGCTCAACTGAAAACTTAAAATTAAAAAGATACAATTTCTCCGTTCTCTTAGGCTAGGTTTTCATCGTAACTTCTCCTGAGTCGGTACTCTTTCACGTTACCAAGCCCCTCTCGCCGGCGTCCAGCCCGCCCTCGCCGCCTCCTGAGTCACTCTTCCACGTTACCATCGACGTCTCCGACTTTCCCTACCTCGCCGCCTCCTACACGAGGCCCGATCAGTACCTCCAGTTAACGATTCGAACCCTAACTGGTCCAATCATCCCCCGAAGGAGACGATTTTGCTCGACTAGGCGTCGGTGACGGGCGATGTGCCGGATAAGCATGTGTTTCTGCCGGCGAATTTGATTTCTAAAGAAACCCTAGATTTGTTGAGTGGACAGACAACCAGCGGCGACTCCAGGCTCTCGATGAAAAATGTATGCTTTCTGCTCTGCCTTAGCATTCGTCATTCTGTTAATTTGACATTCACTTCGTCTCTATTTATTTAGTTATTTATTTATGAATATTAGTATCTGTTATTCCGTTAATTTGAGATTTCATGGATCTGAGAATAGGTTTTTGGGGGTTAAACAGCCAAAAAGTTGCAATTTTTACTTTGGTTGGAAGAATACTGGATAACGAATGTGCTATCATTGCTAGTTTACTGTTATTCTGCAAGATAAACATCTAAACTTTCAACTTGGTTTCAGAGGCTTTGAGACATCATCGAGGAAATATATCATACCTTTTTATATGTGTCGTTGGCCTTCTATTCTCATTTATTTTTATGTGATTCCACAAGTCTTCTAGATATTTGTAATGCCGAGGGAGGCCTACCTGTAAGTATTTGTCAGCACATTTCAACTTGGTTTCTTGTATAAAATATTGTTTATAGTATATTTTGCGTTATTTTACGTTCAATAACAAACTAATGTGGCCTTTGTTTGTTTTTGTATCTTCTCTAATTACAAGTGTACTCCTCTGATCAACTTCAACATTGAGGGAAATCTATTAGCTGTATCTATTAGTGGTATCTTGGGCTTGTTTTGTTATTATGCTTGATGTTCCCCCTAAATGTGTGGTTTATTGTCATTAGATGGTTGCCTTGATGGATTTTGATGCTGAACTGAAAAGGGTTAGAACTTTATGGCTTTATCAGTGGTCCATTTTAGTTGATTTTAGCATTATACTTTTTTTTCGGTGTGTAAATTAACTTTATTGAAAGAAAAATATGTTCAGGCAGAGAATGGGAAGAAATAAACTGAAGTCTTTCTAGTGCACATTCGCAGGTAAGTGCAGGATATATAAACTTGGTGTTATTGTTATAAGATCAGTAAAAAACATAGGATATTGATGAAATTTGGTTTGAAAGGCTTCTTACTTGCAAATGAGACAACGCATTAACTGTTTACTGTTTGGTCCTTGCAAATTTGGTCCTTGAAATTTGATGAAATTTAGCATAGGCTTCTTGCTTGCAAATGAGTCCTTGATAAAACACATTAACAAGGACCCTGAAGGTTATGGTGAGAATCATAATAAATTATGATACGGAGTCTATGCCAATATTTCTATTGTACTGTTTATATGATTTCATTCATGAATAATGGCACTGTAACAGTTCCAATATCTTTTATTGCATCTACTAAGAAGATCAAGTCCCTCATCAGCAATAACCAATTGCTTGCCCAAGCTTTACGCTCCTCTACAAAGCTTGTGAGTTCTTTGATTCATATGTCGTAGTATTTTCCTAGAGCAAAGACAAACAAAGATAAATGATTGGCTAACGTTTGAAGTCTGATTTGATTTCTTTTTTCCTGTAGGTTGTAAGCACTGATGGAAAAAAGGTTAAACGAGAACACCCTTTCACTGAAAAAGACAAAGAGGACTTGCAGGTTATTTTTTAATTTCTTTGTTGGTCACAAGTTCTTAGATTGTTTCAATGTAATGAAGAGTATTCATGTACGTCATGCAGGCCCGTACCATTGACAAGTTAAATGATGAAAGGAACTGGAGAAAGGGCCTCAGAGTAACATTGACAAGTTACATGTACTATGTTGAATTCTGAAATGCTCTATACTGTTTCTGTTGACACCTGCATGTTGTTGGCTGGGGTTATTTCTTTTATTGACTTTTAAATGAGAATATCTTAGGTTCGATTTCTATAGCTTCTTTGATTTTGCACAAGTTACTCCTATCTACAGTAAACTTCTTAACTTCTCTCAATTTTAGCTCATGTCCAGTTAGATTTGCTGATAGTCATTATGATTGGTGATTGGTATACCAGAAACCATACGGTTGGTAATTACAATTGTTGTAAAATCTTGTGGCATATTGAATAGGAGTTTGGATTTTGTTTGTAGAATCTAATGTGTAGCTATTGAATAATAGGCGCTGAGGGCAGCCCTTGATTCGGGGAAGGACCTTAGAATGCCAGTTGGAGTTCTGATTAATGGGAAGGTACCTTATCAGTATAATTCAACCCTTGTCCCTGATGGCATTAACTATGAAACAATTAAGGTTGATCCAGGTAATATACAAGTTGTCCTCTATCTAATACATGTTTGGGAGCATTGAACTCTGAATTTTAAACTTCTTTCATGTATGCTAATATAAAGACCAGGCCTTAGAATTTAAACCAACTTGGATTAGCAAGCTATGTTAGAGCAGGGAATTTCATATCTAATAATTTCTCGGTCTTGCTTCTTTTTCATTTTACATCTTAAGCATCTGTCATTTTTACTGCTGGTGCTGTGAAGTGCTGCAGGTAAAACTTATCGAGTTCGTGTACACAATGTTGGGGTATCAACTTGTTTGAACTTCCGTATTCAGAACCACAATCTGCTCCTGGCAGAGACTGAGGGATATTATGTATCGCAACAAAACTATACCTTTGATTTGATTTGTTTTGGAGATGAGCAATAACATAGGAAATGATTAAACATAAGTTATCTCCTAATTACTACTAAAAGAGTGAAATATGTATTGGCTTTGGAGATGTTAAAATCATATTCATTTATTGGTATATATTTTGTGGATGTAGTAATTTGAAATTGTAAACGAATGGTATTATTGGGATGTATTTTGAATGGTTAATACATTTTGGCTTTAAATTTAAATGAGAATTTAGACCTTTTAGCTATATATCATGGCATTAGCATATTGCAGGTGAATTGGTAATATAGGTGAACTACAACTTTTTTTTTCTTTATCTACAACATTTTAAAAATGTTGTATAAATTGGTTAAAAACGTTGTAGTTTAATCATACCTTCTACAACGTTTTTAAGCATTTGCTAATTTTTTGAAAACAAATCTACAACGTTTTTTCTTAAAAAACGTTGTGTATTGTGCTTAACTACAACGTTTTAAAAATGTTGTGTAAGGGTGTCAAATAGACAACACTCTTAACCACGATGTTTTTCTGACAAAAATCACAACGTTTTTTTCGCGTTGTCTATTTACTGTTTTGTAGTAGTGAAATTCCGAGAATTTTCTTCAACTTGGAGAAATTTAATAAGTTCTTGCATAGTCATTGCATCTTTCTTTTGTTTCAATTCTTTTCGACAATCTTTCCATGAAAATGGTAATTTTGAAATGATTGTCGATACTTGAAACCCTTCGTCAAGGTTATGGCCTTCCGACACAATTTGATTCATAATAATTTGAAGTTCATGTACTTGCAGCATAACAGATTTGTTATCTATCATTTGATAATCAAATAATGAACTTACTAGAAATTTTTTATTTTCGGCGTCCTCAATTTTGTATTTGTTGTCGAGATCCTCCCATAATTTCCTTACCATCTTTTCCATGAATTTGGTTTCATACACATCGTACAACGAATTGGATAGTGCATTTAAAATGTACCCTTTACACATAAAGTCATCTTGTTCCCATTTTATTCGATTCTTCATTTCTGCCGGTGTCTCATTTTTCTTTTCTTCAATTTTCTCTTCATTTAGCACATGAGAGATTTTTAATGCTGTTAAGCAAAAATACATTTTGCTTTTCCAATGTCTGAAGAATAATCCATCAAACTTTTCAAGTTTGTTAATTTGATTCAAGCTATTTTTTGAATTGTTGTCTTCCATGGTAAAATATAGTCTTAAGATTGTTGTAAAAATTTCCTTAAGTAGTAAGATATAGAACAACAATGTTTCTGCCTGAATCGAATGGTTGACCACTCTTTTCTTAAGACTATATTCGCCCCTTACTTTTTGCTACACAAGGTTACTGCGAATTAGTCTCCCAAGATAAGACATGCCCAGATTTTTATTCTGTACTAGAATTTGTTGTGTAAAAACAAATCTAGTGCTAAACTATAAATGAAAGAAGAAAATTATAACAAGAAAATATATGTAATAATAGTTTTCTTAACTACTTGAAAAGGATTGGATTGAATAATTTTCAGTGTGTTGAATTTGGTGGATTTCTGATCTATTTATAGGTTTGTCGTATCCCAATTTCTGATGGGTCGTATCCCAATTAATTTGGTCGTATCCCAATTGATGGGTCGTATCCCAATTAATTTGGTCGTATTCCAATTATGGGATATGGCATTCTGTATTTTTGAATCGTATCCCAACTCTAAATATTACCGTTGCGTATTTTTGGCCCAACTCAACCGCCAAATATTACCGCTCCCAACTTCCAATACAATATTATAGTTGGAACTGATATTACGGAACTGATATTACGGTTGATTTTATTACTGTTGCCCTTTTAAAATTTTATTAAAAAAATATATAAAAATGTTGTTACCATGACTTGAACCCAAGTCCTTAATATTAATATTTCTTTCTTTTTCAACTTAACTAATATTAATTGTTGGTTACATGGATAACATATAATATATTTATTATATACTTCTAGATAATGGAAATATCCAACAATGCATACCATGAAACATAGGATGCATGTATAAATATATTTTATGTAATATATCACACATAAATAAAATTCATGTATGCTACGTGAATCATTAAATGTAGGGCTGCAAACGAACCAAACTGTTTGGTTCGGTTTGAGTTCGACTTACTCGTCTAGTCGAGTCAAGTTCGCACATAGTGTTCCGTTCGATTGTTTGATCGAACATGTTTGCAAACCATGTGGTTAGGTTCGTCTCTGTTCGCGAATAGTTTGGTTTGGTTCGATAAGTTCGAGATCTGTTCGAATAGTTCGATTTATTAATTACATGTTTAAATTGTTTTTAAAATTCTAAATACATAAATAATTAGTTATTTAATATTAAATTCTAAAATTTGTCTTATTAATAATTGTTAAATTTATAGTTAATTTTTTTATTACCTAAACACCTTTTTGTTTTTTTAATAATTTATTATAAGTAAAATTTTATTAAATAATTAATAGGTTATTTCATATTAAATTCTAAAGTTTGTCTTATTAATAATTGTTAAATTTGTAGTTAATTTTTTATTACCTAAACATCTTTTTTTTTTTTAATAATTTATTATAAGTAAACTTTTTTATTAAATAATTAATAAATAATAATATGTACTTCTTCACTTCTAAATTCTAATTTAAATAATTTTTTTTTTAATTTTTCATAAAATTTTGAACAATGATTGTTGGATTATTATAATTTACATCCCTAATAATTTAATAAATTATAACTCATGTAATAAAGCACATTAATAAAGTCATTAATCATCATGCGATGACAATTTGACACTAATTAAAAAATGATACAATACAGTTGCTTACATGTACATGCATGTTGAAATTGCCAAATCGAGATAGAGAATAGACAAATTAAGTCTTCAATGTACGTATCGAGACTTCAGTAATAGAGTAATAATCATTAAATTATTTACTGAATAATTTTGAAACTTTAAAAAATTATACATAAATTTGAATATCAAAAATAAAAACTAGATATTAAATTTAAAATTTGTTAAAAAATGAATATTAATTAAAAATGACAACAAAAGAAATACATTACTAATATTAAATTTGTAGTTTTTGATAATCATTTGTTTGTAGACTCTGCTTGAAGTGGTTGGACCTTCAAGAGTTCAAAGACTTTTCTTTATTAATATTTGATTGTTTATATTTATAAATCAAGAGTTTCTAAGTACTTGTTAACTTTTAACTTTTAAGTTCTAACTTCTAAGTTCTAAGTAATCATTTTTGGTTTTGGTCTTTTTGGATGAATGATGATTATAGTATTTGGTCTAAGTTTTGATTGAATACTTGGACTCTTAGAGAAGAAATTTTTGTATTTATTTAACTATTTTTTGCTTCAGAGTTCTAAGTTTGTTTTCGTGAACAAGTTTGTATTTGTGAACAAGTTTGTGTTCGTGAGCAAGTTTGAGTTCATGAACAAGTTTATTTTCGTGAGCAAGTTTGTGTTCGTGAACAAGTTTGGTGTTTATGAACATAGTTTGTGTTCGCAAACAAGCTTATGTTCAAATTGTTTGCGAACTGTTCACGAACTCGATCATGTTCGCGAACACCAAATGATTCGAACTCGTACATAGCTGTTGGTTCGATCAAGTTACTTGAACATGTTTAAGTTCGACTAAAAGTGTTCGAGTTCGACAAAGTTCGGTTCAGTTTGGTTCGTTTAAAGCTCTAATTTAATGTGTTAACTAGTAGACTTGCTGAGCCGTCGTGCTCATCCGTGCAAATAATTTTATTTGCAGATTAAAAGATGAGCTATTAGATGAATCATGGCGATACAGATTTGAGGCACGTAAAAAAAAAAAAATTGTTTCCTTTATTTGGATTTATATTAAGCCAAAATGACTGTTTGTGATAACTTAAGTTGTATTAAACTTGAAAACTCGAATAAAAGATATTCATAAGAATTTGAATGGAAAACGATTCATTTAAGATTGTAAGGTAATATAATATGACTGAAACATTATATGAAAGATAATATATATATATATATATATATATATATACACACACACACACACACACACACACGCCTGGATCTTAAGCTTACCCCTTATCTAACATACCTTGCATACCCCTCTTTAGCGACGGACTGGGCGACGATTCGGTCCGTCGCTACATATAGAACCGTCGTCTTAGCTTTTAGCGACAAACAACATATAGCAACGGATAACATATAACGACGGACCGGACCTATAGCTGTGAAATCCCGAATTTTATGAAATAAAAGTATTCAATTTTTCTATTTTGGTAAATTGTTAAATTGATAAAAGTTTAAAGTTAAGGGTCATATTTGAATTTTTTTTAAAAGTAAGCAAGTTGTCATAAAATAAACGGTAGTAAAAGTACAGTAAAACGCATGGTTGCATAGTAGCACACGGTATTGGTTATTGATGCTTATGTGAGAAGTCACTCAGTTATACTCAATTATTGCTATAATAATTGCTGCATCATATCTCTCATATTATTGATTCAATTATTGTCACAATATCATCTACATAATATTTTATAAATTATTAAATCAATAATTGAGACAAAAAAGTTATTCATATTATTATTTGCAATATTGACAATGTCTAGAAGTTCTGTCAAGGAGAGGTTTGGTCACCTAATTGCGCGCCAATAAGGAGAAATCCTTATCGGAAAGCCCTCTCTTTCCTGGGAACGACCTGATTGTTAAATATTGTGAGTTATAATATTAATGATGAATGTTATTAAAAATCGAATTTGAGTTCAGAATTGAATTTGGAGACGCGGACATGATATTTGAGTTCAGAACGATGAAATCAGTAGAAATAGACTATAAACAAAAAATTTGTCGGGGTTGACTTTTTGGTCAAAAAAGTCAACAATAGAATTTTTCTAAAAAAGTCAAACTTCAAAATTTCAAAAATAAAATTATTGAGAAAAATATTTTCATTGTGTTGGGATTATTAGTGTTAGTGGAAATCGACATTTATTTCGATATTAATTGATGTTTGGAAGTTATACTGACCAATCGGGAAATTAATCGGATAAATAAGCAATTAATTGCTATTAATTCACATGATTATAACTAATTGTTCACATGTGTGTACTATTGATTCACATTCTTGTACTATTAGGGGAGTTGGTGCATGATTGATAATACTTGTATGACTAAAGTTAAAAATGGAGGTATAGATGGAGGTACTATACTGTAATTCGTATTTTCACATGATTATAACTATTGATTCACATGATTGAACTATTGATTCACATTATTTACTATTAGGGAGAGTGGTGCAAGTTTGATAATACTTGCAGGACTAAATTAAAAATGAAAGAAAAGTTGAAGGTATTGTCTCAGAATATTTCGAGCCCCAAAACGCAATTATCGAAACTATATTTTCCTATAAATAAAGCTCATTCTTCCTTCATTTCTCACCAATTCACTAAAGCTTTAGAAAATTATTATTATAGAGAGAAAGAGAGAAGAAGAAGTCTCGCTACCTCACTATTCCAATATCTAGTTTCTTCTAAGGTAAGGGTATTATTCTTTCGTATTCATGAAAAGAATTATTTTTTTTCAATACTTGTAAGAGCTTCTTCATTATTCCATTCTTTATTATTCTCGTTGAATAACCTCATATGCAAGCTGCCTATCGTTCCATGCATTCCGTGAATTTCATTGTTATTCCATTCTTTATTATTATTATTCTGGAATATCCCGTCGTATGTGATTACACGTGACGACTTAATTCCATTCCATTTATTTATTATTCTCATTGAATATCCTCATGCATGCTGGATTACGCATTTAACCGGTTCCATTCTTTATTATTCTTGCTGGGAATAACCTCGTCTGCATGGGTTATTATCGCATGCACGGTGAATTCTTTCTTCTCATTATTCCATTCTTTATTATTATTCTCGCTGAATAACTCGCCTATGTGGATTACCACATACATGGTGAATGATCCTTTGTATTCATTCCTTATTAAATTGTGAAATGATATGTCTATGTGGATTACCGCATGGCGGCAAAAAAATCCATTTGCGCTTCGTAATTTTTCCTAATTCCTCAAAAATTCTCGAAAAATTTGAAATGTTAATTTGATGAGTTTTCTAGATTGTGTCCAAAAATGGCGATTTTTGGATGTATAGATTATGAGTTATGAATTTTATTGAAAAGACTATTTTAAAAGTAAACCCTTATAACTCCTTGTGGTTAACTCCAAAATTGGTGAAATTTTTATTGGGAGTACATGTATATAACAGAGTATACCCTCAGAATTTTGAATTTTTGGACAAAAATACAATTTATGATAAATGTCTAAATATTCGCGCTTTTGCCATATATGAAAATAGTAAATGAATTTTAAAAATTTTGAGAAAAATATATGTTCAATATAGGACTATATTCTCGCTAAATTATAGAAAAGATAATATTTTTGGGACCGATTTGGTATTTTTTCATGAAAATAATCTAGTTATGAGTAAATAAATAAAATATGTTATATGAAGTAACAAAATTAGAAAATAGGATTTTATGGCTCGGGAATCCTATATAAAGAATATGCAGATTTTTATATGAGGGATTTGATCATCGGTGATAAAATCTTATGAGTATGGCATTTTGAATGATTAAATGCATTATTTGGTAAAGTGTAAACAATTCAAATAAATTGTTTATAAGTTTAAGAAGTGATAAAATATTGTTATAATATTAATAATATTAGATTATGAGTTTATTAAGTGATTGATAATATTTGGATAAATTTAAAGTCTTTAATATTTATCGTTGATTTCGTTTGATTAATGCTTATATCATTGTCATCATCCTCATGCTTATATTATGATTAAAGTCATCTTTGGCTTACGTGCAAAGATGGACTGTTGATTATTAGTTTTACAGTTGTATATCTTTGGCTTACGTGCAAAGATGGACTGTTGATTATTGGTTTTGGACTGTTGATTATTGGTTTTACAGTTTTATATTTTTGGCTTACGTGCAAAGATGGACTGTTGATTATTGGTTTTAGAGTTGTATATCTTTGGCTTACGTGCAAAGATGAACTACTGATTGATGAGTATATTTGGCTTATGTGCATAGATGAACTGTTTATTGGTATGATTATGACCAGGGATCATTCGGTATAATCATGACCCGTAATGTTATAGATGATGTGGTAAAAGTCCTCATCGTCCGTAGTGCATTGATCGATGGATGCTTATTGGTATGGTTATAACCGTGGATTATTCGGTATAATAATGACCATTGATGATTACATGAATATCCTCGTCAGAAAAGTGTGGATGATTCGATGATGTGGATTATTTATTGTCGAGTCTCAAATGATAAAATATTGATTATACACTTTTAATTCGTAAAAGATAGTAGATATCATGCTCTATTCGACTTCTTCTAAAATACAAAGTATATCTTTGGCTCAGTAGTGTAAAGATGAATTGTTAATGAATATCTTTGGTCAGTAGTGCAAAGATGAATTTATTAGTATGATTATGAGCAGAATTACGATTTGGTATAACCATGATTTTTGATGTTTCGTGAAGATAGGTGATGAAAATTATCTTCGCCCCGGTGCGAAGAGGAATTTAGAATCACAATTATGATTATGAGTTATTCATATGATTGTGGACAGGAATTATTGATTGATGTTACAGAGATAAAATATTATTGGTAGACATTTAACATGAAGAAGATAATAGAACTGATGGTCTATTTGACTCTTCTAATGGATTGCTCATTCCGCTGCAACTATGGTTGAAAAGTTTTATCATCTACCATATGTTCTAAATCTCTGATTTATTATTGATGAAGGCTATTGATGATGTAAATTATCTTTAGTCATGATATTCTTTACTGGGCTAGTTGTGCTCACCCTTTTTACTTCACAATTTCCTTCAGGTAATAAGAGTGTAGCTTGTTCGAGCGGGGGTAACAGGAGAATAGAACGGTGGTCTATAACTGTTGAGGTTCTCCCTAAATAGTATGGAAATAATTTTATTGAAAACTTTAGATAAGTGTGTCGTATTGTATACGTCATTTGATATTTAATTTTGGTGAACCGAATAGGGTGAAGCGAACCCAACTTTGGAAGGGTGTTTTGCCACTATCATACAAGATGTCTAATGACATACAACCTCGTGTTATCATAAGACAGGGTTGTGCACATCCACTTGCTGAGTATATCTATGAGCACTACCTATATAATTTTGGAGTTTATTTGAAATATAATTCTCACTTGGAGACAATGGAGATAATTATATGTCAAGAGAAGACTCACCATTGGAAAGAAGATGATAGCAATCTTCTTATTTTTCTTTGGGGACTATTGGGTCAACCAAGGATAATTCTGTGGACATATGATATCTATCATAACATAGACGCATGACCTCCCATGTACGAAGGTTTCCTCGAGTATTTTCCAAAGATTTTAATTTCTAAAACAGCTTATCGACCGTACTTTTATGTAAAGTACCATCAGTAAGGTGTTGTGGTCGAGGCACCACGAGAGTTACATATATTTGTATTAAAACTCACAACTTTATCTGTTGTCATATTCTCATTTACAGCTCAAACAAATTGTATAAATAAAGTTTATATTTGATTTTATAGTAGTGATATCCGGCGACTCAAAATGGGTCATGTGGATCTATTTTGGGGCATCACAAATGGTATCGTAGCTTAGGATATGGTCATTTGGCGAAGATATGAGTCTAAAACTAGGAGGGGAGAGACTAGTAATATACTTCGCTAGTGTGTGACTTACCTAAGCTGAAATTTTTACTTGATAAGTTGACAATTTATAATATGTCAATTGACCTTTGTTTTGAAGACTAGAATGATATCTGGAATACAGGAAATGAGCAAAGGAAAAATCATGATACAGAGGATATAACCGGGAAGGTACAATCCAAAAAGAAAGCAAGGTATTCTCATCTCTTCGAACTACCAGGTACGTAAATTTCGAGGGCAAAATTTCATAAGGATGAGAGATTGTGAGATCCCGAATTTTATGAAATAAAAGTATTCAATTTTTCTATTTTGGTAAATAGTTAAATTGATAAAAGTTTAAAGTTAAGGGTCATCTTTGAATATTTTTTTTAAAGTAAGCAAGTTGTCATAAAATAACCTAGTAGTAAAGTAAGTAAAGAATACGCTGTGGTCGCATAAGTAGCACACCAGATTGGTTATTGATGCTTATGTGAGAAGTCACTCGCTTATACTCAATTATTGCTATAATAATTGTTGATCATATCTCTCATATTATCGATTCAATTATTGTCACAAAGATTATCTACATAATATTTTATATATTATTAAATCAATAATTGAGACGACAAAGTTATTCATATTATTATTTGTAATATTGACAATGTCTAGAAGTTCTGTCAATGAGAGGTTTGGTCACCTAATTGCGCGCCAATAAGGAGAAATCCTTATCGGAAAGCCCTTTCTTTCCTGGGAACGACCTGGTCGTTAAATATTGTGAGTTATATATTAATGATGAATTTTATTAAAAATCAAATTTGAGTTCGGAGTTGAATTTGGAGACGCAGACGTGATATTTGAGTCCAGAACGATGAAATTAGTAAAAATAGACTATAAACACAAAATTTTTTGGGGTTGACTTTTTGGTCAAAAAAGTCAACAAGTGACTTTTTCAGAAAAAGTCAAACTTTGAAATTTCAAAAATGAAATTATTGAGAAAAATATTTCCATTGTGTTGGGATTATTAGTGTTAGTGAAAATCGACATTTATTTCGATATTAATTGATGTCTGGAAGTTATACTGACCAGTCGAGTAATTAATGAGATAAATGAGCAATTAATTGCTATTAATTCACATGATTATAACTAATTGTTCACATGTGTGTACTATTGATTTACATTCTTGTACTACTAGGGGATTTGGTGCAAGATTGATAATACTTGCATGACTAAGTTTAAAATGGAGGTATAGATGGAGGTACTATACTGTAATTCGTATTTTCACATGATTATAACTATTGATTCACATGATTGAACTATTGATTCACATTATTTACTATTAGGGGAGGTGGTGCAAGTTTGATAATACTTGTAGGACTAAATTAAAAATGAAAGAAAAGTCAAGGTATTGTAATCGTAATATTTCGAGCCCCAAAACGTTCAATTATCGAAACTATATTTTCCTATAAATAAAGCTTATTCTTCCTTCATTTCTCACCAATTCACTAAAGCTTTAGAGCAATTATTATAGAGAGAAATTATAGAGAGAAGAAGAAGAAGTCTCGCTACCTCACTATTCTAATATCCAGCTTTTCTTCTAGGTAAGGGGTATTATTCTTTCGTATTCATGAAGAGAATTATTTTTTCAATACTAAGAAGATTCATATTCCATTCTTTATTATTATGTTGAATAACTGCCTATGCTATGGTACCGCATATATGGTGAAATTCTTCATATTCCATTCTTTATTATTATGAATATTCTTACATTATTCCATTCTTTATTATTCTCATTGAATAACCTCATCTGTCTGGTCTGCAAGGCCATCGCATTATTCGTGAATTCTCGTTGTTATTCCATTCTTTATTATTCTGTTGAATATCCTCGTCTGTGGTGGATTACATACGACTGGTTCCATTCTTTTTATTATTCTATTGGAATATCCTCGTCTGCATGGATTACGCATTTAATTCGGTTCCATTCTTTATTATTCTGTTGGGAATAACCTGTCTGTGCGGTCTATCGCATGCATGGTGAATTCTTTCTTCTGTTATTCCATTCTTTATTATTCTGTTGGAATAACCTATCTATGTGGATTACCACATACATGGTGAATGATCCTTTGTATCATTCCTTATTAAATTGTGGAAATGATATGTCTACGTGGATTATCGCATGGCGGACAAAAATCCATTTGCAGTTTCGTAATTTTTCTGACCCTCAAAAATTCTGGAAAAATTTGAAATGTTAATTTGATGAGTTTTCTAGATTGTGTCCAAAAATGGCGATTTTTGGATGTATAGATTATGTGTATGAATTTTATTGGAAAAGACTATTTTAAAAGTAAACCCTTATAACTCCTTGTGGTTAACTCCAAAATTGGTGAAATTTTTATTGGGAGTACATGTATATAATAGAGAGTATACCTCAGAATTTCGAATTTTTGGACAAAATACAATTTATGATAAATGTCTAAATATTCGCGCTTTTGGCCATATGAAAATAGTAAATGAATTTTAAAAATTTTGAGAAAAATATATGTTCAATATGGGACTATATTCTGCTAAATCCCAGAAAAGAAATATTTTTGGGACTGATTTGGTATTTTTCATGAAAATGAACTAGTTCATAAATGAATTAAATATGTTATGTGAAGTAACAAAATTAGAAAATAGGATTTTATGGCTTGAGAATCCTATATAAGGAATATGCAGATTTTTGATGAGGGATTTGATCATTGGTGATCAAATCTTATGAGTATGGCATTTTTGAATGATTAAATGCATTATTTGGTAAAGTGTAAACAATTCAAATAAATTGTTTATAAGTTTAAAAAGTGATTAACATATTGTTATAATATTAATAATATTAGATTATGAGTTTATTAAGTGATTGATAATATTTGGATAAATTTAAAGTCTTTAATATTTATCCTTGATTTCGCTTGATTAATGCTTATATCATTGTCATCATCTTCATGCTTATATTATGATGAAAGTCATCTTCGCTTACGTGCAAAGATGGACTATTGATTATTGGTTTTACAATTGTATATCTTTGGCTTACGTGCAAAGATGGATCTATTGATTATTGGTTTTTATAGCAGTATATCTTTGGCTTACGTGCAAAGATGAACTATTGATTGATGAGTATCTTCGCTTATGTGCATAGATGAACTGCTTATTGGTATGATTATGACTAGGGATCATTCGGTATAATCATGACCCGTAATGTTATAGATGATGTGGTAAAAGTCCTCATCGGCCCAGTAGTGCATCGATGGACAATTATTGGTATGATTATAACCAGGATTATTCGATATAATCACGACCATCGATGATTACATGAATATCCTCGCCATAGTGCGGGGATGATTCGATGATGTGGATTATTTATTGTCGAGTCTCAAATGATAAAATATTGATTATACACTTTTAATTCGTAAAAGATAGTAGATATCATGCTCTATTCGACTCTTCTAAAATATAGCTTGTATATCTTTGGCTCAGTAGTGCAAAAGATGAATTGTTAATGAATATCTTCGTCAGCAAAGTCAAAGATGAATTTATTAGTATGATTATGAAAGCAGGAATTGCGATTTGGTATAACCATGATTTTTGATGTTATAGTGAAGATAGGTGATGAAAATTATCTTCGTTCCGGTGCGAAGAGGAATTTAGAATCACAATTATGATTATGAGTTAATCATATGATTGTGGATGTGAATTGTTGATTGATGTTACAGAGATAAAACATTATCAGTGGACTTTTAACATGGAGAAGATAATAGACCTGATGGTCTATTCGACTCTTCTAATGGATCGCTTCGTTCCACGTACAACTATGGTTGAAAAGTTTTATCATCTACCATATGTTCTAAATCTCTGATTTATTATTGATGAAGGCTATTGATGATGTAAATTATCTTTAGTCATGATATTCTTTACTGGGCTAGTTGTGCTCACCCTTTTTGCTTCACAATTCCCTTCAGGTAATAAGAGTGTAGCTGGTTCGAGCGGGGGTAACAGGAGAATAGAACGGTGGTCTATAACTGTTGAGGTTCTCCCTAAATAGTATGGAAATAATTTTATTGAAAACTTTAGATAAGTGTGTCGTATTGTATACGTCATTTGATATTTAATTTTGGTGAACCGAATAGGGTGAAGCGAACCCAACTTTGGAAGGTGTTTTGCCACTATCATACAAGATGTCTAATGACATACAACCTCGTGTTATCATAAGATGTGGTTTGTGCACATCCACTTGCACGAGTATATCTACGAGCACTACCTATATAATCTTGAGTTTATTTGAAATATAATTCTCACTTGGAGACAACAGAGATAATTATATGTCAAGAGAAGACTCACCATTGGAAAGAAGATGATAGCAACCTTCTTGTTTTTCTTTGGGGACTATTGGGTCAACCAAGGATAATTCTGTGGACATATGATATCTATCATAACATGTATTTACGGCCTCCCATGCACGAAGGTTTCCTTGAGTATTTTCCAAAGATTTTAATTTCTAAAACAGTTATTGACTGTATCTTTATGTAACGTACCATTGTAAGGTGTTGTGGTCGAGGCACCATGAGAGTTACATATATTTGTATTAAAACTCACATCTTATCTATTGTTGTACTCTGCACGACAGTTCAACAGTTGTATAAATAAAGTTTATATTTGATTTCTGTAGTGTGATAACTGGTGACTCAGAAAGGGTCGTGTGGATCTGTTTTGGGGGCGTCACAATAGCGACGAACCGAATCGTCGGCCGGTCCGTCGCTAAAGGGGGGTATGCAAGGTATGTTAGATAAGGGATAAGTTTAAGTTCCAGACCGTATATATATATATATATATATATATATATATGTGTGTGTGTGTGTGTGTGTGTGTGTGTGTGTTTTATGTAATGAGAGTTCATGTAAGACCCCAATTTTTATGAATAAAGATGAATTTTTTTCTCTAAATATCATTTTTGAATATTAAGGTGTGGATTTGATATATTGTTTTAGTTGTGACGCCCCAAAAATAGGTCCACACTGTTAGGTTTGTAATATTCATGTGCGCAATCAAATTGCAAAATAATGCGGAAGCGTGTAAAAATCAGAGTTTAAAAATTTACAAACCATATACCCGGATCACCCTTTATGCACAATTATTAATTAAACGAAAAGATAAAGAATAAATCATACCCTCAAGATCGAGCTTCCTCGTACAAGTTCACCTCCAAATCCTTTCGCTCAATCTTGAATCCACCGGGTTTGGTTCCTTCCTTCGACCAACGTTAGCCACCCAAATGTTTGGCCTCAGAGGTGATCCACCAAGGAAGAAGAAAATTCAAGAAGAAGGGTGGTTGGCAAAACCCTAGTTTTCTATCTCTATAGAAAAAGTGTACTCTCCCACAAATTGGAATTATTACGTTGTAAAAGTCAACAACCCCATCACCCATAATAAGACTCCTCTTATTTATAGATGTGGGCAACCCACCTTAACAATTAAGGAATTGTGATTTATTTAATTAATTAAATTCTTTTAATTAATTAAGCTCCCTAATCTTATTAGGGATAATTAATTAAACTCCTTTAACTAATTTTCCTCCTAATCCTATTAGAATAAATGAGAGTACTTATATTAAATTAATTCCTAAACTCTTTTAGAAATTAAAATAATAATAATTATAATAATATTAATAAGACTCCTCTTATTAATTTATATTTAATATTTCTAAAATATTAAATAATAATATTAAGCTATTTAATTTATTCTATCACCATAGATTAAATTAAATATACTTAACATATTATTACGATTATGCCATTAACTTCTTAAATAATTATTCTTCCTTTTATGGTGTGACCCTTTAGGTTCTCCATATTAAACCTACCAGAATAAATCAATTAGAATAATTCTAATCTTATTTAAATAAATAAATTAAATAATTAATTTATTTAAATAAATAATATTAATTCTACAATAGGGATAAGCCTCCCTAATGATCAACGACTTTCCGTATAATATAGATTTCAACATTAATCATTAAAGAACCTTTGAGTAAATAGTTACCATATAATTCAATCCTTCCACCATACAATGTCCCAATTAAATATAAGACATGGAATTACCACAAGTCTTATTTTATTTAATTATATGTATTTCGACTCTTAAATGCACAACTCCAAATAATGCAAATTAGAAACTCCTTTCTAATTTCATTCTCGCCTTAACCAAGGACTCACTGGGTTGTCATTTATCGAATCACATAGACATTTCTCTTCTTTATTAGAAGTGGTAGATTCTTTATCGATCATACATTATCTCCATGTATAACTTATTATACCCAAGCATACCTTTTGATATACCCTAAGGGTCTTAAGGAATAAGTCAAAGTATAACTCATCATACACAAGATACTATGATGATCTCAAGTCCAAGGATCACTTGTACTACTATCACTACAGAATTCCTATCGACAGCAAATAAAACTCCATTAGGTATTCCTTAGCGAGCAATGCTCAAAGAACTTATTCTCTAATAAGCACCTACATACTTGCTTTAGTGTTCCACACAAATGATCATGAGATCAATCATCCTCATCCAATGAGCAAGCAACGATGTACCAATCTATCCGGATTCACTAATCCCCAATTTAGTAATCCAATGATTGGAAACTATTTTAGTTTTAAGCTTTCTAAGAATTTAGATCTCATTAGAATGATCATCATCATTATTCTAAAAGCATTGCTTAAAACTATGGGTTTATCACATATTATAAAACAAAGATCATGTAGATAATTAAAAGCCTTTAATAAATTAATACTTTTTATTAATAAATGAATAAGATTGTTACAAAGTATATGCTTTATCATCAAACATGATCGGCTTGTGTGCATACTACTTTCAATCTCCCACTTGCACTAAAGCCAATCGTCATTGTATCTTATACTCTTCTTCTCTAAGTGACGATTATCCCGCCATTGGATAAGCTTTAGTTAATGGATATGTAATATTGTTCATGAGATTCCACTATCTCTATAGTGATTTCCCATCTTCAATAATTCTAATAATCAAATGAAAGTGCCACAACACATGTTTAGATCCAAGATGAGACTTAGGAACTATTCCTAGTTCTCAGAATGAACTTTTAATCCAAACAATCAACTTGCAGCCTTCATTTATAGCTATATACTTTGTCTTTATCACTAAACCAAAGAACTCTTTCTTTGCTTTTGGAACCTTTCCCATTCAACGCACTAATCGCTCAAGATAACGCTTTACCTTAAAGTGGATTTTCCGTCATCTTGGTCTCGTCTCGAAAACTTGAGTCTCATTAAGCCCTCTAGTTTTAATTTAGACCCACCATGAATATGATCACATCCTTAGTAAATTTGCTAAGCACTTTAAGATGTTTTTCACCGACTCATAGTGAACTTCTCTATAATATGGTGATCAACATCGTGTCTCGTACATTTCATTGCATACATGATAGTCACTCATGCGACCTCTCTTTTCGTGAGTCTATGGGGACTATTAAGAGAGATACACTCCATAGCTCATCGACATGAGACATCTCTTGAGTTTGCCATGCTAAACGACTTTAGCATCAAATGAATATACGCTTCTTAGGTTAAGTTGAGCATCCTCTTAAATCTATCTATATAGATTTATATCCCCAATTAAGATACTCTTCCAAATCATTCATGGAGGAATGTTTAGACAACTTTATCTTTACTGATTGTAGCATTGGTATGTTATTCCTCATCCGTAGTATATCAACATATAATACTAGAAATTTCACGACGCTCCCATCGAATTCTTTTTGTACACACTAGAAGTCTTACCTCATCGAATGTGACTCGATCATCATCTTCTATGATGTGTACCTCATCATCATCATCCATGATGAATCCATACCTCCCAGGTATCTTTGGTACTATTCCGATTTATTTATCTGTGCCAGGTACAATAGGTCTATCTACGTGTTCCTCTTATTTGACTTATAGTGTTTTTGTGGATCATGAACTTTTCAAGATCTATAATCCTCCTACTAGCCCTTTCAATGATAAACACTTTTATCTTAGAAGGCGCGTGTTTCGCAAACAAACACCTTTTGCTAAGTAGGATTATAGAACACATGCCCTAAACTTACTTTTAGGATGTCCCACAAATCATACATGTCAAATTTTGTCCCAAGCTTATCCTTTGAAACCTTTTCACATAAGTTGGACAACCCTTATCTTAACATACTTAAGATTAGAATCCTCCCCGTCCATAACTTTTATGGAGTCTTGGGGCTTTGATTTAGAGGTTACCATTTTCGTAGATATGCAGCCATTTCTAGGACATGACCCTAGAAGGATACTGGAATGTCGATAAAATCATTATGGACCGTACCATGTCCAACAAGGTAATCCAATGATTTTTCATTCAGATACATCAATCAATTATTGCGTATCAGGATGTGTCCATTATGAGAAAACCATTTGAGATGATCTAGAAACTTATTGCACAAGTATTTATTCCTTGATCCGATCAAAGAATCCTAATACTTTGCCAATTTGTTTCATTTTTGAATTCTTTGAACCTTTCAAATAATTCACACTTGTATTTCAGCAAATACACACATTCAACTCTTTGAATGATCATCTCCTTTTCTTATACTAGTTTGTTCAATTTGCAAAATATATTTTTCACGTAAATCAAGTATACAAAATCCATTAAGTAATCTTTCAGTTCTATACGAAACATTATTATTATAAATAGAACAACAATTGTTCTTAATTATAATACCAAAGATTTCATTGTCCAACAATAAAATGGAAATAATATTTTTAACAAGAACTGGAATACAATAACAACTTATCGACTTAATAGATTTGCTTTCGTATGCATTGCTAAACTATAAGTTTCTATGGCTAATGCAAAGAACCTTTGCTTCATTTTCCACACATAGGATTACTTATATTTGTTTAGCTTTCTACTTCGCTTGGTCCCTTCATAAATCTATATTTATGATAACCAAAGTCGGTATCCAATACCCAAGTAGAACCTCGCTTAAAGAAAAATTATTTTAAATCATGAACAAATTTGTATTTAAACCAAAACTTCACTAAGCTTCTTTGGTTAACCTTTGCAAGATGCTTCTCGCAGCTTTTTTCCAAAGGTCCAAAGCTTATTGCAAAGGAAGCAAACTCCTTTGCTATCCGCATCAATTTTGCTCTTATTATCCTTTGTTCACGCCTTCATTTACCTTCTTTGAATCGCTCTTCTTTTCGTAAGATCCTTTGGCCCCTACCAAGAAGACTTGATCTTTCTTGGTTGAAAGTGACTCTCAACAATTTTTTAATATGTTAAGCAAATCAATGAGACCGATATCTAGCTTGTTCATATGAAAATTCACAACAATTGTGAAAGGAGTCCGGAATGAGTGCAAGATCAAATCTTGGCTCAACTTTCCATCCATGACAAAACCAAATATTCCTAATTGATCAATCAAATTGATTATGTTAAGAACCTTTTTATCTGCATTTATAGTGCCATTGTCCATTCTAGATCGGAAGAGCTCCTTAGATATCCGATATCTATCACCCCTACTTTCCTCACCATCAACTACTTGACGTGCAGAGTATAGTAGAAGTATCCATAGTTTCAGTCGACGCCAAGCTTGTTACTCATGGGATACGAGCATGATGCATCGAGCCAATCAGGCATCATCTTGCCACTTTCTAAAAGTAGCAATCTCTTCCTCGAGGCATTGTCTCGCAACCATTGCAGGATAGGCGATTATGGACATAAGATAGCTTTTCAAATGCCTATGAGAACTATTCTCAAATTCCTTAACCAATCCGCTTAATTCGGCCCCATTAATTTAGCATCTAATATGCTTCATGCAAGGATAGTAATTTTAGACATTGTAAAATTCTATAAATGAATTTGTAATTAACAACATTTTAACATACATTCTATTTTTAATTACCAAAATAAATTAGGTCTTGTTTTAAATTGGTATCTCCCACTATTTTCTTCAAACTATATTACCTCACTTATATAGTTCGCAAAATCTAATTAAAGATTTGCTAGTGAGAATAAGGATCCCATTTCAAATGTATATAGCCTTGTGGTGACACAACAAACTATATATAAATAAATAGGTAGACAACTTTTGTCAATTACATCAACTATGTAACTCCTTGTATTTTTGCCTCTTAGATTATTTTGATCAAGTGGTGGCACATCCGAATCAAAATTATCCAAGTTAAGTCCAACCTAGCACTCCATATTTTCAAAAAAGAAAATATCATCCTTGTGGTGACACAACAAAATAATATTGTTCAATTTTCTTTATAAGCATCAAATGTGATAAATTAACATCTTAAATACTTAATACTTGCCTTGTGGTGACACAACAAACTCATATTAAATATTTAATACTCTATTAATTTTATCATGCTAGAAGGCTTAACGCTCGATATTCCAAATATCTTTGAACGCTTAGGACTTAATATAAAAATCGAGGGTTTTATTATTAATTTGTCTCATCTTGTTTAGCGCATTTACATATATATATATAAAATACGCGTCATATTAATGAACATGCGAAGCATGTTTGCATAATATATAATATATATATATAGTATAAGCATGCACATATAGAATACTATATTCTACCCGAATTGATTATGGACTTTTATTCTAGTTTGGTTCACTAGAGCCACCAAGTGAACCAAAAGGTCAAACCCTAGGGGTGCAAGAAATAATATTTAAATATAACTATTACATTTAAACCCTGCTCCATTACAAATGGGTCTTCAAACGCCCTTTCTACTTGATCTCTAATTCTTCAAAAATTAATTCTAACTATTCCTATTACATAACTATTTTAAAATAAATAGAAACCTTGATCGCTAGCCAATAAGGGAAGTACATAGAGGGAGATAAAATTTACATTCGTAAAAATTAGAGAAGACGAGGTACGCAGAGACCCCATTTAATAAAACCCATACATTCATGCATCCAACTAAAATAAAATCCAATCGATCGGGTCAATAGTCCATTATCAATCCCATTTATTATCATACACATCACCATACGCATCAATAAATAACATTCATCTTATGAATAATAAACATTTAATATATATATTGATATCATTTAATGGGCAAATTTAGTTAGTATAAAATCTAATTTTGAATCAAAATAAACTCCTTTATTTTAATCCAAATTTAAATTAAAATAAAACTATTTTATTTTAATTTATCCAATTTTGAATGAAATAAACTATTTTATTTTAATCAAAATAAACTCCTTTATTTTAATTAATTATGGAATCCAATTCCATATATAAAAAAAATCTTTAATTAAAATAAACTCTTTTATTTTAATTAATTATGGAATCCAATTCCATGTAAAAAAAAAATTTATTAAAGGAAACACGGATTTTCTTTTCTATTCACAAATAAACTCCTTTATTTTGAATAATATGAAAACTTATTCCATATTTAAATAAGCTCCTTTATTTAAGGAAACACTTGATTTTCTTTCCTATTCACAAATAAACTCCTTTATTTTGAATAATATGAAATCTTATTTCATATCTAAACAAACTCCTTTATTTAAGGAAAGATGGATTTACTTCCCTATTCACAAATAAACTCCTTTATTTTAGGAAAAATAAAATCCAATTTCAACTCCAATTAGTTATCATGGAATCCAATTCCAACTCTAATTAGTTAGCATGAAATTTAATTTTAAAATTAAAATAAACTCTTTTATTTTAATATTTAAAATAAACCTTTTATTTTAAAATTAAAATAAACCTTTTATTTTAATTATAAAATATTAAAATTAAAATAAAACTTTATATTTTAATATTAAAATAAACCTTTTATTTTAAAATTAAAATAAACTTTTTATTTTAATTATATAATAATTAAGAATATATATATATATATATATAATAAAAAATAAAACCGTTATTTTATTATATATATAATAAAACCGTATATATATATATATATATATATATATATATATATATATATATATATATATATATATATATATATATGCCCTATCAAATATTTTCTTGAAAACCGTGCATGTCATCTTGATCTAATTCATGCATCCTGTAGCCTTTTTTCCTTTTTAAAATGACCCATGTATGCATTCCTTAAAAAATAAACTTGTGACTCACGGATCACCATCCGATTCTTTGATTTTCTTGATTTCGTGAAGTATATATAATATATAATCATGTATATCCGATGTCGCTAATGGTCCGTAATGAATGGAAAAAAAAAATTGCAATCCGTATCTTCTCAAGTCACGGAAAAAAATGTACTTATAATATATTTTTTTATTTAAATTTTATACAATAAAATTATGCCCAATTAAATTGTTCTAAACACATATCAATATACATATCAAATAAAACAATTAATAATTTGCATAAAGGTTTGGCTCTGATGCCACTGTTAGGTTTGTAATATTCATGTGCGCAATCAAATTGCAAAATAATGCGGAAGCGTGTAAAAATCAGAGTTTAAAAATTTACAAACCATATACCCGGATCACCCTTTATGCACAATTATTAATTAAACGAAAAGATAAAGAATAAATCATACCCTTGAAGATCGAGCTTCCTCAGGTACAAGTTCACCTCCAAATCCTTTCGCGTTCAATCTTGAATCCACCGGGTTTGGTTCCTTCCTTTGACCAACGTTAGCCACCCAAATGTTTGGCCTCTAGAGGTGATCCACCAAGGAAGAAGAAAATTCAAGAAGAAGGGTGGTTGGCAAAACCCTAGTTTTCTATCTCTATAGAAAAAGTGTACTCTCCCACAAATTGGAATTATTACGTTGTAAAAGTCAACAACCCCATCACCCATAATAAGACTCCTCTTATTTATAGATGTGGGCAACCCACCTTAACAATTAAGGAATTGTGATTTATTTAATTAATTAAATTCTTTTAATTAATTAAGCTCCCTAATCTTATTAGGGATAATTAATTAAACTCCTTTAACTAATTTTCCCTCCTAATCCTATTAGGAATAAATGAGAGTACTTATATTAAATTAATTCCTAAACTCTTTAGAAATTAAAATAATAATAATTGTAATAATATTAATAAGACTCTCTTATTAATTTATATTTAATATTTCTAAAATATTAAATAATAAATATTAAGCTATTTAATTTATTCTATCACCATAGATTAAATTAAATATACTTAACATATTATTACGATTATGCCATTAACTTCTTAAATAATTATTCTTCCTTTTATGGTGTGACCCTTTAGGTTCTCCATATTAAACCTATTGTGAATAAATCAATTAGAATAATTCTAATCTTATTTAAATAAATAAATTAAATAATTAATTTATTTAAATAAATAATATTTATTCTACAATAGGGATAAGCCTCCCCAAGCGATCAACGACTTTCCGGATAATATAGATTTCAACATTAATCATTAAAGAACCTTTGAGTAAATAGTTACCGTATAATTCAATCCTTCCACCATACAATGTCCCAATTAAATATAAGACATGGAATTCATCACAAGTCTTATTTTATTTAATTATATGTATTTCGACTCTTAAATGCACAACTCCAAATAATGCAAATTAGAAACTCCTTTCTAATTTCATTCTCGCCTTAACCAAGGACTACTTTGGGTTGTCATTTATCGAATCACATTGACATTTCTCTTCTTTATTAGAAGTGGTAGATTCTTTATTGATCATACATTATCTCCATGTACAACTTATTATACCCAAGCATACCTTTTGATATACCCTAAGGGTCTTAAGGAATAAGTCAAAGTATAACTCATCATACACAAGATACTATGATGATCTCAAGTCCAAGGATCACTTGTACTACTATCACTACAGAATTCCTATCGACAGCAAATAAAACTCCATTAGGTATTCCTTAGCGAGCCACGCTCAAAGGAACTTATTCTCTAATAAGCACCTACATACTTGCTTTAGTGTCTCCACACAAATGATCATGAGATCAATCATCCTCATCCAATGAGCAAGCAACGTATGTACCAATCTATCCGGATTCACTAATCCCCAATTTAGTAATCCAATGATTGGGAACTATTTTAGTTTTAAGCTTTCTAAGAATTTAGATCTCATTAGAATGATCATCATCATTATTCTAAAAGCATTGCTTAAAACTATGGGTTTATCACATATTATAAAACAACATCATGTAGATAATTAAAAGCCTTTAATAAATTAATACTTTTTATTAATAAATGAATAAGATTGTTACAAAGTATATGCTTTATCATCAAACATGATTGGCTTGTGTGCATACTACTTTCACACACAACCTATTATGAGTCGCCAAATACATGGTATAGAAAACAACTACAAACTTCATTATTACAATTGTCGTGCAAAATACGACAACACATACTGTGAGTTTTAATACAAATATTGTCTTCTAGATAATATCCAAACTCAAATAAGTCCTCATTACATTTATTGATACACTATTTTACAAAATATTGGGGACTGCTATAACAGCTGTCTTGAACCATCATTCCACACCCCGACTAGTTTTCGCTATATTATCGCCTCTTAAGAAGAAAAATAGAACAAAAAGGAAAAGGATGAGCTCAACTAGCTAGCCCAGTAAAAATATTATGACTAAGATAATGTCGAACAAATTATCCTTAGTTCTCAACAGGGAAAAATCTGATAGAATATAATAGACAACAAATTTAAGACTAACAACTGCAGCGAAAATAACAATTCATTAGAAGAGTTAAGTAGAGAATGAAGTCTACTATCTTCTATGATTTAAAAGTCCATCATCAATATTTTATCCCTGTAACATCAATCAATATACATCTTGAATCAAATATTCATCTTTGCACTTCGGGCCAAAGATATTCATTCGTATCACCAGTTAGTCATGTTCATCTCAACACTTGTCCATCTTTGTATTACGGGCCAAAGATATTCATCAGGTAATCATTCATCTTTGCACTACAGGTCAAAGATATTTAGTTATATCACCATTTAAGACTGAGGATGATAAAAATATTTTCAAGAAAAAAAATTCAGAGAGATAACAGAACAAAGATTAGGGATTCGTACTTTAGTTTATCCAAGTTCAAAAATACTCCATAATAATCAATTGTGGAGCAAAATTCAAGAATGAAGATCAAAACATGGATACAATCAAAGATAGTAACCATAATAGACAACTTGGACAAAGAAAAGAATTTTATTTTTTTTGTGAATAGTGCCATATACGTGAATAGTGTCGTATACGTGAATAGTAACCCCACACGAAAAGGTAAAAATTTATAAAGAAAAATCATACTTCGTGAATAGTACTGTATTTGTGAATAGTGCCGTATACGTGAATAATGTCGTATACGTGAATAGTAACCTCGACATGAAAAGATAAAAATTTCATACTAAAATTCATACCAATATTTTGGTATAATAATACTGAAAGAAATAATATCATTTACGAAAAAAATAACATCCCTTACCTCAAAAGAATAGTACTTCTGACTGAAATATCGGATATAATGCTGAAGAAAACTTGCATTGCTTATCAATTCTCAAAGTATCTAAATACTCACAAAAATACGCTTGATATTATAGACAGAGAAACTTCAGATTCTGGTGTGATTTTCGATTCTAACCTAAGCACCCTATTTATAGGAAAATGCTTAGAACGCCAAAGCAGAAAATTTAATAAAATAATATTTTATAAAAAAAAATTCACGCCCACCACTTGACCAAATTCATCAGCACACCAGTGGGGCCCACTAATATAAAAAAATGTTTTTCTTTAAAAAAATATTTAAAACTCCAAAAATCAATTATTCTAGAACTTCAATAATTCATAATAAATAGCCCTTTTATCAGAAAAATTCGAATCTTATGTTCATTTCATAGGAAATTTAATTCTCTACAACTCCGTAGAAGAAAGTTTTTCCAAATTCTAAAGGAAAAATGACCGAAATCCACATACGGATGATCTTGCAGGCTATAATCAAATGTCAGTCAAAAATGGGGCCCACCAACATATTTAACATGTTTTTTGCATTTATTGTAACAAAATCATTTCGGACCCAATTTGCTCTATTCCTCCTCATTTATTCATATATCATGCATTCATTGTAAAAATATCACCGTTATTATATTATTATATTATTACATCATACACCTATAATGTAATATTACAATAATATATTTGAATGAATTATTTTATCGAAGAAGATAAAATATCAACTCTTAATAATTGTCTCTTAAAAAATTTCTCCATTAAATAAATATTTCTTATCATTATTATCAATAGTTAATTATTCATAAATAATATTACAGAATTACAATAATAACAACCAGGTCGTTCCCAGGAAAGGGGGGGCTTTTCGATAAGGATTTCTCCTTACTGGCGCGCAATTAGGTGACCAAACCCCTTTCCTGCATGTAACTTCCTTAGACATTGCCAATAATGTTATCTAATAATATTATTCAAATAATATGAATTATCGATCCGATAATGGAAAATATCAGTCAAAGGACAATTATTGAATCAATAATATAAAATATCAACGTAGCAATTATTGAATCAATAAAATAAAATATTAAACAATAATTACCGTAACAATTATTGAGTAGTGACTTCTTACGTAAGAATTAATAATTAGAATTATTGTGCAATACCGCAGTACTACTACGCAACAACGCCAGACATTTTACTTTTACCCAACGGGTATTCCAACTGCTTTAACGATGGAATCATTACGCCGTTATTATTAAAAAAACTCATTCGTAATCGCTTTTCTTCATCCTAACGCTTTTCCGTTATGGGGCCCATAAATGGTCAAGGCCAGTCATTTAATATTCCCCGAAAGCAAGAATATTCCACGACCAACTGAATATTCCCCGACAACAATGAGTATTTTATAACCATTTGCTTATTTAAAATATTTGTGCATTTTATCCATAACTAACCACATTAATCAAATCAACACTTTATTATTCCAAAATAATAAATAGAGAAAATTCCATTTTATTCATAAAAGTTGGGGTCTTACAATAGTTGTGGGTAATATTTATAAATTTTGAAAAGTAAGCAAGTTGTTATAAAATATTCAAATTGGTTGGGGAATATTCGTTTTAACAGGAAATATTCACACGACGGCCGTGACACCCCCAAAATAGGTATAAATCACCCATCTTGAGTCTCCAAATACATGGTACAGAAATCAAATACAAACTTCTTTAATACAACTGTCGTGTAAACATACGACAAAACATAGCTGAGTTTTTACATGAATATTATCTCATAGACAATATCCAAACTCAAATTCAATCCTCAATACATTTATTATCACACTAAGTAGTGAGGACTACTAAAATAACCATCTCAGACCGTCACTCCATTCCCCGACTAGTCCCGGTTACGTTCTCATTTTCTGAAGAGAACAGTGAAAGAAAAAGGTGAGCTCAACTAGCCCACTAAGAAATATTATGACTAAGATAATTCAGAATAAATTATCCTTAGCCTTCAACAGTATAACAACTGATAGAATACAATAGACAACAAGTTTTAGATCAACAACTGCAACGAAATAAGTAATTCATTAGAAGAGTCAAGTAGAGCATGATATCTACTATCTTCTATGATTTAAAATTTTTTCATCAACTTTATCGCTGAAACTCAGCTTAATAAATAAATCACATCATCGAATCATCCCTGCACTACGGGCCAAGGATATTCATGTAATCATCAATGGTCATGATTATACCGAATATTCCCTGTTCATAATCATACCAATAACTGTCCATCAATGCACTACGGGCCACTGAGGACTTTTACCACATCATTTGTAATATTACGGGTCATGATTATACCGAATGATCCCTGGTCATAATCATAGCAATCAACAGTCCATCTATGCACATAAGCCAAAGATGACTTTCATCACAATATAAGCATGAGGATGATGACAATGATATAAGCATTAATCAAACGCAATCAAGGATAAATATTAAAGACTTTAAAATTATCTAGAGTTTAAAAATATCCAAATTCTCAAAATGATACTACTTTGTGGAGTAAAATTCAAGAATGATATTGTACCAAAAATGATTTGGACTGAAAAAAAATGATTTTTTATCATGAATAGTACTCTGGGTGAATAGTGTAAGACCCCAACTTATTATTAATGAAATTTAATTTTTTCTATTTATTATTTTGAAATAGTAAGGGTTGATTTGATTAATGTGGATAGTTAGGGGTAAAATACGTAAATATTTCAAAATAAGCAAGTGGTTATAAAATATTCATTGTTGTTTGGAATATTCGTTTGGTCGTGGAATATTCGCATCTTGTCGGGAATATTCGCATGCACCACAAGCAAATGCATGTGGGGCCCCATAACTGAAAGCGATTGGATGAAGAAAAACGACAATTATAAGTTGTTTAAAAATAACAAATAGTAGTTATTACAGAAGTATAATGTTAAAATACTTGGTGGTTAAAACACGAAGATTACCAGTATTGCACCAATTATTGATTCTTACGTAAGAAGGCACTACTCAATAATGGTTACAGTAATTACTGCTCAAAGATTTTATTGATTTAATAATTGCATATTGATATTTTATATTGTCATTATTTCAATAATTGTCATTACACAAGATTTTTTCATTATCGAAGCATAATTCATATTATCCTAATAATATTATTAGATAACATTATTGGCAATATCTAGAAAGTTCTCGTCTAAGGAGAGGTTTGGTCACCTAATTGCGTGCCAAAGAAGGAAAAATTCTTATTGAAAGCCCCTCTTTCTGAACCTGCACAGTTTGTCAATATTGTGATTCTCAGAATATTATTTGTGAATAATTAATTATTGATTCATATGATGAGAAAAATATTGATTTTATGTGGATATAGATGGAGAAAATTTTTAATGTGACAATTGTTGAAAATTGAAAATTTATCTTTTTCCGATAAAATAATTCATTTAAATATATTATTATATTTTAATAATATAATAATGGTGATATTTTTTACAACGAATGTGGGATATATGAGTATACAAGGAGGAAGAGTATTTTTGTTGCAATAAATATTTAAAACATGTTAAACATGCTCATGGACCCCATTTATTGATTTGAAATTTGATTATAACACAGAAAATCGCCTGCTTGTGAATTTCCTTTGATTTACATTTGGAATTTGGAAAACTTTCTTCTCGCAGTTGTAGAGAATTGGATTTCCTATAAAAAGCTATGAGTTTCGAATTTTCTGACAAAAGGGCTATTTATTGTGAATTATTGAAGTTCCGGAGTTCCGAAATAATTGATTTTTGGAAGTTTTAATTGTTTAAAATAACAAAAATGTTTTTGTGGTTGGTTGGTAGGCACATTTGTTGAAAAATATGCTGAAATCAGAATTTCCAAGTTTGCTTATGATTTATATAAATTTATTAATATTTTATTAAATTTTCTGCTTTGGTGTTCTAAGCAATTTCCTATAAATAGGGTGCTTAGGTTAGAATTGAAAATCACACCAGAAACTGAAGTTTTCTCTCTATATTATCGAAATGTATTCTTGTGAGTATTTTGAGTATACTTTGAGTATTGCTACGCTGGTGCAAGTTCAAGTCATAGCCTATATCCTGTTTCAAATTTAAAGACTTGATCTTTCGAGGTAAGGGATATTATTTTTTTTGTAATGATATTATTTCTTCAATATCATTATGTTGAAATATTGATCCAAAGTTTTTTTTTTTTATCAAATTTGGAACTTTTGGTGTCTGAGTTACTATTCACGATACTGATTATTCACGAATCTAAGACTATTCATCGAAAAATGAAAAATTTTCTTTTCGTCTAAAATATCTATTACGGATACTAGCTTTGATTGTATCCATGTTTTGATCATTCTTGAATTTTACACCACTATGATTATTTTTGAGGTATTTTTGGACGTGGATAAAACAAAGTACGAATCCTTAATCCTTAATCCTTGTCATTTTGTTTCACCGGATTCGCTTTTTTAAAAGTATTTTCATCATCCTCGCCTTAAATGATGATATTATTGAATATCTTTGGCTGTAGTGCAAAGATGAATGATTTCGATGAATATCTTTGGCCAGTAGTGCAAAGTTGAGCAGTGTTTAGATGAACATGACGACTTAATCGATGAATATCTTTGGCTCAGAGTGCAAAATGAATATTTGATTCCGTATATATATTGATTGATATTACGAGGATAAATGATAGGCGATGAACTTTTAAATTCATACATAGAAGATAGTAGTTTGCATTCTCTACTTAACTCTTCTAATGAATTATTATTTTCGCTGCGAATATTGATTTAAAAACTTGTTGTCTATTGTATTCTATTAGATTTTTCCCTGTTGAAGACTAATGATAATTTTTGTATATTATCTTAGTCATAATATTCTTTACTGGGCTAGTTGAGCTCACCCTTTTCCTTTTGTTCCATTTTTCTTCTCGGGAGAGGCGAGAATATAGCGAGTACGCAATTGGGTACTAAATGAAGGTTCTAGAGAGTTGTTTAGTAGTCCTCACCATTTTTGTAAAATAATGTATCAATAAATGTGATGAGGATTTATTTGAGTATAGATATTGTCTAGAAGATAATATTTGTATTCAAACTCACGCATTTCTTGTTGTAATAATAAAGTTGTAGTTGTTTACGTACCATGTATTGACAACTCGTAATGGGTGATGTATACCTATTTTGGGGGCGCACACACTGGTATCGAGCTTAGGATATGATCTTTGGCGGAGATCGGGGAATAGAACTAGGAGAGAGAGATGAGTAAATCCTTTGCTAGTGTGTCCTACCTAAGCTTATTTGTTAGTTGGTCAAGATATAAGGATATTATGTGATATATTGATTTCCTTAATTAACCCTTGTTTTATGACGATGATTTGAGAATGTCGAATGAGAATATTAACAATGGAAATGAGACCGTGGAGACGCTTGTACTCACCAACGAGGAGAACGTGCAACAGTCGGGCAATGTTCCTCCCGCGAACAACACCAATCGAAAGATGATGAACGAGGGATGTTTAGAAGCTTTTTGCGCTTCATGCAAAATCGCATTTAGGAGATTCGTGTTCAAAATACGGAGGAGAAATGATAGTAATTCACGGGTTGTCACAAATGAAACAGCTCAAAGAGTTGGGACCACCGAATTTAAGGGAAAGCCGATCCGATCATGGCGGAAACATTGGTCAAGCAAATTACCAAGATATTCGATGTCTTGGGATGCACGGAGAAACGAAGGTTCCATTAACCACCTTTATGTTCCGTGGCGAGGCGGACTCTTCGGTGGGAGTCTATGAAGCGTACCCATCCAAATTACTCAAAGCATGTCTTGGGAGACGTTTGAAACTATTTAATGACAAATACTTTCACGAAAGTGTTCGTCATATGAAGGAAGTGGAGTTTATTAGATCGAGCGAGAACAACATGACGGTGTCTCAAAGACGAGGCAAAGTTTGCGAGTTATCTAGGTTTGCACCTCATTTGGTGGAGAATGAGGAACGATGACGCGGATGTTTCTTAGAGGTTTGAAACCCGACATACGCCGAAGATCTCATTTCTCATAAATTTTCTCTCTATTCGAGATATTGTAAATGGGCTCAATTATTAGAGCGAGATAACGAGTACGGTCCAACGAGGGACCACAACCAGGATCATACTGGGATATGGTAGTCAAGAAAACAACGATAACCAAATGAGAGAAAGAAAAAGACGGACAAAAATGGTAACCACTCTGGTGTTAATCATAGCCATGAAAATAAAAAAGCGAAGTCGGAGATTTTTAAAATAGGAGATTTAACAACGACCATGTAAAGACGATCGTCTTGACAAAGAATCGGGTTCTAAGGGAGGAGAACGACCACCGGTCATATGCTATAAATGCGAGAAAGAGGGACATATCAGTCCAAACTGTCCACAACAGTTCAAGGTATACTATAATTATGGAAAGGAAGGACATATCGCTCGAGATTGTACTGTAGCAAAACCTAGTTCAGCGGGGACGATGACTCAAAAGACTGTCCCAGAAAAGTCAAAGTCAACGGTTCCGGGAAGAGCATTTGTTGTGACTGGTCAAAATGCGAGGAACCCAAACGAGGTGATCACGGGTAAGCTATTTATAAATTCTTGCGAAGTTTATACCTTACTTGATACCGATGCTACTCATTCATTTATCTCTCCTGCTTGTGCTCAACGTTTAAACTTGACTCGAGAAATTAGACTTTGACCTATCTGTGGAAACTCCGTTAGGAGAAACTTTCATCACATCCATTGTTTATAAATCTTGTTTGATTCAAGTTGGCACCATCACCTTACCTGTTGACCTTATCTCTTTAAAGATACTTGCTTTTGATGTGATTTTAGGGATTGATTGGTTAACTACACATCATGCCAAAATTGATTGTTTTCGTAAGGTTGTTAGCTTTCATATTCCTAAACAACCAACCATGCGAATTCAAGTAACTAAACCATTAAAATCAATCACCGCTATATCTAATCATAAAGCTATTCATTTATTGAAAAAGCGGATGTCAAGCTTTCTTAGCCATGTTATGGATTTGAATAAAGACACGTCAAATTTGAATAATATTCCCGTTGTTATTGACTTTCCGACGTATTTCAAAGAACTTCCCTTCTACCCCGTAACGTGAAGTTGAATTCTTTATTGATCTTGAACTTTGGTACAAAGCCCATTTCTAAAACCCCATATCGAATGGCTCCTATTGAACTTCGAGGAGTTAAAGGTCCAACTACAGAATTGTTGGACATCGGTTTCATTCGGCCCTAGTACATCTCCTCGGGGTGCTCTGCTTTTATTCGTAAAGAAGAAAGACGGAGTATGCGACTTTAGATTGACTATCTGGAATTGAACCATGTCACCATCAAGAATAGGTATCCTCACCTCGTATTGATGACTGTTTGACCAAATTGCCGGGCACAATTTTTTTCAAAGATCGATCTTAGCTTACGGATATCATCAAATGAAGATTAGAATCGAGGATATTCCAAAGACGCCTTGAACTCCCAGATGGGCATTATGAATTCTTAGTCATGTCTTTCGGACTGACTAATGCTCCTGCGGCTTTCATGGATATGATGAACCGAGTATTCAAGGAATATTTGGATCAGTTCGTTGTTATTTTTATTGATGACATCCTCATATATTCCAAAAGTCGTGAAGATCATGAGCACCATTTGAAGCTGGTACTCCAAAGGCTTCGTGAAAATAAACTATATGCCAAATTGAAGAAATGCGAGTTCTGGCTTGAGGAAGTAGCATTCCTTGGGCACGTGGTGTCGAAACATGGAGTATCTGTTGATCCGTGAAGATTGAAGCAATACAAAGTTGGGAGCAACCAAAGTCGGTGATCAAGAAATCACGTAGCTTTTTGGGCTTAAATGGTTATTATCGAAGATTCGTGGAAGGGTTTTCTCGAATCGCTACTCCATTAACTCAAATTTAACTCGAAAGGATACAAAATTCGTTTGGAGCGAAGAATGCGAGAAGAGTTTCCAAGAGCTTAAGAGGAGACTTATTTCTAAGACTGTTCTAACAATACCATCTGGTTCGGATGGATTTGTTATCTACAACGATGCTTCAGGCAAAGGGTTAGGATGTGTTCTCATGCAACGTGGGAAAGTCATAGCCTATGTCTCGCGACAACTTAAAGAGTATGAGAGGAATTATCCTACTCATGATCTAGAGTTGGCAGCAGTCGTTTTTGCGCTAAAGATATGGAGGCACTATCTATATAGGGAGAAAGTGGAGATATATTCAGACCATAAAAGCCTTAAATATTTCTTCACTAAAAAAGAACTCAACATGTGGCAGCGACGTTGGCTCGAGCTATTGAAAGACTACGACCACACTATTCAATACCATCCTGGAAAAGCGAACGTGGTAGCTGACGCGTTGAGTAGAAGATCATATGCGGGAATGAGTGCGATGATGTCAAGTATACGCATAGAGCCAACTTTAATAGAAAAGTTAAGGTTGCTCAAGCCACCGGCCCGGAGGCGATCATGCGTATGAAGAAGAAAGTACAAGAAGGAGCTATTCCTAAGCGAGAATTGATGAAGAAGGAATACTTGAGTCCACTCTAGACTTTGTGTTCCTAACGACTCGATTTGAAGTACAAGATTATGATGGAGGCACACAATACACCATTTGCAATCCATCTGGAAGTACCAAAATGTATCGTGATCTTCGACACACATTTTGGTAGAACAATATGAAGAGAGAGATTGCAAAGTTTATCTCGATGTGTTTAACTTGCCAACGTGTAAAGGCAGAGCATCTAGTACCTAAGGGTCCGTTGCAACCACTTGAGATTCCGAAATGGAAGTGGGAACACATTACCATGGATTTCATTCACGGTCTTCCTACGGTTTCTCAAGGCATCAATGTTATTTGGGTTATTGTTGATAGATTAACCAAGTCTCGCTCATTTCTTGCCGATCACGGAGACTTATTCCCTTGAACGTCTTGCTAGTATATACGTGAATGAGATTGTGAGGTTGCATGGCATGCCGATATCCATAGTTTGGATCGTGACCCAAGATTCACTTCAAGATTTTGGGTTAGCTTGCAAAAAGCTATGGGCACGGAGTTTGCGATTTAGTTCGACATACCATCCCCAAACAGACGAATAATCGAGAGAGACTATTCAAACTCTTGAAGATCTATTAAGACTCGTGTCCTAGATTTCAAGGGCGATTGGGATAAGTATTTACCATTGGTGGAATTCTCCTACAACAACAGCTTATCGAGGCAAGTATAGGTGTGGCTCCATTCAAGCATTATATAGACAAAAATGTCGTTTCTCAATATGTTGGGATGAGGTGGGTGAAGCAACATTGTTGGGACTGAGTTAGTATGCGTATGACTCACCGAAAAGATCCAAATGATTCGACAACGTATACAAACGGCACAAGATCGACAAAAGAGTTATGCGGATCTTCATCGAAAGGACGTGGAATTTAGTATAGGGGATCATGTATGGTTGCGAGTTGCTCCATGGAAGGGAGTTACAAGATTTGGGAAGAGAGGAAAACTCAATCCACGATTTATTGGTCCATTTCAAATTCTTGACCGAGTAGGAAATGTAGCCTATAGACTCGCGTTACCTCCGAGTATGTCTCGTGTTCATAATGTGTTTCACATATCATACTTCATAAATATGTGAAAGACCCAACCACGTTATAGAGTTAGAACCGGACGAGATAGCCAAGACTTAACGTATGAAGAGGTACTGTCAAGATCTTGGATAGGAAGGAGCATGTCCTACAAGAAAAGGTCATACCACAAGTTAAAGTTACGTGGAGGAATCATGCTATAGAGGAAATGACACGGAATTGGAAACGGAAATGAAAGCGAGGTATCCTCACCTTTTGAAACACCAGTACGTCACGTCAATTTCGAGGACGAAATTTCATAAGGAGGGATGTTGTAAGACCCCAACTTATTATTAATGAAATTTAATTTTCTCTATTTATTATTTTGAAATAGTAAGGGTTGATTTGATTAATGTGGATAGTTAGGGTAAAATACACAAATATTTCAAAATAAGCAAGTGGTTATAAAATATTCATTGTTGTTTGGGAATATTCGTTTGGTCGTGGAATATTAAATGCTTGTGGGGAATATTAAATGCGACGCAGACCGTGTGTGGCCCCCATAACGAAAAGCGATTGGATGAAGAAAACGATGAAATTATAAGTTGTTTAAAAATAACAAATGTAGTTATTCTGCAAGTATAATCTTGTTAAAATACTCGGTGGGTTAAAACACAGAGAGAGCACTGCGGTATTGCACCAATTATTGATTCTTACGTAAGAAGGCACTACTCAATAATGGTTACAGAATTATTCTTATTCGATTATTTTATTGATTTAATAATTGATGCGTTGATATTTTATATTGTTGTTGTTTCAATAATTGTCATTACACAGAATTTTTTATTATCGAAGCAATAATTCATATTATCTGAATAATATTATTAGATAACATTATTGGAAATGTCTAGAAAGTTCTGGAGAGGTTTGGTCACCTAATTGCGCGCCCAAGAAGGAGAAATTCTTATTGAAAGCCCCTCTTCCCTGAGGCGCACGGTTGTCAATATTGTGATTCTCAGTAATATTATTTGTGAATAATTAATTATTGACTCATATGATGAGAAAAATATTGATTTTATGTAGATATAGATGGAGAAAATTTTAATGTGACAATTGTTGAAAATTGAAATTTTATCTTTTTCTGATAAAATAATTCATTTAAATATATTATTATATTTTAATAATATAATAATGGTGATATTTTTTTACAACGAATGTGGGATATATGAGTATACGAGGAGGAAGAGTATTTTTGTTGCAATAAATGTTTAAAACATGTTAAACATGTCGGTGGACCCCATTTATTGACTGAAATTTGATTATAGCATGTAAAATAACCCGTTTGTGGATTTCGGTCAATTTTTATTTGGAATTTAGAAAAACTTTCTTCTGCAAAGTTGTAGAGAATTGAATTTCCTATAAAAAAAATTGCGAGTTTCGAATTTTCTGACAAAAGGGCTATTTATTGTGAATTATTGAAGTTTCGGAGTTCCGAAATAATTGATTTTTGGAAGTTTTAATTGTTTAAAATAACAAAAACGTTTTTGTGGTTGGTTGGTAGGCACATGTGTTGAAAAATATGCTAAAATCAGAATTTTCAAGTTTACGTATGATTTATATAAATTTATTAATATTTTATTAAATTTTACGCTTTGGTTTCTAAGCAATTTCCTATAAATAGGTGCTTAGGTTAGAATTGAAAATCACACCGTAAAGCGAAGTTTTCTCTCTATATTATCGAGCGTATTCTTGTGAGTATTTTGAGTATACTTTGAGTATTGCTATACTATGGTGCAAGTTCAAGTCATAGCTTTATATCCTGTGTTTCAAATTAAGTCTTGATCTTTCGAGGTAAGGGATATTATTTTTTTGTAATGATATTATTTCTTCAATATCATTATGTTGAAATATTGATCTGAAGTTTTTTTTTTATCAAATTTGGAACTTTTGGTGCTCTGAGTTACTATTCACGATATCTTGATCTTATTCATTTAATGGCCTTTATTCCTCGAAAATGAAAAATTTTCTTTTAAATCTAAAATATCTATTCGGATACTAGCTTTGATTGTATCCATGTTTTGATCATTCTTGAATTTTACACCACTATGATTATTTTTGAGGTATTTTTTTGGACGTGGATAAAACAAAGTACTGAATCCTTAATCCTTAATCCTTGTCATTTTGTTTCAATTTGGATTCGCTTTCTTTAAAAGTATTTTCATCATCCTCGGTCTTAAATGATGATATTATTGAATATCTTTGGCCTATAGTGCAAAGATGAATGATTTCGATGAATATCTTTGGCCGTAGTGCAAAGTTGAACAGTGTTTAGATGAACATGACTAATCGATGAATATCTTTGGCTTTTAGTGCAAAGATGAATATTTGATTCGGATATATATTGATTGATATTACAGGGATAAAAGATAGGCGATGAACTTTTAAATTCATACATAGAAGATAGTAGTTTGCATTCTCTACTTAACTCTTCTAATGAATTATTATTTTCATTTGAATATTGATTTAAAAACTTGTTGTCTATTGTATTCTATTAGATTTTTCCTGTTGAAGACTAATGATAATTTTTGTATATTATCTTAGTCATAATATTCTTTATTGGGCTAGTTGAGCTCACCCTTTTCCTTTTGTTCCATTTTTCTTCTCGGGAGGCGAGAATATAAGCGAGTACGAGTCGGGGTATGGAATGAAGGTTCTAGAGAGAGTTGTTTAGTAGTCCTCACCATTTTTGTAAAATAATGTATCAATAAATGTGATGAGGATTTATTTGAGTATAGATATTGTCTAGAAGATAATATTTGTATTCAAACTCACAGTTTTACTGTTGTAATAATAAAGTTGTAGTTGTTTCTGTACCATGTATTGACAACTCAGAATGGGTGATGCATACTTATTTTGGGGGCATCACAAATAGTATCCGAATGAATAGTACCCCATGGATAGTACTTCAGGAATAGTACTTTATGAATAGTACTAATGAATTGTACTTAGTTAATAGTATTTTATGAATAGTACTTTATGAATAGTACCCGTGAATAGTACTCATAAAAGGAAAATACCAAAGAAAACGATATTCCATGATGAGTACAAAAGAAAGGATATCTCATATGAGTATAATAGAATATACGAAACTGAAAATAGATTTTCATCTGCAATGCGGTAATCCACATAGACAGATCATTTCCACAATTTAATAAAGAATTAATACGAATGGTCATTCACCATGCATGTAGTAGTCCGCGTAGACAGGTTATTCCAACAGAATAATAAAGAATGGAATAACAGAAGAATTTCACCATGCATGCAGTGAGTCGTAAGAGCGGAGTTATTCCAACAGAATAATAAAGAATAGAGTAACATCCCTTACGAGTATTAAAAGAAAATAACTCTCTTCATGAATATGAAAGAAATAATACCCCTTACGACTGTTGAACGAAAATAATATTCCTACGAATATTGAACGAAATGATATTCCTTACGAATATTGAACAAAAATAATATTCATACGAATACGAAAAATAATATCTCTTCAAAATATGAAATAAGTAATACCCCTTACCTTGGAAGAAGACTAGATACTGGAATAGTGAAGTAGCAGACTACTCTTCTTCTTTCTCTCTATAGATTCTCTCTCTATAGCTTCTCTCTCTATAATTGCTCTTGTGAGTCTTAGTGAATTGGTGATAATGAAGGAAGAATTAGCTTCTATTTATAGGAAAATATAGTTTCGATAATTTCACATTTTGGGGCTCAAAATATTACAGTATAATACATTCATCTTTTCCTTCATTTTTAATTTAGTCCCGCAAGTATTATCAAACTTGCACCACCTCCCCTAATAGTACATCATGTGAATCAATAGTACAATCATGTGACTCAATAGTTCTATACATATGAAAAAAATAATTACAGTATAGTACCTTCATCTATACCTCTATTTTTAATTTAGTCATACAAGTATTATCAATCTTGCACCACCTTCCCTAATAGTACATTCATGTGAATCAATAGTACACACATGTGAATAAATAGTTATAAACATGTGAATTAATAACAATTAATTGCTCATTTATTCGAATAATTACCCGATTGGTCAATATAACCTCCAAAAATCAATTATTATCGAAATAAATGTCGATTTCCACTAACACTAATAATCCCAACACAATGGAACTATCAATTTCATCTTTAATCAACACAAACTTATTCATCATTAATATTATAACTCACAATATTTAACAACCAGGTCGTTCCTAGGATAAGGATTTCTCCTTATTGACGCGCAATTAGGTGACCAAACCTCTCCTTGACAGAACTTCTAGACATTGTCAGTATTGCAAATAATAATATGAATAACTTTGTTGTCTCAATTATTGATTTAATAATAATAAATATTATGCAGATGATACTGTGACAATAATTGAATCAATAATATGAGAGATATTATGCAGCAATTATTGTAGTAATAATTGAGTATAACTGAGTGACTTCTCACGTAAGCATCAATAATCAATACCGTGTGCTACTATACAACCACGCCAGACATCTTTACTTTTACTACTAGGGTAGTTCAACAGTTTAACGGTAAAACTTTCGCAATTATTTTTATAAAAAGATATTTCTGTCGTTTTCTAACTACGACAATACTTCCGTTGTGGGGTCCACCAATGATTATGCCGTCGTACGAATATTCCCCGACCAATCGAATATTCCCCGACACAACGAATATTTTATATCAACTTGCTTACTTTGCAAAATTTTCAAATGTCACCCTTAACTTTAACCTTTATCAATTTAACCATTTACTAAATAAAATAATAATTATAAGAAAATTGAATACTTTTATTTCATAAAATTCGGGGACTTACAACGGCACAATCATTGGTAGACCCCACAACGGAATTATTGTCGGAGTTAGAAAATGATAGAAATATCTTTTTATAAAAATAACGACAAAAGTTTTACCGTTAACTGTTGAAATACCCATGATAAAGATGCGATGTCTGGCGTGGTTGCATAGTAGCACACGGTATTGATTATTGATGTTTACGTGATAAGTCACTCAGTTTTATTTAATTATTGCCACAGTAATTACTGCATAGTATCTCACGTTATTGATTCAATTATTGTCACAATATTTTATATTATTAAATCAATAATTGAGATAACAAGTTATTCATATTATTATTTGCATTATTGACAATGTCTAGAAAGTTTTGTCGAGAAAAGGGGTTTGGTCACCTAATTGTTACCCAATAGGGAGAAATCCTTATCGGAAAGCCCCCTCTTTCCTGAGAATGTTCTGGTTGTTAATACTACAAGTTATATTATTGATGAATAAATGTTGTTAAAAATATTAAGGAAATTTTTATGAAGTATTTGTTGTAAGTTTGGCGCATTATTTGGACCCCCACTTACCCATTTTTCAAACTGTCGGTAGAAGTTATCTCAGTTTATATATATATATATATATATATAAATGTTGTCAGGAAAGAAAAAAATGGAATGGGGTGGGGTGGGGTGGGGTGGGGGGGGAAGTGTTGAAGTTTTGTTTTTTTATAAAAAATAAATATATTATATTTTAATATGCATAGTATTTGCATAGTGTTTGCATAGTGTTTGCATAGTAAATCATGTGAATTTTGAATTCAGCCGATTCAACCCGTGATTTCTTCCACTGTGCAGTCCGTGATTTTTTTTTAAATAGTATCCTGTCATTCTCCTATAAATAGGATGCTTAGTTTAGAATTGAAAATCATACCAGAATCAGAGAATTCTTCTTCTATAACATTGAGCGTATTTTTTAGAGTTTGAGGAAGCTTTGAGCGTAGAAAACAGTATAAGTTTTCTTCAAGAATATCTTCGCCCTACCAGTCAGAAGTACTCTCTTTTTAAGGTAAGGGATAATATTTTTGTTCAATATTCGTAAGAAATAATATTTTCTTCCATACTCTATAGTATGTAAGTAATATTATTTAGTTTCAGATTCTGATTTCTACACTTATTTTGTTAAAGTATTGCTTCTATACTCCTTAAAATTAGTGGAATATCCTTGAAATTTGCGTTTCATCTAGTATTGTTCCACTGAAATATTTTTCTGGACATTCTTGATAAATTTTGATCTTTTCATGTCGGGATACTATTCACGGGATATTATTCCTAAAGTACTATTCACGAGGTACTATTCACCCGGGGTACTATTCATGACAAAAATTAATTTCTTTTCTGTCTAAATCATTTTTGATACAATATTATTCTTGAATTTTACTCCACAAAGCATTGTCATGTTGATAATTTGGACATTATTAAATTTTGGATAAATTAAATTTTAAATCTTTAAAATTTATCCTTGCTTTCATTTAATTGAATTTTTATATCATTGTCATCTTCCTCATGCTTATACTGTGATGAAAGTCATCTTTGGCCCGTAGTGCATAGATGAACTGTTGATTGGTATGATTATGACTAAGGATTATTCGGTATAATCATGACCTGTAATGTTACAAATGATGTGGTAAAAGTCTTCATTGACTTGTAGTGCATTGATGGACAATTGTTGGCATGATCATGACCATGGTGATAACACAATATCCTTAGCCCGTAGTGTAAGACCCCAAATTTTTGAATAAAGATGAATTTTCTATAATTATCATTTTTGAATATTATGGAATAAATTTAATATAATGTTATAGTTGTGGGTAGTATTTATAAATTCTACAAAGGATGCAAGTTGTTATATTATATTCGATTGGTCGGAAAATATTCATTTTAGCAGGGAATATTCGTACAACGGCGCAATCATTGGTGGACCCCACAACAGAATTATTGACGGATTGAGAAAACGACAAAAATATTTTTATGAAAATAACGACGGAAGTTTTACCGTTGATACTGTTGAACTACTCAAGAGTAAAAAATACAAGATGTCTGGCGTGGTTGCATAGTAGCACACGGTATTGATTATTGATGCTTACGTGAGAAGTCATTCAGTTTTGTTCAATTATTGCTATAGTAATTGTTGCATAATATCTCACGTTATTTGATTCAATTATTGTCGATATTTTATATATTGTTAAAATTAATAATTAAGACGACAAAGTTATTAATATTATTATTTGCAATATTAACGATGTCTAGAAGTTACATCGAGGAAAGGTTTGGTCACCTAATCAAGGCACTAACAATAGGAGAAATCTTTATTGGAAAGCCCCCTCTTTCCTGGGAACGACCTGGTCGATTAATATTGTGAATTATAATAAGGATGATAAATGTTGTTAAAATTATTAAGGTGATTTTTATGAAGTTTCGCTTATTTTATGGATCTCCATTTACCTATTTTTCAAAAATAATTGGTAGAAAATTATTTAAAAGTGGGGCCCACATGTGGCCCCCACATGTGGGGCCCATTTGTGTTGAAAATGATAGATTGATGTCTTGTGTGGGAAAGGAGGGAGGTATTTTATATATTTATATATGTTAGTGGATTTTGGTGGAGTATTGAAATGATGAGGGAAGTGTTTGTTTTATTATTTATATATATATATATATATATATATATATATGTTGTTAGTGGTGTGTGATTGGTGGGGTGTGTGAATATATATATTGATATCTAGTGTATGTGTGTGGGGGTGTGTGTCGGATGTGGAGGAGAAAATGGTAGTGGGTTTATGTATAAAGGAGGAAAAAGAGAGTATTATATATGTATATAGCATGTGGTTTATTTATATATATATATATATATATATATATATATATATTATATTTACTTGATTGATTTCAATCAAATTTCAATCAAATGTTGCGTGATCAAATCAGTAAACATTTGAATTATTTTCATCCGATTGCATAACTGCTGCATTACATGTGCCTTTTCCATTCTCCTATAAATAGAAGCTCATTCCTTTATTATTTCTTACTTAATTCACCTTGAAACTCAGGAGAAAACTATAGAAAAGTATTTTTGCTACTTCCTCTTCTTATATTCGATTCCTTTTACGGTAAGGGGTGTTATTTCTTTTGTATTCAAGAAAAAGTTCTTTGTTATTTCATTTTTTATTGTTACATTGAATAACTTTGTATCGCTGAGCTACCCTATACTTGGTGACATTCTTCTATTATTCTCTTTATTATTATTCGGAATATCCTGCATGCATGCATTTCGCCGGCACACAGTTCCGCTTTATTTATTATTCATCAAAATATCCATCTGTGCATTTCTGTAGGAACTAGTTCCATTATTTATTATTCCGCATTTATTATTCTCATTGGGACATCCCGTCTTGATTGTAATTTCACCGACTTGGTTCCGTTATTATTATTCTGTTGGAATAACCTGTCTATGACAAGTACCGCATGCATGGTGATTTCTTTTGTTATTCCATTCATTATTATACTCAATTGGTTAAAATTTTGACTTCTATACTCCATGAAATTAGTGGAATATCCTTGATATTTGCGCTTCATCCAGTATTTTTCATGAAAATATTCTTCTGAGCATTCTTGAATTTTACTCTACAAAGCAGTATCATATTGACAATTTGGACGTTATTAGTTCCTAAATAAATTAATTCGTGAACTTATTTTATTGAACTCTTATATCATTGTCATTGTCATCATCCTCATGTTTATATTTTTTTTTTTTGAAAGTCATCTGTGGCCTGTAGTGCATAGATGGACTTGGTATGATTATGACTAGGGATTATTCGGTGTAATCATGACCGTAATGTTATAAATGATGTGATAAAAGTCCTCATTGGCCCGTAGTGCATTGATGGACAGTTGTTGGCATGATCATGACCATTGATGAATACACGAATATCCTTGGCCGTAGTGCATGGATAATTTATGGTCGTGACCACGATGAATATCCTCGCCCGTAAATGCGGGGGATGTTGTGGATTATTTAATAAAATTTGAGTCTCAAATGATAAAAGTGATGAAAAACCTTTTAAATCATAAAAGATAGTAGATTTTATTCTCTACTTGACTCTTTTAATGGATTGCATGTCATAAAACTGCAGCTTAAACTTGATGTCTATTGTATATTATCGGTTTAACATTGTTGAAGACTAATGATAATTTATTCTCGCATTATCTTAGTCATAATATTTTCTTTAAATTGGATTGAGCTCACCCTTTCTTTCATTGTTCTCTTGAAATGAGAACATAAATGGGACGAAATGGGAACGAAATGATGGTCCTGGATGATAGTATTAGCTAGTAGTCCTCACTATTCGTTAAATAGTGTGACAA